>CM042014.1:9255828-9870828 GCA_023525715.1 Cichorium intybus | reverse complement strand
ACTTACAGCACAAGAGTGTCATACGATGCTACTACGGGTTATAATAAATGTATAACTATTAATAAATTCGTTTAACGGTTTTCTTCCGAAATACGCGTATTCTGCTACAGTACCCCCCGAGGGGTCGTATTTCAGTTCCGACTCTTTTCCATGAAATCTTTGACTATATTAGACTTGTGTTTCAAATTTGGAGTTCATTGGACAAGTCCAACTCAAATTCTAAAAATCATGAGCATGAATAGTGTTTTTAGCCTCTGCCGCTACAGTAACTTTTCCGCAAGGTCGGATTACGGATTTGACCATTCCCGACATATTCTTATACCATGTTAAGGTTATGTCTGAAATTTCAGGTCAATCGGACATGTCTAGCTATGGTTTCTAACGTTTGAGTTATTTGAAAATTTTAACATTTTTGGTCCCTGCCCAGCCCCTGACTGAAGGCGCACCACGCCAGTATCAGGGCGCACCACGCCTGGGCGCGCCTCGCCTAGAGTCTGGGCGCACCACGCCTGGCGCCTGGGCAGTAGCCTGTTTAGTCGCGATTTGTGCACTGTAGCACGCAGTTTTCACCCATTAAGCACTTATTTCAGTGCTTAATCGTATGGGGTTTGTTCTAGGACCAAAACCCTTGACTAATTACATGTTTCAAGTTATTAAAAACACTTCAATAACTCAATTACAGAAATTAACGTTCTTGGCCAAACTTGGAAATTCTCAATTATAGCATCCTACTTTCATGTTTATGGGTTGAGTTCTTAACTAATGGCTTATTGGAAGCATTAGCTACTTAACCCACATGAATTTCAGCTGCAATTTCAGTTTCAATTTCTTCCCGAGACCAAATTCAACCACATACCCAAAAACTAGGTTAAAGAGGATGAATTCTTACCTTGGAATTACTAATTCCAATCCTTTGATTCTTTTGATCTCCTCTTCTTCCTTGCCCTCTCCCGCTGCCTCTCGTGTTCTCTGGAATTCTCTGGAAATTTTCTGAATTATGAGAGAATAACTCTCATGTTTCCTTTATATAATTAATGTTTATAAATTGTTTGCATTTTAGTCCCCAATTTTCTTATTTCTTTCCAAAAATGGTCTTAAAACCATAAATCTTGCAAGGAATGTTCTAATAACTACTAACTTGACATTTTCTTGACATTTTGGTCATTTCCATGTCAAATGACCATTTTGCCCTTTTTGGTCAATTTTCACTATTCACGAGGTAAAAACTCCAAATTTCACATAACTTCTTATTTCTTGTATTATTATTACACAAATACATATTATTACACATAAAAATCTCACAACGTGTCGAAAGACCGTTTTACCCTTTTTACAACTTTTCGTCCTTTTCACCCGATTATTTTGCATTTTACTACACATTTTCATGGGTTCTTACAACCTCTCCCCCTTAAGAGGATTCCGTCCTCGGAATCTTCTCATAATTCGTGAATTTCGGGTATCTTTTCTTCATTTCTTCTAGTGTCTCCCATGTTAAATCTGAGCCCAACGAGTGCTTCCATTTGACTAAGACCAAGTCAATTTCCCTGTTTCTCAACTTCTTAGTTTTTACTTCCAACATTGCTTCTGGTTCTTCTATCAGCTTATTCGGGGCTTCCACTGTTAGGTCTTTCAACGGGATAACAAGTTCATTTTTCCCAAAATACTTTTTCAAATAACACACATGAAATGTATCGTGAATACCACTCAGTTCACGTGGTAATTCTAGTTTAAAAGCTTGTTCACCAATTCTTTTCAAGATCTTGAATGGTCCAATGTATCTTGGACTCAGTTTACCCTTCTTTCCAAATCTTACCACACCTTTCCACGGTGACACTTTGAGCATTACAAGATCACCTACCTTTAAATCATAGGGTCTCTTCTTCAAGTCTGCATAGCTCTTCTGTCTATCTTGAGCGGCTTTCATATTAGCTTGAATTACTTTAATCTTTTCGTTTGTTACTCTCACAATTTCTGGCCCAGTCATTTTGGTCTCCCCCGCTTCCAACCAACACAAAGGGGTTCTACACTTTCTGCCATATAGAGCTTCGAATGGTGGCATTCCAATGCTGGAATGATAGCCGTTGTTATAAGAGAACTCTACCAATGGCAAGTGTTCGTCCCAATTCCCACCAAAATCCAAAGCACACGATCGTAGCATATCTTCTACGGTCTGAATAGTTCGTTCACTCTGCCCGTCTGTCTGGGGATGATAGGCTGTACTCATTTTTATTTTCGTCCCCATACGTTCTTGTAGTGCCTCCCATAATTTTGAGGTAAACCGTGGGTCTCTGTCAGACACAATTGACAAGGGAGCTCCATGAAGTCGTATAACTTCATCCTTGTATATCTGCGCCAACGTTTCCAATTGCGTATTTTCATTAATTGCCAAAAACATGGCACTTTTGGTCAAGCGGTCAACAATGACCCATATACCATTATGACATCTTCTGGTTCTTGGCAACCCAAATATGAAATCCATGGTTATGTCTTCCCATTTTCCCGCTGGAATTTGCAGTGGTTGAGTATTTCCATATGGGGTTTGGTGTTCCGCTTTTACTTGTGCACAGGTTGCACATTTAGAGATATATTTGACAATTCTTTTCTTCATTCCGGCCACCAATACTGTTCTTTGAGATCCCGATAAGTTTTCGTACTTCCAGGATGAATGGAATACTTTGACTTATGAGATTCTTCTAGAATCAACTTTCGGATTCCACCTGCTTTTGGTACCCATATGCGGTTTCTGACTGTCTTCAGTCCTTGAGTATTTTCCCCAAACACCAAATCTTTTCCCAGCTTTTCCTTCTTTAAATCTCCTCTTTCCAGTACTTGCTTTTGTGCGTCTTTGATGCTTTCTATTAAGCTTGATTTCAATTCGATCTTCATCAACTTCTCTTGACTTTTCTTTTCATGAAACTTCCTGCTTAAGGCATCTGCTACCACATTCGCTTTCCCAGGGTGGTAAGCGATTTCACAGTCATAATCATTTATTAGCTCTAGCCAGCTACTTTGCCTCATATTGAGATCTTTCTGAGTAAATACGTACTGCAAGCTTTTATGATCCGTGTACAAGGTGTACTTTGTTCCGTACAGGTAATGCCTCCAGATTTTTAATGCAAACACAATTGCTGCCAATTCCAAATCGTGTGTGGCATACCGAGTTTCGGGTTCTTTTAGTTGTCGAGAAGCGTACGCTATCACCTTTCCCCGCTGCATTAGTACACAACCCAATCCTTTATTAGAGGCATCACTATACACCACGAAATCTTCCGTTCCCTCTGGTAGGGTAAGAACCGGCGCATTGCATAACTTCTCTTTTAGTGTCTGAAAGGCCTTCTCTTGTTCCGCCCCCATTCAAATTTTACCCCTTTCCTTGTTAGCTTCGTAAGAGGTACCGCAATCCGTGAAAAATCTTGGATGAACCGTCGGTAGTACCCGGCGAGTCCAAGAAAACTTCTCACTTCCGTCGGAGTCTTGGGAATTTCCCATTTCATCACTGCCTCCACTTTTGCTGGATCTACTTTAATGCCTTGGATGGAGACGACGTGTCCAAGGAATTGCACCTCCCTCAGCCAGAATTCGCACTTCGAAAATTTTGCATATAGCTTCTCTTTCTTTAGAACTTCCAACACCGTTCTCAGATGATTCTTGTGGTCTTCTGCATTCTTCGAATAGATAAGAATGTCATCAATAAAGACAATCACAAACTTATCAAGGAACGGCTTGCACACCCTATTCATCAAATCCATGAAGATTGCTGGGGCATTCGTCAGACCAAAAGGCATGACCAGAAATTCGTAGTGCCCGTAACGAGTGCGAAAAGCAGTCTTCTCAATATCTTCATCTCTTACCCGCACCTGGTGATAACCCGACCGGAGATCAATCTTCGAGAAATAGTCAGCGCCTTGCAACTGATCAAACAGATCGTCTATCCGTGGTAGCGGGTAACGATTCTTGATGGTAATTTTATTGAGCTCGCGGTAGTCAATGCACATTCGCATCGTGCCATCCTTCTTTTTGACAAACAGTACCGGTGCACCCCAAGGCGACACACTGGGGCGTATGAAGCCTTTATCAAGCAATTCCTGTAATTGGGACATCAACTCCCGCATTTCGGTCGGGGCTAAGCGATATGGAGCACGGGCGATAGGAGAAGCTCCGGGTATAAGATCAATCCGAAATTCAACTTGTCTCTCTGGTGGTAACCCGGGTAAGTCATCTGGAAACACCTCAGGGTATTCTTTCACCACATCAATGTCATGTACTGTTTTCTTCACTTTATCTTCCACCATTACATACGCCACATAGGATAAGCATCCCTTCACCAAACATCTCCTAACTTTTGCTGCGCTGATCAAATTAGACATCCTCTTGGGTTTTTCACCGTACACATACACTTTGCTGCCACCTGGAATCTTTACCGACACTACCTTCTTCCCACATGCGATTTTTGCATCATTGGCTCCAAGCCAATCCATACCAATGACAACATCAAAAGTCTTCACTCCAATCGGGAGAAGGTTCAACGAAAATTTCTGATCATCTATGCTGAGTTCGCAGCCACGGTACACATGTTTTATTTCCACCTTCTTTCCACTCGCCAATTCTACCTCACATACACGGTCTAATGGTTCTAGCGGTGTATTGAATTTTTGACCAAACCCGTAGGACACAAACGAACACGTAGCACCAGAATCAAATAATACATAGGCAGGCATCTGGTTAATTAGTAGAGTACCTGAGATCACGTCTTGTGTCTCCTTTGCTTCTTCTCGGGTGAGTTGGAAAGCGCGGGTCTTCACCTTTTGGGACTCCGTCTTTTTCTGCGCAGTTGATACCATCGTCTCGCCACCCTTCTTCGGACAGTTAAAGCTATAGTGCCCCTTTTCGTGACATGAAAAGCACTCGACTTCGCTGAGCTTAGGATAGGTACATTCCCTCGCCTTGTGACCCATTCTTCCGCAATTAAAACAAGCCGCACTTCCCATCTTACATTCGCCCGTATGCTCTTTCCCACACTTATCACACATCTTTCGACTACCCTGTTTGGTTGACATCACTACCGAATTTCCCTTCTTATTCCAGCTACTACTTCCGCCACTGAATTTAAGTTTATCCCCAGAAATTTGCCTTTCCACTGTTCTTCGTTTCCACACATCTTCGACATTTCTTGCTGCTTCAAACGCTGCATCCATGGTCACCGCCCGTTTTACTTCCAGTTCATACTCCCAAGGTAGGCCTTTCACATAACGGTTGATTCGTGCCCGCTCCGTAGTGTAAATGTTTCCCACGAACGGTAGCATATCACTGAACTTTTTAGTATACTCGGCCACGGTCAAATTACCCTTCTTTAATGTAAGGAACTCATCTTCAAGTTTTTCTATGTCCCGAAGGGGACAATATTTATTCTTCAGGCGGGTGGTGAATTCGGTCCACGACCACTTGTAAATTACATCATTTCCAACCAGTTCATATAAAGTGTTCCACCAGACCAACGCATCGTCTTTCAACATTCGTGAGGCATAATAAACTTTATCCTTCTCATGACACTTGCTGACCTCCAATGCTTGCTCTGTCTCCCGTATCCACCGCATCGTGACCTTAGGCTCGTAGCTACCATAGTATTCCGTTGGCTTACATGTCAGAAAAGTTTTAAAAGAACATCTCTTCTTATCTTCTGTCCCCACACTATCCTCATCCGTAACCGAATCTCCATTAGTGGGTCTCCAAGAAGCATCATCTGCTGAAGGATTAGGTTGTGGGTCCCCCAGCCGTGTATTCAACATTTGTCGCATATCCTCCCTCATCTCTGTCTTTAGATTGCTAATAAGATTTTGAATAGCCTCCAAAGTCACGGGTGGAGGTTGCGGTATTGGGATTGGCATATCACCCATGTTATCCGCATCATTGACGGGATTACTCCCACGAGATGGAGTATGACTTGCTGCCCGTCCCCCACTTGAAAGGCTATGATCACCGCTCGCCATTTACTATATAAAATAATAAAATTCACGTTTTGTTACTTCGCATATATATATATATATATATATATATATATATATATATATATATATATATATATATATATATATATATATATATATATATATATATATATATATATATATATATATATATATATATATATATATATATATATATGTTTATCAATATACTCGAAAGCGGTAGCATGTGATCTTCCTATGGGACTCGTGTTCCCAAGTTTCTCTATACTAGTTTCCACAACCAAATTCTTCAGGTTCCCTAGTGACTTCACCATTTCCAAAGCATATCCTGTGGTTACAATAATACGGGCCCAATATTACTTTAACCACCTATATACTTTGGCTCTGATGTTATCACAAGATCCCCTAATTCATCGGTTTCTGTGGATTGCAATACTATATTTTACCGACTCTACCCCGTTAGTTAGTACCTAGTACTACTACTTTAATTACTATTAATCCACTAGTTTAAGCCTAGGATGGTTACCCAACCTAATTCGCTTAAACCATGGCTCTGATACCAAATTGTAACACCCCAATTTTTCACACAAAATTTTTTTTTTTTTTTTACAAACTTTATTGCAACGTTTGAAAACAAACCATGTATTTTCATTACAAACGGGGTATCACAAATTTGTTTCACAACCACGGTTCAAACCTGTTTATTATACATTATTATACATCATAAGCTACGGTCCCACCCGACTCTTTCAACGTCCTTCCTGTTACCTGAGTACATAGCATTTTAAAAGAAAATACGTGAGACATAACGTCTCGTGAGCGATATGGGTTTAGACTCAAAATATCTTTGCCAATAATTTCATTATTTATTAGATGTTCAATATTCTTTTCCTGTGAGCGCACCCACAGGTATTCCTTATTTCTTATCAATGGTACATTCCTACGAGCGCACCCGTAGGTTTTATACGAGACGCACCCGTATAACTACTTCCCCAATAGTATGAAACGGATTCATCTATCAAGGTAAGACAACTACTTCGCGACGGGAGGTACCATCCCAGTAGTGTCTTTTTGCCACCCCTACCGCAGCAGGCCGTGGTCTTTATCCGGATACTAAGCACTCATCATCATGGGCCAATCACATTATTAGTTCACTGTATTTCTGATTCTCTTTCTGTACACGTTATAAGCATATGTTCATAAATTCATTTAAAACCATTAAACCACTTTGACTCCAAAACATTTTTGAATAAAATTCATTTTGCTATGTACCCGAAAATCCACATAATACTCACCTCGGTTCAGTTAATCGTTTGCACCTCTTTTTCCTTCGCTCGGTTCACCGTATTTGAACCACCACCTATTTTTACAAGATATACGTTTATATTCAATTCATATATATAACAACTAACTTATAGCACAAGAGTGTCATACGATGCTACTACGGGTTATAATAAATGTATAACTATTAATAAATTCGTTTAACGGTTTTCTTCCGAAATACGCGTATTCTGCTACAGTACCCCCCCGAGGGGTCGTATTTCAGTTCCGACTCTTTTCCATGAAATCTTTGACTATATTAGACTTGTGTTTCAAATTTGGAGTTCATTGGACAAGTCCAACTCAAATTCTAAAAATCATGAGCATGAATAGTGTTTTTAGCCTCTGCCGCTACAGTAACTTTTCCGCAAGGTCGGATTACGGATTTGACCATTCCCGACATATTCTTATACCATGTTAAGGTTATGTCTGAAATTTCAGGTCAATCGGACATGTCTAGCTATGGTTTCTAACGTTTGAGTTATTTGAAAATTTTAACATTTTTGGTCCCTGCCCAGCCCCTGACTGAAGGCGCACCACGCCAGTATCAGGGCGCACCACGCCTGGGCGCGCCTCGCCTAGAGTCTGGGCGCACCGCGCCTGGCGCCTGGGCAGTAGCCTGTTTAGTCGCGATTTGTGCACTGTAGCACGCAGTTTTCACCCATTAAGCACTTATTTCAGTGCTTAATCGTATGGGGTTTGTTCTAGGACCAAAACCCTTGACTAATTACATGTTTCAAGTTATTAAAAACACTTCAATAACTCAATTACAGAAATTAACGTTCTTGGCCAAACTTGGAAATTCTCAATTATAGCATCCTACTTTCATGTTTATGGGTTAAGTTCTTAACTAATGGCTTATTGGAAGCATTAGCTACTTAACCCACATGAATTTCAGCTGCAATTTCAGTTTCAATTTCTTCCCGAGACCAAATTCAACCACATACCCAAAAACTAGGTTAAAGAGGATGAATTCTTACCTTGGAATTACTAATTCCAATCCTTTGATTCTTTTGATCTCCTCTTCTTCCTTGCCCTCTCCCGCTGCCTCTCGTGTTCTCTGGAATTCTCTGGAAATTTTCTGAATTATGAGAGAATAACTCTCATGTTTCCTTTATATAATTAATGTTTATAAATTGTTTGCATTTTAGTCCCCAATTTTCTTATTTCTTTCCAAAAATGGTCTTAAAACCATAAATCTTGCAAGGAATGTTCTAATAACTACTAACTTGACATTTTCTTGACAATTTGGTCATTTCCATGTCAAATGACCATTTTGCCCTTTTTGGTCAATTTTCACTATTCACGAGGTAAAAACTCCAAATTTCACATAACTTCTTATTTCTTGTATTATTATTACACAAATACATATTATTACACATAAAAATCTCACAACGTGTCGAAAGACCGTTTTACCCTTTTTACAACTTTTCGTCCTTTTCACCCGATTATTTTGCATTTTACTACACATTTTCATGGGTTCTTACAACCTCTCCCCCTTAAGAGGATTCCGTCCTCGGAATCTTCTCATAATTCGTGAATTTCGGGTATCTTTTCTTCATTTCTTCTAGTGTCTCCCATGTTAAATCTGAGCCCAACGCGTGCTTCCATTTGACTAAGACCAAGTCAATTTCCCTGTTTCTCAACTTCTTAGTTTTTACTTCCAACATTGCTTCTGGTTCTTCTATCAGCTTATTCGGGGCTTCCACTGTTAGGTCTTTCAACGGGATAACAAGTTCATTTTTCCCAAAATACTTTTTCAAATAACACACATGAAATGTATCGTGAATACCACTCAGTTCACGTGGTAATTCTAGTTTAAAAGCTTGTTCACCAATTCTTTTCAAGATCTTGAATGGTCCAATGTATCTTGGACTCAGTTTACCCTTCTTTCCAAATCTTACCACACCTTTCCACGGTGACACTTTGAGCATTACAAGATCACCTACCTTTAAATCATAGGGTCTCTTCTTCAAGTCTGCATAGCTCTTCCGTCTATCTTGAGCGGCTTTCATATTAGCTTGAATTACTTTAATCTTTTCGTTTGTTACTCTCACAATTTCTGGCCCAGTCATTTTGGTCTCCCCCGCTTCCAACCAACACAAAGGGGTTCTACACTTTCTGCCATATAGAGCTTCGAATGGTGGCATTCCAATGCTGGAATGATAGCTGTTGTTATAAGAGAACTCTACCAATGGCAAGTGTTCGTCCCAATTCCCACCAAAATCCAAAGCACACGATCGTAGCATATCTTCTACGGTCTGAATAGTTCGTTCACTCTGCCCGTCTGTCTGGGGATGATAGGCTGTACTCATTTTTATTTTCGTCCCCATACGTTCTTGTAGTGCCTCCCATAATTTTGAGGTAAACCGTGGGTCTCTGTCAGACACAATTGACAAGGGAGCTCCATGAAGTCGTATAACTTCATCCTTGTATATCTGCACCAACGTTTCCAATTGCGTATTTTCATTAATTGCCAAAAACATGGCACTTTTGGTCAAGCGGTCAACAATGACCCATATACCATTATGACATCTTCTGGTTCTTGGCAACCCAAATATGAAATCCATGGTTATGTCTTCCCATTTTCCCGCTAGAATTTGCAGTGGTTGAGTATTTCCATATGGGGCTTGGTGTTCCGCTTTTACTTGTGCACAGGTTGCACATTTAGAGATATATTTGACAATTCTTTTCTTCATTCCCGGCCACCAATACTGTTCTTTGAGATCCCGATAAGTTTTCGTACTTCCAGGATGAATGGAATACTTTGACTTATGAGATTCTTCTAGAATCAACTTTCGGATTCCACCTGCTTTTGGTACCCATATGCGGTTTCTGACTGTCTTCAGTCCTTGAGTATTTTCCCCAAACACCAAATCTTTTCCCAGCTTTTCCTTCTTTAAATCTCCTCTTTCCAGTACTTGCTTTTGTGCGTCTTTGATGCTTTCTATTAAGCTTGATTTCAATTCGATCTTCATCAACTTCTCTTGACTTTTCTTTTCATGAAACTTCCTGCTTAAGGCATCTGCTACCACATTCGCTTTCCCAGGGTGGTAAGCGATTTCACAGTCATAATCATTTATTAGCTCTAGCCACCTACTTTGCCTCATATTGAGATCTTTCTGAGTAAATACGTACTGCAAGCTTTTATGATCCGTGTACAAGGTGTACTTTGTTCCGTACAGGTAATGCCTCCAGATTTTTAATGCAAACACAATTGCTGCCAATTCCAAATCGTGCGTGGCATACCGAGTTTCGGGTTCTTTTAGTTGTCGAGAAGCGTACGCTATCACCTTTCCCCGCTGCATTAGTACACAACCCAATCCTTTATTAGAGGCATCACTATACACCACGAAATCTTCCGTTCCCTCTGGTAGGGTAAGAACCGGCGCATTGCATAACTTCTCTTTTAGTGTCTGAAAGGCCTTCTCTTGTTCCGCCCCCCATTCAAATTTTACCCCTTTCCTTGTTAGCTTCGTAAGAGGTACCGCAATCCGTGAAAAATCTTGGATGAACCGTCGGTAGTACCCGGCGAGTCCAAGAAAACTTCTCACTTCCGTCGGAGTCTTGGGAATTTCCCATTTCATCACTGCCTCCACTTTTGCTGGATCTACTTTAATGCCTTGGATGGAGACGACGTGTCCAAGGAATTGCACCTCCCTCAGCCAGAATTCGCACTTCGAAAATTTTGCATATAGCTTCTCTTTCTTTAGAACTTCCAACACCGTTCTCAGATGATTCTTGTGGTCTTCTGCATTCTTCGAATAGATAAGAATGTCATCAATAAAGACAATCACAAACTTATCAAGGAACGGCTTGCACACCCTATTCATCAAATCCATGAAGATTGCTGGGGCATTCGTCAGACCAAAAGGCATGACCAGAAATTCGTAGTGCCCGTAACGAGTGCGAAAAGCAGTCTTCTCAATATCTTCATCTCTTACCCGCACCTGGTGATAACCCGACCGGAGATCAATCTTCGAGAAATAGTCAGCGCCTTGCAACTGATCAAACAGATCGTCTATCCGTGGTAGCGGGTAACGATTCTTGATGGTAATTTTATTGAGCTCGCGGTAGTCAATGCACATTCGCATCGTGCCATCCTTCTTTTTGACAAACAGTACCGGTGCACCCCAAGGCGACACACTGGGGCGTATGAAGCCTTTATCAAGCAATTCCTGTAATTGGGACATCAACTCCCGCATTTCGGTCGGGGCTAAGCGATATGGAGCACGGGCGATAGGAGAAGCTCCGGGTATAAGATCAATCCGAAATTCAACTTGTCTCTCTGGTGGTAACCCGGGTAAGTCATCTGGAAACACCTCAGGGTATTCTTTCACCACATCAATGTCATGTACTGTTTTCTTCACTTTATCTTCCACCATTACATACGCCACATAGGATAAGCATCCCTTCACCAAACATCTCCTAACTTTCGCTGCGCTGATCAAATTAGACATCCTCTTGGGTTTTTCACCGTACACATACACTTTGCTGCCACCTGGAATCTTTACCGACACTACCTTCTTCCCACATGCGATTTTTGCATCATTGGCTCCAAGCCAATCCATACCAATGACAACATCAAAAGTCTTCACTCCAATCGGGAGAAGGTTCAACGAAAATTTCTGATCATCTATGCTGAGTTCGCAGCCACGGTACACATGTTTTATTTCCACCTTCTTTCCACTCGCCAATTCTACCTCACATACACGGTCTAATGGTTCTAGCGGTGTATTGAATTTTTGACCAAACCCGTAGGACACAAACGAACACGTAGCACCAGAATCAAATAATACATAGGCAGGCATCTGGTTAATTAGTAGAGTACCTGAGACCACGTCTTGTGTCTCCTTTGCTTCTTCTCGGGTGAGTTGGAAAGCGTGGGTCTTCACCTTTTGGGACTCCGTCTTTTTCTGCGCAGTTGATACCATCGTCTCGCCGCCCTTCTTCGGACAGTTAAAGCTATAGTGCCCCTTTTCGTGACATGAAAAGCACTCGACTTCGCTGAGCTTAGGATAGGTACATTCCCTCGCCTTGTGACCCATTCTTCCGCAATTAAAACAAGCCGCACTTCCCATCTTACATTCGCCCGTATGCTCTTTCCCACACTTATCACACATCTTTCGACTACCCTGTTTGGTTGACATCACTACCGACTTTCCCTTCTTATTCCAGCTACTACTTCCGCCGCTGAATTTACGTTTATCCCCAGAAATTTACCTTTCCACTGTTCTTCGTTTCCACACATCTTCGACATTTCTTGCTGCTTCAAACGCTGCATCCATGGTCACCGCCCGTTTTACTTCCAGTTCATACTCCCAAGGTAGGCCTTTCACATAACGGTTGATTCGTGCCAGCTCCGTAGTGTAAATGTTTCCCACGAACGGTAGCATATCACTGAACTTTTTAGTATACTCGGCCACGGTCAAATTACCCTTCTTTAATGTAAGGAACTCATCTTCAAGTTTTTCTAGGAGATCATAATCACCTGTGAAGTGATAACCAGACGAACCAGGAGCTGGTATCGCATCTATATATATATATATATATATATATATATATATATATATATATATATATATATATATATATATATATATATATATATATCCTAATAAATAAGTAACTCAATGCCACATGTCATCTCCTCATTGAATTGGCCACATGTCATTTTCTCATAATTTTGAATTTCTTAAAAAATTTGTTTGAATTGAATGTATTTAATGTATTTAATTCTAATAATTCATAACTGAAGCAATAAATTAGGAACCTATTTATTTAAAGGGTAAATTGCATAAAAGTCATTAACTTTTCCAATTTTCTCGATTTTGACATTGCATTTTTAATTGTTACAATTAAGTCGTTATGTTTTCCAAAAAATTGCAAAAATGATCATATGACAGGATGGCAATAGTTGTAACGACCCAAAAATTTTGAATTTATATTCGAGAAAATAATTAAGGGAAAGATTAAAATATTTTTGAAAGATTTAAAATAATTTATTGGGAATTGTAGCAAAATTTCAAGAGTTTAGAGAAAAATGGTGAAAAAAGGGTAATTTGGTCATTTTACCATAAGAAGGGTAAAAAGGTCTTTTGATCCATTAATAAGACCATTATGTAAGAAAATATGTATTTGTGAAACAATAATGTAAGAAATAAAAGTTTATGTGAAATTTGGAGTTTTACCGCGTGAATAGTGAAATTTGGACAAAAAGGGCAAATTAGTCATTTGGCATGAAAATGACCATTTTGCTAAGAAATTTCAGCAAGGAACCAAGTTAGCAAATATTGGAACTTTGTTTGCAAGGTTTTGGGTCTTAGGACCATTTTTGTAAAGAAATAGGAAGAGTATGGACAAAAAGGTAAATATGGGAAGTATAAAAAGGGAGAAATATCTCCCATAAGATTTGCAGAACATTTCAGAAGCATCGAGAGGATTTTTGGAGAGGCAATTCCTGCAGAGGTCACGAAGAATTGAAGAAGGAATTGGAGCAAAGACTTAGAATTGATGATTCCTAAGTCAAAAGGTTAGTGAGAAACTTCTAACCTTAGTGTTTGTGTGTGTGTTCTTCACGGGAGAAGTTAGAAACTGTAATTTCAGAATGATTCATGAGGGTTATATGATTTCTAAGGTTGAGACATGTTCATATGATGAGAGCATGTATCTAAAACAAATGAATTTGATGATTTGGTGGAATTTGGGGTTTTTGGCTCAAGAACCCTAAATTCTACATTCATGTAATAGAGTTGATTCCAATGGTTAAAACCTGATGATAATGGATAGTTTTAGTCTTGGAATAAACCCAAAACAATTAAGAACTGGAATAAGGACTTAATGTGCAAAAACAGGGAGCTACAGTGCGAAAATCGGACCCGAAACCAGGCCAGGAATGTTACACGGCCGTGTAACTTTCCAGGCCAAAGTTACACGACCGTGTAACCAAAATGACCAACAAAGTTACACGGCCGTGTAATTTGCAAGGCAAAGTTACACGACCGTGTAACTCTCTGAGGAGGAATTTGAGTTTTGATTTTTGGAAGTTGGAGTTATACTTGTCCGTTTGACCCCAAATTTTAAACATAGGTCTATAATGGTTCAAAACTTCATAAAAAAATTATCGGAATCGAAATACGACCCTCCGAGGGTACTGTAGCAAAATACGTATAATATACGATTTAATTAAAGTTGGTCATTCAAGGTTTATACACTTGTTTTGACCATTAATGGTATAATAAGGACTCTAACATGTTATAGAGTCAATTAGAATGTAAATAATGTATTATATATTATATATAGGTACAAGTCAAGTAATCGGACACCGAAAGGGTAAAGAACCAAGGAACGTCTAAACGAACTATCAAGAATTATAAGGTGAGTACATGCAGTAATTTTACCCATTTTGGGGTACATGGCAAGTAAGTATATTTATGATTTCTTCTAAAATCTCTTTATATGATGATATATGCAAGAGTATTATTAATGACTTGTTTATGAAAGTATAATGCTATAATTAAAGTTATAATTTGGTCTATGAGCCAATTATGTGGAAGTATGTTTGGTCTATGATATAATCATGTGAAAGTATATTTTGAATACAAGTTATATAAGTTTTCAAGTATGAAAGGCATATAGCCATAAGATGTTTAAGAAGTATGTTTTGGTTACAAACTATAATTATGTTTTTAAGTATGAATGGCATATAGCCATAAGATTTGGAAAGTATGTTTTGTTTTAAAGCTTAGTATGTTATAAAGATATGTTTTTAAATATATGATTTTTATATGATGAAAGCTATATTTGGCATTTAGCCATAAATATGTAAAATGGTGAAGTTTGGCACCTAGCCATAAGTTATGTCTACGAGAAATGTTTAAGCAAGCAGCAAGTTTTTATATGACTGGTAATTGTAGCAAGCATCGTTAGTAAGGGAACTATGTTCCAACCTACCCGGGTTAGGTAAGGGATCTACTGGGGGCGAGCCCCATCGCGAAGTAGATTGCCTCAGCACTTCTATGGTGAAGATTGATCCGTTCTTTCTAGCCATAGAGACTTGGGGTATCACTTATAGTGATTAAAGCCCTAAGTATAAAAATCCAGCAAGCTTATAAAACCAGTCAATTAAAGTAAGAACAATGTTATTTTCGTAAAGTAGGTCAAAGATGGTTTACTTGAAAAGTACAGAGTTGTACTATGTTTTTATTATAAAGTTTGAAAGATGTTATTTTTGTGGAGAAGGTTATGAAATGTTTTCAAAAAGTGAAAAGTATAGTATGATATTTATATAAAAATTTGACAGAAGTTTATGTTATAAGTTTTATATAAGTTGGTAAAGAAGATAAAGGTTTGAGTCTAAAACTCATGTAACTCACGAGACATTATTGTCTTACGTATTTTTTTTTATGCCATGTATTCCAGGTCAAACACTATGCTATAATTGGATGAAGTTTAGCTGGAGTGGAGCCCATATAGCTCCTATTTTGGACTCAAGGTTTAATCCTTTCTTGCTTACTATGGTTAGTTTTGGTATAGATTTGTAACACCCATTGTTTTTAAACCTGTAAATAATTGGTTTTCGTTAAACCGTATTTTTGTATTCAAGTATTTATACGAAAAACCATAGTATTTACAAACAGTAGAAATGGGGTGTCACAAGTTGGTATCAGAGCCATAGTTTAAGCGAATTAGGATTGGCTTGTTCCACTCCTAGGCTTAAACTCATGCTATAAGAAAGTCAGTGTATGAAAGTATACTATTTGAAGTCTTAAATGATTAAGACATTATGTATTATTTAACATAAGTGGATATATAACACTAAGAAGTGTTAAGTTAACGTTTAAAATGAACAGAAATCTGACCGTTAGGAAAATTATATGATATTTTCCGTAACCGTCTAAATTTATTAAATACTACGTTTATAAAGTAGTAAGATTTTTATTAGTGATCACATGTATTTATATGGTGTTTTATGATAAAGGAACCAGTGTCCCGTGAAACCTTGTGGTAACAGCAGAATCAATATGTATAGGTGATTATGGTAATATGGGCCCGTATTATCATAATCACAGGATATGTATTGGGACTGGTGGAATCACAAAGGAATTATAGTATTCTGGTGGGTAAAGTTATGAGTATTAAAAGCTAATGCAGTGGGTATATAAATATACCACTTAGTATGGTGAAGTAAAAGAAATAAAGTGATAAATAATATTTCTTAGACAAATTGAAGGATATTAAAATACATGTATGTCGAGGCGAGAAAAGTAAGAGTAATTTAAAGATGAATTATGGGTATTGATTACCTATATAGGAGTGGTAAGACTCTTACATAAAGAATGAAAATTACCAACAGAAAGTATTAATAGTATATAAATTTCTGTAAAAAAAAAAAAGTGTCCAAATATTGGACAAGTGAACAAGTCGTAAATTTAGTGATGAGTCAAGTAAGGTGACAAGCAGCAAGATAAGTGAAGAGTAAATGAAGCTGAAGAATGAGGAATGATCGGTACAACAGCCCGATAACCTCGTTGTGTATAGTCGAAGAGAAAGAAATTCAATTAAAGCAAGGATAATATGCTTTGTTTATTATAGCATAAGCATATGAAAACCATATTGAGGTGGTTATATTTACATGTAGACTTGGAAGTTGTTGGAGTGAATCGGCTTGCAAAATGGAGTGGTATTCAAATGAAGATGCATGAATATAAGTAAAGTCACTATAAGTAAAGATGGAATCGATGTCTGCAAAGAATATTACTTAATATAAAGTAGTAGCAGACTGTTACCACCTGTAAGTTATGACAGGTGTTGTAATGTGTAAGGCGAATAAGGAAATTCTTGGTTGTCTCCAAGGAACTTTTCATAACAAAAGCTGGAATCTAATCAAAGTTGGAAGTTGACAAGCTTGTAGATTGAAGGTAGAGCATGCTTACCCGACAAAAAAATAGAAAACAGTTCGAATGATAAATTGTTACTGTAACACTTGAAAGAAGAATGTTAAAAGTTGTCCCTAGACAAATATAATGTTAAGATATTGGTTATTAGGAATTAAATTTCATAACCAAATGAAAGAAGTATAAGAAGAAATACCGGTAATAAAATGGTATAATGACGTATGTTAACTGGAGAAAACCAAAAGTATGTAAGTAAGACGACTAAAGGTTATCATCACTACGAAGTAAAGAGCAATAATAAATGTCTAAATAAGTATTAGACAAAGAATCAAAGACAAGATAAAATTTTAATAAACAGACAGGAAGTTATTACTTCCAAATAGAAATGATGGGTAAAGGAATCCAAAGATCATGAGAAATGTATATATGTTTGTACGTGTTTATAAATATAAGTGAATGAGTAAGTTTTAGAACTTATACAAAGTATAAAAGTGGTTATGAAACAAGTATTCTAATTAGAATACTATAGGGTGTGAAGCAAAAGAGTAACATAATGCATTGGGCATACTGCCTCGATATACCAAAAGAATGAAAGATGACAAGAAAATAAATGGCAAATGGTATCACCTAAAGATACATAAGAAGTAAGTTGTATATGAAATATTTAATGTTGTAAAGAAATATGTAGTGTAAAGAAGTGGAGTATAAATGAAAGGATAACGTAATGTGTTAGGCATGTAGCCTTATAACACATGACATAAATGGTAAAAGATGTAAAGGCAAGAAAATTATTGTTTTAGCATTAGCTATAACAAGTAAAGAATAATGGGAAGTAATGGTAATTGAAAGTTATATCAAGAATTCGTCATGGGACGAAAATGTTAAAAAAAAATACCTAGTTGGGTTCTTAAACAAAAAGAGAACCAAGTATATATATATATATATATATATATATATATATATATATATATATATATATATATATATATATATATATATATATATATATATATATATATATATATATATATATATATATATATATATATATATATATATATATATATATATGTGTGTGTATGTTATGCAAATAAGAACTTGTAAGAATATGTCAAGAAGTTAATGAATGTGGTTTATGAAACAAAAATACACCACAAGGAAATAATATTAGGAAAAATGAAGTAAGTATAAGAATGTGAATTATAGTATGCAACATGTACGAAATTCCATAAGTGAATTGAAGAAAAACAAATTTCGAATCAATCATGGTAAACAATTTAGATACCGTGATGAAAGAGTAAACAGAAGATCAGGTGCTAAACTAAGCACTAATGTGAGAAATAGAATTGGCAAAGAAATACTAAAATATTAAGTATTAATATGAGAAGGACACGTGGAGTATCCAAAAGAAGAAAAGAAAAGTATACTTATAAAAATATTGTACAAAAAGTGAAGAACTGAGAAAAACATTTTTATACGAATAAATAATGAGTATTGAGACCGAAATCTCATAAAAGGAGATGAAAGAAATATCTAAGTTGATTATATGTTGAATATGAAAGTAATACATTTAATGTGCAGGATGTGAAAAAAAAAAAAAAAAGCAAGTTGAAACTTCATAAATTATGAATTTAAAATGAAAGTAATATGGAGTCAATAACAATAGTTATGATGTGACAGTAATATAAGTATGGAATGATACCAAATATGTATTTAGAGAGAATAATACATGTAAAGTACAAAGTGGAACATATAACAAGGGAATTGCGAATGTATAGAAGTTAACAAGAAGTATACAATTGGTAGTATAAAAACCAAGATTTAAAAAGAAGGAAGTTAACAGAAATAATAGATCAACTTCAATAGTAAAACCATACAAGCTTATAAGGTTAAGTATGGTGTATTATACATAGAAAGAAAGTTAATGAGGCCTAATTGTTAAAATAAAAAGCGATATGTTGTTTCGATTCTTCTAGAGTAAGATATGCAGATTTTTATGAAAATATATTGTTTTGACAGCTTCCATTCCAAACAGAAAAGTAAGGATGTGACATAAAACAAAAAGGAATGCATTCCTTATGAGTGGTAATAAATCGAGAATTGTTAGTAGATGTAAAGAATAATAAAGTGAAATTTAAAAGATCTAAAGAACAACTATGTAAGATAAGAAGTTGTAAAACTTCTAAAAAGAAAGAAGAAGTTATGTTCGCGTAAAATGTCTGTAAAGGGACAAAATTTTCTTTTCAAAGAAAGATATTGTGTATTTATAAAATTGTATAAATACAAAGTTTTACCAAATTGTATTTGGGAAGGAATTTTATAAGCAAAGAATAGTATTGATATAGTCTCATGAGGTTTTGGTAAACATATGAAAAGAATTATAAAGTAAACTGCTACTTTGATACAAATATGAAAGTATGAAATATGAATGAATGACTAAGAGGTTGAGAAAACAGATAAAATGACCGAAAATGGTATTTTGGTCATTTAATAAAAGTAATATATTTTTACAAGTATTATGAACATTATAAGGAGAAGTGAGTAAAATGACCAAAATGATATTTGGTTAACTGGAAAGATATGAAGTTTTAAAAAGATTTATGTATCCTCTATAAAGGATTTATTAAGAACCAAACTTGGACTGAGAGCCTCTGAAGACGGGACGGAGTAATTCCTTAAATTAATAATTGTGCGATGATTCCGAGGACGGAATCCCAATAAGGGGGAGGTAGTTGTAACGACCCAAAAATTTTGAATTTATATTCGAGAAAATAATTAAGGGAAAGATTAAAATATTTTTGAAAGATTTAAAATAATTTATTGGGAATTGTAGCAAAATTTCAAGAGTTTAGAGAAAAATGGTGAAAAAAGGGTAATTTGGTCATTTTACCATAAGAAGGGTAAAAAGGTCTTTTGATCCATTAATAAGACCATTATGTAAGAAAATATGTATTTGTGAAACAATAATGTAAGAAATAAAAGTTTATGTGAAATTTGGAGTTTTACCGCGTGAATAGTGAAATTTGGACAAAAAGGGCAAATTAGTCATTTGGCATGAAAATGACCATTTTGCTAAGAAATTTCAGCAAGGAACCAAGTTAGCAAATATTGGAACTTTGTTTGCAAGGTTTTGGGTCTTAGGACCATTTTTGTAAAGAAAGAGGAAGAGTATGGACAAAAAGGTAAATATGGGAAGTATAAAAAGGGAGAAATATCTCCCATAAGATTTGCAGAACATTTCAGAAGCATCGAGAGGATTTTTGGAGAGGCAATTCCTGCAGAGGTCACGAAGAATTGAAGAAGGAATTGGAGCAAAGACTTAGAATTGATGATTCCTAAGTCAAAAGGTTAGTGAGAAACTTCTAACCTTAGTGTTTGTGTGTGTGTTCTTCACGGGAGAAGTTAGAAACTGTAATTTCAGAATGATTCATGAGGGTTATATGATTTCTAAGGTTGAGACATGTTCATATGATGAGAGCATGTATCTAAAACAAATGAATTTGATGATTTGGTGGAATTTGGGGTTTTTGGCTCAAGAACCCTAAATTCTACATTCATGTAATAGAGTTGATTCCAATGGTTAAAACCTGATGATAATGGATAGTTTTAGTCTTGGAATAAACCCAAAACAATTAAGAACTGGAATAAGGACTTAATGTGCAAAAACAGGGAGCTACAGTGCGAAAATCGGACCCGAAACCAGGCCAGGAATGTTACACGGCCGTGTAACTTTCCAGGACAAAGTTACACGACCGTGTAACCAAAATGACCAACAAAGTTACATGGCCGTGTAATTTGCAAGGCAAAGTTACACGACCGTGTAACTCTCTGAGGAGGAATTTGAGTTTTGATTTTTGGAAGTTGGAGTTATACTTGTCCGTTTGACCCCAAATTTTAAACATAGGTCTATAATGGTTCAAAACTTCATAAAAAAATTATCGGAATCGAAATACGACCCTCCGAGGGTACTGTAGCAAAATACGTATAATATACGATTTAATTAAAGTTGGTCATTCAAGGTTTATACACTTGTTTTGACCATTAATGGTATAATAAGGACTCTAACATGTTATAGAGTCAATTAGAATGTAAATAATGTATTATATATTATATATAGGTACAAGTCAAGTAATCGAACACCGAAAGGGTAAAGAACCAAGGAACGTCTAAACGAACTATCAAGAATTATAAGGTGAGTACATGCAGTAATTTTACCCATTTTGGGGTACATGGCAAGTAAGTATATTTATGATTTCTTCTAAAATCTCTTTATATGATGATATATGCAAGAGTATTATTAATGACTTGTTTATGAAAGTATAATGCTATAATTAAAGTTATAATTTGGTCTATGAGCCAATTATGTGGAAGTATGTTTGGTCTATGATATAATCATGTGAAAGTATATTTTGAATACAAGTTATATAAGTTTTCAAGTATGAAAGGCATATAGCCATAAGATGTTTAAGAAGTATGTTTTGGTTACAAACTATAATTATGTTTTTAAGTATGAATGGCATATAGCCATAAGATTTGGAAAGTATGTTTTGTCGTAAAGCTTAGTATGTTATAAAGATATGTTTTTAAATATATGATTTTTATATGATGAAAGCTATATTTGGCATTTAGCCATAAATATGTAAAATGGTGAAGTTTGGCACCTAGCCATAAGTTATGTCTACGAGAAATGTTTAAGCAAGCAGCAAGTTTTTATATGACTGGTAATTGTAGCAAGCATCGTTAGTAAGGGAACTATGTTCCAACCTACCCGGGTTAGGTAAGGGATCTACTGGGGGCGAGCCCCATCGCGAAGTAGATTGCCTCAGCACTTCTATGGTGAAGATTGATCCGTTCTTTCTAGCCATAGAGACTTGGGGTATCACTTATAGTGATTAAAGCCCTAAGTATAAAAATCCAGCAAGCTTATAAAACCAGTCAAATAAAGTAAGAACAATGTTATTTTCGTAAAGTAGGTCAAAGATGGTTTACTTGAAAAGTACAGAGTTGTACTATGTTTTTATTATAAAGTTTGAAAGATGTTATTTTTGTGGAGAAGGTTATGAAATGTTTTCAAAAAGTGAAAAGTATAGTATGATATTTATATAAAAATTTGACAGAAGTTTATGTTATAAGTTTTATATAAGTTGGTAAAGAAGATAAAGGTTTGAGTCTAAAACTCATGTAACTCACGAGACATTATTGTCTTACGTATTTTTTTTTATGCCATGTATTCCAGGTCAAACACTATGCTATAATTGGATGAAGTTTAGCTGGAGTGGAGCCCATATAGCTCCTATTTTGGACTCAAGGTTTAATCCTTTCTTGCTTACTATGGTTAGTTTTGGTATAGATTTGTAACACCCATTGTTTTTAAACCTGTAAATAATTGGTTTTCGTTAAACCGTATTTTTGTATTCAAGTATTTATACGAAAAACCATAGTATTTACAAACAGTAGAAATGGGGTGTCACAATAGTTATCAGGTCATATGGTCAGATTTGCAATTTTTCAAAAAACCTAATGACTTAATAGCAAAAATAAAAAACATAGTGTCAAAATCTAAAAATCTAGAAAAGTTAACGACTTTTATGCAATTTACCCTACGCAATTTATACAACTTAATCATTTTACATGCCTCATACGTGTCCAAAAAAATAAATTTGTTGTTACGTTGGTTTTGTTTATTTTTAAGATAGTATGTTATTTACTTTAAGTTAGTACAATGTTTTTAAGTTAGTACAATGTTTGATGTTTAGATGTTCTTATTTAACATTTTCTTTTAATCAACCCGTGTAATACACGGGTCTTACAACTAGTATATATATATATATATATATATATATATATATATATATATATATATATATATATATATATATAAAATCTTTGGCGCTCATGTAATTGTTATGCCATAATCTGATAAAAAGTATTTTTAGTTACTAACCTCTCTATGTATAAATTGTATGTTTTTTTATACGAGTATAATTATGCATCCTGGTTGAAACAGGTCTTAAAAGTATAAATTAAATGAAATTGCAGTCGATATATGTAATAAAAACAAGAGTGCTTTAAATAAATCGTCTCTATTGCAACTATAAATTATGAAGGCGTTTTTATCATTAATTTTCAATGTTGGTCTTCCTGGTGGTTTACATTTGTCACATATTGTGTTTCAGCATCTCAAAATGTTCAAGACAAAATTTATCATGATAAGAATAAAGATGTGATAATTTTCTTTGCGATAAGGTATGGTTAAAATTTGATACCTCACCTTTTTTATTGAATATGTGCCGTTTCAAGCTAGACAATAATACTATCGTCACTTCTGTGGAGTTTTCTATATATGGTGTTCAATTAATGTTTCATTAGAGGCTAATATAAATTTTCCCAATTTTTCACCTAAACATAAATGCTCAATTAATGAAGGTTGGAGATGAATCTGATACGAAACATAGGCCACTACGTTAAAATTTTCTGAATGGATTAAAAATAAATTACAAATAAGTGAGTCTATAAAGTCAATTTATATAACTATGCAATTGGCCATTTGGGCAATAGTGATTGAAAATAGAAAGAAAATAATGAGATATTCGTGCAAGTTGTTATTTTTTTAATTATAATAAAATCACTAACTAACTGTTTATGTTTAAACATAGATATATGTTTGACAATTAATTTAGTATGCCATATATAAGAGATTCGGACTTCAACTACCTAAGAATCAATTCTTATATGGTAGTGAAGCGAACCCCATTTGAATAAAAAGGTAATTCTGGTTTGATTTTAATTCTTTATATCACAAGATAACGACAATTAAACATATAACTAATTTGATGTGAATGGGCAAATGGCTGTTAAGAAAAGAACAAATAACGTTTTTATTAGAATAGTTAACACCTAAGTTGCCAGAGCAAGAAAAATAAATATATAATGTTAGCACGAAATCTCTTATCTTTTTATTTTTATTACAAAAAGATTTAATATGTGCAAATCGTGAACGTTACTTGCTTTCGAAAAAGTTTGACGGTTGTCGTTCTAGAGAATCTTTAAGTCATGTTACTCTTCATACTTTTTATCTCACGATATTTTTTCATTGATCATTCTAAGGCTATCGTCACATTAGATAAAAGGATGTTATAGTGAAAAAGATATGAGAATAAATCCAAGAATATATACTAGGGACTGAATTTGTAAATCGATAAAAGTAAAGGGTTATTAGTAGCTACTATAATAAAGATAGTTTTGATGGCACAACTTCATATTCAAGCAAAGCGGCAAAACTTGTGGCCCTTTTTCACACTTTTTCTTCTTTTTCTCCCAAATCCCGAAAATTAGTATGAACTCGTTTTAAGGTTAAATTACGAAATATCAGTTTTAACCCTGCTCTTTCCTGTACAGATTCTGGAAGCATTTGTTAAAGCGGAAGGGTAATTTAGTCAAAGTACGGAAAGTACAATGAGGGCTTATTGGACAAGATGACTTATCTTGTCAATCAGAATTAGAAAAATCCCTCACCGCCAGTAGTGGCTCTAATTAAGGAATCACCAAACAACACCTATTTATTCTTCCTAATCACATTAAAAGAGGGAAAATAGGTGAATACTAATATTATTAAAAGCAAGTGAAGTCAGCCTAGCTGGGTGGATGCACCCGGGTTATATACCCATGTGGTGGGAGGTCTGGAGTTCGACTCCGACTAACCCCATGTGGAGGATTTTCCTGGAAGGCGAATTAGGTGGAGGGGAAAGGCCTTTGCGCCTTAGGTAATCGCCAACCGCCCTGGGTTGCGGACCTGATTACCCTCAGGTGAAACCATATATCTATTCGCTGGTTCCCAAAAAAAAAAAAAAAAAACTAATATTATTAAAAAAATTCGAGATATCAATATTTTCTAGTCAATTTAATTATATTCTTATATAGTTAATTTAATTAAAATTATGCGAAATCAATGTAATGTGATTATAAAAATAAATACACTAACTGGTAAACATTTTCCTTTGAATATCTGATTTATAAAAGTCTAATAATATATTGATGCTTTTGTGATATTTATGAAAAAAAACATCAATTAAATGTGAATTATATAAACAGGAGATAAAAGAACTCTACAATTCAATCCACTGGATTCAATTAAATCGTGGAAAATGTTATCAAAACTTTATTCAACTTTACGTTAAAAATGGAAATATTTTGGACATGGATACCTAAACTGTGTCTTCCCTCGTCTTTTTTTCTCTCTCCTCACTCGCCGCAATAAGTAGCGGTACAGATTTCATTCTCCTCACACTTTCAACCCCCACTTCTTACATTCATTCTCTGCCCCTACTCTCTTCGTGTGTGTGTGTGTCAGTGTGTGAAAATGGAGGCCAGGGGTGTGGGTTACGTTGTAATTTTGTGTGCCATACTGACTGCCGTCAACGCTCGTATACCGGGAGTTTACACCGGAGGGAAGTGGGAGAGTGCTCACGCCACCTTCTACGGTGGCAGCGACGCCTCTGGTACCATGGGTGCGTCGCCATTTACATTTCCTACGTACTCTGTTTCTGATTTCCTGCTAATTCATCATCCTCTGTTTCAATTACTTTGTTTTAATGGACTTTGTGTTGATTATTTACAGGTGGAGCTTGTGGGTATGGGAATTTGTACAGCCAAGGCTATGGCGTCAATACGGCGGCGCTAAGCACAGCTCTATTCAACAACGGACTAAGTTGCGGTGCTTGTTTCGAGTTAAAATGTGTCGATGATCCTAGGTGGTGCCACTCCGGCAGCCCATCAATTTTCATCACCGCTACCAATTTCTGTCCACCTAATTTCGCTCAGCCAAGTGATAATGGCGGGTGGTGCAACCCTCCGAGGACCCATTTCGATTTGGCCATGCCCATGTTCCTCAAAATCGCTGAATACCGTGCCGGCATAGTCCCCGTCTCTTACCGCCGGTTTGTTTCTCTGACTTGTCTACATACCTTCCAATTTTAGCAATATAGATACATTTGTAAATGGAAATCTGAATGTTTATAGGTTTTTTTTATCTCTCACATATTAAAACTAGTAGTATAAGTATTAATTATCCGCTAATTATTTATACATTTTACCTAAAAATCTCTTAACATTTGACTTTTCCCAACTGAAATGCCTCACTAGGGGGCCCCCGCCTCCCTTTAAAACCGCGTTTGTGCTTGTACGGTCTCAACTATGTTTATTTACAATATTGCCCTTGAACAAATGGAGATTACCTAGTTTGTCCTTGTAATATAGTGATTTTACCATTTTCTACACAAAACTTAATTACAAATTTATTTTTTGCTCACGTAGGGTACCATGCCGAAAGCAAGGAGGGATAAGATTCACGGTCAATGGATTCCGTTACTTCAACTTGGTTCTGATTACCAACGTGGCAGGTGCAGGGGATATCACTCGGGTATGGGTGAAAGGCTCAAGGACCGGATGGATGAGCCTTAGTCGCAACTGGGGTCAAAACTGGCAATCAAATGCAGTGCTAGTCGGTCAATCACTCTCTTTCAGGGTGACAGGCAGTGATCGCCGCACTTCCACATCTTGGAATGTTGTTCCTGCCAATTGGAAATTTGGCCAAACTTTCACCGGAAAAAATTTCCGAGTTTGATTAAGCTACAATACTTTACTGTTGTTTTGAACTTACAAATAGATATCACACAAAATTTAAAATAAAAAGTTTTGTGTACCGAGTGTGATTTATATTTTTAATTTAGATTTGAAAAAAATGAGAGAACTAGGAGAAAGTGTAGGGTTGGTTTGTTTGGGGTGTATTTTTGACAATTTACAATAGCTTTGTAAGAGGAGCTGAAGTGGCTATAGAGTCATGCCTCGACGCATGACGGCCCGCAGCTTTTTTATCATTATTATATTACATAAGAATACAATTATCTGATTCTATCTGTTTTTTTTTTTTTTTTTTCCTGAAAATCTAGCATATAGTCTGCTATACATACGATCGTATGTTTTTTAACTATTAAGATATTTTTTAATTTAAATAATATGCAAAAACTATAGCATTTAACAACTTAAATTGAACCAAAAGTTCAAATCCTCGAGTGTGACAAAGACAAAAAGAAAAGACGCAAGGTCAATGACTTTATTCAAGGCTCGAGGCATAAAGAATCCACTTACGCTTGAATGAAGTTAAGTACTATTTATATGTACCTTCAAATAATAATTATTTACTTTTACGAAAAAATTGCAAACTAGAACTTAATCACTTGCAAACTAGAACTTAAAATAGTTAATTACCATTTCACTATTTCAACGAAAAATAGAATGCCTTTGGTTACATTCTATGTTTTACAACCAAGGAGTGTCATGGTATCATTCAACCCAAATAGCGACTGTTTTGGGTCACCTCGTGGACAAAAATGTAGACTCGAAATAGGTGTAGATTTAGAGTAAATAATATTGTTATTCCGAGAAAAACAAAATTAAAACATTTTAACCGAGTCAAATGAGTGAAATGGATGCATATTAGAATTCTTCCAAATTTATAAATCACTTACTTCACGCGAAACAACCATTATTTTAATCATACACCATTTATAATATAGGTAATATAACATAACTTTTTTAGTTTAAAGAAAACCACAAAATCATATTGATGGATCAATCAATCCACTTCCAATCACCTCTTGACTAGAGTTGTATATCTGAACCAGTTGGTAGAAATCTAATCCGAATTTGAATGGCAAAGTATACGGAAACTAGATTAGATTAATTCGAACCGGTAGGATTAGGATAAATTTTGACAAAAACTTGAATATCGGACTGTAGTCCGGTTTGAAAGGGTTTTCACTGTTTTAGAATACTAATTTAAAAAGAAATAGAAATTATTTTTATACTAATGGTGTTAGGCTCATTCACTAGTCCTTAAGGGTGGAGAGTGTCCACCCACCCGACCCACTTATCTCACTATCCATCCCACTCAACCCACACAATTTTATTAAAATTAAAAAAAAAAAACATAAAAGGTGCAAGTTGAAAACCTGATAGTACAAGTCCTTAAAGCTATGAGTGATTCATGTTAAGCATGACAGCCAACCCTCCAAGCCCGATTTCACCCAACCCGATAGGACGCGAGCGTCCTTCCCCGCATCATTATCGACGGTACTAGGAGGAGCCCGCCAAACCCCCACCACGATATTGTCCATCCTTAACAAGACTATCCATTTCTTAGAATTTATTTGAGGCATAAGACTTGCTTGATGACCACGTTCCACCCATCCAATGAGAGGACAAGAGTATGCATGCCTCTTGGTCCTTTCATTTTTCTACTTGGCTACTCATTCTTTCCTCCCCTTTCTTATAAATATGAGCTCTCCTCCACCATTGAGCAAGACGTATCAAAGAGCTCCACATTGGTCTCTCTCTCTCTCTCTCTCTCTCTCTCTCTCTCTCTCTCTCTCTCTCTCTCTCTCTCTCTCTCTCTCTCTCTCTCTCTCTCTCTCTCTCTCTCTCTCTCTCTCTCTCTCTCTCTCTCTCTCTCTCTCTCTCTCTCTCTCTCTCATATAACATGGTTCTCTCTAGTCTAGAGATAATCTAGAGAAATCAGTTCAATTTTTACACAATCTGACTTGATCATTGGAGCATGCTCCCGGGTCACATTTCATGAGAGGTTCTAACGATCTTGTAACGTCCCAAAAATATTTATATTATAAATAACATATCAATATTATCTTTTATTAAATTTCAAAACCAATCAGAGTATACAAAAAAGATCTACTGTAACAAAATTGTGGGAATCTTAACCAAGGTTACAAAGTGTCAAAAATGATGAACTACAAATACTGAGGGTCCTGAAAAAGAATGCAAGACGCGAACAGTCACACGGGTTTCTTTCCTCTGTCTATCTCGGAGGGTCCTAAAAAAGTTTATTAAACAATAGGCAAGTACAATGCTTAAAGATAAAATCATGTGAACACGTAGGATGTAACAAGTAAGGTTCCCTACGAAGAGGCTTAGACCATTCCCTACGAAGATTCGTATAATCATACATCACGAAGAGTCTTACATACATACATCACGAAGAGTATTACATACATACCTCACGAATAGTCTCATAATATACCTCATAAAGAGTCTAGGGTAATCATAATCATATTTCTGTTGACCCTTACGGGTACAAGGAAATGCGCTCACGCATAGCTAGGGTAATCATAACACAATATACATAACTTACAAGCACATACACACGTAAGCACATAAAGAGACGTATAGACAGTCAAATTCACCTGATAATATGATGTTTGAATAGTACAACGAGTGTGAACTAAGATGACCTCCCACTTATCACCCTACATACATTACCAATATTCACTACTTAGATCATAGTTTGACTCCCACTTATCACTCTACACTCATACCATTTTGTAGGGACGAGCAAAAACCAAACCGCTTGGTAAAAAAAACCGCAAAAACCGAAACCGAGTAACCTCAACCAAAACAATAACCGATGGTGAGGTTTTCAATTTTGAATTAACCACAAAATTGCAGTGCGGTGCAGTTATATAAAATATATTGTACCGAAATAACTGCAACCGCACCGCATTCAATAACCGCAAATATAACCACACCGCTAACCGCATAATTAAATAATTATATAGTGTTTAAAATGAATTAGTGGTTGTAACTTGTAAGTTTGAGACAAGTCTTTAATATGTAGTTTGCTTATTTCAATCTTTAATTGGTTAAATACCAAAACAAGTACCAAATGACTAAAAAAACCGCACCAAATATATGCGGTTAATAACCGCACCGCACTATTAACCGCACCATTTGGTTATTGAACATTTAATAACCGCATTTGCGGTTAGCGGTACGGTTTTGGCCAATAACTGTATCACGCTCACCCTACCATTTTGGTTGATTTATTACAAATTTTACAAGTTGACTATTGAAAACATTCAACTATTTGGACCAATCTATAAATATTGCAACTTTCATTATAGTTAGGGTTGAAATGAGGTTAAGGCATTTGGATGGAAGAAACTAGACATTCATAACAACTACATGCCATGACCTTTCCCTCAAATGATTTTTATGGAATTTATGGTGATTTTTACTAAACTGGGGCACGTTACATGAAATAATAACCTTACTTATGTTTAAGTTTACTTCTTAGCCCAACCCTTAAGCACTAATCATTAAGCCCTTAACCTATCAATTTCAGTCAGATATGAGCTCTAAACAAGGGTAACAAGTATTCATTAAGAGCTTGGGGTGCATAAAGGCCTTAAAAGGCAATTCTATAGAGTTTTCTAGATTAAGACGTTTTGACTACTGTCCAGTGCTTTAACCATAACTTTTGAACCACGACTCTAAATGAGGTGATCCAAATATCCCTGAAAAATAGACACAATTTCCTACAACTTTAACTACAATGATTTTTCCTAATTCGGCTATTATTTTTTGTTATTTTGTCTGCAAATTCAAAGACAAATTGTTATGAATTCTAGTGTATCTTTCCTAACTTTTAACATGTTCCTCTTGTTCATTCAAATTGATACATTATCTATTAAGTTATTTACAACATAAATTTTAGTTAATAATGTCAGGATATTTATTAAGACCTTCTTAAATAGTTAAGACAAGAGCTTGAACTAGTGTCTACAATATTATAATTTTTCCACATAAAATCATACGTTCACATTAGGGTTTTGGCCAAAAATGCTTGTTGAGTTAGATAAGCAATCCTAAACACACCCCAAGTTCAGGTTCTAGAACTTTTGGTTAGAGCCTTTGGGACCAGATCAGGGACCATAAGTTATCCATGTCCCTATCTGGTTTTAAATTTAGGGATCCTACATCCATGATTAACTCGGATATTCGTCGGTCATGTTATGTTTGAATATAGGATTTTCTGTCAGATAATGGTTTTGTTTGCATCCTTAAGGGTGGGGAGAGTTCATCCCTCCCAACCCACAATGTCACATCGGTTTTTCTTTTTCCTCTCACTTCTATATTTCTCGACTCATAACTCAATGAATTCATATTTCTTAACTTTCCCAACCCACAATGTCACATCAACTTTTTTATATTAAAAATAATAAATAAAACTTAAAATAAAAAATTACATTTAATTTGAAATGATAGAGATGTGTATTTATAGGGATGGCGAGATAAACTTTTTTATTAAATTAAATTTTATTAAGTAAAATAGTTGCAAATCGCAAGTTAACAAACCCACAACTTAACTATCTTTCGATAACCCGTCTAAGAGCAATGTTTTAAAACCCGGGTTTTTAGTTGACCCGATGTGATGATCGGGTCACGAGTCAACCGGTTCAACCGGTTCAACCGCCGAGTCAACCCGGTTTTTATAATTCCCATATAGTTTATATTTTTCAACATAATTATATATCTATAAAACATAAACAATGTAATTTCATCTTTTTGGTACCAAAACACATATTTTGTCAAGTTTTTTTAAGAAATATTTACTAGATTTGATGAAGTAATGGTTGACTAATTTTAAAAGTTTGAGTCTTGCACTCTTTAACCAAGTTTTTAAAAGCCAAATGCTAACTTTTTGTTCAGTCGCCGGGTCAACCCGGTTCCGGGTCACCGGTCCAACCGGGTTTTTGAGAAAACCGGCCAGTTCTGTCCGAGTCGGAAATTAGCAAAAACCCAGTCATAATTGATCCGCTCTCTTCACCGGTTCGACCGGCCGAGTCAACCTGGTTTTTAAAACATTGTCTAAAAGAGAACTGTGGTACCACCAATACCCATGATACCACAACCCGTTTTTCATCATGTAGATGATGACTCCATGTACCCTAAGACTGTTGATATACCTTTTTTTTCATATTTAGGGATAAGACATGATCTACAAATTTAATGATTCCATATATATAATAAACGTTTTACCTCCTTGAAACATGTATATCCTGTCAGCGTGACCCACATGAATTAGGCACAAATCATGGATTGTATGCAACAAGCGAGTGGTTTGCATTCACAAAAGTCCTATTCTTTTAATGCAAATCCGTGATTATTCACGTGAAAATCACAATCAATTAACACTCCGTTAGGCATCGATATCTAAGACAACATGCCTTTGCTGCTCCCTTTAAGATATTGTGGCTTCGACGGTATACCCGTTTAGGATCTTTATTTCTTTAAATAAAGCATTAGTAACGAGTTTCACTTTATATTTATTACGAACTCGTTCATACAAGTGAACATTGACAAACTAATGTCAATGTCGCCTAAATATTTCTTTCTTGCTATTAAATTACATCTGTTCAATATCTAATCATCAACGATTGTAATTTTGAGATTCAAAACTATATGGTTTTTCCTTTTAATTAATTCATTAAACAATGTTTTCCATTTTAATTACACCAACTTGGAGAAGATCTTTTGTTCATTATTCCAAGATGTGTTTGGTTGTATTTTCTAAAAGTTAATATGTGAGATCAAATAATTATAATTAGATACTTGTATCATATCGAAGTACGCAACAGAATTTTTGGACCTTTTTTTTTGTTGTTTGAATAATTGATAAAGTAAAGATTATCCCAAAGCTCAAACCTATTATTTGATTTTAAAGCAAAAAAGAAAAAAGAAAAAACGATGAAAGTCTCCTAAAAATCCCCAAAAGAAAAGGTTATGAGCACAATGCAATGAATATCTCATGGCATATTCCAAATTGATCCAAATTCTGATACATTTGAATCGATTTATACACATTGAGTTCTACAAATATTTATTAAATTTGCGCCAATTATTCGGTACATATTGTTGCTAAATTAATAAACGAAAACTAAACTCGAAAACGAAAATGCGAATCTAAGCGATGTGAGATAGAAATTAGTAGACGAACAGATGGAAATAACTGTTCATCTGTGGAAACCATCTCTACGGTTGTCTGGCCGCTGCCTGATTTTCAATAAAATGAAGAAAACCATCATCCATAGATAAGGAAATCAACATATGAAAAATCAGGCTTTCGATTTAAGCACTGTTGTTCGCAAAAAGAGAAAGGGATTATGGATCCATCTCTGTCTACGATTTAACACAACAAATGCAATTAAAAAACAAATTGATTCTAGAAATTATGAGAGAGGTGAGATGTGGACGCGATCCACGATTCCATATCAGCCGCTTGTGATTATGGGGGCAGCTGAAAGGAGACTTCCGGTGTGTGTTTTATCAGCACCTTGTCAAGAGTGTCGTTGTGTGGAGCGGAGAAAGCGATTTAGGGTTTTTAAACGCGAAACCTATTAGGGATACAGCTGTAAATTAACACGTAAATTATTTTCGAGCACAAGATTTGATTGCATTTTCACACTTGCATCACTTCTCAGTAAAAAAAAAATGAATTTGAAAGTGAGTTGATCATATAGAATTTATATTTTATGAATTTTTCTTTTTAAATTCAACTTTTTTTATTTTAGAAAAACTCTTCCATATTTTCGATTTAACTCGTTTAACAGATTTCCTGATAATCTCTGTTTATCTTGTTGTTGTGTATGAAGTTTTTGATAGTTATCATGATTAAAGTTCGAAGAAAACAATTGATTTTTTTTTTTTGAACAACAGCATTATATTCACACAAAAACCAAAATGCTAGCAAAGAACTAGCAAAATTACAATTGATTTATTTCAAAACAAAATTAAAAGATGTCGTGTCTCATTTTTGTTGGCAAAGTGAATATCAAACCACATTTGCTAACTAAAGGTTTTGCATTTCCTAATTTGAAATGGAATAATGACTAAAAAATTTGTCAACTCCATTATCATTGGTATGACATTTTATAGGAGTGTAAGTGGTTGTTTGGTTCGTCGAAATTCGAGGGAATTGGAATCCGGTTCCTACGGATTCCTACGTTTTGTTCAACTTTTGTTTGTAGGAATTGGATTCAAATTTTATTGAAATGTAGGGAATGAATTCATTTGGTGGGTGGATGAAATTAATTCCCTTGGAAAAATAAATGTGCATGATTACCATTATATCTCTTCTAGTACCTTTCAAATTTAAACCCTCTACCACCACCGTCGCCCACCACCACTGCCACCGACAACCACCACCCACCATTAGCAATAAGTTATAAAATAAAGTAAAATTAGGCACAAAAAATAAGGGTACAATTTTCATTTACATAGATTCCAATTTCAATTTCTGGCAACCAAACAAATATGGAATTTGATTTCAATTCATGATAGATTTCAATTCCTTGACAAATTCAAATTTCTTCAAAAACTTTCTACAAACCAAACGCGACATTAGAGTTGGATGTGCACTTTGCACCCTTTAAGTAGAATTTTATATGTATTTTGCTAACAATAATAAGAAGCAACAACATTTTTATTTGTTTAGAAAAAATCGAATGTTAGTGTTTCTTTCGCATTTTAATGTTAAAAACACAATAAACAACTAAAGTTATGAGCTAAAATGAAAATGTTAATGTAACAAAAAAGTTATTTCAAAAGTGAGGGGTTTCGGGAAAAAAATTGAGGGTTTTTTTGAAAAAAAAAAAGTAGGGTTTTCCAAAAAAAAATTATATAAAACCGAAATATACGAGTAAACCTATTAAAATAGTTAAATCATAAAAAGAATATAGAGCTTTTTAGAAATACAAATATTGATTTAAAGTAAAAAAAAAGTAAAATATAAAAGCTTTTATGCAATGAACAATGAAGAAAAGTATAAATGAAGAGAAGTCGAAAAAAATTATGTTAAACAAGGGGACCAATTTAACAATGACCATTGCCAAAAGAAGTTGAGATTTTTGTGATAAACCATATACCAATATGGCTATATTTATACTTTACTCGTATATTTCATTTTTTTAAGTATTTTATAGATTAAATTATATGTTCAAACGATCTCACATGATGTATGAAGTACGATTTTTCATAACTCGTCTTTGTTGTAGGTGACAATAACCAAACGCAACATATATCAATGAGTTAATGACTTATAAAGTTCATAACTTTTATGTCGTATACATATTTAGTCAGTTATATTTTTTAAACATACGACCATTAAACATTTTTACCGTATTTGTAAAATATCATAATGATCGTTTATAGTAGGTTTAATGGTCATATGTATACATAAAATATAAGTGACTAAATATATACTATAAATTTATTACCGTTATAAGACGTTAATATAAAAATCTAATCATGTGATATTAAACCGACAAAAAAAACTTAATAATTGGATTCAATGATTAACTAATAAACTATAATAGTTTAGTTAAACATATTAAAAAGATTAGGTTTGTATCTTATTAATATTTGTTTGTTTTGTAATTTTGCCAATTATATGGTAGTTTATTTTTATTATGTTTTGGGTCATATAAAATCCACATAACATGGCAAGTTCAAATTTATGAAATGTCATTACTTACATGGTAGATTTTATTTTTTATTTTTTTATTTTTGTGTTTTTTTTTTCATTTTTCACTTTTGTTTTAATATCATATTTAATATTTATATTAACTTCATATGAGAGTAATAAACTTTATCTTATTTATATATTTAGTCACTTGTATATTTATTTCCCTTATAAATCATTAACCCAATATCCATAACCAACAATTATTATTATTACCACATCATAGTCTCAATAGACATTTGTTGGAGAGTCTCATCATAAATAAAATAAAATAAAGAGTCTTAAAATCGCCTACTAACAACCTAAATACCACTGCCATCTTCATAGCAACCAGAGAAAGAACCACAATCCCATATTCATAAATCCGTCACATAATTCTCCTACGTTTTTGAACATCCCACATGTTCAAAAGATACGAAACCCCCTCCTTCAAAGAAGCTTTCCTTCCTTCAGTAAAGTTCCATAACTCCGTTGTGATATATCTTCCACTTGGATTATAATCATTAATTTCAGTCAAAGCAGTCGTCACAGCTTTATACACATCTTCACCCAAATCCCTCTTTAACCCCTTCAACTTATCATCATTTTCATCAATAATCCCCTACACAAATAACATCAAACTTTTAGTCCCCAAATCTTCAATTTTATTAAACATTAAATATTAAACACCCACCTGTGATTTCCCATTTACAGTGATGATCTTGAAAGGATGCCAATTGGGATCTCTAAGATACTCTTCCCATAATGAACACATTTCTGAAGCCCTATCTTCAGCATCCATGTCACCATACTTTCTCTTCATGGCATCTAAAAACGGTTTATTTTCAAGCTCCCCCATCCTCTTTACCCCAATATGTGCGGTTTTTGAGAGTTCTTTCAATCCCTATAAATAAAATATAACAATTTATATATTATAAAAATGATTACTTTTTTAAGAAAAGATTGTCTTACCTCGATTAATTCTTTGCGGGCATCTTGTAACTCATCATTGCTCTTGCGTTCTTGAACAACAAGAGTTTGATTCAGACTTTCCAAATCTTCAAGCTCTTCTTCTTTATCCCTTAAGTTTTTGTGAATGTCTTCCACTTTTTTCAAGACCTCCAAATCATCATCTCCCATGTGTTTCATCACATTTAATTGTCCCCTTAAACCTTCTATCTCAAGCTCTACTGCTTGCTTTGCATCCAATTGTTTTTCAAGATTTATAATCTTTTTGTGAAGTTCCTCTTTTTCCCTCTGAATAAGTTAATAATCAAACACACCCACAACACATTATGTCTCAAGAATGAAATATTTAACAATATTTCTTGAAAATGATTAAACGAACCTTTTGGTCTTCACCAAGTTTCATCACACTTTCATCGGCTTTCCTTTGTTCATCGGATGCCATTTGAAGCAAACTATTTTTCACAACATTCTAACAAAAGAAGTAAAAAAAAAAAAAAAAATACATTAGTTTTTATAAAATAGTTCAAAACATAAGAAAATGCCACACAAAGATGTAACACCTCTTCGATTTCTTCAGAGAGCTTTTTTCTTTCATTTTCATTAACCACTTCACGTTTCTCAAGTTCATTACCCCTCAACTCGAGTTCTTTCTTTTGGTTTTCCAGTTGCAGTTTAATCTTTTCATGGTCATTAAAGATTCTTTGAAAATGATCACGTGCGCTGACCTGGATTTTCTTTAACTCTATTCCATACAATAAAGACATAAAGTTAGCAACTTTATGGTGTAAACGAATAGAAAATTAGAAATAACACAAAGAAATCAAGAACCTTCATTATAAGATTGATGAAGCAAATCTTTTTCAGCAATTAACTTGCTAAGAGAATTTTCTGTCTCAACAAATTTACTCTCCATTTCTTCCAAGTGTCTCTTTTTAACCTCAATTACACTTGTCAAATTTGACACTAAAGTATTAGCCTTTCTATCTTCTTCCGCCATGATATCTGACACGGTTCTAAGATCACCAATCTTATGAAGATGTTCTCCAATTATATTATTAGCTTTGTAATCATCAGCACGAGCAACCCAACCGTAAATATCAGATTTAGAATCATTATTTACCTTCCAATCCCTTTTACCACGATGATCAGCTTCATAAGCTTTTTCAAATGACATGGCATTGTTAAATCCATCCCACCCTTTGTTAAATTCAACAACCGCACATCCAGAATGACCACGAAAGTTCCATAAAGGGATCACTCGTGTAGGGTTAAACCCTCTTGCGGTTAAATGGTCTCTCATGTTTGAGCCACTTTTGCCTACATAACGCCCGTCTTTTAACTCGGTTGGGAGATTTACAACAATGCCCTTCCATGGCCATACAAACATCTCATCACCATCATGATCTGCAAGGTGATCGATGTCTTCTTTAGGTTTTGATGGCCCGGAGTTTTCGGATATGTCTTTTTGAAGAAACTTGACTAGTGCAAGATGATTTGCTTTGTCTTTTGAGTTTCTTTTTTGTGAGTCGCTTTTTCCCACCATTGTAGCATGTTGTAGTAGCTCTTTGTATTGGTAATCACGTTTTTTCTTGTTGCGACAATAGGGGCAAGTGAAAGTTTCATCGGATAGTTTGACTTTGTGTTTTCCACTTTGGAGCTCTTCATAGGACTCATCCACATACTCCTCTACTTCTGAATCACTTCCATCAGTGTCTCCTCCAGAGCTTTGATCCATGTAATCCTCCATTTTTGTTCAGCTATGAAGGCTGACAACAAGCAAAGTAAGTGAAAGAGAAGTAGTTCGGTCCATTACATAATACATTTCGTAATGATCGAGTATTAAGGGTCACAAAGACGAGTCTTTTGTGGTCATACACTTCCGATTTCTCAAAAAAAAAATCGCAAGAAACCGTTACATTTCGAAAACACAAACATCATCTTTGTGATTATTTGAAGAAATTTGCACAGTTGAGAATAAAAAACAGGAAAGCCCCAATTTTTTCACGAATTGACAGAATGTAGTTGATAAAACACAAACCCCAAATTTATACATCCAATTGCGAAACAGACTCAACGATTCGAGTTCGAAAGTTACTAAAATCATAAATTTAGTAAAGAAACACACGTTACACATAATGGACATGAAAATTCGAGGCAATTGCTAATTACATAGAAACATAGGAGCTGGTGTACAGGGCGGCACTTTGTTGGTGTGTGCAGAAAGAAGGAGTGAACGCTTACCTGGAATTAATCGCACGAAATGGGGACTGATTCGTAATTCAAGATGATCGGAAGATAAAAAAAATGAATTTAGGGTTTTAGGTTTGGCGAAGAAGAAGAAACAGCAAGTGAAAGGGATTGTGACCTGGGTTAACGAGAAAAAGCAAAATACCACAGAAAGATGCCCAGGAAAAGTGAAAATTGAAGTGCTTTTGGCGTATATTGATTTTGTAGTTCCAAGAGGACGTGTACGTATCACAACATTCACAAGTCATAAATAAATACTTTTACGATGCTCGATACAAAATATAATGAGAGTAAACTGCAAAAGTGTCCTCTAGTTTATTATTGGGATATTCACAAATATACCGATTGAATATTTCTAGTGTTTATATATAGTCAATATTTTTAAAATTTTTCGGAAAGACCACTCGATGCGAAATACTTATTTCGGACATGTGTTTAGGAGTCCCGACTGAGCTATTTCAGTTTTGAGACTTCTACGTTTTTTAAAAAATTCTACAATTAATTTAGTCATAAATTGACCCCTCAAACTAATATCCAACTTTTTACCTAACTCTCCCATCTAATACACTCTTTATAGTTGCCCACCTACCACTTTTTTAAAATGAGAGGTAGTATATCTTCTTACAAAATAATCGTACTTATCGTCTTATCCTCCTACTTACTTGTAACACCCGACTTATTAACAAAAACACCCCAAAAATTTTCATTTTTTCAAACCAAATATTTTACAAATAAAACATAAGTAAGGGGTATCAGTTAATACAACGCGAGTACAAGAGTATCACGAAGTACAATACATAAAATATTATACATTCTTAAGCCGGGTCGTCACTTCGACATTAAGTCCTCAGTCACGGACTTTATCTTTTCCTTTAGCAGGGTCACGCTCACCTGCAGAGACATATTAACAAACTGTGAGCTATAAAGCCCAATGAGTAATCAAGCAATCAAATACACATATACAAGAGAATAACAACAATTAAACTCTTAAACAATTTCTGTCCCAAAATTCATGGTCATCATTGACCGCACCGTAATCATAGCCATAAAGGCCGCACCAAATATCATAGCCCGAAGGCCGTACCAAAATCATAGCCCGAAGGCCGCACCAAAATCATAGCCCGAAGGCCGCACCAAATTCATAGCCCGAAGGCCGCACCAAATTCATAGCCCGAAGGCCGCACCAAATTCATGGTCCTAAGACCGCACCATTTAATGTCAAAGATAGTAATCTTAGCCAACAAGGCTGCACCAATATATCATACTAGATATAATCAAGATTACTCACCTGAAGGATTGCTACAACTAGCTTTTGTTGTTCCTTGCTTTCCAATGTGATCCGTAGTATTTTGTCCCGTACCTATAATTCCATTATTTCACAATGATTATAGGTTAATATACCATTTCAGTTGATTTTAATGCACAAGAGTCTGATATAAGACCAATTCCAAGCATTAACCATTGGTATAAAAATTTAATACATTCCCGAAATACGCGTATTCTACTACAGTACTTTCGGGAGGTCGTATTCGTATTCCGATAATTTTCCATGAAGTTTTACAACATATTAGACCTATGTTTAAAATTTCAGGTCAATCGGATAATCCTAGCATAGGAATCAAATTTGGAAATTGCACCAAATTTTAATAGGAGGTTTTATGGCTTCTGCCCGATCCCGCGTCGCGCCCATGCAAGAGCCGCGTCGCGCCTGTTGCAGTTCCAGGCAGTAAAGTCCGATTTTGTGCTTAAAAATCCCATTTTTCCATTTTTAAGCACTTATTGCTCGACTTAATTGCTAGGAAATGTTCCAAGACCAAAACCTTTCATTAATATCAAGTTTAAAACCATTGGGGAATCAAATTCAAGCCCATTTATACAATTTCCCGTTTTTGCATTTTTGCTCCAAAAACCGAAATTGTTGAATTCTACTTGCTTCTAATGATTTCTTTAAGTCATTATAGCATCTAGAACTCATTTTAATCCATTAGAATCATATTTATCACAAGAACTTGTGACACCCCACTTCTACTGTTTGCAAATACTATGGTTTTTCATAAAATTTCATGAATACAAAAATACGGTTTATCAAAAACCGATTATTTTCAAATTTAAAACCGTGGGTGTACAAATCTATATCAAAACTAACCATAGTAAGCAAGTAAGGATTTAACCTTAAGTCCAAAATAGGAGCTATGTGGGCTCCACTCCAGCTAAACTTCTTCCAATTATAGTATAGCATTTAACCTGGAATACATGGCATAAAATAGAATACGTAAGACAATAATGTCTCGTGAGTTACATGAGTTTTAGACTCAACCTTTAACTTCTTTACCAACTTATATAAGACTTATAACATAAACTTTTGTCAAATCTTTATATAAATATCATACTATACTTTTACTTCTTGAAAACATTTCATAACCTTCTTTTGAATAATTACATTCTTTCAAAACTTTATAATAGAAACATAGTACAACTCTTTACTTTTCAAGTAATTCATTCTTTGACATACTTTACGAAAATAACATTGTTCTTACTTTCTTTGACTGGTTTTATAAGCTTGCTGGATTTTTATACTTAGGGCGTTAATCACTATAAGTGATACCCCAAGTCTCTATGGCTAGAAAGAACGGATCAATCCTTACCATAGAAGTGCTGAGGCAATCTACTTCGCGATGGGGCTCGCCCCCAGTAGATCCCTTACCTAACCCGGGTAGGTTGGAACATAGTTCCTTTACTAATGCTGCTTGCTACAATTACCAGTCATAAAAAAAAAATACTTGCTGCTTGCTTAAACATTTCTCATATACATAACTTGTGGCTAGATGCCAAACTTCATCATAATATGTCTTTATGGCTATATGCCAAGTATAGCTTTAATCTTATAATAATCATACGTTTAAAACATATTTTTCTAACATACTAAGCTTTATACCAAAACATGCTTTCCACATTATATGGCTATATGCCATTCATACTCAAAAATATATACACTTTGTAACCAAAACATACTTTTTACACATCTTGTGGCTATATGCCATTCATATTTGAAAACACATATAATCAAAATATACTTTTACATAATTTGGTTCTTAGACCAAAACATACTTTCACATAATTGGTTCATAGACCAATATACTACCATTTAACTTGACTTATAGTTCAAAACATAACTTCAAACATAGCATTATATTTTCATAAACGAATTGATAATAGTACTCTTGCATATAATGTCACATAAAAAAGATTTTATAAGAAATCTTAAATATACTTACTTGCCATGTACCCCAAAATGGGTAAAAATACTGCATGTACTCACCTTTTTACTCTTGAAAGTCATTTAGACGTCCCTCGGTTCTTTACCCTTTCGGTGTCCACCTAATTGACTTGCACCTATATATATAGTATTTGATACATTAATTACATTTAAATCGACTCTATAACATGTTAGAGTCCTTTCTAATACTTTTGTTGATCATAATAAGTAGATAGCTTTAAAATGATCAACATTAAATAAGTCGTATATTGCACGTATTTTGCTACAGTAGTCTCAGGGAATCGTATTCTAATTCCAACACCTTTCCATGAAATCTTATGCCATTTTAAACCTGTGTTTCAAGTTTGAAGTTTATCGGACCAGTCTAGCTAAAATCTCAAAATCAAGTTTGGATGATTACTTGATTTTTAGCCACTGCTTGCTACAGTGATTTTCCGCGAGGTCGGATTATTGATTTAACAATTTCCCATATGTTTTCATACCATTTTAAGGCCATGGTATGAGTTACGGGTCGATCGGACAAGTCTAACATCGAATTCCAAACTCAAAAAATGGACAGAAGGAATTCCAGGGGGCACACGACTCGTGTGCTTTTCCTTCTATGGGACACACGACTCGTGTGTTTCCTGGGAAATTTTTCCTTATCTGATTTTTGTGCTGCAGGTCCTTTAGTCCGAGGGTTAAGTCTTTAATACGTGACTTAATCATTTTAAGGTCATTTTTAAGCCTAAAATAGCAGTTCACTTATAGTTTTAAACCATGGAATCAACAATTCCATTCCAAGGCTTAAAACATTCCCGTAATGTCCATTTTTGACCAAAAACCATTTTGTTAGATTTTTTTGTTTGGTACAGATTTCTTACATTCTTTATGACCCTTTGGACTTTCTAAAACAATGGAAATCAGTTTCAAACCCATAAACCCAATTTCTAGGGTTCTTGAGCTCAAAAATCCATTTCTAAAGTTTTAATCAAAATTCCAAGGATTCTTTGTAATCTAGGTGTATCTAGTTGTTGTTTAAGCATGCTTTGATGGAGATGAACTCCTGGAAACATTCATGATCTTCATCTCACGAATTTCCAGATTCTATGTGGAGAAGATGATGAATAGTAGGATCTTCTTACCTTATTTTCTTAGAATTCTTCAATTCCTTCCTTGTAGAACCTCCTAGACTCTTGCTTCTTCCCGTTTCTTCTTCTTCTCTCTCGATCACTCTACAACTTCTGGAGAATGAGTGATAATTCACTCATTTATGTTTATTTTTATTTATAAAAATTTTGCAAATTTGGTCCCTAAGCTTGCATTCTTTAGACTTTTGACACTAGCATTTATTTTGACCACTTGGAACTATAATTCTTGCATTTTTAGTCCTAAATCATAAATAAAGTTTATAGTAATTTCCACATTGGTCAAATGACCAATTTACCCTTTAAGTGAAAAATGACTAAATTACCCTTTTAAATCATAATTTCTCGTAAAAATGCGCATAAAGCTTTAAATCACACAAAACTTATTTTACATATTTATTTTATAAATTTGGGTCGTTACAACTACCTCCCCCTTATTGGGATTCCGTCCTCGGAATCATCGTAACATTACCAAATCAAGGAAATCACTTCCCTTTTCTTTTCACATGTGCTCCGTCAAAGTTGGTACCTAATAGGTACTTTCTTTTTACCAATACATGAACATATTCTTCATTATTTTATCTTTTAATCTTTCATTCTTTGGTTGCTTTTGATTCTTTAATTAGCTTTTAACAATTTCTGCTTCCAATCCTTTATAAAGGATTAACATAATGTCTTTAAAACATTATATATCTTCCCAGTTAACCAAAATATCACTTTGATAATTTTACTCTCTTGTCCTTATAATATTCGCAATACTTATAAGAAAAAGACATTACTTTTATTAAATGACCAAAATACCCCTTTCGGTCATTTTATCTGTTTTCTTATCCTTTTAGTCTTTCGTTCATATTTCATACTCTACATTTTAGTTACTTTCCTTTCTATCTCATTTCGTTTATATACAATCTCTAGTAAACTTATTTTACAGAATAGTTTCATGCTTCTATACTTTTTATCATAAATAGCAATCTACTTTATAATTCTTCTCATATCGTTATTAAAACATGTGAGATTTGACTCACCGCATTCTTTACTTATAAAAATTCCAATACCATTCAACATATTTATATATGTCTCGAATTTTTATAAATTTATAAATACATCAAAAATCTTTTTCTTGTATAAATTTTGTCCCTTAATGGTCATTTTACTCGATCATAAATTCTTCTTCCTTTTTAGAAGTTTTCAACTTCTTATCTTTACATAACTATTCTTTAGATCTTTTAAACTTCACTTTATTATTCTTGTCATCTATTAACAATTCTCGACTTGTCACACACATAAGGAATACATTCCTTTTTGTTTTATTACATATCCTTACTAACTTTCATACATTTATAATCAATTATTACTGTCATTATTTTCTACTCTATATTTTACATGTATCTATTCATACATGTCATGAATCTTTTTACCTTTTCACCATATTATTGGTCAATGATTATAAATTTACATTTTCATATTCCTCTTAATCACTTCTTGTACATTACATGTACTACTTTCTTTACATATCCTGTATCATTCCATACTTATTTTTCTTTTCATGGTATTACTATCCTGTGGAGCAATTAGGTTTCACAATCATATCTGTTAATTTCTTGATTTCAAATTTAAACTTTCAGTTTCTTGTCCCACCTTAGTCTTTTATAAATAGATACGATCTCTTGATTACTACTTAGCTTCTCGACCTTACCATGCGGATTATTTGGTGTTCCCAATTCATGCCTTCTAGTATTTCATTATTCTAATTTCACTTTCAATTCATACATGCTTCAAAAAAAAAAAAAATTTTTTATTTATTTATTTATTTATTTTTTTTAATACACATATTCTCTGTTTGACTCTTATAAAAGTCAAAGCTGTCAAAAATGTCATTTACCAACCTTGTATACATTCAGTCATAACATGATTTCAACTTGACATTATGATATAACCCATTGTCTCAAATAACTTCTTAATACATACATACATGTTCTTAATGTATGTTTTATATACTTAATGTTCTTTTGGTTTAAAAAATTCAAATTAGTCATTTTCGTTCCATGACAATTTCTTTTCATAACTTTCAATTACCATTACTTCTTATTACTCTTTACTTTTTATAGCTAGTGCTAAAATAATAATTTTTCTACATCTTTTACCATTTCTGTCATGTGTTATGAGACTACATGTCTAACACATAGCATTGTTCTTTCATTTATACTCAATTACTTTTCACTATATAGTTCTTTACAACATTATATATTTCATGTTTCTTTTTAAACTTCCTTCTTACGTATCTCTAGGCGATACACATTTGCTATTTATTTTCTCATCATTTTTCATTCTTTTGGATTTCGAGGCAATATGTCCCATACTTTATTTTACTCTTTTACTTCATATCTTGCAATATCTTAATTAAAATACTAATTTCATAAACACCTTTATACTTTCTACACATTATTTATACATACATCTCATAACTTTCTCATGCTTTTATATTTATAAGCACGTATAAACATATATACGCTTCTTTGTATTTCATGGTTACTAGTCATGTTTAAACCTTTCTCACAATCTTTGGATACTTTTAACCATATAATATTTCCTATTTCCAAACTCAATTTCATGATACTTCATACTTTGAATATTTTTCTTCGTAAATTCTTATCTGCAGGTACTAAATCTGGTACCTCTTATCTTAATATATTATTTGTACAGAGACAACTTTAATATTTTTCTTTTAATAATAAATTATCACTTTATACAATTCAAACTGCCTTCCCATGCTTGTTGAGTAAGCATGTTCTACTTTCAAGCTTTAGTTTTATTAACTTTTGTCTTTGGTTAAATTCTAACTTTTGTTATAAAAAAAATTTCTTGAAGACAACCAAAAATCTCCATAATCACCTTTCATGTTGTGTTGCCTCACATAACCTACAAATGGTTACTATCTGTTACTGATTTATATTAAGTAATATTCTTTGTGGATAATAATCCACATTTACTTATTATGCCATTACTTTTATTCGGGTACATCATATGCATGCATCTTTATTTGAATACCAATCCTTTTACAAGCCGATTCATGCCCACAACTTTCAAGTCTACATGTAATTATAGCATTCGATTTACCATCTTAGTATGGTTTTTACATTCTTATGATGTAATAAACAAGACATAATATCTTTGCTTTACTTGAATTTCTTTCTTTTCGACTGTACACAACGAAGCTATTGGACTTCTGTACCGATTGTTCCTCATTCTTCATCTTCATTTACTCTTCACTTACCTTGCTGCTTGTCACTTTACGTGACTTACCACTAAATTTACAACTTGTTTACTTGTCCAATATTTGGACATTTCTTCTTTTCTTTTTATAGAAATGTATATATTATTACTACATTTTGCTGGTAATTTACATTCTTTATGTAAGAGTCTTACAACTCTCGTATGGATAATCAGTACCCATGTTTCTTCTCCATATCGCTCTTATTCATACCTCCTCTCGCCTCTACAGGCACATACTTTACTATTATTATTTTTTTTTTGTCTAAAATTTTAATTATCACATTATTTCTTTTACTTTACTATACGAAGTGGTATATATCCACCATACTAACACTCAATACTTATAACCTTACTGGTTGTTATTACATAGGCATATAATTCCTATGTTTTACTTATCATTCTCTTTAAAACTTTACCCACCAGATTACCATTATTCCTTTGTGATTCCACTAGTCTCAATACATATCCTGTGATTATGATAATACGGGCCCATATTACCATAATCACCTATACATATTGATTCTGCTGTTACCACAAGGTTTCACGGGACACTGGTTCCTTTATCATAAAACACCATTATAAATACATGACGATCAATACTGAAAATCTTTCTACTTTATAACTATAGTCTTTACTAAATATAGACAGTCACAGAAAATATCTTATAATTTTCCTTACGGTCAAATCTTTGTTCACGTTAAACGTTAACTTAACACTTATTAGTGTTATATATCTACATATTTTACATAATGCATGAGGTCTTAATCATTTAAGACATCATATAGCATACTTTCATAAACTAACATTTTTATAACATGAGTTTAAGCCTAGGAGTGGAACAAGCCAATCCTAATTCGCTTAAACTATGGCTCTGATACCAACTTGTGACACCCCACTTCTACTGTTTGCAAATACTATGGTTTTTCATAAAATTTCATGAATACAAAAATACGGTTTATCAAAAACCGATTATTTTCAAATTTAAAACCGTGGGTGTACAAATCTATATCAAAACTAACCATAGTAAGCAAGTAAGGATTTAACCTTAAGTCCAAAATAGGAGCTATGTGGGCTCCACTCCAGCTAAACTTCTTCCAATTATAGTATAGCATTTAACCTGGAATACATGGCATAAAATAGAATACGTAAGACAATAATGTCTCGTGAGTTACATGAGTTTTAGACTCAACCTTTAACTTCTTTACCAACTTATATAAGACTTATAACATAAACTTTTGTCAAATCTTTATATAAATATCATACTATACTTTTACTTCTTGAAAACATTTCATAACCTTCTTTTGAATAATTACATTCTTTCAAAACTTTATAATAGAAACATAGTACAACTCTTTACTTTTCAAGTAATTCATTCTTTGACATACTTTACGAAAATAACATTGTTCTTACTTTCTTTGACTGGTTTTATAAGCTTGCTGGATTTTTATACTTAGGGCGTTAATCACTATAAGTGATACCCCAAGTCTCTATGGCTAGAAAGAACGGATCAATCCTTACCATAGAAGTGCTGAGGCAATCTACTTCGCGATGGGGCTCGCCCCCAGTAGATCCCTTACCTAACCCGGGTAGGTTGGAACATAGTTCCTTTACTAATGCTGCTTGCTACAATTACCAGTCATAAAAAAAAAATACTTGCTGCTTGCTTAAACATTTCTCATATACATAACTTGTGGCTAGATGCCAAACTTCATCATAATATGTCTTTATGGCTATATGCCAAGTATAGCTTTAATCTTATAATAATCATACGTTTAAAACATATTTTTCTAACATACTAAGCTTTATACCAAAACATGCTTTCCACATTATATGGCTATATGCCATTCATACTCAAAAATATATACACTTTGTAACCAAAACATACTTTTTACACATCTTGTGGCTATATGCCATTCATATTTGAAAACACATATAATCAAAATATACTTTCACATAATTTGGTTCTTAGACCAAAACATACTTTCACATAATTGGTTCATAGACCAATATACTACCATTTAACTTGACTTATAGTTCAAAACATAACTTCAAACATAGCATTATACTTTCATAAACGAATTGATAATAGTACTCTTGCATATAATGTCACATAAAAAAGATTTTATAAGAAATCTTAAATATACTTACTTGCCATGTACCCCAAAATGGGTAAAAATACTGCATGTACTCACCTTTTTACTCTTGAAAGTCATTTAGACGTCCCTCGGTTCTTTACCCTTTCGGTGTCCACCTAATTGACTTGCACCTATATATATAGTATTTGATACATTAATTACATTTAAATCGACTCTATAACATGTTAGAGTCCTTTCTAATACTTTTGTTGATCATAATAAGTAGATAGCTTTAAAATGATCAACATTAAATAAGTCGTATATTGCACGTATTTTGCTACAGTAGTCTCAGGGAATCGTATTCTAATTCCAACACCTTTCCATGAAATCTTATGCCATTTTAAACCTGTGTTTCAAGTTTGAAGTTTATCGGACCAGTCTAGCTAAAATCTCAAAATCAAGTTTGGATGATTACTTGATTTTTAGCCACTGCTTGCTACAGTGATTTTCCGCGAGGTCGGATTATTGATTTAACAATTTCCCATATGTTTTCATACCATTTTAAGGCCATGGTATGAGTTACGGGTCGATCGGACAAGTCTAACATCGAATTCCAAACTCAAAAAATGGACAGAAGGAATTCCAGGGGGCACACGACTCGTGTGCTTTTCCTTCTATGGGACACACGACTCGTGTGTTTCCTGGGAAATTTTTCCTTATCTGATTTTTGTGCTGCAGGTCCTTTAGTCCGAGGGTTAAGTCTTTAATACGTGACTTAATCATTTTAAGGTCATTTTTAAGCCTAAAATAGCAGTTCACTTATAGTTTTAAACCATGGAATCAACAATTCCATTCCAAGGCTTAAAACATTCCCGTAATGTCCATTTTTGACCAAAAACCATTTTGTTAGATTTTTTTGTTTGGTACAGATTTCTTACATTCTTTATGACCCTTTGGACTTTCTAAAACAATGGAAATCAGTTTCAAACCCATAAACCCAATTTCTAGGGTTCTTGAGCTCAAAAATCCATTTCTAAAGTTTTAATCAAAATTCCAAGGATTCTTTGTAATCTAGGTGTATCTAGTTGTTGTTTAAGCATGCTTTGATGGAGATGAACTCCTGGAAACATTCATGATCTTCATCTCACGAATTTCCAGATTCTATGTGGAGAAGATGATGAATAGTAGGATCTTCTTACCTTATTTTCTTAGAATTCTTCAATTCCTTCCTTGTAGAACCTCCTAGACTCTTGCTTCTTCCCGTTTCTTCTTCTTCTCTCTCGATCACTCTACAACTTCTGGAGAATGAGTGATAATTCACTCATTTATGTTTATTTTTATTTATAAAAATTTTGCAAATTTGGTCCCTAAGCTTGCATTCTTTAGACTTTTGACACTAGCATTTATTTTGACCACTTGGAACTATAATTCTTGCATTTTTAGTCCTAAATCATAAATAAAGTTTATAGTAATTTCCACATTGGTCAAATGACCAATTTACCCTTTAAGTGAAAAATGACTAAATTACCCTTTTAAATCATAATTTCTCGTAAAAATGCGCATAAAGCTTTAAATCACACAAAACTTATTTTACATATTTATTTTATAAATTTGGGTCGTTACAGAACTCATCATCTAGGGTTCTTGATCAAAATTGTTAGGGATGAGCACGGGTCGGTTTGGGTCGGTTTTAGACCCAAAACCGAAACCAAACCGTTCAATTCGGTTTCTGGTTTTTAGAAACTGTCAGTTTTGGTTTCTAGTCGGTTTCGGCTTCGGTTTTTCCATCGGTTTTGGGTCGGTTTCGGTTTGAACCCACGATTTCGTGGGTTTTGGGTTTCAGACACGAGTGAGACTTCAATTTAATCTAGGAATCAGAAATGAGGCATAGAAATCAGACACGAGTTCAACTTCAAGTTAATCTAGATATCAGACACGATTACAGAACTGTGAGGCATAGAAATTAGAGATATCGAGTTCAAGACTTCAAGATATCGAGTTCAATTTAATCTAAAATCAGACACGAGTTACAGATTACGTACCGTTTGGTTTGGAGTTCAAGACGAGTGTGAGACTGTGAGAGGAGTTCCCGACATGCGAGGGCGTTCCAGATGAGTTCCCGACGGCGGCGTCTCCGTCTCTCCGATTTAGGGTTTGGTCGTTCGTTCCAGACGAGTTACAGATTGCGTACCGTGAAACTGGAAGAGACTAAGAGTGAAACACAGAAGGCGTAGTCGCGTAGCTTATTTTGGATATTTTAGATTATTAATTATTAAATCAGTAAATAATAAATAAATAGTAAATAGGTTAATATTTTCGGTCGGTTCGGTTTATTGGGTCGGTTTTCGCGTAATTGGGTCGGTTCGGTTTCTGTGGGTCGGTTTTGACAAGACAAACCGAAACCGAACCGCCAGTTTCGGTTTTTAAAAAATCAAAACCGCACCACTGGTTTCCGCTTCGGTTTAGGTTTTTCGGTTTCGGTTTTGTCGGTTTTTTTCGGTTTCTCGGTTTCAGGGTTCGGTTTTGCTCATCCCTAAAAATTGTAAATTCTCAAGAATAGCAATCTACTTCCATTATATTGAATTAAGCCCTTATTAGCATGACTTAATGGAAGTATTGCATCAACTTAACAACATAATCGTAACTGCAAATGCAGTTTTTGAGTTCTACAAAACCCATCAAGAACAACTAGCCAAGAGTTTGGAAACTTACCTCTAAACTTCCAATTATACCCTTGTAAATGCTATAATCCAAACTTGCAAGTTCCAAGCCTTCAAGAACCTTCAATCCTCTGCAGAAATCAGCCACAAGAACTCTCCCGTAACCCTCAAAATTCTGCACAAGTCATTTCTTTTATACCTCCAATATTTGCAATTTGGTCCTTGAAGTTGCATCTCTTAAACTTTTGCCACAATTTATAAATTAAATGACAAAAATCAAATTATTATAACATTTTAAGTCCAAGACTCAAAATATTATTACAAAACAAGTCCTTTTCTGTCCAAAAGACCAAATTACCCTTTTGAGGTAAAATGACCATTTTGCCCTTTTTATTATAATTATATAATAAACATGTTTTTGGCGTTACAAATTCTCCCCTCCTTTAAGAGATTTCGTCCCCGAAATCATACAAAAAGTTGAGGGTATTTCTCCCTCATTTCACTTTCGGTCTCCCATGTCATGTCGGAACCTTTGTGATGACGCCAAAGTACTTTCACCATGCTGATCTTCTTATTTCGCAGCTGTCTTATCTTTCGGTCTAGCACCCTCTCGGGTTGTTCCGGGTATCTCAACTTTTCATCTACCTCAATTTCAGCAAGGGGTATGTGTTGAGACTTAGCAAACAATGTTTTCCTTAAGTGGGACACATGGAATACATCATGTATACCATGAAGTTCATCAGGTAATTCCAATCGATACGCTACGGCTCCAACCCTTTGGGATATACGGAAAGGTCCAATGAAACGAGGACTCAACTTCCCTTTCTTTCCAAAACGGATTAAGCCTGTCCAAGGGGATACTTTGAGCATTACCATGTCTCCAATTTGGAATTCTATATGTTTCACCCATTTGTCCGCATACTGTTTCTGTCTATTCTGAGCTACCTTCAAATTTTCGCGTATCAGTTTGATCTTTTCTTCAGTCTGTGCTACAATTTCGGGTCCAGCCAATGGCTTTTCCCCAACTTCTGTCCAGCAGGTCGGAGTACGACACGGTGCTCCATACAAGGCTTCATATGGGGCCATCTGAATGCTGGAATGATAGCTGTTATTGTATGCGAATTCCACTAAAGGTAGATGATCTTCCCAGCTTCCACCGAAATCTATGACACAAGTTCTCAACATGTCTTCCAAAGTCTGGATTGTTCTTTCACTCTGACCATCGGTCTGCGGGTGATATGCAGTACTCATAAGTACTTTTGTACCCAATTGCTTTTGAAGACTTTGCCAAAAATGGGAAGTAAACCTACTGTCTCGGTCCGATACAATCGATGCTGGTAATCCATGCCGACAAATTACCTCATCAATGTAGATTTTTGCTAATTGATCTACTCTGTACTTTTCTTTATATGGTATGAACTGTGCCGATTTGGTCAATCGATCCACAACCACCCATATAGAATCATAGCCTCGCGGTGTCCGCGACAACTTTGTCACAAAATCCATGGTAATATGGTCCCATTTCTTCTCTGGAACCGGCAATGGTTGTATTTCCCCGTACGGTTTCTGATGGTTTGACTTAACTTGCAGACAAGTCAAACATCTTTCTACATATCTTCCAATGTCTCTCTTCATTCCAAGCCACCAATACATCGGTTTTAACGTCCGATACATTTTAGTACTGCCTGGATGAACTGCATATCGGCTAAAATGCGCATCTTCTAGAAGCAAATTCCGCGCTTCTCCTTGTTTTGGGACCCATATTCGACCTCTGAAGGTCTTCAATTTCTGAGCATTTTCTTCCAGATGCTTCAAATATCCAACCATTCTTTCGCTTTTTACATTCGCCGGCTTACACGCTTCTTCTTGTGCTGAACGAATAAATTCTGGTAAGCGGCTTGCTACACCCATACACGTGGATGTAACTTTCAGAGGAGCTTCTTTTCTGCTTAGAGCATCTGCCACCACATTCGCCTTGCCGGGGTGGTACTGAATTTCACAATCAAAGTCTTTAAGCAGATCCATCCACCTTTGCTGTCTCATACTAAGCTCTTTCTGGTCGAAGAGGTACTTCAAGCTCTTGTGATCCGTGTAAATAACAAACTTTACACCGTATAAATAATGCCTCCATAATTTCAATGCTAGAACCACCGCAGCTAATTCCAGATCATGAACTGGATACTTCTTCTCGGCATCTTTTAATTGGCGGGACGCATAGGCTATGACTCGACCTTTCTGCATTAGCACACACCCAAGACCAATTCTTGAAGCATCGCTGTAGATCACGTATTCTTCTCCGCTTTGCGGTAGTACTAACACTGGTGCTTCACATAAAGCTTGTTTCAACTTCTGAAATGCTTCTTGCTGCTTCTCGGTCCACATGAACTTTTCACCTTTCTTGGTCAACTTGGTCAACGGGACAGCTATCGAAGAGAAATTCTCGACAAATCTTCTGTAATAGCCTGCCAAACCAAGAAAACTTCGTACCTCAGTGGGACTTCTAGGCGGTTCCCACTTCATCACGGCCTCAATCTTTGCTGGATCAACTTTCACTCCTTCGGCATTGATTACATGGCCAAGAAATTTGACTTCTCTTAACCAAAATTCACACTTGGAGAATTTTGCATACAACTTCTCCCGGCGAAGCAACTCCAACACTTGTCGCAGGTGCACTTCATGTTCGGCTTGGCTTCGCGAATACACCAAGATGTCATCAATAAACACTATCACCGAGGTATCAAGGAACAGTCGACACACCCGGTTCATAAGATCTATGAATACAGCTGGAGCATTGGTTAACCCAAAAGGCATCACTAAAAACTCATAATGACCGTATCGTGTACGAAAAGCTGTCTTTGGAACGTCAGACTCCCGTATCTTCAACTGGTGGTATCCTGACCTCAGATCAATTTTTGAAAAGTAGGATGCCCCTTGTAGCTGGTCGAATAAGTCATCAATTCGTGGGAGTGGATACTTGTTCTTCACCGTGATCTTGTTTAGTTCCCGATAGTCAATACACATGCGCATTGACCCATCTTTCTTCTTGACAAATAGAATAGGGGCTCCCCAAGGCGATGTACTCGGTCTGATGAAACCCCTGTCCAGTAATTCCTCCAGTTGCTTCCGTAGTTCCACCATCTCTGAAGGTGCTAAACGGTATGGAGCTCGGGCAACAGGTGCAGCTCCCGGAACCAGTTCAATCGTGAACTCAACCTGTCGATCTGGTGGCAACCCTGGAAGTTCGTCTGGAAACACATCTGGGAACTCATTCACCACATTCACATTCGCTACCCCCACTTTAATTGGTTGAGCTACCGTTACATAAGCCAAATAGGACATCCCTCCTTTACTGACACAGCTTCGGGCTTGAGCAAAGGAGATAACTGGCATTCTTAACCGAGGTCGTTCACCCTGAATCTTCATCCATTCTCCTTCCGGTGATAATACCGTGATGTTTTTATTTCTACAATCCATGTTAGCATAATTTGTTGCCAACCAATCCATACCCACAATTACACCAAATTCGTTGGTAGTCATCGGCTTCAAATCTATAGGGAAAACGGTCCCGTAGATTTTAAGCTGACAACCTTCCAGATGTTTAGAAACCCAAACATATCGGCCGTCCGCTATAGCCACTTCCAAGCTTTCATCCATTGGTGTTAACGGTACATTCAGGCGAGGCAACAAGGACTCCGATACAAAACAGTGTGTTGCTCCTGGATCAAATATAACATATACAGGTATGGTATTGAGAGTAAAGATACCTGTCACCACATCCGTCTTCTCACGGGCTTCCTCCACAGTCATCTGGAAAGCTCGCGAGGCCACCGGTCGTCCCCTGTTCTTTGGCTCTTCTTTCTTCCCGCCTTGATCTATCCTGGGTCTATCACTGATTGTTCCAGATTTCAACTCGGGACAGTTCAGGCGAAGATGATCCGTAGCTCCACATTGGAAGCACCTACGTTCCGCCCGACAATTGTTAGCATCATGTCCCGGTTTTCCACAATTTCGACAACTGGTGGATGTAGTGTTGACTCGGCAACTCCCGGAGTGCCATTTTTTGCATTTTTCACACCACTTTCTATCGTCTCTTTGACCTTTACCCTTAGACCCGGATTGTTGAGACTTTTTCTGAGGCGTCCAAACTTGGTCTTCCGCCTTTCGTTTCGTTTCCAAAACTTTCTTTTCATCTTCCTGTCGCTTCAGTTATGTTTCTCTTTCCGTGGCTCGATCCACCACTTGCCGGAAAGTAGTTAGTTTCAACGGTTGCACAATCTCTCTAATTCGGGTTGTCAACCCCCGGACATACTTGTCGATCTTTCTCTTTTCGGTGTAGATATGGTGTTCCGCAAACCTAGCTTTCTCCAGAAAGCTAAGAGTATATTCCTGAACAGATCAGGAACCCTGTTCCAAATGCAGGAATTCATCCTCCAACTTCTGAATAGCTACTTCCGAGCAGTATTCTTCATTAAACTTTGTCTTGAATTGCTCCCAATGTATCGATTGGGATGAATCAAGATCTAGTGATTTGTAGTAGGTTTGCCACCAATGTAATGCACCGCTTGTAAGTTGGTTCGTGGCAAATTCCACTTTATCATCATCCGCACACTTGCTTACTCGGAACACTTTCTCAATATGCATGATCCATTCCATAGCTTTGACTGGATCATCTGTCCCCGAGAATTTCTTTGGTTTACAATCAAGGAAGGATTTATACGTACACCCAACTTTCCTTGCAGAGGCTTCCCCTCCTTGTGTTTCTTTCGCTGCCCGGGCCCGACTTTCTCCCTGGCTTTCGTCTTCCGACTGCCTGTCATGAACGCTTTTTGCAGCCTCGTCAGTCGGATTAGGATTGGCACTCGGATTAGGATTGCCACTTGGGTTGGGATTATTTGTTAACGTAGGCATCATTTGCCTAACCACTTCTTCCACAATAGCTCGTATATCAGGTGGATTTTGTCCCACCGGTTCCCTCGCTGGTGCTCTTCGCCCAACAGAGTCGCGTGACCTAGCTGGTCCACTTCTTGCAGTTCCACGCGAATTCGCACCAGTAGGATTGCTTCGTGTATTTCTCATACTTCAAAATTTCAGTAAACTGTTAGAGTACATATATAATAACAATTTATATATATCTAACAGTCCATTATCTGTGTTTCTCTCAAGGTTTAAGTCCAGGAATCTAATCTAAGACACCTAGTTCACTTAAACCACGGCTCTGATACCAACTTGTAACACCCGACTTATTAACAAAAACACCCCAAAAATTTTCATTTTTTCAAACCAAATATTTTACAAATAAAACATAAGTAAGGGGTATCAGTTAATACAACGCGAGTACAAGAGTATCACGAAGTACAATACATAAAATATTATACATTCTTAAGCCGGGTCGTCACTTCGACATTAAGTCCTCAGTCACGGACTTTATCTTTTCCTTTAGCAGGGTCACGCTCACCTGCAGGGACATATTAACAAACTGTGAGCTATAAAGCCCAATGAGTAATCAAGCAATCAAATACACATATACAAGAGAATAACAACAATTAAACTCTTAAACAATTTCTGTCCCAAAATTCATGGTCATCATTGACCGCACCGTAATCATAGCCATAAAGGCCGCACCAAATATCATAGCCCGAAGGCCGCACCAAATTCATAGCCCGAAGGCCGCACCAAATTCATAGCCCGAAGGCCGCACCAAATTCATGATCCTAAGACCGCACCATTTAATGTCAAAGATAGTAATCTTAGCCAACAAGGCTGCAGCAATATATCATACTAGATATAATCAAGATTACTCACCTGAAGGATTGCTACAACTAGCTTTTGTTGTTCCTTGCTTTCCAATGTGATCCGTAGTGTTTTGTCCCGTACCTATAATTCCATTATTTCACAATGATTATAGGTTAATATACCATTTCAGTTGGTTTTAATACACAAGAGTCTAATATAAGACCAATTCCAAGCATTAACCATTGGTATAAAAATTTAATACCTTCCCGAAATACGCGTATTCTACTACAGTACTTTCGGGAGGTCGTATTCGTATTCCGATAATTTTCCATGAAGTTTTACAACATATTAGACCTATGTTTAAAATTTTAGGTCAATCGGATAATCCTAGCATAGGAATCAAATTTGGAAATTGCACCAAATTTTAACAGGAGGTTTTATGGCTTCTGCCCGATCCCGCGTCGCGCCCATGCAAGAGCCGCGTCGCGCCTGTTGCAGTTCCAGGCAGTAAAGTCCGATTTTGTGCTTAAAAATCCCATTTTTCCATTTTTAAGCACTTATTGCTCGACTTAATTGCTAGGAAATGTTCCAAGACCAAAACCTTTCATTAATATCAAGTTTAAAACCATTGGGGAATCAAATTCAAGCCCATTTATACAATTTCCCGTTTTTGCATTTTTGCTCCAAAAACCGAAATTGTTGAATTCTACTTACTTCTAATGATTTCTTTAAGTCATTATAGCATCTAGAACTCATTTTAATCCATTAGAATCATATTTATCACAAGAACTCATCATCTAGGGTTCTTGATCAAAATTGTAAATTCTCAAGAATAGCAATCTACTTCCATTATATTGAATTAAGCCCTTATTAGCATGACTTAATGGAAGTATTGCATCAACTTAACAACATAATCGTAACTGCAAATGCAGTTTTTGAGTTCTACAAAACCCATCAAGAACAACTAGCCAAGAGTTTGGAAACTTACCTCTAAACTTCCAATTATACCCTTGTAAATGCTATAATCCAAACTTGCAAGTTCCAAGCCTTCAAGAACCTTCAATCCTCTGCAGAAATCAGCCACAAGAACTCTCCCGTAACCCTCAAATTCTGCACAAGTCATTTCTTTTATACCTCCAATATTTGCAATTTGGTCCTTGAAGTTGCATCTCTTAAACTTTTGCCACAATTTACAAATTAAATGACAAAAATCAAATTATTATAACATTTTAAGTCCAAGACTCAAAATATTATTACAAAACAAGTCCTTTTCTGTCCAAAAGACCAAATTACCCTTTTGAGGTAAAATGACCATTTTGCCCTTTTTATTATAATTATATAATAAACATGTTTTTGGCGTTACATTACTAGATCAAGACAAGTGTCAAAATCAAAAAAAAATATTAATAGAGAGAATTAATGGATTCCACATGTCATTATTTAGTAGGTATGAAGATGAAATAAGAGGATGAAGTATAAAGAAATAAAATTTTCCTTTTAAAATTATTGTATACATATGTTATAATTATAACATTATTTGACGAGAAACTATACAAATTCACTTATTTTTTATCAAAATAATTTCTATAAAGCCATCAAAACGCTCCAAGAAAAAGAAATCGTTTGTAACCTCCTCCGAGGCCTACGAAGTGGTAATGACATTGCGAAGACGAAAAATCCTATTGTTTCGGGCTTAACTCGTTCTTTGATGTTTGCTTAGGTCATCAGGACTACTATTACAGTGGATCTAATCATATCCATCTAAGATGCCTTTTGATGTGGTCTAAAGATATGAAAAGCATTAGTGAAGAGAGAGAGAGAGATATATATATATATATATATATATATATATATATATATATATATATATAGAGAGAGAAAGAAAGAGAGAGAGAGAGAGAGAGAGAGTGTGTGTGTGTGTGTGTGTAGAGGTGGCAAAAACTGGCACGACACGCTAGCTCGACACGAACCTGACACGAATTAAACGGGTCTGGGTAAGAGATTTCAACTAGTTTAATTAAACGGGTTTACACGACACGACACGATTATTAAACGGGTAAGATTAGGGTTAACAGTTTTAACTCGAACATGACTTGAAAATGACACGTTTATTTATATGCAAGTTTTTTCTAATTATTTTGATAAAACTAACAGACCCAAAACTAAAATAAAAACAAAATATAAAAGACAAATTTGAGCTGAGTCACTTCGTTATTTGAAAAAGACTTCGCAACACGTTAATACTTCATTTTTAGTTTTTCCTTTCTATCACATACTCTGTAATCTCACTCAGTCACTCCCTCTTCCTTGCGATATCGTTTCTCTGTCGCTACAACTCTTACTCTTTCCACCTTGTCCTATGAATTTCACACTTCCGCCTCCCAACTCCTACTCTTTCTAGTTTTTCAGCTTTTCTATTCCACATCTCAAATCCTAATCTTTCAACTTGTTTAATATTTTAACTTGATACAATATGATACATTTAAAAGGTCTAAACCCGCTAACCTGATACGAACTCAACACGAAATAAACGGGTTGCTACGACACAACACGTTAAATAAATGGGTCGGGTTAGGGTCAATCTATCTCAAATCGTTTAATGTTTCAACATGACATGTTTTCCATGTCATTGTATGTGTCAGACAATTAACACATGTCTAAACACTCCTACTAAAGACGCAAAAAAATGAAACAAATAGTTAATGATATTAAGAAAGAAAAAAAGTTTTTAAAAAGTGGATTATTGGTGCCAATTAAGAGATTAATGAGTTTATATAAGAGTCAGTCTCACTTGCAAATAATATTAGAACTAGGCATTGTTTTATTGGTCAAGAAGAATCAATGAATTAATATCAGTTCTTGCAATTCCAATAATAAAACTAGGAGTTAATTGTGAATTTACTCCTTGTGGTACATCATTTTCTTTGTATTTGGTCTAAACCCGCTAACCTGATACGAACTCAACACGAAATAAACGGGTTGCTACGACACAACACGTTAAATAAATGGGTCGGGTTAGGGTCAATCTGTAACACCAAGATACCCTTTATATGTAAATATAATAAAAGGGTAAGTATTCTTAGGTTAATCGTAATGTAATTATGATTTAATAAGATGTTAAATGTGTTTGGAAGGTTAGAATACCTTTTGGGTAATGTTTTCGCATGAAAAACGCAAAAAAATGCTTACACGGGTCGTGTAAATGTTACACGGGTCGTGTAACTCACGGTAATTTTATGTTTTCCGGTTACTGTAGCATTACACGGTCGTGTTAAAATTTACACGGGTCGTGTAACTCACGGTAATTTTATGTTTTCCGGTTACTGTAGCATTACACGGGCGTGTTAAAAATTACACGGGCACTGTAGCATTACACGGGCGTGTTAAAATTTACACGGGCACTGTAGCACGCGCAGATTCACTTTTTTATATGCGATTTTTAGCCATTTTGGGTATTTTCTCTCGAACAAAAAACCTCCAAAACCCTAGAAAATATTCCCCAATCATCTTAGAACCAAATTGGAAGGCTAGAACTTGATGGATTGAAGTAATCTTCGGTATTTCGCTTCTTAAAGGTAAGCTTTACCGTTATTGTTCAATTGAACGGTTGATTTGGTTGATTTGGCTTGGGTTTGAGTGGTTATGACGAACCACCTGTGATTTGTTAGAATTGAGTAGATGGCTCATGTTTGGATGTTTTAAAATATTCCTAATCTTGAGTATTAACTAAAAGGAGAAAGCTTTAAGCTTTGATGGTAGAAATACAAGGTATTCACCTCATTTTGGTATGTATATGGTTGTGTAGGTGCAGGGAATTGTTGAAGAAGAGGTTGTATTTACTGTTGGTGCTAGCTAGAACTTCAAACCAGGTGAGTAATCTCACTGATACCATATATAATATATGATGATTGGATTGTTACAGGTTGAAACTGATTGTGGGACGAAATTGATGGTTCAAAGATACGCTTGAAGAGACAAGACCAGATAAGCCGTGAGTCTATAATAGACAAGAACGGAACTGTGAGTCAATATATCTATGTAAACTGTTATATAGACAACAGCGGGCTTACCCGTGAGTCTAGGCAACAGCGGGCTAACCCGTGAGCCACAGTTTATTCTGAGAAGTTAAATTTATATAGACAACAGCGGGCTAACCCGTGAGTCTAGGCAACAGCGGGCTAACCCGTGAGCCAAGGCAACAGTGGGCTAACCCGTGAGCCATAACTAATTCTGGATGCTATATCCAATGGGTGCGGCCTTCGGGCTATGACTCCGGTGCGGCCTTCGGGCTATGTCTCCGATGCGGCCTTCGGGCTATGACTCCGGTGCGGCCTTCGGGCTATGACTCCGGTGCGGCCTTTGGGCTATGACTCCGGTGCGGCCTTCGGGCTATGTCTCCGATGCGGCCTTCGGGCTATGATATTTGGTGCGGCCTTTTTGGCTATGATTTTGTTACAGGTACATGGTGCGGCCTTTTGGCTATGATATCGGGTTATTAAACCCAGCTGGTGCGGCCTGCGGGCTATAAATTATATACTGATAATGTTTTGGTGCAGCTTATATAGCTATGACACAGGGTGCGGCTTATTTAGCCATGATATATGATGCAGTCCATTGTGACTAAGAAATATGGGACAGAAATGGTTAGACATGATTATAGATGCAAATAACTAACGTGGCTTGTTAATTACAGGTCACTATGATTCAGCCTGTAGGGCTACAGAATAGAATGTGAAATCCTAGAGTATATATGGTCAGCCAGTAAGGCTAGGAGTTTGGATTCGAAATCCAGACAGTTATATGATTGTATTTTGATACATGTTATTTGCAGATTTGATTACTCACTGAGCTTTATAGCTCACGATATTTGTTACTGTCCCTGCAGGTTAGCATGATACTGATAGGGGACTAGATAGAGTCCGTGACTTTGAAGTGGGACTCATAGATGCTGTCAGTAGCAGCCCGGCTTTAAAGGAGACATGGTATTTTATACTCTCCTTGATACACTTGTACCCGTTTCTATTAAAATATACCCCTTTGTTATGGTTTTATGTATTGAAACCTTTGTTTAAAATGAAAAATTTTTCAGGGGTGTTTTTGTTTTAAAAGCCGGGTGTTACAAGTTGGTATCAGAGCCGTGGTTTAAGTGAACTAGGTGTCTATAGAGTAGATTCCTGGACTTAAACCTTAAGACAGTAGACACGATGTATAGTTAGGTGTATATAAATTGTTATTATACATATACAACCTAACTGGTGCTGACTTCTAATGTATAAGAAGTATGAGCAGCGAACCTTATTTGGAGGAATTTAGGGCGTGCAGCTTTAAGAGGCGAACCAGCCCTTTCTCAAGGCTCCATTGAACGAGGGGCAACGAGACAAGTAGCAGAAAATCCACATTACAAGCAACAGTAGTTGCTGTGGTCAGAGAAAGAAATTGGGTGTTCACCCTGATTGATATCAAGGTGAAAGAAAAGTAGCTGATATTACAAGAAAAGCAGAAAACGATTAGTGGACGCTTCAGGAGAAGTTACCACAAACTGGGTCCAACCTTATAGGGAAGGGACCAAAACAGAGCCACTATGTATGGTGATCAGTGCAGGAAAGGCACTAAGAAATTAGTAGAGTTGAGACTCTACCGTTGAATTGCTGAAATTGCAGGAACTGGGAGCATTTTGCTCTAGTTTGTTGTGTGGGACGGAAGTGGTTCCAGCGTGGAACTATAGATCACTTCCTTATGAAATACTCACATGCTAAATGTGGAGTAACGGGTGGTGAACCCAGGAAAGAAAGAAGAAATGAATGGTTAAAAAGGACCAGTGGTACCTTGAGCATTCCAGCAGATTGAGGAAGAAGCTCGTGAGGAGACCGATATGATCTCCGATCTAATTGTTTTGAATATAACTCGTGTATGTTATATTTGATCCAGGAAGCTATGCTTTGGATCGGTGACACTGATGTCTCGTTTGAATATTTCATCAATGATTATGGATGAAAAGTTGGAAGTAGCTATAGCAGATAGCAAATATGTTCTATATATCGAACACCTGGAAGGTAGTTTGCCTAGGATTTACGGGACCATTTTCCCTATAAATCTGAAGCCGATGACTACCAGGGAATTTGAAGCAATCGTGCATATGAATTGGTTAGCAATGAATTATGCTAACATGAATTGTAGAAACGAGAACATTATGGTTCTTAAAACAGAAATAAAATGGACGAAAATCCATGGTAAATGACCGTTGATGAGAATATCGGTTATTTTCTTTGCTTAAACTCAGAAAAGAGTCAGTAAAAGAATGATATTGTAATTGGCATACATGGTATTGGCCAAGTTAAATAAAGTAGTGATAGTAGTGTACTACTTTAAATAAATTCTCGGATGTTTCTTTTGAAAAGAACTTCCAAGATTTCTGCCAGATTGGCGAGAAAAGTTTATGATTAAACTGATTTTCGGAGCCGTTCCTGTTATTTAGGCTCTATATTGATTAGCATCTGCAGAGATGGCAGAGTGGTAAAACAATTAGAAGAAATTGTTTTTGAATCGGGGTCTCATATGGCTGAATGTGTCATGGTGAGGAGCCCTATCTTGTTTGAAAAAGAAGAAAGACGAGTTGAGGTGTATGTGTACTGACTACTGAGAATCTGATATTCTCGAAACCGGACCAAATATGAGGTACATTTGTACCAGATATTGGAGTTATTTCACTGAGTTAAGTGATTTGTAAAATTCTCCAAGTATGAAAATTTGGCAAAAAGAAGTTTTATACTCTTTGGGCATGTTAATAATGCCAGAGATGATAAAGCAGATTCAGTGAAAATGATGTTGTGATTAAACAGAAACCGCCTTGGGAATTTGACTGAAATTAGTAGTTCCCTTGGATTGGCGGGTTATTATAGGAGAGTTGTAGAAAACTGCTCCTTGATTATTGTCAAGTTGACTAAAGTTGACCAGTAAAAGTAAAAAGTCTGAGTGGTGGAAAGACCACATGTAATCTTTTCAAAGGTTGAAACAAACATTGTATGAAGCTCCGGTGTTAGCATTATCGCTAAGCGGAGAAGATAAAATTGTTTTATATAAACGCATCCAAAGTTGATTTTGGATACATGATATTGCAGTGGCAATTATGATTTTGGCATTAAGCTTTGGAGACACTACTGATGTGGTGTAAAGCTTATTGTTTATACGGATCATAAAAGTTTGAAGTACTTAATTGATCAAAAGAAGCTAGATATGAAATGATCAAAGATAGATGGGTTACTTAAAGATTTCGGTTATGAAATCTTATACCATCTCGGAAAGGCGGATGTGATTATAGATACCTTGAATTGAAAAGAGTATCTTTTGAAAGATATAACCACATGCATGAATGTGGCGAATTGATTACCTGAGTTGATTCGGGTAGCACAGAAAGAAGTGTGCAAGTCTGAAAATGTGAAAAATGAATTAATGATTGGATATTAGATGAAGCTAGTTAGAAAATCACAGTGATCTAAAACCCTTGGTGGTTGTCTATGTGAGTTCCAAAGCCAAGTGAAACATGAAAATCATCTTGAAAAGATGCATTTTGTACTAGATATGCAGTATAACCGGAGCAATACCAGATTGATTAGGGTGATAAAACCTATGTATTGGTGGCCGGGATTGAAGAAAGATATTGAAAGGCACATGAAAAGTATTTGACTTGTACGCAAAGTAAAGTCAAACTGTTAGAAACGTGCGAAGAAAATTTAACCGTTGTGGGTCCCAAAGAAGAAATGGGACAAAATATTATAGACTTTATAATAAAGTCTTTGCAAATATCGCATGGGTATGACACCATATGGGTAATTGCAGGTTGATTGATGAAATCAGTGTAGATTTATACTGATCAGGGAAGAAATTAAGATCGAAAAGTAGTGAAAAACTACATAAAACGAGAAATTGTCGACGTGAATTATCGGCACGGATTGTATCAGGCCGAGATAATAGAATTATTCGTTGATTTTGGCATAAATTTCAAGAATAATTAGTTCAAAAGTACTGGTAAGTACTGTATAGGAATGGCAAAAATGATAGACAAGGCGAGAAAATGATGCAAACTCTAAAAGATGTGCTTGAAAATTGCACAGCAGACCCTAGTGGAAGATGAGAAGATCGCCTATCTTTGGTAGAACCCGTAGATGATAATAGTTTTAGTACCAGCATTTAGATGACTCGTATAATGCATAGTATAAAATACTGTATTATCCTTCGATTTATAAGATTGAAGATGTGGAACAGCCGTTGACTAGATCCTAGACGATGATACAAGTTAAAAATAAGACTTGATAAATACGAGAAAATTGAAAAATGGCTAAGAAGCAGTAACGGTAGTACATGAACCATAGAGTAAAACCGTTGCAATTCCAGATGAGGAATGTTGGGGTAATCAAAAGATCCCTTGGAAAGACTAAAAATCTGTTTGGGACAAAAAGAATGTTAAGTCCTCATTTATTGGACCTTTCCATATGTTCCACAGAGTAAGAATTTTGGTGTATTGAACGAAGTTTTGTGATGAACTTCAAGATAATTGTAATGTTTTCTATGGGTCTCATGGTTCTGAGAACATAAATTGATAAATTCTAACAAATCCCTCATGTTGAAATGAGGAAGATAAGTGATTAAGATACCCGGGACAACCGGAAGAGTGTTAGATGGAAAACGAGATAGCTATGAAATAAGAAGACTATTATGGTAAAAGTGCTTTGGCAATACCATAAATGTTTCCATATGCTGTGGAAAACCGGAATTGTAATGAGAAAGAAATACCCTCGCTTATTTGTATGATTTCGGGGACGAAATCTTTTGAAGGAGGGGAGAATTTGTAACACCAAGATACCCTTTATATGTAAATATAATAAAAGGGTAAGTATTCTTAGGTTAATCGTAATGTAATTATGATTTAATAAGATGTTAAATGTGTTTGGAAGGTTAGAATACCTTTTGGGTAATGTTTTCGCATGAAAAACGCAAAAAAATGCTTACACGGGTCGTGTAAATGTTACACGGGTCGTGTAACTCACGGTAATTTTATGTTTTCCGGTTACTGTAGCATTACACGGTCGTGTTAAAATTTACACGGGTCGTGTAACTCACGGTAATTTTATGTTTTCCGGTTACTGTAGCATTACACGGGCGTGTTAAAAATTACACGGGCACTGTAGCATTACACGGGCGTGTTAAAATTTACACGGGCACTGTAGCACGCGCAGATTCACTTTTTTATATGCGATTTTTAGCCATTTTGGGTATTTTCTCTCGAACAAAAAACCTCCAAAACCCTAGAAAATATTCCCCAATCATCTTAGAACCAAATTGGAAGGCTAGAACTTGATGGATTGAAGTAATCTTCGGTATTTCGCTTCTTAAAGGTAAGCTTTACCGTTATTGTTCAATTGAACGGTTGATTTGGTTGATTTGGCTTGGGTTTGAGTGGTTATGACGAACCACCTGTGATTTGTTAGAATTGAGTAGATGGCTCATGTTTGGATGTTTTAAAATATTCCTAATCTTGAGTATTAACTAAAAGGAGAAAGCTTTAAGCTTTGATGGTAGAAATACAAGGTATTCACCTCATTTTGGTATGTATATGGTTGTGTAGGTGCAGGGAATTGTTGAAGAAGAGGTTGTATTTACTGTTGGTGCTAGCTAGAACTTCAAACCAGGTGAGTAATCTCACTGATACCATATATAATATATGATGATTGGATTGTTACAGGTTGAAACTGATTGTGGGACGAAATTGATGGTTCAAAGATACGCTTGAAGAGACAAGACCAGATAAGCCGTGAGTCTATAATAGACAAGAACGGAACTGTGAGTCAATATATCTATGTAAACTGTTATATAGACAACAGCGGGCTTACCCGTGAGTCTAGGCAACAGCGGGCTAACCCGTGAGCCACAGTTTATTCTGAGAAGTTAAATTTATATAGACAACAGCGGGCTAACCCGTGAGTCTAGGCAACAGCGGGCTAACCCGTGAGCCAAGGCAACAGTGGGCTAACCCGTGAGCCATAACTAATTCTGGATGCTATATCCAATGGGTGCGGCCTTCGGGCTATGACTCCGGTGCGGCCTTCGGGCTATGTCTCCGATGCGGCCTTCGGGCTATGACTCCGGTGCGGCCTTCGGGCTATGACTCCGGTGCGGCCTTTGGGCTATGACTCCGGTGCGGCCTTCGGGCTATGTCTCCGATGCGGCCTTCGGGCTATGATATTTGGTGCGGCCTTTTTGGCTATGATTTTGTTACAGGTACATGGTGCGGCCTTTTGGCTATGATATCGGGTTATTAAACCCAGCTGGTGCGGCCTGCGGGCTATAAATTATATACTGATAATGTTTTGGTGCAGCTTATATAGCTATGACACAGGGTGCGGCTTATTTAGCCATGATATATGATGCAGTCCATTGTGACTAAGAAATATGGGACAGAAATGGTTAGACATGATTATAGATGCAAATAACTAACGTGGCTTGTTAATTACAGGTCACTATGATTCAGCCTGTAGGGCTACAGAATAGAATGTGAAATCCTAGAGTATATATGGTCAGCCAGTAAGGCTAGGAGTTTGGATTCGAAATCCAGACAGTTATATGATTGTATTTTGATACATGTTATTTGCAGATTTGATTACTCACTGAGCTTTATAGCTCACGATATTTGTTACTGTCCCTGCAGGTTAGCATGATACTGATAGGGGACTAGATAGAGTCCGTGACTTTGAAGTGGGACTCATAGATGCTGTCAGTAGCAGCCCGGCTTTAAAGGAGACATGGTATTTTATACTCTCCTTGATACACTTGTACCCGTTTCTATTAAAATATACCCCTTTGTTATGGTTTTATGTATTGAAACCTTTGTTTAAAATGAAAAATTTTTCAGGGGTGTTTTTGTTTTAAAAGCCGGGTGTTACACAATCTATCTCAAATCGTTTAATGTTTCAACATGACATGTTTTCCATGTCATTGTATGTGTCAGACAATTAACACATGTCTAAACACTCCTACTAAAGACGCAAAAAAATGAAACAAATAGTTAATGATATTAAGAAAGAAAAAAAGTTTTTAAAAAGTGGATTATTGGTGCCAATTAAGAGATTAATGAGTTTATATAAGAGTCAGTCTCACTTGCAAATAATATTAGAACTAGGCATTGTTTTATTGGTCAAGAAGAATCAATGAATTAATATCAGTTCTTGCAATTCCAATAATAAAACTAGGAGTTAATTGTGAATTTACTCCTTGTGGTACATCATTTTCTTTGTATTTGGTCTGATAAGTTTCAGAATTGCATATTACATCCCTGTAAGCATGTTTGGTTGTGGATTTGGTCCTTGGAATCTTGGATATAACAGTCATTAAATCCCTTATGTTATTTGACCCTACGTGCCTCATTAGGATAAAAGTATCTTTTTAGCTACTGGACTGAAACCATGAACCAAATTCGTAACTTTCTATAAAAACTATTTATTCAATGAACAAATATATGAACTTGTATATTAAATTTTTCTACATTTAGTAAACAATTAGGTTAACTTGTATACTAATTAACAAAGTGCTTACATCTAACAAAACGCATTAATTACCCTAAAATGTTATTTACTTATCAATTCAATTCACATTAACAAAATGTATACATTACCATCCTAATAAAAATAATATGAATCTGGAACCAAAAGAATACCATTGTTTATAAACCACATTCAACACTAATATATGCCAAAAATGTCAAATTACTTCAAAAATAAACCAAATTAAAACATCAATTTTTCTTCCCATATTATCCACCTGCCTAACTACCACCTTGACCACCAGCTTGACTACTTCCACCGTGAAATAGTTTCAGAAAGACTTATGAGTTGCCACAAATAACTCACATTCCTTCTTTTGCCTATCTAAATTTGTAATAACTTTATCAATTGCAATCTTTAACTCAAAATCACTCTTATTTGCTTGAGCAAGGTAGATCTTATGAAATCCTTATGTTAGTCTTAGTATCCCATGTATGGCTTCCAACTGTTTGGAATTATTTTCTTTATCAACATATAAACAAGACTTTTTGAACATTGAAGAATGACTTTGTTTCATTATGGTTCTTGATCTCCTATGCAAAAAATAGGATGCAATCTATTGCTCGTATTCTTTAGGTGGAGGTTAGTATTGGTGAACCTAAAAGATGAAGACATAATGATAAAGACAAATATACATACATACACATACACCATACAAAAATTATAAGCTCTTTTAGTTAATCTGTGAGTTTAACAAAAATAGAATAAGGAATGTAGATATTTTGTAACAACTACATATAAATATAAACATATATGTAGATATGTATAAACCTTAACAAAATATAAACACAATACCATCATAAAAAGGTTAATTAAGAAATTTAATTTAATAATATGTGGTTTAATTCAAAATATAGTGATAATTAATAAAAAGGAAAATAAATAAAAAGAAGACAATTGATAAGAGGGCTATTCAATTATTAATAAAGGTTTTATGTGTTAATACAAGAATTGTACATTTTTTTTTTGCTATGAGTGGAACCTAAAGCATGGAACGAATGACAAGGAGTATGTGGACGGGATTGTAAAAGACATGGTATGCATTAACCATCGTGTTCGATCAAGACAGCCGATCTATATCATGAAGGGCTCCAAGAAGCAATGTGTATAAAGTTATGTCTGATCACAACATATCACTCGCAAATGGATGGTGAATGCGAAAGAACCATTTAAACGTTAGAGGACATGGTTCAAGTGTGTGCTCTTGAGTTTAGTGGTAGTTGGGGCGAGCATTTTCCACTAGTCGAGTTTGCATACAACAACTATCACTCAAGTATTGGGATGACTTGTTTTTGTAATTTCAGTATTACACATTAACTATTACTACAATTTTGACTTTACAAAAGGGATTTTTGATAATGTCACTATTATACAGGGGGCATTTCTATAATATCGCTATTACATATGGACTATTTTCTGTAATTATTTCTTATAGGGACCATTTCTGTAACTATTTCTTACATGACCATATTGTAATTCTTAATATCTTCTAGGCATAGTTTTTGTAAATTTCGATATTACACCAGGTCTAATTTTGTTATCTCGCTATTATATGTGGACCACTCCTGTAATATCGTTATTAGATAGGGACTATTTTATGTAATTATTTTTTTACAATGACAATTCCTATAACTTATTACAAGGACCGTTTTGGTTATTCTTAATTTATTCCATGCACCGTTTTTGTAACTATTTCTTACTAAGACTGTCTGTATCTTTATAACAAGGCATTTTTGTAAAATTTTGACAAGTTGGTTACTTTTCTTAAATTTTCTGGAAACTAAAATGATAGATAGAATTAATTTCTTCGTTTTTGTAAGTCTAGATATTATATAGGGGCTAATTTTGTAAGCTCGTAATATTGTTATTACATAGAGAATCTTTCTGCAATTATTTCTTTTGCAAACCGTTTTTGTAACTTCGTAAATCTTAGGGTGGGGGGAGTAGATCCCTCCCATCCCACTGAACCCACGCGCCACGTCAGCTTTTCTCTCTCCTCTCACTTCCATTTTCCCCATCTTTCACCAATCTTTCACCAATCTTTCACCCATGGAACCAGTACCCACTGAACCCACTGAACCCACAATGCCACATCATATATTTGATATTTAAATGTTTTAATTAAATGAATAAATTAATTTTAACACTTCATTTAATATTAGAAATAATAATAAAATGCACAAAATTTAAAGAAAATTCAAATTACATTTAATTAAAAAACACACCGGTACAAGAAAAAAAAAGCCTAAATACGGAAATAAAAATCTTAAAAACGGAAATAAAAATCCTAAAGTTCCCACCCATACATTTCTGCAATTTCCTGTTTCTTCCCAAGAACCAATGCCAATTTTGATCCGGTCAAATGATCATGTGATTTAAGGAAGAATTTTAAATCTTTTTGTTCACGAGACCTTTTGAGCGCTTCGATCTCTTGCTCAAGGAGGGCCGATTTCCTCGTCAATTCTTCCTCCTGTTTCTCCAAAACAGCCATTTTCTTTGCACGGAGGGTTTCCTTCTTCTGCGCTTCTGCCTCATTAATATTCGCCAGTGCGGATATCTTATTGACTATGGTCTGATAACCATCTGGCATTGATGAAGATCCAGCCACATTTTTCCCTTTTCTTTGCCGGGAATGTGATGATGGTTGTGGGGAAGCTTCATCAAGATCGATTGGTTGAGGCGAAAAGTGTCCATCAGAAGGAGAGTTGGTGAATTGGTTGGAGCCGGATGTCTTACTTCGTTTGGCGGAATGATGTGTGGAATGCATCCCCATTTCTTTGACCATTTCCCATTTGGCATGCTCTTTGAGTATTTCCCATGCCCCTGTATGTGAGAAACTGGACCGGTACAATTTCCGGTACTCTGAATGGGTGGCCTGTAAAACATCTGCATCCCCCTCCCACTGGCACGCATGTTCATTTTATTGTTGTAAATACAATTGAACTTATTTACCTTATTTAGCATATCTTTGTACTTGGAGTTGATTTGATGCTTGGTCCGATCGGTACCTGGAATTTGCGCCTGGAAATGTTCCAAAACATTCTGCCAGAAAGAGTCAGACCGTTGGGTGTTTCCGCGTTCTTGGTCCTCAGAACAACTAATGTATGCCTTCGCCAAGGCGATCTCCTCCCTCTCCTCCCAATTTCTGCGTTTTACTCGGTGGGTGTAATTCCTTTTACGCGTAGAGGGTTGTGTCTCTGGGACAACCTCCTCTGCGTCCTCCTGGTCATCTGCATGCTGCTCCTCCACTTGCTCGTCCTCTTGCGCGTCCTCTTGCTCCTCCACTTGCTCGTCCTCTTGCTCCTCCTCGTTATCCGAGGGTGGAATGGTTTCATCACTGGACTCTACTTGGTTACGGAAATGAGAAGTGTCCGGGACGTAGCATTGTTGGAATTGGTTGGGGTATTGTGGAAACTGAGTTTGATATTGTTGGAATTGGTTGGGGTATTGTGAAAAGTTTTGTTGGAATTGGTTGGGGTATTGTGTTTAAATGTAAATGTGTGGGGATGGGGTTGGGGGAACTTCACGGCTCCTGCTTTGTGAGGAACTGCGACGTTTGGATTTACCACGATTTGAATCCATTTTATAAAAAAAGAGTTTTTTATAAAATAGAGGGCAAAGAGTTTTTGAGAGAAAATAAGAGTAAAAAAAAAAGGGTGAAGGTGTGATTTGTGAAGGAGTGGAGATGTGGTATTTATAGGGATGAGGGGAATGTAATTTTTGAGGGATTAAATTTTTTTTTTTTTTATAAAAATGGATGGGATCATCGGGTTCACCATCATCCCTCACCCGCCACCATTGCCGAGCCCGCTCAACCCGCAGGAGGAGGGGCAGCGGTACTGGAGGTACCGGCGGTACCGGCGGTACCGCCCCATCCCATTCCGATCTATCTTCGAGCCCGAGCATTACTCCGTCCCCCCTTACAAGGACCAATGACTACTTTTTACAACGATTGCTTTTGTAAATCTTAATTTTTCTAGAGAACTATTTTTGTAACTTTTTGGTTGAGGCATTTTTGTAATTTTTTGAAAGATTTTTTTTTTCTTTTGTAAAATTAAAAAGATAGATAGAATAACTGAATAAATAATGTAAAGAATAATAATACGTGGCGGTTCGATTGACTTTGACCTAACAAGATGTTTAGATCGTTTCCAATCATCTTCATGAAGGCAACAAGTATCGGAATTCATAAACATACGGCTGAATCTCTATCATTTTAGCCGGACTGGATTTCGTTTCACCATTCAAGCACTCCATTATCAACCTCTTGAGCGACCCCGATTGTGGCAACTGGCTATAAATCCATTCCAGAAGCGACTCCATATCATCCGCAAAATCCTTTATATGCCATTGCAGAAGTTTCGGTATCATTATCATCTTCTTCTTGCTTACAACCCCTACCGAAGCTTCTAGATACTCCAGCCTCGCTGTTGCCAATTCGTTCACAATATCCTCCGCCGTATAAACCCTAAGCTGTAAATTACAATATCACGCTCATTAAAACATACTAATTACATTGAAGGAGTGACTGTTTATGACATTATGTCCTTACCGCCGGCGAAGACCAACAACCCCTGCAAAGAGCGAAGGTCACATTCGGTTCCGGGAAGCCGAGTCCGTACGTGTGTCGGAGTAGCATTTCCCTCTCGTCTGCCGGACCCTTGTTGGATTATTATTATTATATACAGCAAATGTCAGATTAATTTATATCTTTCAAGTTGTTAAATCGTTCAATGTTGTTTTGATTTCGAATATCAAACTTACATAACCGGAGTTGGATGGATGCCGGAGAATGAAGTGCTCGATTCCCAGTGCATTTACGACAATGCCCCCGATGTTGATTACCGCCTGAATCATATATAAATTTAGAATTTTATAAGAATTTTCCAGTCAAAGATTGGTCATCTACCTTGTTCATGAGAAGCAGTAGTTTCTCCTGGGTTGAGGGCAATCCATGTTGTAGAAACGCCTGTAACAATAAATACACTATATAAATTATAATTTTAAATACTACTAGAAAAATACGTTTCATCCGATTTATTTGAGATGTCTTACAGTACATGCATTATGCAGGCGTTGTATATGTTGATCCAGAATGCTAACTTCTGTTTGTTTGTCAACAGATTCAGTTCCACACTGCAGAGTTTCTGCATCAAAGTTCTAAAGAAAGTGATACGTAAGGTAAGTTTCATAAGCATATCTTAAGAAATCTCCAGAATTACCTGAGTTTTACGACTTCTTTGGAGCATTCAGAGATGCGAGTATGGTCCAAGGTGTTTCGTGTGATTTGGGTGAAAGTTTTGTACGGACCAATATCTCTGATTGTGCAATCGAAATCAAGTAATGTGGCGTAAGGGTCGAGATTTGAAGCGTTGTTGTTGAAGAAGGTCGGTGCTGTACAGTTGAAGGCTGTTTTAGAGATGAAGCTTTTGGAATTCATACAGGAGATATGCTTTGGGACGGTATCTGATCCTTCTTCACTGTCTATCAATGGCTGATTTAGTTCCAGAAATATTCCGATTAAACAGTTCATGAGATCTTCCGACAACTTGTTTGGATTTTTGGAGCTCTCGTCTGTTGCCAAAACTGAAAGTTGAAGCTTAGCATGTTTCATATCAATGGAAGAACCAATGGAGGCTCTTCGCGGTCTTACTAGTGGAAAGCTTTTCTGGGATTCATAATCTTTTAATTCGTAACTCATGAATTTTGCTCGATTTTGTTGTCTTCGAAGTGTTTGCTTTCGTGGTCGGTGGTGCCGGTGTGGATGGAGGTCTCTTAGCTGCCGGAACTCCCATTCCCTGGTCTGTTTTTTCTCTAGGTACAAACTTAGGTTCAACTTGTCGACTTTTCTCTCTAGCCACATGATTTCTTCCTCCACTGTAGCTAGTTCGGTCAACAGTTCCTTTATCTGCAACCAAACAGTACTCCTATAATCCTAGTTTCATATTCTGTACTTATAATTTGCAGGTACCGAAGATATTTATTTACCTTAAACGGAAGGTGTGTCGAGAAACAAGGGTGAATCGGGCCATCCATTGCATACTGCAAGGTTTTGCCCAGTTTCATCTCCTCTTCTAATTCTGCTTCAAGTTGGTCAACCTTTTCACCATTAACAAATCGATAAGTACTCATGGAGTTTTAACTCTTAAGATTGGCAATTGAAATCAAACAACATTGAATCATTTGATTTGATTCGACTCAAATTAACTAGGCAAAACATCGAGGAAGTCAAACAACATTCAATTCCATTTACAAAATCATTTCATTTGGTTCGATTCAAATAATCTAGGCAAATTCTATAGGAAGGCAATTTCAATCAAACAAACATTCAATCTGTTGAATCGATTCAAATTAACAAGAGGAGATACAGAGGAAAGGAACTGTAATTTTAACAACATTAATTCAGTCTGGTTTTCGTAACCATTCCATTTGATTCAAATGAATATCAAATTCGACTGGTCTGTAATAACTAAGACGAAATACAAATGAAGTGGAAAGAAAAAAAGACCTCTTCCTGAAGTTGCATTGTTTTTTGTTTCTCACGAGTCTCCTGCATGATGAGCTCTTCAAATTTCATTCTACAGAAATATGGGAGAGAAACAGAGGGAGAGAGATTACAGGGGAGGTGTGATTTGGAGGGGACTGTAGGGATCTATAATATAGGTACAGTTGCATGTTGCGTATTAGTATTAAATAATCTACTAGTGTAATCAAGTTTAAAACAATGTTTTTCGTCTAATATATTGAAAACAATTGTTCAGTAACAATAAATTATTTTTTCTATATTAGTTGATAAACAAAAATTAGATGAAGGGTGAGTTATTGAAGCAAAAATTGTGAACATGAATTGAAGGAAGTGGGAGGTGGCGGTGGTGGACTGGTGGTGGCGAGGTGAAACCCGTGAAATGAAAAGGATAAAACTATCTTCTATCACCCACTTCTGTGAGGAACTTTTTGGCATGTGTTTTTGGCCCGTGATATATGTCATCTGAAATTTGGACTTAAGAAATTTGTCTTTTATTTGAATATATCTTGGAAAAAATAAATATATACATATTTATGACCGTAAATATATATATTATGCAAAGTTATCGCACTTATTGATGGATAAATACTAAAAAAATCCAATCAAACATCGCAACGATGTTATCCATTGTCCTATGAAAAAAATATTATAATTTTAATTCACAATGTGCAAGCTGGTTCCAAACTTTTTACAAGCCAAAGTCACTTTTAGCATATATCGTGAAGAGGCGACACAAGTTGTATCTTTTCAATAAATGCATGTAAGCTCAACATGTAGTTAATGTTCAATCAACTAGACTGAAATCATTCCTGTGACTTAAATTATCATGTATTGTTGTTATAAGACATCCTTAAATGGATAAATACTGTTGTTTGTTTATTGAAGCATCTTTACCAAATATAAAATCTGAGTTTTAGACCTTTATGTGAAAGTAAACAAATAAATTGAGATATATGCAAATTGAGCAAAGACCATGGTAGCTAAGCCACAAGAATTTCATATGGTTACGAACCTGAACAACCGTTTCAACATGTTTTGCCAAAAAAACGAAGAGAAAATAGACTGAAAAGTCTATAGATAAAAAAGACCATTAATGAGGGAGCTTTTGGTGTATGAATAATGTTGAGTATTTCTAACGTAACAAGTCAATTAAAGCAATTGGATGTCACCCTTGTGTAACCGTTAATCGAATGAAACTATCAAATGCCCCTCAAAAGTTCATTAATTACCTTTTAAGCATAGTCAACAAATCTCCCTTTACAAAATATTAGGAAAGTGTAAACCAAATTTGATGAGCATAGTTCTTGTTTAAAGAAGAACCTAAATCATATACGGACTTTAATTAGCTTAATATTAATTCTTGAAGTATGGTTCTGTTGGACATAATTTGTTTATTAGAAGCAATCTTTAGTGATCGTAAAAAATATTTAGTTGTTTGTTCAATGGAGAGAAGACCGGTTATGTATGTATGTATAGGGGTGTGAATGGGGCGGTTTGGTTCGGTTAGTGGCCAAAACCGAACCATAACCATTACAATTGGTTAATGCATTTTAGTAGCCATTGTTTATGGTTAATATTGGTTCTGGTTAACGGTTTTAATCGGTTAATGGTTTTGGTTAATGGTTAATAATGGTTAACCAATGTTATATAAAAATTTAAAGTTCGTTTATCTATAACTTTCTATGCTTTGTATGAATTTAAGAGTTAAATTGTCTCAAAAGTCAAAATAATGATATTAACCGGTAAAGTTAGTATCAACTTTTGATATTTTACAATTGTACATTAGAATCTATGCAAGCATTAAAAAATTGATTTACTTTTAAATTTTATCACATTTATCAAATGATATTATTTTTTTCATCACAAAAAAGAACCAAATTTTCTTTTTAGTATCATCATTTCCACAACTAACATTAGTGAATAGTGCATCACTTATATTCAAATTAGTTTGTTTTTAGTTTTTATAGATTTATTAGTTTCCTAATAAGTATATATCGAGCCTTGATTTAAAATTTTTAAACATATATATATATATATATATATATATATATATATATATATATATATATATATATATATATATATAATATTTTTCAAATATATATTTATTAATTGGTTCGATTCGGTTATATACGGTTCGATTTTACAGAAAAACCTAAACCGAACCATAATGATTCGGTTAATAAAAATCGTAAACCGCACCATCTTTTTTATTAATGGTTCGATTATATAGGTTATGGTTCGGTTTTTGGTTATTATGCTCACCCCTATGTATGTGTGTTGGGGTGTAGGCAACATTTGGTGGTCACGAGGTAAAATCCAAAGAAAAAGAAGACAGGAATGATAGTCCTGTTGGCCCGAAAACGCTGGGACATGAAATCACACGCCATCCGTGGGACTCGAACCCACGACCACGTGGTTAAAAGCCACGCGCTCTACCAACTGAGCTAGAACGGCAGATGACACTGTTCTCCAAACGATTTTATATATCATTGGTATTTATTTTGAGAATGTTTTTCACGGCAACAAAAGTTGCATAACTTTGTTCCTTTAGGTGCCATTTCCATACCTAGATATCGTATTAGTAAATAAATCATTTCCAAATATAAACGTGATAAACCGTATTTGACTTCTTTGATTGGTCAATGAAACTCATATAGTTTTTTTAATTATATGTTGTTAAACTTAAAAACATGGACGCTTATAAAGCAAACTCTAGTATGCTGTATGATATTTGTGATTTCATCAACCTTACATGTTAGCTCATTTTGAAAAAAAAAACGAAACATTTGTACACATCTAATGTTGGGAGGGACTACAATCAATTGCACTCAGGAGGAAATGCTCGGATAACTGTCCGATTGTGTTGAGCGCAAAGAAGATAGACTTTGGGCATAAACCGTTTAGAATTTTCGATTTCTGGGTGGATCATGAAGAATGCGAGACGATCGTGGCAGCGGCGTGGAACAAACCGATTAAATCAAAAAATCCGGATTGTGCATTCAGGGATAAGTTAAAAAATGTGAAGTGGGACCTTAAGGAGTGGGCAAAGAAGAAGTTTGGCGATTTAAATCGGGACATCGACAAGCTAAAGAACGAAGATAGTGAGATGGAAAAGAAGGCTGAAGAAGGTATAATATCAGAATCAGAGCGACTGAGATGGATGGAAGTAAGAAGACAATGGATACAAAAGGAGTCGATTAAAAGTGATATTGCAAGACAAAAAGCAAGAACTAAATGTGATTTAGAAGGTGACGAAAATACAAAGTATTTTCACAACACAATTAAGCGTCGATTAAAAAAGAATAACATCACTGGGCTGCTGATTGAAGGCAACTGGAATTCAGATCCTACTTCCATAAAAGATGAAGCTCTGAAGTACTTCCAAGAATTATACTCAGGAATTCAGGGGCAGATGGGGAAAAAACCAAGTTTCGAATGTGGTAAATACGACAAAATATCAGAAGAAGAAGCAAGCAGGTTGGAAGAAAAATTCGAAGAAGATGAAGTGTGGGCAGCAGTTAAATCTTGTGACAGTTCAAAGGCCCCTGGCCCGGACGGATTCAACTTCAAATTCATAAAATTTTTTTGGGGTATTTTGAAAGATGATCTAATGAGAGCGGTTCAATGGTTCTGGGAGACGGGTCGAATAAGTGGGGGATGCAATGCCTCGTTTGTGACTTTAATTCCAAAAATAGTTAACCCCATGTGTATAAAAGACTTTCGACCGATTAGCTTGATTGGAGTGTACTATAAAATCTTGGCGAAATTGCTTGCAAGTAGATTAAAGAATGTAATTGACAAACTGGTGGGAGAGGAACAAAATGCCTTCATTAAGGGTAGGTTTATACTAGACGGGGTACTGATTGCAAATGAAACTGTAGAATTCTTGAAAAAAAGAAAGGTAAGGAGCGTAGTGTTCAAGATCGATATCGAAAAGGCGTACGACAAATTGGATTGGGAATACATATACAATACGTTAAGGCAAATGGGTTTTGGATCAAAATGGATAATGTGGATAAAAGCGTGCTCGGAATCAGCATCGGTGTCCGTTTTAATTAATGGGTCACCTACGAAAGAAACTAGAATGGGAAGAGGTATCCGTCAAGGTGATCCATTGGCTCCGTTCCTGTTCATCCTAGCTGCTGAAGTGTAACACCCCTTTTCTCAAAACTAAATTTAAATACGGTTTACATTACAAAAATATTCTACAACTCGTGACTATGAGGTAGTCACTTAATTTTTTTTTTACAAACTTTATTCTGAAGAGGTATTACAGACTCAATACAGAAAACCATAATTTAAACTTACTGTATATACACTGGTCCCAACTTCAACTTCTGCTCCTTTCACCTAAGTACATAACATTTAAAAAAAACAATAAACGTAAGACAATAAGCCTCGTGAGTAATATGGGTTTAGACCCAAAACTTTTCTGTTCAAAACTTGAAATATTACAAATAAACTGCTTTAAACTGATTTATGTAATAAATCTCAAAATTTCATTTCCTCTTTACTTTCAAACTCTAAAAATACTTTCTTACTCAAAACTACTTTCTTTTCCAAAAATTACTATCTTTCTCAAAACTGCTTTCTCTCTCATTTTCTGGTGACCAACTGAAACTCATGAATTAGTTTAATTTAATTCATTCTACTAGCTCCCCTCGCGGGACAGAACAGATCCACCCGCTAGGTTATGCTCTTTCTGACTCCCCTTTGTGACTTGGAACGGATTCAAGCACAAGGGTATGCTATGCTAGACAACTACTTCGCGACGGGAGGTACCATCCCAGTAGTGTCTTCTGATCTCCCGATTATGTGGGTGATCCTAGTCCGGACAACTGACTCTTATTACTTTCTTTGCTTTAGTTCTTGTCTCATTACTTTCTTCATTTCATCTCAAATTGGTCAAATGGGACACAATTTAAAATAAACTCAAACTCATAAACTTTTAAACTCATAATCAAAAATACTTTCAAAACTAGCTTCTATATCTCTAGCTCTTATATAGAGCTTCTTTCAAAACTTTTCAAACTATACTTCTTTAAAATCTCTTTTAAACATTTAGCTCTTAGAGCTACTTTTTAAAACTGTTTCCAAACTTTAATATCTAAAAAAATTTGGAAATCTCTTTTCTGAAAATATCATTTTGCTATGTACTAGAAAATCCTCATAAAACTCACCTTGGTGTAACTACGGGTCACTAAGCTTCTCGTACACCCTTCCCTTTTCCGTGCTCAACAATGTTCGAAGCACCACCTATACAAGTAGCATATATATTTAATAAATGCATACTACAACTGGCTCTACAGTTCTAAGGTCTCACATAATACAACTTCAGGTCATAACAAATGTATAACCATTAATAACCTCATTTTATAGTTTTCTCCGAAATACGCGTATTTTGCTACAGTACCCCCAAGGGGTCGTATTTCAGTTCCGACACTTTTCCATGAAGTCTTATGCCATATTAGACTTGTGTTTCAAATTTGGAGTTAATTGGACAAGTCTAACTCAAATTCCAAAAATCAAGTTTTGACATAAACTTGAACTTTAGCCACTGCCGCTACAGTGATTTTTTCGCAAGGTCGGATTATGAATTTAACAATTTTCCATATGTTTTCATACCATTTTAAGGCTATGGTATGAGTTACAGACCAAACGGATAAGTCTAACATCGAGTTCAAGTCTTAAAAATTGGACAGAACCGAGCAGCATTTCTGCCGCTAGGTCGCGTCGCGACCAAGGGGTCGGTCGGGTCGCGATCGCTGAGTAGATTGCCATATTTGACGTTTTTCCAAACTGCAGATCCACTATTCACCCCATTAAGCCCTTAATACTTAACTTAATTGGTTTAGGGTCATTCTTAGGCCCTAAATACCAACTTATATCTAATTTGATCCACAAAAACATCAAATCTTCTTTAAAATCTTAAAAGTTCTTCCGAAAATACAATTTTTCACCAAAAATCGTTTTGTTGGATTTTCAAGCTTGAAACTGATTTCTTGCATCATTTATATCATGTTTGACTTAACAAGACTATAAGAAACATATAAAATCAGTTTCATCTCTTTTACCCATTTCTAGGGTTCTTGGGATAAAAACCCATTTCACAATTATTACACCAAAACTTCATTTTCATCAAATTGGCAACCTCTACATGTTTATTTCATCATTTCTAACATATTAGGTTCATCAAAACCACCTGGACTTTCAAACCCGTGACTTAGGGTTCTTGAGCAAAATTACCAATTTTCTTAATTTTCACATATTCCATGACTAGAACATGCTTAAATGGTGATTTTGAGCAAGATGATTCCATTAAGACCATAAATTCTGGAAAATCAGAAGTTGAGAATCAACTCCCGTTCAAGACTTGGAGCTTAGAACAAGAAAATCTTACCCTTCAAGGCTTGGAATCACCAATTCCAAGTGTTCCTTTGATTCCTTTGCTGAATTTTCCCAAACCTCTTCTCCTCCCATGCTCTCCCTCTCGTTCTCTCTAGCTCTCTCTGGACTCTTCTACTGATTTCTGGAAAAAGGAGAGTAATAACTCTCTTATTTATATTTTTAATTTTATAAAATATTTACACTTTAACCCCTAACCTTCTAACTTCTTTACAAAAGTGGTTCTAAGACCCAAAATCTTGCAACAATGTTCCATTAACTTCTAACTTAACATTTTCTTGACATTTTGGTCATTTCCATGTCAAATGACCATTTCGCCCTTTTTGGTCAAATTTTACTATTCACGCGGTAAAACTCCAAATTTCACATAAACTTTTATTTCTTATAATATTATTCCACAAATACATATTATTTTACATAATGGTCTTATAATGTGTCAAAATACCATTTTACCCTTTTTGAAACTTTTTCGCGGGTTCTTACATGAAGGGATCAACCAGGTGTGCAAAATTAGAGCTGAAAAAAGTATTGTTGAAGGTGTGGAGGTGGGCAAGGAAAAAGTCAAAGTATTCCAATTGCAGTACGCAGATGATATGATAATATTTGGAAAATGGGATAAAAAGAATATTGAGAATATCCTGAAGATGCTGAGGTGCTTTCATCTGGCTTCTGGACTAAAAGTGAATTTATCTAAGAGTCGTGTGTATCGGTTGGGTGTGAGACAAGGAGAGGTGGAAGGCCTTGCGGTTCGTATGGGCTGTATGGCAGGTTCATTCCCACTAAATTACCTCGGTTTGCCTGTAGGAGTGAGCATGAACAAATGCAAAAACTGGGAGAGAGTGATTGAGAAGGTAAAGAACAAATTATCCTTGTGGAAAGCAAAAGTCCTTTCGTATGGTGGTCACCTCACCTTGGTCAAGTCAGTTCTCGGTAGCATTCCCTCGTATTGGTTCTCTTTGTTCCGTGCCCCTTTGAGTGTGATCAAACAAATGGAGAGTGTTAGAAGTTCATTCTTTTGGGAAGGGGGGGCTGGGGTTAGGAAAATAGCATGGGTAAAATGGTCAAAAACAATTGAACCCTTTGATCGGGGTGGTCTAAATATTGGGTCACTTAGGGCTCAAAATCTAAGTTTATTAGGGAAGTGGTGGTGGATATTTCACGTGGAGGAAGGGTCTTTGTGGGTGCGGGTGATAAAAATCCTGTACGGGGAAGGAGGGGGTCTTGAGGAGTCCGGGTGAGAGGGGGGGCTAGGAGTACTTGGTATATCATAGTCTCGGCTGGTTTGGAAATAGGGAAACTGGGGATCGAGTGGAAGGAGTCGTTTGGGAAAAGAGTTGGTAATGGAGCGGATACGCGTTTTTGGCATGATCGATGGTTGGGGAAATTCATGTTGGCAAAAAAGTTCCCGAGGATTTTTAGATTAGAAAAAACCCAAATGTTACTGTTGGGGAAAGGAAGTACACTGGAGAATCGGGATCGCTGGAGTGGAATTGGGAGTGGAGGTATTGCCCGAAAGGTCGAACTAGTGTAGAATTAGAAAACATCAAGGAACTTCTGAAATTATTCTACCAATATTAGTTTAATGGAACTGTTGATAGGGATGATGGAAGGTTTTTGATAATAGTTATTAGTCAGGTATTATCGAATTGTCAGGTCTACTATGTAAGGATAGGGGTATAAGAGGTATGGTTCTATAGTATTATAAAATACTCCTTTAGTATTTTAGCTTTATATTTTGTTTTAGAGTTTTCTTTGTATATGGTTCTTGGTAAGTTTTTAGACTTGTTGTTCACTACGACTATTTCTAAGTACATGTTAGTCATACCTTGAACAAATACAGTTGATCAGGCTCTATTTGTCCTAGGTATGATTACATAACTACCTAGGCCTACTCGTAGTGTTCAACTCATCTTATTACTCTTGTATTGTTTTGGTTATGACATTGTTCTAATATGTATGTACTTGTACTTATACTTTATAAAAATATCATTGTATTTTAAAGTATACTTTGTACAGATTGTTTTAGAGAGTTTTAGTCCCATTGTATTTATAGTTGTATATCTTAAATGGATTGATATACTTGGTTCACTATAAACAATGCTCTGATACCAATCTGTCACACCCCCAAACCATGATGGCGGAAACGTCTGAGGGTGGATGACTTCATGAACAGTATCACAACAACGTTTGTATAATAGTGATCAAAGCAAACACATCCATCATATACATAATTGTAAATGTTACAAGAGTTCAAAAGATTGTATGTTTTAAATACAATTACAATATGATATCAAAATACATAGTATGACGCCATAGCGACCCATCGTCAAAGGTTGTAGTTACCTTATCAATTTCCTGAGAATACAAGTAGTTTGAAAGAGTGTCAACATTACGTTGGTGAGTTCATAAGATTTTTGTATGAAAAAATCCATAATCCTTTTTCCTTGTAAAAAGATAGTGTTGGAAACCAGAAAATCCAATATTTTTTTATAAATGAGTCGTAGTCTTAAAACCCAAAGACCGTAAATGTATAAGTCTTTCTATACTTGAAAATAGCATTACGTAGTTTTATTGTTGTATGAAACCGTGTAAATAGATGTTTACTTATAGACTAATCGTAGACTTAATTCCATAAAACTAGTATATATAAGTAAATCGTACTTATATTTATACCTTTTATAAAACATAGTTTTAATTCTCATAGAACCAGTGTATATAAGTAAAACCATACTTATATTTGTAACTTGTAAAAATATAGTTTTAATACCATAAAACTTGTATAAGGAATCTCTTTCCTTGTAAAATGTAGTATTGTACTCCAAGAAAATCCAATATTTTCTTATGAATGTATCCAAGTCTTAAAAATCCAAAGACTAAAATGTATAGCGTAGCTTGTAGTATAAAACCTTTGAAAATGTATCTTTCCACGTAAACAATTTATAAAGTTGATTTCCCATGCGAGACGTCCTATAACCATACTGTGACCATGTAGGCCTGCTTCGACGTTCTTCAGGCGTCGGACTGTTATGACATTTGTCACCTCAGACCCGTCGGTCTAGCTGTAGCTAGCAGCTCAGGTGCGGGGTTGTCAATCCTGTATAGATCTATACACAAATATCACGTTCTCTTACCGAGACTATGGTTATAAATTTCAGGACTTATAGTATGTACTTAAACAAGCACTGTGAAGACCCGTCTCACAAAAATGTACGTATCAATCAACTTGTTTATGTAAAGTTTGTATATGAAAAACCCTTGTATTTGCCCGTTATCATTTTTTTCCTATGATAATATAGTAATGTATAATAATTATATATTTGTATATAATTAATTATCTTATTCTAACGGTTATAGTAACATTTGTAACCACAAACTATTCCTATAATAGTTTATTTTTAGTATTCTTGTCGTGAAAAGCATATATTTACGAATATATGTGAAATAACTTATTTAAATGGTTATAAACAACATCTTTTAAGATATTTTCCATAATAGTGGTGTAATAACTTGGTTATACTCTTTATTAATTCAAATATAATATTTCATGACTATCAAATAAAGAACGGCCAGGTAGAAGATCAAATGGGGAGGCAGGACCCTTTCAGCGTATAAGCCTTTCGGAAATCCAGCAACCTAGCCCAAATGATCGGCCTAGACATCACTCTCGTAAGTAGATCATTCGATATTATATTTTGGAACTATAATTGAATTGTTGTCATAATGACGTTTACAAAATTCACATTTTGTTTACTACTGTTACAAATGAGTATAAATAGTTATTTTTATAGTATAACTTGTATTCTCCCCCTTAAAAACTTGAATAAATATAAAAAGAAGGGGTATGAACTCACCTTAATGTCGATGATGGTCTTATCACCAATTGTTGTTAGATCGCCCGACTCTTACTGCTTCTAACTCGAACCCTCTTTTTCTATATTTCTACTATATTTTCAAGCTATATCTCTACAACTCTCTCGATATGTGTATATAGCTTGTATTGGTGTGGTTTGATTATGAGAATTTGAGTTCTATTTATAGTAGATTTATTTTCGTATAGCGGCCCTCAAGATACAGGTATTTGACTTTTATAGCTTTTAGAAATTGTTTATGACAAAACATACCCTTAAAATACTCTTTAAATAGATTAATAGTTTTTATATAAAAAGAATCATTTTTGTTTATAAAACTATAATCTACAAAAATCGTAGTTTAATAATATCAACTTTTTAACTAAAAAGCTTTAACGAATTAAAAGTAAGGGTATTAATTGTATGTTTAATGAAAATATAGGGTTTAAATGTAAATACAATTTCATTTTAAAGAAAAAAATATTAAATATAAAACTGATATCTATAATATTAAATTTTGACGTCAGGTTGTTCGTATCGACGATACGGTTTTGACGGTAAATTTTTCGTTTTATAAAAAAATCATAATATTTTTGATAAACTTAACAATACGTATTGAATACGTAGTGTTCGAAATGAAAATACGAATTCTTTGGGGGTAAAATATATAAATATGAATAAATAATTAAGTGGGGCCCACTTTAATAAAATTATAAAAAATATAAAAAATAAAATATGGAAATTTCAAAGTCTTCCCATCCTTTTAGACTTTGAAAATTGTGTTTTTTTTTCACAAAACACTATTCACACCGGGTTACTGTTGACGTCAGACACTATTCACGCCAAATTTTTTTTTTTCTAATTATTTATACAAAAAAAATCTAACTTAATAGCGTTTGTTCGTATAATTCATTTGAATTAGCGTAAGTAGTATTATAATATTTAATAATATATCGTAGAGGTTATGAAATTTGCATTTCACATATTGACCTAATGTACGCTTTGACTGACTTGAGTTGACTTAATTTGACAGTTGTCACATATATGAAGCTAGGAACTTACCAATCATAACAAATAGCCTCAGGTTTCTTATTTCTTGAGAGTTTTTGTTCGGTTAAGCTATCTGGGGGAGGCAACTCTTCTAATAGTAAATAGATATTGATTCGATTTTTCTACTACTATTAGATAATGTCACATTGACAATATTCCTTGTTTACACGTGGCTAGGTTGCTGATTGAGAAGAAAAATTGTTAAGATGTCTTAGATAAATAGATAGAAAGATAGAGATGTATACATAGAGAGTGTGAGAGGGAGGGTTGGTCCATGTCTTTCACGTTTAAGATGCATTATGACTAGTAATGAAGCACAAAGTTAAAAGGAACTGGGAAACAACCCGACTATGAAGCCGATATTAATTTTTCGATCTATGAGTCCAAGTAGCAAAGCACTTTCCCTTAGGGGATGTGAAACTTCTCGGGGAGGAGCACGATCTACAAGAGGGTTAGTGTACTTCCCCCTTGAGGGGGTCAAGGGGTGGCGAATTAGAAAGTCACCCTTTTGTTAAAATCCCTTCTCCAATGTTTTAGATTTCAATGAAAATTCCAAAAAAAAAAAACAGCTTTTCCATACTACATAGCGTAGGTGAGCAGTGTTGGGTGTCGTAACCAACAAAATAAAAGAGTTGAAATATGGTTTTGGAATGATTTGTTAATTTACCAATATTTCGTGATTACACTACTTGTTATAAATACTAACTATGTAGTATAAATGGCAAGTAGGGTCGATCCACAGGGAGCGATGGTCTAATGGATTATACCTTGATTTCACGAGATGTAAACTTGTAAAGAAAGTAACAAAAAAAGGGGTTTTGATGTTTAGTTGGAACACGATTGTATAAATGACTTGAGACAAAATATAGAAAAATTGCTTTTGTATTTTATAATTTGGGGACAAATTCTGGTTTTGTATTTGTAGTCATATGATTGGAAATAACAATAAGAATGATGTTTATAACTTTAATCTTTCTAAGTTGGTACTTTGTGTATGCCGAAAGCTCGCACATACACCATTCACCTAATGTACCTTAGTCAAGAGAAGCTCGTTAACTAAGACTAATCTTACTAATCAAATCTATTTTAGTCAAGTGTATGCCGAATGCTCGCACATACATCATCATAGAATTTGAATGAAAGATTGCATTATGTTTTATGTGAATGTTCCCAACAATGTTCAATACTCCTAAACAAGCGTTGGAGCGTCAAAACATGTGATATGATTTTCATCAATGAAGATGATTGTCACAAATAACATTTTATAAAACAATTACGGATTTCATAAGTTGTATGACTAGATTGGTTTATATTTGAAATCAAATGGCCAATATGAAATAAATATAAACCAAACGCTTGTTAAGCCTCAAAATCATATCACTAGAAGGATGTAAAATCAAACATCAAACTTTATATTAAATCACAATCATAATCCTTAATACAAAACCAGAAAATGAAGTTACTAGCCACTCAAGACTAGTAAAAGAGAAATAAACTTACAAAATGAAGATAAGCCACACTTGAAGTTGCACACAACACAAACACAATGTATCTAGAGAGTGTTCAGAAAATAATGGTAAGATGGGATGGTTCTAAGGCTAACTAGACACATCTATTTATACTAACACACCAAGGGCAAAATGGTAAAATGGACAATGGCAAACATCATCATTCCAAGACCCACTTCCTTCATCACATGGCTTCAAAATCAGGTTGGATCTGGATCTGGTCGTGTAGCATGGGAATGACAGCACAAGAAAGAATAAACAACTCAAAGTGGGCCAAAAAGCAGATCTGGTCACCAGGAGAAGTTACACGGCCGTGTAATTTCTTGGGCCAAAATTACACGGTCGTGTAATCCTGCATTTCTTCCTGGGCTCCACTTCAGCTGACATGGCATCTTATGTGGCATATTAAGTTACACGGCCGTGTAACTTTTGCCCACAAAGTTACACGGGCCGTGTACTTTACTGTTAACGGAACGCCATTTTTGCAACTTCTTCGTTTGAGCTCCGTTTCTTCTGAAATTTCTTGTGTAGCCTCCCATTGTCATTCAAAGCAAGATTCAACCCTTAAAAGCACCTGAAAACAACCACAAAGTGTGAAAGTAGATTGCTATTCTTGAAATCCCGAAAAACATAAAAATATGCAATGATGAGAATAAAATGCAAGGTAAAACAAGGATGAAAAGGCATGAAAACATGCTTAGAAATACACTTAACAAATATCCCCAAGCTTAGACTTTTCTTGTCCTCAAGGAAAACAAGGATCTAAACAATGTGGATAACAAACTACAAAGTAGAGAAAGAATAGACACCTTATGTAGCAACCAAGACAACATCAATCATATCTAAAAATCATGTCAATTTTGGACCGTACACACATATAAGTTAGACCATCTATTCAAAACAAAAGACCATTAAAAGGAACAAATTTTTATCAATTACTTAGCATACGCACGTTGGGACAAAATATAAACTCACACATGAAACCTTCACTCATTATTCAAAGCGTCTCGCAAGCAAAGGACGTGCTCACAATTGTTCACTCCTCTCGTGTTTATTCACTCATGTCACAAGATGTGTGACCTTGCAAGCTCCATTTTCAAGATTTGGCTATAAACACTCATTTTTATAGGAGGGGCGCTCGGATATCGAATCTAGGAAGCTTATACTAAGTTGACTTTGCTCAAGTCCTCCAACCGACCTCATTTGCATATTTATTTACTAAACACATGATTTTTCAAAACAGAGGGACAAAAATTTACAACTCGATTCCTATTTACAAATGATAGATGCCTAGACGACCGAGACAACCAAATCTTTTGAACTTCAACTTGACCCAAGATATATGAAGAATTTTTTTTTTAAAACATGGTCAATGAAGTTTTTAACTAAACCAAAATTGGATTTAGTTGTTGAAAGCAAAAAGGAGGAGGCTTTCAAAACAAGTAATCGTTTTTATTGTATTTTTGTAGAAAATTTTCACTTTAAATGACTTGAGTGATCACTTGGTTCGGTCTTTTCTTTTTTATTTTTTTTTATTTTTTTTTATTTTTTTATTTTTTTATTATTATTTTATTTATTTATTTATTTATTTATTATTTTTTTTTAGACCAATCTTTTAGAACCAAGTGAAATGATTTCTGGATTTTCACCATAAAAACATTTTCACAAAATTTTGCTAAAATGATTAGACAAAATAATTTTTATGACATTTTTGTAAACATAAATGAAAAACTCAAAAACACTAATGACCAAAATAATATAAACAATGTCATATGACACTTACTACCACACAAAACTAAAAAATATAGAAAATAAGATTTTTGTCCATGACTTTGAAAAATCGCGATTTTTGAGATAAACCTTATGTTTAATAGACAATATGCAAATGTATGGTCATGAGGGGGGACTAGTGCAACTTCCATAGTATTTCTTCTAGTCGATTACACACATTGATGAACTCACGGGTGAATAAAGCATCCTTTGCTAGAATAATTTTGATTCAATTTCATGTTTGTTTTATAGTTCTCCCAATAGTATCTATGCTAGAAAATTAATAAAAAGAAGTTCCTAATGAAGATCTAAAGTTTCAAAAGGTGGTGATGTTGCATGTAGATAGGGGACAAAAATACAAGAAGTTTAACTATGAGATGTATTATAGTTGCAATTTAAAGGTGTCACATAGGTGAGAAGTAAGAGATAACAAAAATGCATGCAAAAGTTTAAAATAAATGCAAGAAATAATTTTTTTTTTTAACAAAGGAAATGAACAAAAATAACACACAAACAAACAAACAAACAAATATAAACACAAAGGTTTCACAATTCAAAGTCAATAACCAATTATCTAGCCAAAAATCAAAAATTATGAAGATTTTGAGTTTTGGAAAGGATTTACCGAATTGAAGCTTGACAATGGTGATATTGACCTTGATTCCTTGTATTCTAGCCTTCCCCAAGCTTGAACCTAAACAAATTCAACAATTTAGCAACAAAAATTCGAAACCCTCATTTTCTAGGGTTTCAAGAATTTCGAATTTCACCATGGATTTGGATGATTCTTGTGGTCGAAATGATGGAAAAGATGAGAAATAGTGAAACTAACCTTTGGATTTTAACAAATCTTGAAGAAATTAGAAGAAAAAGTGAAGAAATCGGTTTGTTCTTGTGATAGTTCGGACTCGGCAGTGGGCAAGGGAGCAAATCGCAGCATATGAAGTGAAGAAATGAAGTGTTCCACTTATATAGTGTGCAAAATGACGAAATTGCCCCTGGTCTAAATTACACGGCCGTGTAATTTTGGCTTGAATAATTACACGGTCGTGTAATTCATGTTTATGACCACTTCGATTTTTTTTTTGACCATATGTTGAAGTTACACGGTCGTGTAAATAGTTACACGGTCGTGTAATGTGGAATTTTGACCGAATCGAAATTGTTTTCCATTTTTAAAAGTTACACGGCCGTGTAACTTATAGGGTAAAAAGTTACACGGGCCGTGTAACACACTGTCCATTTTTTCGTTTTTCGCTTTTCGTATCTTGAGCCTCGGTAGTCCATTTTCGATTCCGTTCGTTTCCTCACGTTGGTAATTGAAAGTTATAAACAGAAAAATTATAAAAATACAAAAAATCACACTTTGAAAAAATGACAAAAATACCCCCGGGTTGCCTCCCGGTTAGCGCACTTGTTTAACGTCTTTGGCTCGACACGGGCCCGTGTTTGAGCTTTAGGACTCATACACGGGGGCTTAGGAAAGATTACCCTGGACATTCCTTCATGCCCACTCCTTGGTTGGTAGAGAAACACTCGGTAAACCGTTTGAAATGGTGTTTGTTTCGAGTTTGTTTTGGTATAGGAGGTGGATCTCTATTTTGCAAATCCAGATCATTGCGTTGATGATCCTGGCGATCCACAGGCTTGGACTCTTCAGTAAGTCCAGTTGTTGTTTCGTTCATTGAAACCATTGCTACTAAATTTTTGTTTTCATGCTCATTTGGTAACAATGAATTGTTTTCCCTTAGGTTTTCGGGAGGCACATCGCTTGGGTAGCGGATGGATTGATCAATATTGAAGGTTACAACTTCACCATCGAATTCCATAGATAGGGTACCATTAAAAACATCAATTTTTGTTCTCGATGTTTTTAAGAATGGTCTCCCTAAAAGTGTGGAACTTGAATTCGGTGAGTCGTCATCTCCCATATCGACGATATAAAAATCAGCGGGAAAAACCAAGTTATTCACTTGGACTAATATGTCTTCCAACACGCCTTTTGGACGTATGGTAGACTTATCGGCCAATTGAATAACGACTCCGGTGCGTTTCAATGTTCCTTTCTTTAAGTTTTTGAAAGTTGAAAGTGGTAGGACATTGATAGAGGCACCGAGATCAAGCATGGCTCTCGGTATGTTTGTATCCCCCAATTTACAAGGAACCGTGAATACGCCCGGATCCCCGTATTTTGGTGGCAATCTTTTTTGTATGATTGCCGAGACATTCTCGTTGACTTTTATTGTCTCATCCCCTTTGAGTTTCTTTTTAGATGTGCAAAGTTCCTTAAGGAACTTAGCATATCTAGGAACTTGTTTAATGGCCTCAAGTAAGGGAATGTTTACCTCCACCTTGCGGAACGTGGCCATGATTTCTCTATCTTCCCTTTCTTTCTTTGATTCTAAGAATCTTGAAGGAAAAGGAGGTGATGGAGTATGGCTTGGAATTTCCGCTTGCTTTGTGCCTTCTTTTTCCGCATCTTTGGGCACACTTGGGTCCTTGCCAACCTTCCCGCTTCTAAGGGAGATGGCACTCACGTTGTGCCTTGGGTTTGCTTCTGTTTGGGCTGGCAATTTAGTATCCATCCTACTTTCTAACTTGCCAACCGCTGTTGCAAGTTGTGCCATTTGTTTTTCCAAGAATTGGATGCTTGCTTTTGTCTCTTGCTGAAAAGATATTGTATTTTTAGCCAAGTTAGAGACAATTTCCTCCAAAGACATACCTGAGGGTGCGGTATGTTGTGGTTGTGGGTATCGTGGTTGATATTGAGGTCTCGGTTGCGCATTTCTCCACGATTGATTGTTGTCAAAATTCTTGGAATTTTGTCCCACGTGGTCACCCATAGCATTTACATGCTCGTTTTCATCTTGCAAGGATGGGCACATGTCGGTCGGGTGACCATGTTGTAAGCAAATTCCACAAGCTCTCGCTTTTGGTTCGGCTCCTCTCTCTTTAGTTAACAAAATGACAGCTTTTGTTAGTTCAGATATTTGAGTTTCAATGTGAGGAGTACTTACTTGCTTTTCTCCTCGTGGAGGGTCGGAATACCATTCATCTTCTACGATTGAATGCTTTGAATCTTCGGCCAAAGTAGCAATTAAGGCCCGGATTTGGGACGGAGTCTTGTCTAGCAAGGCTCCACCACTTGAAGCATTTATAATTCGCCTATCAAGATGAGATAGGCCTTCACAAAAATTTTGGAGAAGTTGGTGTTCAAACAAACCGTGTTGTGGGCACCGAGCGCAAAGTTTCTTAAACCTCTCCCAATATGTGTGCAAGGACTCTCGTCGTCCTTGACGCAAGGTGAGAATTTCTCTACGTATGCTTGAAGCTTTTGGCTCCGGGAAGTATTTGTCAAGGAATGCTTGAGCAATATCGTTCCATGTTGTTATCGTCCCCGGTGGGAGATAGTACAACCATTCTTTTGCAGCATCGTAAAGAGCAAAGGGGAATGCCCTTAGCTTGATTTGGTCTTCTGTCACATTATGGGGCTTCATACCTGAACATACCACATGAAATTCCTTAAGGAATTTATGAGGGTCTTCATTTTCCAAACCTCTAAAGGTTGGAAGTAAGTGTATGAGCCCGGACTTTAGCTCAAAATTCTCCACATTGGGATAATTTATACACAAAGGTTGTTGTGTATCTTTTCGCGCACCCCATTGTCTCAATGTCTTTTCTTCGTTATCCATTTTCAATGGGTTAGAAGAAAAATCGGGAGTAGAAGTAGAAGTGGAAGGCGGTGTAGGAGAGAGTGTTGGTGTAGTATGAGATCTTTGGTAATCAAGCTTCTTTCGAAGCTTAGTTTGCTTTCTTAATATTTTTGCGGTCTTTTCTATTTCTTTGTTGATCTCAAGAGGTGTACCTGTTCGATCAGATCTGGGCATAAAATATTAGTAATACCGTGCTCCCCGGCAACGGCGCCAATTTGTTGGGTGTCGTAACCAACAAAATAAAAGAGTTGAAATATGGTTTTGGAATGATTTGTTAATTTACCAATATTTCGTGATTACACTACTTGTTATAAATACTAACTATGTAGTATAAATGGCAAGTAGGGTCGATCCACAGGGAGCGATGGTCTAATGGATTATACCTTGATTTCACGAGATTTAAACTTGTAAAGAAAGTAACAAAAAAAGGGGTTTTGATGTTTAGTTGGAACACGATTGTATAAATGACTTGAGACAAAATATAGAAAAATTGCTTTTGTATTTTATAATTTGGGGACAAATTCTGGTTTTGTATTTGTAGTCATATGATTGGAAATAACAATAAGAATGATGTTTATAACTTTAATCTTTCTAAGTTGGTACTTTGTGTATGCCGAAAGCTCGCACATACACCATTCACCTAATGTACCTTAGTCAAGAGAAGCTCGTTAACTAAGACTAATCTTACTAATCAAATCTATTTTAGTCAAGTGTATGCCGAATGCTCGCACATACATCATCATAGAATTTGAATGAAAGATTGCATTATGTTTTATGTGAATGTTCCCAACAATGTTCAATACTCCTAAACAAGCGTTGGAGCGTCAAAACATGTGATATGATTTTCATCAATGAAGATGATTGTCACAAATAACATTTTATAAAACAATTACGGATTTCATAAGTTGTATGACTAGATTGGTTTATATTTGAAATCAAATGGCCAATATGAAATAAATATAAACCAAACGCTTGTTAAGCCTCAAAATCATATCACTAGAAGGATGTAAAATCAAACATCAAACTTTATATTAAATCACAATCATAATCCTTAATACAAAACCAGAAAATGAAGTTACTAGCCACTCATGACTAGTAAAAGAGAAATAAACTTACAAAATGAAGATAAGCCACACTTGAAGTTGCACACAACACAAACACAATGTATCTAGAGAGTGTTCAGAAAATAATGGTAAGATGGGATGGTTCTAAGGCTAACTAGACACATCTATTTATACTAACACACCAAGGGCAAAATGGTAAAATGGACAATGGCAAACATCATCATTCCAAGACCCACTTCCTTCATCACATGGCTTCAAAATCAGGTTGGATCTGGATCTGGTCGTGTAGCATGGGAATGACAGCACAAGAAAGAATAAACAACTCAAAGTGGGCCAAAAAGCAGATCTGGTCACCAGGAGAAGTTACACGGCCGTGTAATTTCTTGGGCCAAAATTACACGGTCGTGTAATCCTGCATTTCTTCCTGGGCTCCACTTCAGCTGACATGGCATCTTATGTGGCATATTAAGTTACACGGCCGTGTAACTTTTGCCCACAAAGTTACACGGGCCGTGTACTTTACTGTTAACGGAACGCCATTTTTGCAACTTCTTCGTTTGAGCTCCGTTTCTTCTGAAATTTCTTGTGTAGCCTCCCATTGTCATTCAAAGCAAGATTCAACCCTTAAAAGCACCTGAAAACAACCACAAAGTGTGAAAGTAGATTGCTATTCTTGAAATACCGAAAAACATAAAAATATGCAATGATGAGAATAAAATGCAAGGTAAAACAAGGATGAAAAGGCATGAAAACATGCTTAGAAATACACTTAACAAATATCCCCAAGCTTAGACTTTTCTTGTCCTCAAGGAAAACAAGGATCTAAACAATGTGGATAACAAACTACAAAGTAGAGAAAGAATAGACACCTTATGTAGCAACCAAGACAACATCAATCATATCTAAAAATCATGTCAATTTTGGACCGTACACACATATAAGTTAGACCATCTATTCAAAACAAAAGACCATTAAAAGGAACAAATTTTGGTCCAGGTTCCGTCTGCACCTCGCAGGCCTGGTAAACAATTGTGTAATTTTGTTTCTTATTAGTTTTAATGGCACTGGTATGTAGTCGGTTGGTATATAGGTGAGGGTTTTTAGTGAAGGTAAAGTCTGTTCAATTTAGATGTAAAGTTGATGTATCGATTTCTTTTGGTTAGTGAATGAAAACTTATTGCTTTTCACAAAAAAAAAAAAAAAGGCACTCAACTTGTGTTGTTTATAAATTGATACAATGAAGAAAGGAGAAGGGTACACAGTTTTGATAGAAAAGGGAAGGAATTTAGAATGATTAAACTAAATTTTTATTTATAAGTTAAGAAACTAGAAGCCTAAATAAGACAAAGACTTCCAACTACCAAATAACTGATAATGTTTATTAATCCTAAAGACTTTGAAACTCAGCTGCTGAATAACTCTTAAAGAGGGGGAATTCGTTCAATAAAAACTAACAAATGTACGATTCTCCGCTACTATTTAAATATATTACAACTATGTCATATTAAAATTTTATACATTTTAACCACTAAAGCAACTAATTACAACTTATGATTCAAGCATTTAAATCCTACATATCAAACATCTACAATTATCAAATACCAAATCAACGAGTCATTCACGTTATTTCCATCCTTTTAATTTTTGTTCATTAGTTTGATTATTCATAAATCGATATATGAAGCTAGGAACTTACCAATCATAACAAATAGCCTCAGGTTTCTTATTTCTTGAGAGTTTCAGTTTTGTTCGGTTAAGCTATCTGGGGGAGGCAACTCTTCTAATAGTAAATAGACATTGATTCGATTTTTCTACTACTATTAGATAATGTCATATTTACAAAATTCCTTGTTTACACGTGGCTAGGTTGCTGATTGAGAAGAAAAACTGTTAAGATGTCTTAGATAAATAGATAGAAAGATAGAGATGTATACATAGAGAGTGTGAGAGGGAGGGTTGGTCCATGTCTTTCACGTTTAAGATGCATTATGACTAGCAATGAAGCACAAAGTTAAAAGGAACTGGGAAACAACCCGACTATGAAGCCGATATTAATTTTTCGATCTATGAGTCCAAGTAGCAAAGCACTTTCCCTAAGGGGATGTGAAACTTCTCGGGGAGGAGCACAATCTACAAGAGGGTTAGTGTACTTCCCCCTTGAGGAGGTCAAGGGGTGGTGAATTAGAAAGTCACCCTTTTGTTAAAATCCCTTCTCCAATGTTTTAGATTTCAATGAAAATTCCAAAAAAAAAAAAACAGCTTTTCCATACTACATAGCGTTGGTGAGCAGAGTGAGGAAGACCCTCGCGCTTTAAGGTGCATGGGTTGTTGTTTCTGAGCTTCACATGTATCCATGAAAATACAACTTCGAAGAAAATCAAAGCTATCATAGTTTTGGTCACTTTTCTATTTTCTTCATTTTTATAAATTTTCATTATAGCTTATGATATATTAGCATAGGAGAGTATGTGACACCCACTACAATCTTCACGTAGTAACTTTTGCTACTATCTATTACACTACAGTTCTGATGACGTAATTAAGCATTCCTTACATTTAGTTTTACTAGTTCTTTCATGTATATCATGTATGCATAAGTAATAAGCAATGATTATGAACTAAGATGAGGAGTAACCAAGACTAATAAAGTGAAAATTTTATTTGAGAACTCGATATGTCTAGGATTTTTAATCTCCTAAAAGAATGTAGGACCTTACTAATCTAACTAATCATCAACGTTCATATATGATGTATCAATAGCACAATCATAGGACCTTGCTAATCTAACTAATCATCAACGTTCATATATGATGTATCAACAACACAATCATATCGATGAATACTATTTCGTGGGAATAAAAAAATACTAACATGGTATTTTTAAGATTATACATATGAGACGTATCATATGTTTTGTGATAATATTATTATAAAATGAAAATCACTAAAATTGTCTAATCTCATAAAAGTTTACCTAAAAAACAAAAAATTAGCCACTTTCCTCAAAATAACCAAGCAGATCGCAAGTGTGCTACTCCCACCTACGATTTCTTTCATCGCCTGCGATTTGGTCAGAAGGTTGTATAAAAAAATTCAAGGTCTCATCTTTTTCAACCTTCACTTGTTATATGCTCTGCCTCACCTGCGATATGCTCAAGGTCACCTGCGATTCCCTTAAAAAAAAGGAGAGGAAATCGCGGGTAGCAAGGGCCATATGCGATTTCCTCTGGCCACCTTCTATTTCCTCTTTTTTTTTTTGGAAAACCTCTTATTTTTTAGCTTAAAACTGTTGTACTCGAATCATAAAAATATGTACATACTCTAATCTAAACCTTAATACGTAAAATTTGTAACTAAGAACGATTAATACATCAAAACAACATAAGAACCGAGATACTTACAAAATTTCCAATATGTAAAATTTCCGTCAGCTATCAGAGAGTTTTTTAGGTGAATGCAAATTAAAAATGGAGAATTTTTTTAGGTTTATATACATTGGGCTGATGCGTCAAATCCACCTATGGAATAATAATGCATAGGAGGAGATCGCGGGTGGGAGTGACCAATTCGCAGGTGGCGAGGTGCGTTGGCAACAAAAACGCATGCGTGGAGGAAATCGCAGGTGAGAGTAGCTACTTGCTATCTGCTTGGTTATTTTAAGAAAAAATGACTAATATTTTTGTTGTTTTAAGGTAAAACTTTATAAGATTAACCTATTTTAGTCATTTCTCTATTATAAATTCTTTTGATCAGTCTAGAACTATTCATGTTGTCAACTATTCATGTTAGGGCTGTAAACGAACTGAACGTTCAGCAAACCGTTCGTGATTTGTTCGGCGGGATGTTCGTTTATTTAGTAAATGAATGAACATGAACAAGATTGTTTGTTCGTTTAGTTTAACGAACGAACATGAACATTGGTGTTGTTCGTTCATTTACGTTCATGAACGTTCATTAACGTTCGTTTATATGCGTTCGTTTACATTCACGTGTGTGTAGAAGATACTTGATGTGATGAAGCTAAAGGTCAAAGTCATGCATGTTTTTGTATTACATAAGATATACGGAAAAAAAACTATATTTTAAGGACTTTTTGATGTTTTTATATCGTAGGATTTGCTATAATACATGTATTTACGGATGGTTTAGTGTTTGGATGCTAATGGTCGTTTATCAATATTTATCTTCATCTAGGTTGCTTTTTATGTTCGTTTGTTTATGTTCATTTATGTTTGTTTACGTCCATTAATTTTCGTTTGTTATGTTCGTTTATTTATGTTCGTTTAGAACCTTAATGAACGAACATAAATGAACATAAACGAACATGAACAAAGGAATATTTTAACGAACGAACATGAACAAGGAAATTTGTTCGCTTATGCGTTCGTGTTCGTTCATTTGTTTGGTTAAACTTAAACAAACGAACATGAGCATACCACCGTTCGTGTTCGTTCGGTTCGTTTACAGCCCTAATTCATGTTGTCAACTTAATAGAAGATAAAATGGGTGGGGGATAATCACTAAAATAACTAATATGAGAAGAGATATATATCATAAAATGACCATTTTAATAAAAAAATATTACAAAATAATCACTAATTGCACAAAAATAATTCAAAATATCTTAGGCTTTTAAAATTACTATATGAACCGGCTTCTTACAAAAATGTTTCATATGCTACTTATTTTGTAAAACAGCCATTTTAGCAAAATATAAAATAATTTCGAAAAATGTAAGTATTGATAAAAAATTATTTCACGTATAACAATCAACAAAAATATGATTATTTCGTATTAGTTTAAAAAAAAATATCCATTTTGTTAGGGTGGGGGGAGTAGATCCCTCCCATCCCACTGAACCCACGCGCCACGTCAGCTTTTCTCTCTCCTCTCACTTCCATTTTCCCCATCTTTCACCAATCTTTCACCCATGGAACCAGTACCCACTGAACCCACTGAACCCACAATGCCACATCAGATTCTTAATATTAAATTAAATAAATAATACCCAAAATAATAATTTAATTAATTATATATATATATATATATATATATATATATATATATATATATATATATATATATATATATATATATACTCATACATACGTGTGTATGTATATATATGTTTTTGTGTGTATATATATATATATATATATATATATATATATATATATATATATATATATATATATATATATATATATATATATATATATATATATATATATATATATATATATATATATATATATATATGTTTGTGTGTATATATGTGTGGGATCATCGGCTTCACCAACCCAAGCCTCACCCCTCCACACCCGAACCCGCTCATCCCGAAAGAGAAGGGGCAGCGGTACCGGAGGTACCGGCGGTACCGGCGGTACCGCACCCTACTTTTCCTATCCCGCTGCGAGCCCGAACCACTACTCCGTCCACCCTTATTGTTCCTTTTTCTTGTTTACATCTTGGCGAATTAAAGGCAAGAAGAAAACAAAAACAAGGACATATGAGGCTGTAATTTCACTGCCAGCCTAGTCGTACAATATGACACCCAAAACAATTTTCAAAGTTTTTATCATAAACCTGCATAGTACGTATCAACCATTGCTCCTCATAGACAGTTGCTTTTTATTTTCTTGTAGAGGAGCTATCACATCCGTTTTACATTATTCGAATGAAAATTCATGGGGTAACAAATAAACTTTATTTAATATCAGACGTAGTTTCTATATAAACAAGAATTATATGAGCGATATACCAATAATAATAAATTCAACTTACGAGTTTGATTTTTAAATTACTTACTATGATATTTGATGTTAAGTGAGAAACACGACAAACCAAAATGAACCTTGAGAAACTATTTCAAGTTTTAAGAACATTTGGAGTCTTGAACCACTAAAATAAGCAAGTGAACTTTACATTTCACACATCTAAAATTCATATACGGAAAACTACACCAAACAAAAAACAAAGACATTACCCACAAACTACCACCGGCTCTCTTTCCATCCACCAAATTCTTGTCCATAAGTTTCATTTTCCACCTGTATCAATAAAAAACCAACACATAAAATTTTTAACCCAATAAGTTATAAAAAAATTACCATCATCTTTTTACCAAATAAAATTTCTAAATGGTTTAAGAAAATTACCCTTGGGGTGAAGGTGACACCCACTCGAATATCTCCACGGTAACTTTGGCTACTATCCACCACACTATATTTTTGTACACGTAGCTCAGAGGTGCCATTTTCCACTCCTAGTTCCAGTAGTTCTTTCAAGTATATCCTGCATGCATGCGTTATTAGTATCAAGTAAAATTTATTGATTTTCTTTTCTTTGCCTTAGAAATTTAATCAAGTACTTGTAGTTATTTATGAAATTCGTAGCAAGATATTATCATTTTAAGGTCTTACGTTGTTTGTCCAATGTAGTCATCAGATGAGAATGTGTCATGGTCCATTATTTTGAGAAAAAGCTTCGGTTGTTCATCTCCTCCTGGGAATTCTACCCTGAATTTGAATGTTTCATTCCAGCTTGGCTTGTTGCCCTGCCCTGCATTATTTAAGGATTGTGAGTTTTCCTTTGTAGAAACAATGCGCATTGAAGAAAAAAAAAAATTATTTCAATTAGATAAGGAAAATGGTTTACCTTTGGCAATAGTGCTTTTGTGTTCTTGACTCTTGTATTGGATCAACACATATGGATCTATTTTGTCTGTAAGAATTAACAGAAATATATATTAGTTATGTTTTGCTTGTAAATCTTCAAAGGAAACATAGATCTATGGCTTTTATTGATTAAGATTCGTATATGTTTCAACACCATGATCATATTAAAAAATTGCCATGTGGAGCCCCAAAATCATCTAACATGATATTATGATTAACAATCGATCTTACATAAAGATACGAATGCTTAGAAATTAAATGATTTCTACTACTAATAATAGTCATAACAGCTAATAAATCGTGTAATTAGGTGAGAAACACATGAGGAATGGAGTTTAAGTTTTAACAATCATGGTTGACTACCAAAAACTATCATAAATACTAATTTTCAACGAAAAACGCCATATATAAATCAAATGGAAAATATCCAGCCTAGAGTGTGGTAGGTTCCCCAAATTTGATATAATAAATAAATGTATTAATGCGATGAACGTTTGCAGGCCTTTCTAGCAGTGGAGTCACCGATCACAATCGACGGAACACAGGAATGAACCTTCAGACCTGATCATTTCGAATTTAAGCCAAAAAAATGTATGTGGAACAGATAATACACGTAAATTGAACAATCGTGTCTGATCAAACAAAATTCTAACAAATTCTGCGACAAAAGGTATAAGAAGAATTCGAATTGAGAAAACAACGTACTGAGGAAATCGGAGTTGCTGAGACCACGAGCATCCACCAGATTCACCTCCATTACTCCGATCGTCATCTCTCCTGACTTCAAATTTCTCTCACTGTAAACCTATTTTGCTTGCCAAATCACACAGAAGAATGAAGTGAAAATGATATTGAAAATAACACGCAGACGGCAGCGTGCATTAATGGGCTATAAAGACTGGAAGATGAGAGTATTTATGTTATTGCAAGTTAAACCCTCAAATTTTGGATTCATGCCATTCAGCCTACCTGCAGTTTTTATGGCTATTTAAAGAGTGGCAGGTGTTTGGTTGGATGTGGTACTATTGTTTTGATCAAAGACTTGAAGATTCCTGCAATGGCTGTCGTCTTTGACTCGTTCAAAGTCAGTCCAAGTTCTCCATGGACTGGAATTTCCAAATCTAATTGAAGTCTTCTTTTCCTCCTGAGAACAGTTGCTTTTATAGGAACATTAAAGTTTAAGATGTAATATTCTTTTTAGACAAAACTTCATAAATGGTCCCTGTGGTTTCATAGGATATCAACTTTAGTCCCTAACTTTCAAAAACCTCAAGGACAGTCCCTGTGGTTTGAAAACTTTTCATAGATGGTCCCTCCGTTAACTTTTGGCCGTTAAATACATAACGGACAAGGGCAAAATGGTCTTTTCCTATAACAAGTACCATTTATGAAGATTTCTCTTTTTGTTTATTTTTCTTTTTTCTATTTAATCCATTTTTTTAATATTTTGTATTAAAAATCTTTTTTTTAATCCATTTATATCCCTTTATCCCCCCGGTTGCTCACCCTCATTGAGAAAAACCCACCTCTCATCGTCAAACACAATCTCCGGCGGTCGATGAACCCTAGCTCGGTGAAGCCTAAAATCGCAATCTTCTTACCGGGAACCAGGAGACTTTATAAGAAGAGAAGTCAGATGTGTTTTAGGGGAAGCAACCCTTGGCTTCGATGGAATATGAGCAAGATTGATTTGAGTGATGAAGTTCATCCCACCTGTTTTTGGAATCAAGAATCGATTAAGATTGAGATTTTGTTTGTACTTTCGTGGATGTTTCTTGACCTTGATGTAATTGACAACGAAGTGATTCAGGGGTGTGGTTGCCTTCGGCGACCGGTGATTTTGCCGGTGATAAAGAAAAAGACGATTACGAACTGGATTGTGTGAAGTGATTGATGCCTTCAACGTAAAAAACAAAGAAATCAATGCTTGCTTACCATCGAGGGTACAGTCTCATGCTTTCGCAGAGAGAAGCGTGGACAGCCGGCAGTCAAGGGCTGCCGGTGATGGTGGTGGTGTTTCAACAACAAAAAGAGATAAATTCCAGCATTATCGGAACTTAAAACAGGTGGTCCAACGATGGTTATCCGACACCTAATTCGCTCAAACAGCCACGATCTACGAATTGATCGGTTTGTACCCAATCGAGGTTCGAAATCGATCCCGATCAATTCCAAATCACGATTCCAATTGAATCTCCAACGGCCCTAATCGAAGGTCCAATTTTACCGATTGATTCCTAAAACGTATACCGGTTCCATTTTTTGGAGTGCCGAGCGCAACCTGATACGAAATCAGGTTCGAATTTCTGATGTTCCAATCGACAATCACGACTCCTCGTTTTCTACTAAATCGATTTCTATGGCTTCTTATTTCAGCATATATACCGAATTTCCTGTATTTGAACGCATACAGTTTGAAGGCATACAGTTTGAACGGAAAAGAAATTTGATCGAATAAAAAAATTGGAGAAGGAGAACCGATTTCTCCTTGATTCACGATGGGTTAAAGAACAAGAAAGTGTATTGGCAAAAGCAACCCCCCAAATCATCTTAAATGACTCTTTAACCCCCAAAACACCCATGTAATGAAAAATACTTGAAAATTATTCACAAATGGTCCCTGCTATGGAAAAGACAATTTTACCCTCATCTGTTATCTACTTAATGGCCAAAAGTTGACGGATGGACCATCTATGAAAAGTTTTCAAACCACAGGGACTATTCTTGAAGTTTTTAAAAGTTAGGGACTAAAGTTGATATCCTGTGAAACCACAGGGACCATTTATGAAGTTTTGTCTTCTTTTTATTTCTTATAGGAGCATTAGGCCGTCAAGTATACTCACCACGCCATATTATGTGGTGGATGTCATGTCACTGTCACATCATCATCTTACACACATCACATGAACTTGATATACCTACCACACTACATAATCATTTCCAATTTAAAAAAATAATAATAAGAAAATAATTGGATAAGATAGTCCAATAACCCACCTTCTAATAGTCCAACTTTTTTTTGGTTGCGGTCTTCCGTGGTCATGACCACTAGCCACCACTGGCCACCATTAAACACACATTTTGGTGTTCACAATGTGGTTGGGTGTCATTGTCACCACAAAAGAACATCGTGGTACCCATACCTGATGGTCTTAGAGTTTATTTTAACCAAATTTTTTACCATATCAGTTCCAACTCAACAAACCAACAATCAAAAACTCAAAAAGAAATTACAATGTAGTAAAGTTTTTTGCAAAGCTTATTTATAAGTCATACCAAAATAATAATAAAAAGCTATGCAAATAAATAAAATAGTATTATAATTACAAAAGTGCTCTATATAGAAAAACTGTAAATATAAAAAAGGATAAAAACCTATGATGAAAAAGCTCTTAAAACAACTTGCATGTTTGGCTTTGACAAAGTTTATTTGATCCAAAAGCTCACCAATAAACTCATATTGTGGATGTTCTAACTATTAGCTCGTGCTCTTGAATTATAGATCTCATTTGATGCGATTTAAACAAAGGCCTCTCGATACTTGACAAAAGCACTTTGGTTACATTTTATTAAGTATTCATATCAATGGTAAATTACAAGAAAATCGGTGAGTTTTATAGGTTTTTTTAGTTAGATAAATCAAAACCTATCTTTATAGAGTTTAAACCCTAAGTGACACGTTACCTTGTTAATTTAATCTAATTACATGCTTTTGGGATATTGATTAAACTGGCCATTAGGAATAAAGTAAATCAAGAGCAAAAAAACACAAATAATATGCATAGCTCCACTATTTGATGTGCTGGTGTACGTCCACACATACGACGAATGAGTTTGTATTCACTAACACAAAATGGAGAGTTACCTCATAAGTCACAACTAAAATAATCTCTCTACTACAAAGCGATGTTGTTCCTCGCTAGATATGTCTCGATGGACGATCAAAAGCAATTGCGGTGGTGTGGTATATATAGGCATAAAGATTCTCCCCACAATATATGAATAAGTGTTGCTTAACAAAATTTGAACAATGAACTATGAGAAGCTAATTCAAGCATTATGAACATTTTCATCACTAAAAAAACAAAATACAATTTACATGTCCAGGATCATCTAAATCCCGAACACCTACATTTTTCATATACAGGGTGTTATCCACAAACTACCGTTGGCTCTCTTTCCATCCTCCAAATTCTTGTAAATAAGTTTCTGTTTCCACCTGTATCCATGAAAAACCAACACCAACGAAATATAAGCAAAACTATCAAACATTTCGTCGTATTTCTTTTTCTTTTTTGTATAAACATTTTAAATAGTTTAAGAAAAAGTACCCTTGGGGTGAAGGTGACACCCACTCGAATGTCTCCGGAGTAGCTTTGGCTTCTACTATCCACAACGCGATACTTTTGAAGACGTAGTTCAGAGGTTCCATTCTCCACTCCAAATTCGAATAGTTCTTTCAAGTGTATCCTGCATGCATCATTAATAAGTAAGCAAAATTTAAACACATGCCGTTTTTTGTGAAAGCATACTCTAAATTTCATCAGATTAAGGTCTTACGTTGTTTGTCCGAGGTAGTCATCTGATGAGAAGGTATCATGGTCCATAATCTTGAGGAGAAGCTTAGGTTGGTCGTCTGCTCCTGGATATTCTACCCGGAATGTGAATTTTTGGTTCCACCTTGGGTTGCTTCCACGCCCTGTATCATGTAAGGTTCTTAAGTATTTCAAATGGTAAAATATTTCAAAAATACGACATGATCAACATTTTTCTTTTTCTAATCTTTTGTTTTACCTAGGTAAGAAAAGGGTTATGTACCTTTTGCGATTAAGCTCTTGTGTTCTTGACTCCTGTATTGGATCAACACATATGGGTCTATTTTGTCTGCACCAAAGTCAATAAGGAGCATAAAGTTATTTGGTGCTTGTAAATCTTTTTAAAAGAAAATATCTATGGGTTTTTATTGATTATAAAGATTGGAACTGAGAAAAATACGTACTTAGGAAATCGGATCCTTTTAGACCACGAGCATCCACCAGATTCACCTCCAATACTCCGATCGTCATCTTTCTTAACTTCAACTCTCTCTCTCTCTCTCTCGCTCTCTCTTGTCAATCTTGTCAAATCAAACAGCAGAATGAACTGAAAATGAAATTGAAAATCACACGCAAACGACAGAATACATAAATGGAGCAGTAAATAATGAAATGTGAGGGTATTTATAATATTTATAAGTTAAGCCCTCAAATTTTGAAGTCGTGACAATCGGTTTACTTATCGTTTTCTAATAATTATTCATAGGTTGGTACTTCTTTGGTAGGCCATGAACATGTGGCTTCATTGTTTTGAACAAGCTTTAAGATTCTTTCAATGGCGTATTTGACTCCTTCAAAGTCAGCTCCTTTTGTAGCGAAAGTGACAGAATAAATGGTGCAAGGTCAGCGATTGCAGTCGCTTTCTTTAACTTTTGTAATCAAATTTGTAAATTAATTCCGCAGCTTTTGTAACAAAAAAAGTGACAGAATCATGGTGGTATTTTCCGAAACTTATTGAATCAATATACTGTAAAAGATTTTGTAAACTCCCTCAATCCCGTCACTGCATACAATGATACAAAGACATCTTTGAATTCTTTAACTGAGAATTGTAGGGCTTTACCCAATAAAAGGAGCCCTTCCAGAAATTCTCGATGGCCAAGGGAGACCCAAGGCCAAAGAGGGGGTTTGGAAATAGTTTTCAACCAGCAATTGACGCGCCTCGGTTATTACCTCATTAGCTGCGTCATTGCCCCAAGCGCAAAGATGCTTGTAAGACTAGCCCTAACTTACCCTTTATACAAGCCTCTCTTTCAGCCGCCTCAAGTTTCCTACCGATGTGGGATTAACAAAACCTTTTTCCTTTTAAATTGTCTTGATTATGCTATAATTTAATTTCAAGCGATTAACCTTTTTAATTTAACTTTTTAATTGATTAAATTGGAAACTTTAATATTTTTAAATTTGATCTACTGTTTGTGAAAGTATTCCGTGGACGTATGTTGTGATACATAACACATATATTGGCTTTTAGCAAGTATATCATTTAATATTCGTAGTATATCATTCATTGATGTGTGTAAACAACTTTGCAAATGCCTACGACGTTCTCGTTAATCTACAAAAAAACTAGCATGTGATTTTATTTCTAAAATGTTAATCAACAATTAAAGAAAATCACAAAAATATCACATTAGAAATGAAATTATCTAACTTTTTGGAAAAAAAATTTACAAATTGCTAGAGTAAATAATATTTTTGGTCCCTAGGTTTTGCTAATCTTGTTGGTTTTGGTCCGTAAAGAAATGGCATTGCTATTTTGGTCTTTATTTTGAGGTTTGATAATAACTAGTGGGGACCGTTGCTACGCACGGGTTGGGTCAACTCGGTGGGCGGCCCAGCTCGTTGAGTGGGTCTGGGTGTGTCGGGACGCTTTCTTTTCGCGGATCCTGAAGCCACTTTCTAAATCTTTCCGGTTATAGCAATGTCACCACCCAAAATCCAAATAAAAATCAATGTCAATGCTACAATTGAGTAAACTTTTAAAGGAAAACCGAAAGTACAATGCTATAATTGGGTAGTTTGTCAAAGTATGTTCTAATGTAAAGAAACAAAAAGCATAATGATATAATTAGGTAGTTTTTCAAAGTAGAATACCTTAATAAGAAAATAAAAGCACGATGCTATAATAGAAAGAAATGAATGTAAGATGTATAATAGGATTGTTACCATATAATGCGCTCAAGTACTTATAGTTTCATATGAAGTAAACCATAACACATGGATAAAAAATCACCATTGTTGAAAACCCATTTGTCAATGGGACAAAGATTGCATTTTTTGTCCAACCCAAAAAGTAATTGTGAAAAAGACGAAAATGCCCTCAAGTACTTACACTTTCATATGAAGGTAATCATAACATAGTTATACTGATAACAAATAAGCATCATTGAACCCATTTGTCAATGGGACAAAGATATCATTTTTTGTCCCACCATAGAAAGGGTAATTTTGAAATAGACAAAAATGCCCTTGTCAAAAGGTGTACTTACAGTTCCATAGATGAGATTAGCAGCTACTACAACACTGCATCGACCATTCAAAGATGCATGAATACCAACTTTTGAAATAGTTACAGTCTGTTGTTCCATAACTTCATTTATTACTACACGATATTGATCGTTTATTTTGTCAAAATCATCTATACGAATTACCACTCTGCTTACAAGAACCATTGCACCAGCTTCAAGTCTTTTTTATCCTGTAAAATTAGATAAGTATAAAAATTGCAGGACAAAATGTTGGTGTTATTCTATTTTTTTACAAGTTTATTTGTAGCTGTTTTACCGGTTTCTTAATCAAAAGTTACTGCAACTGTCAATCCAACACCAGAAGAATCACGACCTGTGGTTGATGTCACTGCAAATCAAATAAAGAAATCTGTATATTAACCTATTTCTCACATTCAACCATAAGATAAATGCGAAAAAAAGGAACTTAAGTGATTAAAGAAAAAATAGATCAAGGTTGCATATTATAGATACCAAAATTCAATAGCAAAAAGGTAATTTCATTGTTGATCACCATCAAAAACTGTCACAATGCAGCCTCAAAATCTAGAGTTGACACAAACATAATTAAGAAAAACAAAATTAATTCAGATACTTCTTCTAAAACACAAGCTCATGTGATTTCATGCCTGCCCTAAGTGAAAATCTTGCACCCAAATAGCTTTTCAAATCAGGAACAGCCTCAATAGTCTTTATCAATGTTGCATCCACTAATTTCTGATCATCCTTTTTCTCCTGTGGTAACAGGCTCTTTTCCTATACAAGCATAAAAAAAGTCAAGCACAAGTCAAAGGGACAAAAAAATACAATCTTTTGTCCCACCCAAAAAATGTAAAATAATGTTACCTCTTTCTCAGCTTCAAAAAACTCTCCCTCTCCTTTGGTCTTCTTCTTTTCAACTTTCTTTCCAAAGTACTTGTCATCAAACTTCTCAACATTCACTCCGGAGATATCCACCTTGGTTGATGTAACAATCACATATGACTGATTTATCCTCCTCAATGGAACACCATTGATCTTAAAAGGACCTGAAAAACAAACATCAAACTTACATTCAGATAAAAGTTTAAAAAAAAAAGAATCAGAAACTATCAAGAAATCATATTACCTGTAACCAAGAGCAGTCCAGTGTAAGTTGTTTCAAGAAAACAACTCTTTTCCCCTTGAACCTTCCAGCTAATACAATCAGCACAGTTCTAGGAGTAATATTGGCTCTGACCACATAAAAATTTGATTCAATACATATGATATAAACATATATAATGGGATGGTGGGAGAGTCAAATTAAAGGCGGGGGAGGCGTAAAGATTTTAGCGATTAAAGATTGAAGGCGGAGGAGTCCTAACCTGAAATCGAAGAGCCCTAACCTGGTGGTGCGGTGCTTTGGCTAGGGTTTACAGACAACGACGGCGGTACAATGGTAGTCCAAAGGTGCGATGGTGGTTTGGAGGTGCGACTCTATCAGCAAAACGATGTTGTCGCCGCAGGGGATATGAGAATGTTTCATATGGACTTGAAAGTAAAAACCTGCGATATGGTTCTTTCAAGAAGAGAACACGCCGTGAAGTATGTAGAACACCGAAAGAAACAATCCGATCAGGGCTCCAATGAAGACGTAGATGGTGAGGAGGCGTTTGTGATCGGCGAATACAGGTGGTTCGAGGTTGGAGGAGAGCGTCGGGAAAGCGACCTTGGCGAATTAAAGAAACGAAAAGAAAATAAGAGGATCCGAATAAAATCAATCTGTATCCAGAAAGACCCGAATGACACATAAACCCAAAATCAGACGGGTTTTTAATATAAGGATATAGTAGTTTACTATTTGCATGTTGTGTAGAAATAATAATGTAATTAAAATATTAACAAATATATGTTATTAAAAATAACTAGTGATTGTCATTAACTTTAAAATAATAAGTTTTACATTAAGTTATAGAACATTGTAATTATTTTAGACGAGGTTTTAAGGCGCACATTGTTGCGAGAGTTTATTAATAATATATGTGTAAAAGCTTATTTTTTACTAAACAAACTAATACAAAACGTTAAAGAAGTTATTTTCTATGGAAATTAGCTACAAAATATAAGTATAATGGTACCCTTTCGTTAATTTTATTATTATACGATACCCATTTATGTAATTTTTTTTAAACTATTACATAAGGGTCATTTCAATAATTTTGTCATTACATGGGGACTATTTTTGTAATTTTTTACTACTATACAGGAACCATTTCTATATTTGTCTTTTGCCGACACATAGACCGATTATGTAATTTTAGCATTATACGGGTATCATTTATATAATTATATATCATACTATTAGATTGTAGTATTTTTGTAGATTTACTATTAAACAGGGAGTATTTCTGTAATTTTTATTTACTGGTATTACAAAGAGACAAATTTTGTAACTTTACTATTATACAGAGACAATTTTTGTAAATATGCAAACTTAAAAATTAAAAAAAAAAACATTATTGATATGGTTTGACTATAAGAATAATACCAACAAAATTGGTAAATATTGACCATCTTTTCCTTAATTAATTTATTTACAATGTTATATTGTTTATACAATACTTATATTAATATTATATCTAGTTGGCCCCGCCACTACCACACCTTTCTCTACCCCTCCTCCCAGAAATATTACTATGATGAGGTATCTTGCTACAACCGGAGAACCATCATGAGTTCCCCTAAAACATCACTTCGACATAGTCTCGTAATCAAATAGTAAAACCCAAAACTATAGAAATCTAACCTAAAATTATATTTTTAACTTATCAAAATCACACAGTAATCGTTACAATGTCAAATAAAATGTTGTAATAGAATGTCTAATGGGGATTCCATATATTTAAAAATTCAAATTCCAGTGTGTCTGTATACATACATACATACATACATACATACATACATACATACATACATACATACATACATATATATATATATATATATATATATATATATATATATATATATATATACACACACACCCCCCCATCACACCTTCGTCCCTCCCCCTTCTCCCAAAAATATTACTATAATGAGGTTTCGTGCTACAACCGGAGAACCATCATGAGTTCTCCTGAAACATTACCTCGACATAGTCTATAGTCACCACCAAAAGAGAATTGTCAAATAGTGAAACCCAAAACTATAGAAATCTAACCCAAAATTATATGTTTAACATATAAAAATCACATATGGTAATCATTACAATGTCAAATAAAGTGTTGGTAATAGAATGTGTAATAGGGATTCTAGAGTTTTGAATATTCAAAGTTCTGTGTATGTGTGTGTGTGTATATATATATATATATATATATATATATATATATATATATATATATATATATATGTGTGTGTGTGTGTGTGTGTGTGTGTGTGTGTGCGTGTGTGTGTGTTCAAATGAGAGTTTAAGTTATCATAAGAACTTAAGAACTTTTTTGTTACACATATTTTAAAAATAGCACATCCAAATTTTTTTAAAAAGTTGCGAATAAGAGTTTTATAAAAAAAACAAAAATTTCCCGATATTCATATGTACGTTTTATCTAGTGTATGCTTATGCGTATAAAGAAGTTGTTTTAAAAAACATCATGAATATATGCATATATTAGTGTTTATAAGTTTTTGTGAAAAAAAACTCAAAACATCATGAATTTCAAATCTAAATTTATTCCCTAAACCCATATTTAAATTTATTCCCTAAACCCATATCTAAATTTATTCCCAAAAGCCCAGTCCAATTGGAACAATCGATTACCTCAAGCAACTGATAAGATGTTAGAATTTCATACCTCATATTGTACGGATCTTATGATGTATGAGAAAGCGATCAACTCAAATCACTAATGTTAGTATATACACAAAGCTAAAAAAAGTAGTTTGTAGACCACCAACCATATTTCATGGCTTTGTTATGGTCTCAACTATACTGGCTTATTTCCATAAAGTGATAATGTAACATCCTATCTTTAATACACTTTTAAAAGATGTAATTTATGAAAATCTTATGGTATTAAACCATATTATGAGAAAACTTTTTGCTTGTGACATTAAGTCATATCTAAAATATTGGTCCCAAACAAAACAAAACATTTTATAAGTGCTTACGTAACTTGGGTTTTACAACTTACATCAAAACAACATTAGTGAATCTAATATGGAAAAGTTAAGTCCAAAGTACGTTATTATATACTAGTTACGCTCATTCTACATGAAAAATGTATATTCTTCTAAGACATCAGCAAAAGATCCTCTTATAAGAAACAAGTCTTATAAACTTTAGTACATGAACTTGAAATACATGGCAATAAAAATAATACATGAAGCAACAACTTTTGGTGAGCTATATGGGTTTTAGAAACAACTTATTATAAAAATATTTAATAAAATCTTTTACTATAATTATAATTCATACAAGATGAAAGATATGTAATACATGATCACATTCGATACAAAACGCACGGGTCATCCCGCCTCTTGAGTCATAGGTTCATTAGACTTACGGTTACGTACCGCCTCTTGGTCCTTATATAAAGACTAGGTCACCTTGCATAACACGTTACAACTTACCACAATATGAGAATGAATCATCATACCATGGCCTCTTGCTAATATATCTTTAATTTGCTACAGTAGGTACCATCTCTGTAGAGTCTAACTTATCCCCTCTTGGGATATGTAGAGTCTAACTTATCCCCTCTTGGGATATCTGGTGTTTCATCAATGTTTCACTACCGTGCAATTTACATTCAATGGATGCATGTTCACAAGTTTTCTTTTAGTGACTCATTCACACACAAGTGGTATGACACGCATAAGCTATATTATAAAACTTTCCATAGTATACAAACATTCAATAAGCTTTACTAAAACATTAGGGCAAACAACAACTTTAAAAGCATTAACAAAAGAGCTTTTACCATGCTTTTATCTTTCAAAAACTATTTAAACATGTTAGCTTACTCTTCAAAGAATTTATTGATTTAAAACATTTAACTATGACATGTACCTCATTACGGAAAAAGTCTACATATACTCACATTGAGAAGTAATGTCAACTAACTTCACTTCTTTCCTTTTGGCTACTCTAGCTTCCAAACTCGTCAATCATTTTAATGTGTAGGTTTAGAATCGAAAACTTGTCCTAAACCACTCATTGTATCTTACTTTAAGACTTATACACCTCACTCAACTTTGAGTCTTACATAGATTTTTTCATTAGTCAAACTCTCAATGTTGTAGCATTGTGAGTTTGAGGGGGATACAAGCATTTATTTAGCCTATTGCCATGTATGGGTTACGTTTATAATAGTCTGTTTATTTAACAATAGTGATGATTGTTTTTAATGAACATTTATAAGTTCGTAATACCCAACACAAACCCGATTTTTACAATCGCCTAGTTTAAAACTTTGGTTGTTAAACTTTAATATCTCTACTATCTATTTGAGAATTGAGATGATGTAGTGTATCTTGGTGAACATGTTATTGAGTTTTTCATGTTATTTTCTCAGGATTTTTTTATTCATGGCCCCGTATACTTTTGCATGAAAATTATATAACCGTTACAATTAATTATACAATAATTTTTTTTTTAATTTGAGAAATTATTTCAATTTTCAAGCTTCATCAACATTTTAACAACAAAATTATAATTTACATTTCGAACACCTAAAGCTAAAAGCCAAATGCTCAACATCTACAAATATAATTTCTAAACACAAATCAAGGCAATATCCATAAACTACCGATGGCTCTCTTTCCATCCTCCAAATTCTTGTACATAAGTTTCTGTTTCCACCTGTATCCACAAAAAACCAACACCGAAAAAGATATATAAGCAAAACTATCGAACATTTCCTCATATTTTCTATTCTTTTTTGTAATCAATAATTAAGTGGTTTAAGATAGAGTACCCTTGGGGTGAAGGTGACACCCACTCGAATATCTCCAGAGTAGCTTTGGCTTCTACTATCCACAACACGACACTTTTGAACACGTAACTCAGAGCTTCCATTTTTCACTCCAAGTTCTAATAGTTCTTTCAAGTATATACTTCATACATCATTCAAAAGTCAGAAAAATCAAACAATTGCTGTTTTTTTTTTTTTTTTTTTTTGTGAAATCATAATTCAAAAATTCATCATATTAAGGTCTTACGTGGTTTGTCCAATGTAGTCATCAGATGAGAAGGAGTCGTGGTCCATAATCTTGAGAACAAGCTTAGGTTGATCATCTGCTCCTGGATATTCTACCCTGAATGTGAATTTTTGGTTCCATGTTGGGTTGCTTCCATGCCCTGTATCATTTAGGGTTCGTAAATATTTCAAATGGTAACATATTATAAAATTGCGGAAATGTTGAACATATTTCTTTTCATGGTATTTTGTTTTAACTTTGGTAAAAAATATTTACCTTCGGCAATTAAGCTCTTGTGCTCTTGGCTCCTGTATTGGATCAACACATATGGATCTATTTTATCTGTAACAAAATTTAATAAGGAGCATAAAGTTATGTGGTGCTTATAAATCTTATTAAAAGAATGGAAATTGATTTATGCTTCCTTATTGATCATCGAGAATTTATATGTTTCAACCACCCAATCATAAATTATTTCTTCGGGAAAATAACCGGCCTGGAGTTTGCAGGTCCACCAATTCCATATAATCAATCAAATTTAACCAAATTCGTTAATAATGTGTTGAACAGATTATGCAGAGTTTGCAGGTGTCTCTAACACCGGCAATCACAGTCCCTATTGACGGTGAACACCGATGGAACACAGGAATGAACCGTCATTTCAATTTTCAGCAGAAAAATTATATATGAGAAACAAATGTAAGTCGCATGCATTGAACAATTCCGGTCGATCAAATAAATTCCGACAAGTACCACGCGCAGGTATAAGAACAATTACTGTGAATAGAAGGTATGAGTAGAATTGGAATGAAGAAATATACGTACTGATGAAATCGAATTTGCTGAGACCACGGGCATCCACCAAATTCACCTCCATTACTCCGATCCTCATCTCTCTCTCTCTCTCTCGATATATCTCTCTTGTCAAATCACACAGAAAAATGAACCGGAAATGTAATTGAAAAATCGCACGCAAATGGCAGTGTACATAGATGGAGCTATACAAGATGAAGGATAAAGTATTTATAATAATTAATTATTTGCAAGTTAAGGCCTCAAATCTTGAAGTCATATCAGTCTATTTGTGATTTTTTTTGTATTTATTCGAAGGGTGGTACTTCTTTGGTAGGCCATGAAATATAGGTTTCATTGATTTAGCAAGACTTCAAAGATTCCTTCGATAGCGTATTTGACTCTTTCAAAGTGAAAGAATCAATGGTGGTAATTGTATCAAGATAAGTTCCAAAACTTCTGGTATTAACAAAATTAAATATATTTTGTGAATTTCAGAATTTGTCAATTCCACACACAAAGACGTCTGACTTCTTAGAAGGCTAGCCAAGTTGCTCATGTAAAGAGATTTCCTCATGTAAATAAATACTTCTAGAGAGATACTTTTGAATGCAAGTATAGGGAGTGTTCAGAAGAGAGAGCTTTCCGATGTATTTTTGCTATTCGAAGTCATGATGATTAAAAACTACATTTTTTAAGTGTTTGGCAAATTTTAATTGTTTAAAGATTAATTAATAAAATGACAAAAGAAGAAATCTTAATATGTTGTTGATTTTTTTAAGAAAATTGCTATCAGTTATAATTAAATATTTTTCATATTGTCAAATAACTTTTAACACAATATTATCTGTAATTCAAACAATTATTTTCTTCATAATGCTTATATCAGTAACTAGAAACGATCTTTTATTTAGAGTTTTAAATCAGGTTTATAAGGAATGGTAGTATACATAAAAATTGAATCTTTTTTTAACCGAACGAACTTTGTTAATATGAGTGAAAGATATTTTTCTGCTTAAAATGTTAAGAAATTAGTAGAGCCATATATTTGTAAGTGTATGTGGGATGAACCAATGTGTTTATTCAAAAGAATATCATCTATATATTATAGCTTATAGGAAAACAGATAATTCCTAGCTACATACATACATACATAAAATTAACTTTGACCCAGAAATGAGGAGCTAAACAGCTCCTGTTTTGAACTATCCTACAACAAACTAATGAGCACTTTGAATCAGCCTTCAACAAGCTCTCGTAATCATAGCAACTGCATACCCATTTTAATCCGTGTTTATTTTTCCTCATTAAAATGTTGTTAGTGTTATCTAGACTATCCAGATTTAGTTTCATATCGAGTAAGTAAAAAAGAAATAGCACATTAGGCTCATTTGAATAGCCATCTTCCGTCTTTAGGAAAACAAATAAGATAATGCATATATTTGATTTGTTTGAACATGCATGCATGCATCGTTGGCAACAAGACTGTTGACCCTCCTTTTGAAACCAATGTTTGTTACTTTCTGGTTGATGGTGTTCCTTTACCATATCCTAGCTTTCGCAAACAATTGTAGGCATTTTGGTTTATCCCACAATTACTTGCCCTTACTACACTTCATGTAGTTAGTTTGTTACTATCCCTACATATAGTTCATGGGTTAATCAGTTTGTTATTAACTTATTATCCCTACTACTGTTTATTGGGGTGCAGTTCTTTGCATTCTCGGATGTATATGATGTTCATTGCAATGGCGATTGTACATATCACAGCTCTACTACCGTATTATGTATCTTTTTTGATGAAGTTAAAACCGAAAAAAACTGAATCGTCAAAAAAAACCTGTTCAAACAGTAAGTTCGGTTTTTCTAAACTAATTACTTATCAAATGATTTTCATGATTAAACTTAAAAACATTAATTCGTCTCATATTCAAGAACCCAAGGCATCATCTTAGGCCATTAAATATAAAATATAAGCAAAACCACTTCAAAGCCACTAGCCCAATAACACAACCAGGCCCAAAGTGCTCAATTCCTTTCTCAATCCACCATGTTAAAGAAGGCAGGCAAAACCTTATAAGGCAACTTATGGTTCATTCCTCTAAAACTAACTTCACATAATTCACCAAGCAACATCAAGCAATAATTAATACATAGATTTAAATCATTCAGGAAGAAACAATCCATAAAATACGTTGATACACAACAGTGTCTAGAAATAATACACAACCCAATTTCAACAGTCCTCAGCTACGGGGAGGCGGCGATATATCACCAGATCTCGACCTCGATCCCGATGGTGACCTTGCTTCTCTACCAGACGCTTTGTACGGGGACCGCCTACATAATTAACGACATCGTAAATTCAAATAACCACATTCAAAATAAATAAAATAAAAGTAAAATTTTACTCAACATACTTATCATCAACATTATTACGGTCATTAGCAACATCATCATAGCCCGGAGAATAAGACCTACGAGCATCATCAATCTCAGGCGATCGGGGCTCTCTTCTTACAGGTGGCGATTGTGAGTAGTCGCCACCTCGCCTTTTCGGAGCAGGCGAGTAGGACCTATACGCGATTACATGAAAATTCACCACCTTTGTTAAATTGGAAAAAATAGCAACCTAGAATTTACCTCGACCGATGACGGCTTCTGGAACCCGACGGACGACGTGGGGACCGCGAACGTGACCGTGATCGCCCTCCTACGTACGACATTAAAAAAATAAAACTTATTACAGATTAATCAATTAAAATTCCATACACTCAACAAATTTATGAGTTTCTAATGTTACCATGGTAAGATCGTCGGCCTTCATATCCCGAAGATTCCCTAAATCATATTTTCAAACACCAAAAATATAAATAAAGGACACGAATATTGAAATGAAAAAATATATATTTCTATATGTATATAAATTATAATACCTAGGTGGCCTAGTTCTTCGGCGCATTTCTTCGGGCCTTTTTCTTGATTCAGAAGCAAGAACAACAGAAATCTCTCGACCAGCAAACATGCGTCCATTCATATGATATTGGGCCTCGCCAGCATCATAAGCATCTACAAATTGCACAAATGCAAACCCTCGAGGCTCACTGCATAAAATAAAAATATATTTTTTAGAGAAAAGACCAAGTATGTGTACAATTCCTAGAGACAAGAAACACCAACCAGTATGTGAGTGACACTATGTGACCAAGATTCGTCTAATTATATTTATACCTTCTACTTCATAATGGCTCTAAATGAATCCGATCAGATGTAATGAATGGCTGACCTTTTCTTCTATAATCAAGTATGAAAGGCAAAATGGCAACTTCAAAAGATGCAAGTGACTTCAAAATTCTTCTCATGTTCTTGTAAATAAGTGATGTGATGCACTCGAAATCAACGTTGTCCCAAAGTTAAAATTGCCACAACTTCTCTTGAATTGGAGAAGAATCAATCTTGTTCAACATCAAACTTGTAATGATTGTGTGATTATATAATGGAAATGGAACATTCTTCATTTCAGGTGGAGAAAAAGTTTAAGGAATGATAAACACAAGAATCTTCATCACTCAATTGTGGGGCTTGGGCTTGTTTTTTAACTTCAAACCAACATACCCCCTGACAAACCAGGTCAAAATATAACTCCATATGAACAAAAATCAAAGAGAAATTAAAAAGTGGCCAGGAAACTCACTCTTCTCCCAGGTACCAAATAACATGTGACATGTCTAACCTAAATCCGTATCGACCCATATAATCCAAAATATGTTTTGAGAACATAATTAACATTTTTTGAGTTATCAAATCCATCTACAAATAGAGGTCAAATGTGCAAACCTACCCAGTGTAATAGTTCTTTGGGAGATATACATCTCTGACCACTCCAAATCTTTCAAAGGGGACACGAAGTTCTTCTGGCCTACAAGTCCAGTTAGAGAAACAAGATTAAATAATCATGGGAAATCCAAAAAGAAAAAAGATGAACAATAATGGAAAAGGTTTTGATGATCCGAGAGAAAATGCAGCATGATAACAGAAGGTTTACCTGCAATTTAATGGAATATTACGAACCAAAAGACTGCCATGATTCTGCTCCTTGTGCCTCCCTCGTTCACGTTCACCACCGTATCCTCTTCTGGGGGGAGGACTTCTTGGTCGACCACCATATCCTCTCCGGGGAGGACTGTGGCATGGTGGACTGTATCTCCGCATGGTACAACCTCAGCGACTGAACTGTAGTAAGACATAGGAACAGTCCACAAAATTAGTTTTAAGATTATGGGAACAAATTAGAACCCCAGTTTCGAGAAATCTGAATATGAAAACAGCCAATGTTATAATTTCACATCAATCCATGTGTCCGCAATTTCTTGAAGACGAATCGCAACTTTGTCTTGAAACACACGATAACGAACCCCATACAATGTGTCCGGTTCCCAATAAAATCGTCGAAGGGGTGAAATTAGTATGGGTAAAGTCTTAAACTTTGAGCAATCGTGACCCGTAACAGAATCAATATAAAAACATATGTTTTGTTCGTATTCGCGGACGTCGTTCGAATCGATAACCGGACATGTGAAACTATCAAACGTTTCAACATATAACAAGATCATTATGAAATGAGAAAGAAAACTAGACGAGAAATCTACCTGAGAGATGACGAAAACGATTTCGGGATCAGACGCGAAAGAGATTGGTGGATCCAGATGCTCGAATTGAAAATTTTACACCGTGAGACTGTTTATCCGTGCCCTAGAACTCGAAAGTAAAGTGGGCTTGCTTTGTCGTCCCTTTGGGGGAAAAAGGGAACCACACCGGTTCAGTTGGTAGATTATCTTGCCTTTTTACATTATATTAAAATAAAATTAGTTTAAAGTCGTTTTCTTCTACGGAAATTCAAAATATTTCAAATTTGCCATTCAAATGGTTTCCTATAAAAATTGCATATTAATTTTGTTTTTTTTTTTACTCGTTTGGTTTGTGGGGTTGAGATGTATTTCTTTTTCAATATGACTCTCTCTCCAAAAGTCTATTTACACTTTTATGGCTTTAGTTTGGGCAAATGTCACAAAAATCAATATTTTAGTCCTTTTTTTTTTGTCACGTAGGGGTTTTTTCCAAACAACTCATCACTTTATCGGTTTATTTCGATTTCTTTTTTTTTTTTAGGTTATCATCAGGCTACATGGTTGCTTTATAGGCAATGTTTTAAAAACCGAACCGAATATTACACCACGTACGAACCAATTTGAGAGTGATATCAACTTTGTTTGTGACAAAGTCACCACCGATCAACTTTGTGTTTTCATGTCCCCTGCGACTTTCAATATGGTGATATTTTTATTAAGGGTTTACCAACATTTCTATTTATCGATTTCAGATACAGTTTGGATGTCCATTTTCGACCTCTAACTCAAGATTGGGGGGGGGGGGGGGGGATTTGCAAAAGTGTTCAAAAGTTTGGGGGCCAATATGTATCATATCGGGCTGAACATCGCATGGGATGGAAAACCCACGGTTGGGCCTTCACTGCAGGCACCTACCCGACTGGGGCTGTGAATCCGCGCAATGTTCGGCTTCCACTGTGGACACCGCATCCCATATTGTAATGACTGCGGTTAGTCTAAGTCCGCTCGTTAGTGCCTTCAATGGCTCAATGCTATGTTTCTTGCTTTTTATGAACCCTTCATCGCCTCCCACTTTCTACCGACCATCGATTTGAGATCAACGATGAACCGCAGCACCAAACCACCCTTTGCTTCGTCTCATAATTAATAAATTTTATTATTTTTATTCAATTATTTGTTTAATTAATAACATTATAATCATATTTATTAAAGAACAAATGTCAACATCATGTTTTCGAATCAATTAAAACATGGTAATCATATTTAACTAAAATAAAAATCATCATCATCTTTATGTTTAATTTAATTTAATTAATTTAATCATTCAATCAACATCAACATTGGTCCTAAAAAATAAGTGAAAAACCTACAACCTGATAGAAATAACTTAAACCCGAATCGGGAAAACGATCTCAAAGTTCACGAGACCGAATCTGTCTAAATCAAGTCCGGTCCAAAAAATTTGGACTTCTGGTTTTGTGCACTTCTAAAGTTCTAATATTTGTCATAGAGATGTTACTAAATAAACATCTCATATACATCTTAAACAAAAATCAAATTATTTTTAACCAATCAAATCAAATGAAAAACAATACAATATAAACCAAGTAAAAAGAAGTTGATTTTATATTAAAAAAAGTTAAGACTCATCGGGTATTCTTCTTGTACCCAGCGGCAGCACCATGGTGGTGGTGGTGATTGGCGGTAGGAACAGTGATATTGTGCCGCAGCTATAACAGTCAAATTCAAGAGATAGAAGACGATATTAATGGATGCCTTGTACGCTAAATTCCATATCGAATAACATTCAAATTCTATTAATCATTTGTTTTTTTTTTTGTTACACTTTCCAAGCTATACATTAACGACTATACAAGGGCTCTGCACTCTCTCTTTCAGACCCTACCTCCATTAGAAGCCACCGTCCTCCGGCAACCTAAATTTTTGTTGCCGATCTGTTTCCGCACCGGTTCTCTACTACAATTCTCCCACGCTTTCTGCAATTCATGAAGGTTTTCCAACACTTTAACCAACTCTTCAGCAGTCGGCCTGTACTTAGCTTCTCTCGCAAGGCATTTCATCGCAAGAATCGCGGCTTTCATCGCCACATCAGAAGAGTACTGACCGTCAATACGCTGGTCGATGATGTGAAGAATCCGTCGTTTGTTGGCCAAATAAGGCTTAACGAAATCCACAAGTATTTGTTCATTAGATGGACGATTCGTATCTATACATCGTCTTCCCGTCAAAATTTCAAGAAGAACCACCCCGAAACTGTAGATATCGCTTCTCTCAGTTAAGTGACCTTCATCCAGATTTATAATTTACATCGGATCAGTACAAACAAGATCGATTGATACCAAAATTACAAATTAGGTCAACGAAACATGCTAATTATAAATTACCTGTGGCCATGTACTCCGGAGCTGCATATCCGTACGTCCCCATGACCCTTGTAGACACATGGCTTTTCCCATCGATTGGTCCGTCTTTTGCCAATCCAAAATCAGAAAGTTTCGCATTGTAGTTCTGAAAAAGTGTATAAAAGTGAAAATCGTAATCATATGACGAAATGCGTTAATTAAGCCCCGAATTAGTTACATACCGAATCAATCAAAATATTTGAACACTTGAAATCACGATATATCACTTTTGCATCTGGACTGTGAAGGTATGCAAGCCCCTTGGCAGCACCAAGAGCAACCTTTAGGCGTAGGTTCCATGAGAGAGGTTGAAAGTAAGAACTCCCTGTTTCAAGTTTCATAACAAATTGAAATAAGATATTTGACCGAATTATGGACAGATAGAATTGTATTAACAAAGAGAAGAAACTTACTTCTGAAAAGATGGTTTTCCAAGCTGCCTCGAGACATGAACTCGTATACAAGTAGTCTTTGGTCATCTTCTAGACAGTAACCGATTAACTGTACAAGATTTGGATGATGTAGCTGTCCCAAGTAGTTGATTTCCGCCTATTATTACAAAAAGAAATAATAGTTTACACACGTATAAGTACCAATTTCATTAAAGGTTTGGATTAACGAAGATGGGTGAGTTTATAGTTTATACTTACCAACCATTCTTGGTGACCTTGAACACCTTCTTGATTTAATTTTTTCACAGCAATAACAGTACCGGTACCAGGCTTGGCAGCTGTAAGTGACTGTTCATCTATCCAACCCTTGAAAACTAAACCGAAACCACCTTCTCCTAATACACTATCAGGACGGAAGTTTCTGGTGGCTGTTCTAAGAACATGGAAACTAAAAGATTTTAAATTTGGTGACTGCAAAATCTCAGCTTGGGTCCGAGGGCTATGTGGTACTATAGCAGATATAACCTTAACATCATCATGAGGAGAGGTTTCTATTTTCGACCAAACACAGAAACAAGAACTCATTTCAAAAATCCGTGTTCCGTTTGATTTGAATGACTGGTTTGCCTCAAAAAGAGAAGACAACGAGAGAGAATGTGTGGGGTTTTATTGAGAAAGAATCAGTGATGAGACTGTGAAAACTGAAAAGAACTCACTGTGGAATTATATCAAACACTTGGTGGGTGTGAACAAGTTGACGTGTAATAAGAATTCGATGTATGCGGTTGGCGTCACGAGAACCTTTTCAGAAAAAAGCCAATGACAAAGAGGGTTGACTTGTTTCTATTAAATTTTCACTGCAACTTGATGAAAGAGATGTTAATACCATCTCCAACCTTGAAATTAAAAAGTCTATAATTTTCAATATACAAACGAAAATTGATTATTTAATTTGGGAATCCAAGTAGACAGATCTTTAACTAATGGAGGAATCAAACACCTAGATGAATATGGGATTAAAAAAGTGGCACTTGGTTCTTTAATTTAACCGAAAAAGGGGAAAAGACAGAGCAGCAGGGTGAACAACCCTTTAAGATGCATTGAGCCGAGTCGCTTGATTAATTCGAGTTTCAGACATCCTTGTCATTTCGATCAGCCTCGAGACATACTTGCTTACCTAAATAAACAATATTTTCATACAACAAAAATAATATAAGCAGTTAAGACTTTAAATGCTTATATTATACATGACAAAATTGCAAAAATGGTCCCTGTATTTGGCATTTTTATGTGGTTTTAGTCCAAAAATATTTAGTGGTGTATCATTGGTCCAATTTTGTATCTTATTTGTGATTTTAGGTTGATATATATATATATATATATATATATATATATATATATATATATATATATATATATATATATATTGTGGTTTTGGTCAACACCCAACCTGAAATGACTAATATGTCCTTAAGTAATTCTTTTTTTTTTAATTATTATTATAATTATTTTAATTGAAATAAACCCAAAACAATCCCACTACCCCCTCCTCTCACCCTCTCTCCGCCTCCATGTTGCGATCTAAGGCTTCAAAAATGACGGTCTGTTCATCAAATAAGACTTGTTGCCTAGTGCTCCTCTAGGTACACGATGATTAAGAATTCCAATTTCACAAAGAAAAAAAAACAGAGCAATACACAGAAACAGTGTGACGATTCTTCCTACATCTCTAGGTTCAACATCCAGCGATTCTTTCCAAGTCCAAGTTCGACATCGAGTGATTTTTCCTTCATCCCTACGAAAGGTATAAGGATTTCCCGTGGGCTGAGCAATCATCATCAGAGAGAGAGTTGGAATCAGAGAAAGTTGGAGATGGTCGTTCTTGGCAGGATTCGAGGTAAACCACCGTCAACCTCCGTCACCCACCCCAAAATTGATTCTTTTCGATACTTACATCTCCCACTGTCCACATCTGAGCTTGATTTAGAATTTTTGTAGGTTGACTGAAAAATGGAAGCAACCTTCGGAACCACCTCGCTCATTGTTCTTGGAAAAGATAAGCAATGTCAGCAATGCTTCAATTTCCTTTGGGTTTGAGTGTCAACAAATCAAAACAAAGTTGAATAGATCATGATCTCAACTTCTCCACATATTCTGATAAATTTTGGGGGAAACCTCCGATGGAACTAATGCATAATATGAGAAACTCAGAATACCTCTTCAGTAGTGTCAATCGCCATTAGACTGAAGTTTGGGAGCTTGAAGTTTAAGAATGCAGTGGGGTTAGAGATGAGGCAAAATCAAAACCAACAGAGGGGAGATTTGGAGGTGGTGATGATGTTATATTGTGAGCCTTCTGAAAGATTTGTAGGTTTTAGATCTTCTTGTAAGCAAGCAAAGAAACTACGGTGTTTGTATGTGAAAATAAGAGAGAGAGAGAGAGTGTGTGTGTGTGTTATTTTAACTTTTTATTTAATAATAAACATTAGAATAAATATATACAGATATAAGGGGTATAATTGTCTTTTCTTCTTTTCTGTTTTCTAGATAATTCGGCGAACCAAGCGGTATTGGCTCGTACGTTGGTACAACTTCGTTTGGATCATACATACATATCGCTCTCCCCTCATCTGATACCGTCGCCGAAATTAGTACGTCGAATACAACGAGTGTTCCACTAGTTTTTTAATAATCACGGACAATGAGATCGTGCGCAACATCACGATCTCTGTTTATTGTAGTCCGTCTCGTGAACGTTCGTGCACTTTCAGAACTTTGTGCAGTGTCGCAATTATCTCGGCAGTTTCACGGACCAATGCCGCGAGTTGCAAAGTGGATTCAAGCAACCAAGTCTCGTATTCCGACGAGGATAGTGAATCAAATAAAACCTTGAACCTTGGATCCATTTGGATTTTTAGATGTAGTGTGGTTTAAGTTGTATGTAATGTAAATTAGAATGAGGTGTATATATATATATATATATATATATATATATATATATATATATATATATATATATATATATATATATATATATATATATATATATATATATATATATATATATATATATATATATATATATATATATATATATATATATATATATATATATATATATATATATATATATATATATATATATATATATATATATAAGAGAAAAAAAAGTAATTTTCAAACGGCTACATAGCCGTTGCTTGCCAACGGTCACAAGTCCTCGCACGACTTCACGAACCCACACGAGCTGGAAAACGCGACGTCGCCGCATAGGGGGCGGTGTTCCCCGCGGCGTCGCACTAAACGTTGGGTGGCATACCGGAAGGCCTAATTAGTCACTAAATTTTTAAAATTGTGTTATTTGCTTTAATATATACTTTCAAGGTTCTTGTACTTGAAAGTATGAAGATGAAGTGAATCAAAAATTTCGGATTATTATATATTGAGTTCATGTGCTGAGTGTTAGAAATTGGATAGGGTTTGAGTGGAGATCTGGATACCCCTTGGATCGTGTGAACACTTTCCGAACCGATATTTCTACCCTATGTCCGGGTTACAAGAAATTCAGCCTAGGATAATCTCAAAGGGACACTCACGAATCTAGGCATAGAAACGTAAGCCAAATTGCTACGGAGATCTGAGATCGTATGATGAAAACGAGAGCTAAAAGGTGGCCCGGACCACCGACTTGTCGTCGAACCGGCTATTTATTCGATCGTATACATGCGTGCAATCCACACATATCCGAACATATATTAGAGTACAAACTAAGTAGCCGCTTAGCTCACATGTTAGTTCCAATTACATAAAATGACTTGATGACACTAGAATCACCAACACTTAACTCATGGGCTGAATCGCAACCCAATATACGCCACGTCGGCAGAATTGCAGTCCAAGGAGTGACACGTGATTATTTTCGTACCAGCTATTTTGAGTATTTTTAGCTATTTTATGGTCAAATCTTAAAAAAAAAATAACTATTTTTTTTTGGTAACTCCGTTAAAAAGGAGATGTTTATATATTTATATTTCTTCTTTTGCTACGAGGGAGAGATTGTTTCTGATAATTACAGTCTTTTTTCTTTTTACAAACCAATCATGATTAAAAAAAAATTAGAACCAGGAAGATTTTTGTACAACGGTTAATCATGATGTGTACTACCTCTTTCTGATCCACTTCGATAACAATTTTGAAGTTGAAATTTGAATCCATTAAAGCCTTCTTTGAAGATAGAAAGTAAACAATGCTTACTTTCGATGATTACAACACTTTTCCGTCTTCTTACTAGAAGATATCAAAATCGGTGAAACTAAATATACCATCTTTTCTCAAAGAAACAGTGATAAGTAAAGAAATCAAATTTAATATAAATATTAAGATATTATTTATTGTTATGTTAAATAGGTATGTCCAGATAGTTATTTGCTAGTAAAAAAGTAGGGATGAGCAAAACCGAACCCGGAAACCGAGAAACTGGAAAACCGAAACCAAAACAGAAATCGGTGGTTCAGGATTGAATTTTTTAAAACCGAAACTGCCGGTTTCGGTTTCTGCTGAAAAACCGATCCATTAAAAACCGAACCGACCCAAACCGTGAAACCGAACCGAACATTAATAAATGACCTAATATATTACTATTATATTAATTTTTTATATATTATTTATTCTACAAACAAAATCAGGAGTCCATCACAGATCAAATGCTTCATCAACAGTCATTGTTATCGGGTTGTCAACTTATTGATTGTTATGATATTATCAGGTTATTGCTCGTTAAACTTCATTGTTTTAAATTTGGTTGTCTAAACTTAGTGGTTTAAACTTTAAACTTGGTTGTCTTCAAACTTTTAGTAATATACTTTTGAATTGTAAGTTGGTTTTATGTTAAAATTGATATTTATGATTTTTATATATTTTTTAAGACTTGCTGGAAAATGGGTTCAAACCCCAAAACCCACAAACCCATGGGTTCAAACCTAAACCTACCCAAAACCGAAAGTAGAAACCGAAACCGAACCCAAAGAGAAACTGAAACCGACGAGTTGTAGAACCCAAAAACCAAACTAATCGGTTTAGGTTTGGTTTTAGGTCCAAAACCGACAAAAATCAACACATACATATCCCTATAAAAAAGAGTCGGCTCATAAAACATTTGGACATAACATTTTGTTGACTTTTCTCTACGACTTATTTGACTACGACTCCCAAGGGTCGAGTTCCACCATTCAATTGATTTTCCTTTCAAAGCCACTTTTGGGTCAAACAGAGTAATTAGTATTATATTATATATCAATTTGTTACGACATTTTTTGATGATTTAATTTTTTTTTGGTGATTGATTTTAAAACATTATCTTTTTTAAGTATCTTAAATTTTGTAAGTAGGAAAAAAGTTTTCAATCGATTATCATTATGGACTGTATCAGTTTGTTTTAAGGTAATTGAAATTAGTGGCAGATCCAGAAAATGTATTTAGAAGTAGCATCCGATATATTATGGGTAATACGTCGTAAAATTTAGACTACGTCCAATTTTTCTAAAAAAAATTTCACTACACCGAAAAAGTTGAGTAGGGACACATGCCATCCTGTGTCCTATATCAATTTCGCCCTTGATTGAAATTTAAAAATATTGATGTTAAAAAGATCATAAATGTAGGTTTATTATTTTTCATATCTAAGTATTCTGGATATAGAAAATCAGTAGCATATACAATAAACATAACATGTAAGAAAACAAATAAATAAATAAGTTCTCAAAATTATAAATAATAGAAATAATGGGAGATGATTTGAATATCCAATATACGTGAGATAAAATAGGGTGATCTTAAAAAAACCCCCTCAATGTATATAGGTGAGTGTGTTGTGTGGGTTGACTCTCACACACATGTCACATTACATGAGTTTTTTTACCAATACCCGATGAAATATCAGCTCGATCTTTTTAATAATCAAAGTTGACTTTTGTATGTTGGAAGTACATTGTTGTGGGCCAAACCGTACGGTCGATGAATTTAACTCCATGATATAGTATTTAACTGAAAATTTTATTTTAACTTTCAGTTTTTTACGTCAAATATATTAGAAGGGCAAATTTTATTCATGTCAAAGGAAATGACACAATAAGATAACAAACTAAATTTATAAATATATATAAACAATAATAATATTTTATTAGTTTATAATAAGAACGACAATTAATAAGTAATAACATGACAATATGAGATTACAACATTATCGTCTCAAGAGGGTTGAATGGCCGGCATGAATATGGCTAATGCGTTAAAGGAGTGATCCAATCACGTGACGTCTTTTGTTTGTTTTTAACATACGGGTGGTGGTACTTGGTAGCGGTGGAAGTAGCATGCCCTTTCACAAACACCAACTGGTAAGGTTTGACTATTGCTTCATTCATTTTTATTGACAATATATATATTTTTTCCTTTGCACAACTTGTTTACATAAATTTATGATATCCTATCCATTTGAAAATAAATACGAGACCATTTAATTCTATTACATGAGTTCAAATTATAGTCTTTGAACAAATTTTTCAAAATTTTCATTATAGTTATGTTTTTTCTAACTTCCGGATTGATGTGTTTTTGAAAATAAACGTTCTTGTAATTTTTCGATCAACTAATACTTTTTCCTAAATTTAGTTGTTTTTATGTAATTTCATTTAGATGATATTCTGTGTGTATAAAGTCTTTTTTTTTTTTTCAAAAATAACTAGTTTGTAATTTTTATATTTTTATTTTTATTATTATTTAGTGTAATATTATAATAAGATAATATCATCTATCAAACCAAAAAAAAAAAATTTATGGGGGAATTTCATATATGCCTTAAATAAATATCAAATTATTATATTTTCCCAAACTAATTTTTAAATATCATATATACCATCAATAAGTTTCCATAATATCATATTTATCTAACCTTATATCTAAATATCATATATATGCCTTTATAAGCTTCAAAAATATAAATATCATATTTGCCCAAATTATTTTTTTAAACATTTTTATAATCATGTTTTAGTAATTTAAAATCATTATAAATATAAAGAAAATCTAGAACGATCAAAATACACACACTTTTATTTTGTTGGAATACTTTCAATCTTTTAATCACACTTCTCACACAAACACATCGCTGGAAAGTGGAAACAAAAACGACGCAACCTGGGGAAGGGTAACTCCGTCATTGTCTTTGTCCATAATCATTGTCTACCGTCCACCATCTGTAGTCGTCGTCGACCGTCGTACTTATTCGTCATCGACAATCATATTCAGCACAAATTTCCATCTTCAGCGATAATCATCCGCATCGATATTCGTCGGCCGTCGTACTTATTTATCGTCTGTCGTACTTAGTCGTCGTAGATAATTATATGAAGATAGAAATCGATGCTGATGATTGTGTTTCCACTTTTTAGCAACATGATTGTGTGAGAAGTCCGAATGAAAGTATTCCAACAAATATAAGTAGGCATATTTCAGTCATTACAAATTTTCCTTATATTTATAATAATTTTAAATTACAAAAAATATTATAAAAATATTTAAAACTTTTATGGACAAATATGATATTTTTGAAGCTTATAAATGGTATATATGATATTTAGAGATTATGTTGAGAAAATATGATATTTTGGAAACTTATAAAAGATATATATGATATTTATGAATTAGATTGGACAAATATGATATTTTGAAGTTTATTTAGGACATATATGAAATTCTCCCTAAAATTATAGTAAGATGATCTCTTCTATTAGACTGAGAAAATACAATATAATTACTGTAAGAGAATACCATCTATCAGATAGATGATTACAATAACATTACATGAATTGTAATAACATTACAGTAAGAATTATATATATATATATATATATATATATATATATATATATATATATATATATATATAACATGTTTATAATATAATAATATAATAATGTTATTAAAATATATATTTTTAGAAAAAAAAACACTTGAAAATATATTATTTTTTGTAAAAGTCATCGTATTTTGGGTTTACTAGCTAAAATCCTACAAATGTGTAAGCAATTGTCGCTTATTCTTTCGTAGTAAACAATTGTCGATTTCTTGTAATTTTTTGTTGAAAAGTTTACTAGTTAATTGTTCATAAACCCGCAATACAGTGACTTTTCTAAAAATCTCATATCAAACTTATATAAAATCTTCTAAAATTACAAGTTTAAATCTTATACATGAGTATCTAAAATGTTTTGGAAGATGTATGGTGAATAGCTAAAAATAACTCAATTGTTTAAATATCTGTTTTTTTTACATCTTGTAGGAAAAAAAATGTAGAGTTATTTTTTACTAATATTTAGTTATAACAAACCAATTTCATTGTGTATAAAACAAACTTGTCGACCAGCTCATGTTGAACCGTTACCCAAATTATTGACCCTAAAATTTTCATTTGTAGAGAACATAAATAATAATACAAACAAGTTTGGAGAATAATTTAGAATATGATCCTTCTAGGGTGAGTGTAAGTATCTTTGGGACCTATGATCACAGTGTGAAAATTATGATCTATAATAATTTGAGATATGTATAGCAACATGCTCTTTAGTTCAAGTTAGGATGATAAAGTTCGATAGAGTGTGAGAGTGTGAAAACAAATAATATATATTGTTGCTTATTAAAGTCTTCCATGAAGATGGTATTTATATCGTTGTTGTACGATGCAAGATCTATTATGATCTATAATAATTTGAGATATGTATAGCAACATGCTCTTTAGTTCAAGTTAGGATGATAAAGTTCGATAGAGTGTGAGAGTGTGAAAACAAATAATATATATTGTTGCTTATTAAAGTCTTCCATGAAGATGGTATTTATATCGTTGTTGTACGATGCAAGATCTGCAGTTTAGCCAGAAAAGATTGTTGGTACAATGTGCTTTTCGTAAGTTTGTCTGATATGTTCCTTTTAGGAAATAGGCGAAGCACGATACGATGTTGGTTATAAGATACTCCGGCATGATTGGGTGTTGTACCTTTATGACGAGTGATTTGGCGCGAAGAATGCATTGGAGTTCAAATATTTTGTCATATTCATGTTTATTGTTGTGTCATAGTCCACACTTATGGTGTGCTTATCATTCTATGTATATACTCTGGCTCTGGCCATTAAATAGGGTACACTGCTAAATAACATAGTTCAAATGTTCTCTTAATTTATGACAACACATTATAAATTTAAATTTCATAAAAGTCGTAATGTTGTTTTAAAGTGAAATGTAACCTTAGCCTATACTTATGTTATTGATCTGGTATTGGGTACAATACTTGTATATAATAACTAATATAGTCTTACAAAATTTTTATCAACTAAATTTTATTTAGATAGCTAGCAAGGAACTAACAAATGGAAAACTAATTACATAGAGATAACATTAACAGAATTTTAAAGCCAAGTAACCCAAGTAACTAAAATTTTACGGTGTCTACTAACAAACTAATTAAAATTTCTTGAGCCTTTGGAGGGGTTTGAAAGGTGGAGGTGGCTTGTTTGAGGAATAGCTTAAATGAGTGTCTACAATAGAATCAAAGATAGTTTCCTTTCTATGCTGCTTGTCACCAAAAAGCATGGAATTGCCAAAAATCCAAAGCACATTTGTGAAGATGATCACTTCCAATCCTGCTATTTTGGAGCTTGACAAGTGAATGGAATCCATCCACAGAAGAACTTCATAAACGGAATTGAATTCCAAACTGGTGTATCTAAATATATCATTCCATGTCCTAGCTATTACTCTACAACACAACACAACACATGATGAGTCTAAAAATGACAAGTAAATCCCGAGTCTCCAAATTTATCTTCTTACTCACCATATTGTTTGAACGACATTAGTCTTTGACACCAGCACTACTAAAGAAATATAACATCTTTGCCAATTCTCGTTTCAAGATGTTAATATATTATGTATAAAGAATAAGCTTATGAGTTATGATTGATGCCAAAATTCGTGGAAGTTAAGGAAATAATAATAAATTGTGAATAATAGTATATTATGATTCGTATATCAAATGAAAGTAAGAATTGAGTCTACATAAAATATATTATATTTTGCAAGGTAGATAATGAGAAAAGATAAATAATGATTAAAATGGAGTAGCAAATATAAATGACATTTTCATGTGTTGTACAAAAAGAGAAAATAATATTTTTATTGTGTATTAACAGTGTAGGAATATAAAAAGTGACGGGAATCGTTCATAATCATTAAAAATGTGTCATAATGTCTATAATTTGGAATATATAATAAAATGGGGAAAAAGTGTATTTATTAACACATCGGTCTTTATCATACTTTTTAAATTAGAAAAAAGAAGATATTGGAACTTATTTGTGATGTAGTGTGTATTTAAGTATTGTTGGTACACCAAAACATGTCATAACATTAAAAGATTGATAGGGATTCAAAGGTACATTGTTATTTAATTTCAAAGTGGGACAAAAATAAAAGTTTTACAATACTTGTAATTATCATGTTTTATATGTGGAAACAATATAGACAATGCTTAATCATGCCATAACAATTGTTAGGGAAGTGAAAAGTACCATTTAGTGGGCTTTGGGGGCAAAAATGGGGAAACGATATAAGAATACATGAACAAAAAGTATGGCACATGAAACACTAATTGAAAGTCTTGAACTTTGTTGTATGCAATAAGTATTTTGAATGGGAATTTCAAAGGTATTTTGGTATAAAAAAAGCATATCCAACACATTACTCTATTAAGTAAGCCCCGATGAAAAGCTCAAGTTGGCTCATATATGAGGAGGACGAAAATCAGAATGTGTAAAGGGAGGTTTGGCGACCCATATACCTCCTAATTCAAACCTATATGGTCTACGTAAGTGAGTTATATGTCCAATTTTTTTCGCCAAAATTAAATATGGTGATGATACTATTTTGCAACCATTTCTCATTACAAACTCCACAAAAAATGTGTGTTAAGGTGCAAATGATAGGTGTAAACCTTAGAAACAAAGGGTTTTCAAAACAAGAAGAAAATATTGGTCAATATTAACTTGAATTAGAGGTACGCAACATTTTATCACATTTGAATGGTTAAATTTGATTTAATGGGTGTTATCATAAACTATAGTTTTGATTACAAGGTTTCATGTATGAATTTAGTTAGATATTATGTGATTTGAAGTCAAATAACATGTTATCTAACAACATGATTGGAAAATTATAAAACCTAATATGCGAAATTGTCTTACATGTTGGAGATTAAACTTCTTGATGATTTTGAACTTCAATAACATAGTATTAGTATTAGAACATCATGAGTAAAGCTGGAATTGTTAATACTTTGTTGATTTGGGTCAATAACCTAAAATGGAACTCTAATTGATAAAGTATAAAAGTTTGTTGCAAATTGTATATGAAATGGACATCATGAGTAGTAGTAGTAGTCGTCAATTTTTGGTACTAGATATTTGATTATCATATTAAATTCATGAAAGGAAAGTAGAATTTTGACCAAGAAAAACTAAGCTTGAAATTATGTCTCGAAGCAAGTAATTGTTATAGTAACAACTATGATAAGTTGGATAGGGAATGTGAATCCCATTAGTGCTAAGAATGTGAATATTTGACATTGAAAGATAATTATTGTGAGATAAAAGGACAAGAATTTGGGAAGTAGTGACTTATTATCATGGTGTGATGCTATTGAGAAATGTTTATGTTAATAAAGAGTATATTATAAATTTTGAATAGGATTGAAGGAAGGTGTAGGACTAGGACAAGAACAATAACAATAGTGATGACAAGGTTAATAGTAGTAGTTGGTTAAGCTAACTACCAAGGTGAATGCATATAGAACTTTTAACCTGAATACGTGTCACAAATATGATGCTTTATACAAATGCTTTAATTATGTTTTGATAATTACAAATGATGTTATTTTATGAATTGCTATGTTATTCTTTATTTTCTAATGATAATGTTTACATGACTCATAACATAGCATCACATGTATATGGTATGATTGCATTTGGAAATATTTTTTTGTTGTATGATCATGCATACATATGAATGACATTGTACTTGAGAGTATGTCTAGATACTCATATCAACGAGAGGGTGCTGGCATTATGATGCCAATATTCAAAGTCTCGACTTTTCGGAAAAATAAGGCCATAAGAGGTTGAGATGCTTTTCCAAAATGGTAAAGGAGCATATGATTTCGGAAACATGGACATGGACTCCCCAAACTTTTGGGAGCTTGGAATCAAGTCCTACATTGCATAATATTATACATTTCATGGTACAATATTTATGGAATAATAATTTGAAATGATAATTTCAAAATGATGTTTTATCTTGATATCTAAGTACAAATGCCTTGTGTTAAACTATTGATTTTGGAAATGTTTGGAAATAAACTATGTATGATTTGTGTCAAAATCTATATATCTCATGAGACTTTGTGTCTTAAGTATTCTTCTTTTTATTGATAGTTACTCCAGATACAGAACAAAATTACCAATGACTTGATCATTAGCATGAACTTTTGGATACCGAAAGACTTTACTTGTAGAAGTTAGTGGTGGAAAGCATGCTCTAGTTTCTTTTGGTATGTATCGTAAAGGTAAATTATAAATGCTATCCGATGACTTTCGAGGAAGTATAACCCCGTATTAAAGTAATGTTTTGGTTTTTGTAAAACCAAGCTTACATTTATGATTTCATAAATGGTTTTAAAGGAAATATTTTGTAAACTAAAGTTTTTACCTAAATATGTTTTGTAAAACGTATATAAAGATGGGGTGTTACAAAATCGTATTCAGTCCCCCCCTCCCCCCGGGCACAAATAAACTTTAGTTTTGTTTGTCTTATACTCTCATTTTTATCCTTTCATAGACAATAAAATTTTCCCATCATGCACAAACCTAACCACCGATGTGAATACCTAACAATTACCTATCTAGTCAAGCTCAACTTTTGAACCAAAGATGTTTGATGCTCCACACGTAAGAACCTGACGAACGTCAACCTTTTGCTTAACTTTAATAGCTTGCATGCAACATACACATCAACAACAACCCCACAATTGTGATAGAGATTCCACATGTCTCTGGTTTTGAAATTTGGCAAAAAGTTTGTCATATAGATAGAAAAGGGATATTATTTCAACCACTTTAATTTAAGGTTCTTATTAATATTGGTACAAGTAACGACATCGTCACCTCCACCCATATTTGAGTTGGCCAAACTTTGTTGGTTACAAATTGTCATTCCTAGTCCTTATCTCATGTCATCACGTTGATCTTCTTACGTAGGAATGCAACAATAATTAATTTCCATGAAGACGAAACTAAATAGCAACCCCACGCTCCTTCCAACTAAATGTGATTGCAGCAAGAGATGAAAGATTATGCCCATCCCCCAAACCATCGAGAACTTAGCCGACGATCAAAAGTCAACACAAAAGTCAAGGTGTCGTGACACCTATACGTTTAGGGTTCCACGCATACAAGCAAATAATGCATTTCATATTGCAAATTACATGTTTTTTAAAGGACTAACACCCCCTTCCTCTCCTTGATGCTCCTAAACTACGTATTTCGTCACGAGTAAGGTTTCAACCATCAACTTACAGCTAATGGCCACCTTTCTAGCAACACTGATACTGTTCGGTTACATACCGCTAGTCTTGTAAATTACATATTAATATGAGTCTTAGTTTGAGAAATCACATGCATTATAATATATTTTTAGGTAACTTCCTTTTTGACATTAAATCTCTTAACTTACTGAGACAATTTAGAATAAAGCCCTACTTACAAAAACCAACTGATGAACAGTAATATTAATATTTTAATCAATTTTATGTAATCTTTATAGCTATTGTTTGGCGTTTAAAATACAAAACGAGCAGCAGCCTGGCGAGTAAATCCCTGTAGGCACGTAGAGACCAAGATGTCGCACGTTCGATTCCCTCTGCTAACGAATTTTGTTTTAACTTTTTCCGGGTCTTCTATGGGTCGTGGATCAACCAGATCCGGATCCAAATCCGGCCAAAACCTCCACAAGTCCACCAACTTTGCTAATTTACAGTTTTAACTTCTAAATTTTACAGTTTTAACACCTAATTTTTTCCCCTAACTTACAACTTTAACCCCAAAATGTTTTTTTTTTGCTATTTGGTATTCAATTTTTTTCCTATTAATAAATTTTCTCTTTTGATTTTAACTTTTTCTTTTTTAAAATTGAACATACTTTTAAATTATATTACATTTACTTAATTTTAATCTTTATTAAAAATTGTGGCCCCTATTTTACTTTTTGCTTTTTATGTTTTAGACAAAATCTTCAAATTTTTTTTATGAATTTGCTTCAAACTTTTCTTTTTAATTTGACATTTCAAATTCAATTTTTTTCTTATTAATAATTTTTCTCTTTTGATTTTAACTTTTCTTTTTTAAATTTGAACAAACTTTCAAATTATATTACATTTACTTAATTTTAATATTTATTAAAATTTTGGCCCCTATTTTACTTTTTGTTTTTTTTTTGAAAAATTCTTCAACTTTTTATGAATTTGCTCCAAACTTTTCTTTTTAATCTTAATTTTTTTTTAAATTTGACATTTCAAATTCTAATTATACAAATTTTCTTCCATTAACATTTGGTTTTATTTATTAGCTTTTACTCTTACGATTATATTGTTTCAAAATTTACTCTGATAGTTTTATTAACGCATCGTTCTCCATATGAAATTTGCATTCTTTTTTAACAGTTTCGTATTTTAATGATTTTTATTTTTTATAAATTTTGTTTACAAACCCCGACGCAACACGCGGGGTAATACTAACTAGTTTAAAATGAGACTTAACTGTTTGTGTAAAGGTACATGAAAGTTTCTAGAATATAAAATATGACAATAAATAGACTTATTACATAAAATAGAAATATATAGTTTTTGTGTTTCACATAATTTGACGACTATAATCATGCAATAGGAACATTCAAATATTTAGACTACAGAATGTGATAACTCATAAAGTTTTTCTAACAAAACTCTTATAACTTTATAAAAGAAATTTTTAATAATTTATTGATGAAACCAAGCAAGATCGTCAACCCTTCAATCCGGGGCACACAACTAGTTGGGAGGCTTGACTTAAAAGGTTAATAGATGACAAAATCAAGCATCCATATTTCAATGCGACATTGGATACCGACTATTCATATACATATAAGTATATAGTTAACTGTATGTTTTAGAATATAAAAATATGAGAGCATTTATTTTGCATGTAACTAATATAACTCAGACTATTTTTTGAGAGTTATTTGATTATATAACGTTGATATTTTTTTTGCTAGTTAGACTCAAATTGATCATATCTTAATTATAAGATAAGAAGACATGATCAATGTTTTTAACATATGATATTATTTCTAGGCAACATACACAAATATGTGCAATTTGTCCTTACTATAACTTAAAAATCTATCAATGTTTTTAACATATGATATTATTTCTAGGCGACATACATAAATATGTCTAATACAATAATAAAGTGGGTTGATCACATGTAAAATAATTCGATTTTACAGATTGTTTTGCCTTAATATTTTTGTTTTTATTCCATTAACTTAGGTTTATAAATCATTTTGGACCTATCTGGACATTGTACTTTGTTTGCTACATATTACCATCATAGGTAAAGAAATGTAGGTGTCTTGCTATTTATGAGTAAGCAATTGTAAGTATGTTGCAATTATGTGTAAATAAAATGCCAGATTAAATAAAAATACATGTTTATTTCACAAAATTTTTTGTTTGAACTTCCGCTGTAACATGCGGCCGCAAATCCTCGTTATTTATGATAAACACATGTATTGACACCTGTTTATCTCTAAAAACCAACTCTACTGCTGACCAATTTCTTTTTGAATAAATGTCTCACATCTTAATGGTGGGCTTTATTTTCTAAAAAATAATTCAATGAACTAACTCCACACTTGATTTTCTAAAATAATTCCATTTATCCTAACTTCACATCTCACAAACACCATGCTCCAACATGGAAATGAACACAGCCAAAAGGCAAATCTATATAAGCAGTATTATAAAAGGTAGTTTTTTTAGTTGATTGTTTTTTAAATCAGGTTAAGCTTATCGATTTGGATAGTTGTACCGGCCCGTGGCCCAACGTATTCGGGTCCGGAACTGAACAGTCCGATTCATACTTTTCTACTCTCATTCTCATACTACCGGCCTGCCGGGTGCTGACGGTACTTCTACTACAGTTCTATATGTTGCCCCCAAATAGACCTGTTCGCATTTAGCTTCAGTTTTCGTGTAAACTTAGAACAGAGTCGAAACTCCAACTCAATCTAAATTTCCCGCCACTGCGCTCAAATTCACAAGAATCGTTTGCCACATACTCATCATACCCAGTCCAAGTACTGGAGTTCTACACATCCACTGGATCTACACCGGAAGCAACTTTAGATCTGTTGAAGTTTACCCGGAAAACATGTCCGGCCAATCCGACCCTCGTGGTTCAACATTTTCCGCCGCTGAGGTAAACTAAATATATTATTAGCAGAGTTGATTGTGTGTGAATTTCATTAAAAACCGTAGAGACTTACAAATTTTGGATCGAATATTTCAGTTGGAGTTTTTAGCGGAGGATGAAACAATAGAGATTGTTCCGAACCTAAGAATGGAGCGCCTCAGTTTGATTTGCGTATTCTTCTTTCCCTTGTTCATATTCATTGTTCTACTTTTGATGTATTGTTGACATTAGTATAGATGTAATGATTCTTTGATATAATTGGCAGGGCGATTTTGGTCCGTTTCGGCCACAAATAGCTACTCAAGTTCCAATTTGGTTAGCCGTCGCTTTGAAGAAGCGAGGAAAGTGCACAATTAGACCTCCAGATTGGATGTCTGTCGGTGAGTTTTCACTCTTACGCAATTTGAAAAGTGAGGATAAAATAAAACCCCTTGTACAACAAACTTATGTTGCTTCTTGGCTTCTACCATTGCTGCCTGCAATTAAACCTAGACGTTCACCTCTATTTTCTTGTTTTGAATCATGTGCTTATCTACTTTCTGCTCTGGGCTCTGAAACCTAGAAGTTCACCAATGTATAGTTCAATTGGTTCTCATTATATGTATTTTTCTGATTAGTAACAAGTCATCTTCATGATTTCTTCTTTCCCAACTAGAAAAGTTGACTCAGGTCTTGGAGGCAGAGCGTGATTCTGCAAGTTCCTTTGAAGCACTACCATTTCATTATGTTGAGATCTCAAGGCTTCTTTTTGACGAGTGAGTAATTTCACATATATATATATCAACTTATGCTTTAGCCACTGAAAAAATCTGTCTGATAAACAAAATCCGCTTAATACAGTGCTCGCGATGACATTCCTGATGTATATATGGTCAGTCTACACATTCTCATGACTATACATAGAAATCAAAAGTTCAAAAGCTCATTTTTTATTTATTTATAATTTGTAGGTAAGATCTCTTATTGAAGATATAAAAGATGTAAGGTTTCACAAAATTGGCACCGGATTAGAGAAGCTCTCATCTCGGACATATGCCATGAAGGTAAGCATTTTCTTTGGTCATTATGTGAAGTAAGAATGCATAAGATATATAAAATCATCTGATATTTACAATTTATAGCTGAATTTATCTGCAATGGAAGTAAATGTTATACGCCCATTTGTTACTGGAGGGCTTGAAACATTTTACAAACTCGGGAATCCAGAATTGATCCAAGAATCTGAGAGACCAGAACATAGACGACCCCAACCAGCTGATCGCGGGCCTAGGGTAATATTTTTTTCATATCATCATTATATTTATTTGTATCATATAATAATAGTCATTTATATATACATGCTAATTAATTATTTTTTATTCTAGCGTGAACTGAGACGATAAAGAACATGAATCTTTTCTGCATAGTCCTTGGGTTATACAGCCAGATGATATTCACCAAACTCCTTATCGATTTGTTAAAAGAGAAATTGCAATATAAAGGATGACTTGGACTGCATCTTGTTTGTTTTGTAGAAGGTCATTAAACCTCTGTTATATTCTATGACCATTTTCATATATTTCTTCGATGAAATTATTAATATGTTGGTCTAAATTTTATTAGGTTTGGTTTATGCAAAACAAAAAATCACCAAAACCAAAAAGTCAAGTGGATATTAATATCTCATTCTTAAACATCCCCCCTTTAAGCAAAACCTGAGATAAAATGTGAAGCATGGAACGCAAGAATTTGAATCTTGAATCCAACAGCCATTTTATAATAACATCTGCAAGTTGATTAAGAATATGTCAAACAGATAAAAATCGGGATAGAACAATGTCTTGATCAAAATGTACATTGATTTCTATATGTTGAAAATTAGAATTAGCAGCAAGATATGTGGCACTAATATTATCACACGAAAGAGTAGGTGGAGAAGACAATTGAGTGTTTGAGTTCATGAATTAGAGGCATTAGCCAACAAATCTCAGCAGTTGTATGAGCAAGAGCTCTATATTGGGTTCGAGCAATCGTATACTGCTTCTTAGAAGACATACATATTCGGGGACAATTGATCCATATACACCGTTCCATAAGCTTGTCATGTAAAAATGCATTGTTAACATCAATGTGTCGTCTATTCCACCCTCTTAAGCAAGCAATATAAAGAACAAGACAAATAGTACAAGGTTTCATAACAAGACTAAAAGTCTTATTATAACTAATACTTATAGTTTATGAGAACCTTTAGCTACAAGACGAGTTTTGTAGGGACTTATTGCCCTATTAGAATCACGTTTAATCTTGTACACACTTTTACATCCCGTAATCTTTGTATTTGGAGGTCGTGGTACTAAAGGCAAGGTGCAATTTATTTGAAGAGCAACAATTTTAGCATGCATAGCATACCACCATTCATTTTATTTTTGAGCTTGATGAAAATTGGAAGGTTCCATGGTAGGAGCAAGACGTGCTACACAATGTTCATAAAATCCATCCCGTCTTTGTTGAAACCTTCGAGTAGACCCCACCATACACAATGTTCATAAAATTTAGTCTTAGGGGCTAAATTTTCATGGGAATCAGGTTGAGAGGTATTAGAAGTCACGGAAGAAGTAGAAGCAGTGACAGTTGTACATCGGACATAGTACAATCAACTGGATTTTTACAAATCGGTTTTAATGAGTTGTGCTATTAATACCCCCTTCATTACATTTCGTACCCCCTAAACATCTATCAAATCAAAATAAATTTAATTATATTAGTTTTTTAATCTAAAACCCCTAATTGATTTGACTAATTGATTTGTTTTATTTCTTTTTTGTCTTTTGTTGTCTTTTCTTTTATTATTATTATTATTATATATTTATTATTAATAGTTTTTATAAAATTATAACCGTTCGTGTTTATTGATAATCTAATGCCTCCTTTTTGTCGTTCAAATTTATTCAGTCGTGTATAAATCAAGTGGTTGTATGTATAATTTATTTTTTATAAAATTCTTCGGTTTATACATTTTGTAGGTAATCGAAATTCACGTTATTATTATCCGAAAACCGTCATTTTTATCCGTTGAGCCATTTGTACACCATCTTTATTTGTCCAGGCTTGTGCATGCGTATAGATCATAACATTCTGCTGAATGGGAAACATTGTATAGTGTTCGACTAAATGTTTATCTTCGCTATCCAGATATGAATCACGTAACTGTAATATTGGATCAAACTTTGCATTATTATTATTATTTATATTGTTATTTTTTATACATTCGTTCGAATTTGAAATAACGTTTTTGATATAATTTTATAAATTATAAACGTCGTTCGTTATGTCGTAATTACTTTAAAAAAACTAATTTTTATTATTACTAAAACGTAAAATTATAAAAGGTAAATTCATTATTATTATTTTTATAATAATAATAATAATAACAATAATAATAATAATAATAATAATAATAAATCAAATATCAAATAGTATTAATAAAAGAAAATAAAATAGAAAATGAAAAGACAACAAAAAAACAAAATAGATAAAAGACAAAAAAAAAAAAAAAAAAAAAAAAAACAAAAAATCAAATCAGGGAGGTATAACTAGACTATAGGAGGGGTATGTATAAATGACCCGTTTTAATAACCACTAGAAGACCTTTTGATATCTTTAAGATACCATCTCGAAATGTATATTTGAAACCTTTGTTGTCGAAGACGCTAAGTGATATAAGGTTTCTTTTCATATCCAGGATGAAACAAACATCGGTTAAGGTATGAATAGTACCATCAAACATCTTGATATGATTGGAGCCGATTTCTTCAATTTTGCATTAGGAATCATAAATACCAAGAACAAACCCTACATTGTGTATTGGTTCAAAAGTAAAAAAAAAAAAAAAAAATCTTTATGCAAGCACATGCGATATGTGCAAGTAGAGTCGCGAATCCATTCATCATCAATATCGGCCACTTTGACTATAACCGCAAAAGCTTCACCGTTAAAATTGTTGTTGACTATCACAATTACCTGATTTGTCTTCATCTTTCTTTGACCCATTTCTCTTTTCTTTATTCTGAAATTTATAACATTCTGAAATTTCATGACAATCTTTGTGATGATACCTGCAATTTTTTTTTCTGTTGCCTCGAGATTTGGAACGCCCTTTCTTGCCATGAGAACCTCCGCCTCTGGAACGACCATGAATCGATAAACCTTAGCCTTGTGAAATACTTAACGCCGTTTGACGATGCCATTTCTTTCATCTTATCATTTGAATACAAAGCTTCATAAACTTCATGTAAAGTAAGAAACTCATGGCTATAAAGAATTGTATCCCTTAGGTTTGAGTAGGAGCTCCGAAGTGCACATAAAAAATTCAAACCAATGTCTTCTTCGTCATATTTAATTTCCAAAGTTGTCAAATCAGAGACGATCTCTTCAAATTAAGGATGTGGTTAAGTAGATTACCTCATTCTCGAGTTTATGTAGGAATAACTCTTGCCTTAAACGCATTTTATTCGTGAGATCTTTCTTCATCCATATTTTTTCAAGCTTTGACCAAATAAGTGCCGCAATTCTTTCATTGAGTACTCCTTGAAGAATATTATTGTAGAGATGTAACCGGATTTGTGTCAAGGCTTTACGATCCTTATTTATCTCATTGGGAGACTATGCAGTTTGAGTTTTTTCTCCAAAAAAATCCAAAGTATCGTCGATATAGGGCTGAAATATGGCTCGAAAATTGCTGGAAAATCAGTTAGATTGTTCTTTAAAAAAAAGGAAATAATGAATCACTAAATAATCGATTTATTTGTGGGATATTCGGCTTTGGAAAGATGTATAATGAGAAAGTAATCAGTCTATCTATGGTTGGTAGTAAGTCATGAAAAAAAGAAAGAAGAAAACCAGTAAACGATGGTTTCGAGGCTCTGGTTTAAACTTTAAAGGAAAAATCAACTAGGCGTGTTATTTAAACACCCAGGGCCAGGAGCCCAGGATATCAATTTGTGGGCTTAGTGTATGGTTTGGATTTTGGAATAATGGATTTTGGGCTAATGTAAGAGCTTTAAAGCAAATCTATGGATAAGACCATGTATGTGTGTATACGATTACACGGCTTCAAGAGAGGTTGACGTTTAGAATTTTAATTCCTCAAGATTGTCGATGTTAATTCTGGGCTATAATATTTCGCCCAAAAAAAAGAGACCGGACCTGTGAATAATAATAAATGGCAAGTGTAATTAGTTTGTTGGTGAAAATTTCTACATTCATAGCCTCCCATAATGACCACTTTCGGGGCTTGAGTAAAAGTAGTTAAGTTAGTGTTTGGGCTCAATAAAGAATATTTATTGGTAAAGATTTTGGTTCGAGGAGTATTATCTCTAGACAAGTAGCTGGTCTTAGTATCTTGAAAGTGAGAGTTGATAATAAACTAAACAAGGAAATAATGACAGTGTGCAATGAGATAAGATCATAATCGATAGAAGCATCTTGTAGCTGTTTTTGTACTCTTGAATAACATGTGCCATTCTGGCATGTTTAAGCCCTTGCTTATGGATACTCCCATATCAATCATTATGTTGTACTTAGATTCTAGTAAAGTTGGATATTCTGTCATGGGACCCAAACAATAACATGCATATATATTATTAATTTTATACGTTGGGGAGGGGAGCGGTTTCGTATTCTTATTATATTATATTACATTACATTTATTTATTGTGTAATGACTTTTTTTTTCTTCTAATTGAGCTGCGTTATTAACACGTATTATGGAGAAAGCTGTTTTTTAAAGAGGTCAACTGGCAGCCCATGTGGGAAGCACAGGTGTTTAATCCATGCTTTAAGAATTAAGATCCTGATTTCACAAACTTTGGATTCGAATTTTACAGGTGCTATTAATTTCTTAAGAATCACGTTCACTAATTGAAATGTATAAAGTATAAACTAATTGGATCAAAACCGCCAGAAAACACAGTACAAAAGTATGCGGTAGGTGCTTTATAAAATTGATAACTAGGTCAATAATTGTGTGCTTCTAAAATCCAAACTATCCATCTTTAAATTATTTGATTATTTGTTTCGATTTGGTTTTTGGTATAATGATATTTACGCATCCACTACCCTCAATGCAACGATCCCTATGAAATTTTGTGTAAGGTATGTAGCCACGATTTTTTAATAAAAAGGACTACATTGTTTTAGGTATAGAGAAAAAGTATGGTCCAATCATGAATTATTATTGGATAGGCATAGACAACCAAGGTTGCTCACGAGTGTAATGTTACATGCATGCACCGATTGAGATGAAAATTTTGTGTGGCAGTGGCCAATTCATGTATTGGCCCACATACCATAACCTTAATCAATGCTTCAACTACTCAAAGAAAAAAAGAAAAAAAGAAAAAAAAAAAACTTTCGACACTAGTGATTCATTGTTTGCTATTTCAAGGTGAATCAATGATCAAATAGTTCCAATTTACATATATGATTATTGCTCTTATTTAAGTAAATATATATCTAAAAACTGATTTTTTTTCATACCTATTTCGTTCCTTTACCTATACACCACACGTAAAAAACATTAATTCAAAAGGTATCAATCATAAAGATAGGGAAAGACTTGACAACCTTTGAAAGTGGCCCTCTGATTACTTTAATATAATCATAGACATGTTAATTTCGTTAAGAACATTTTATATATTCAATTTGTGTTTAATATAATATATAAAATACATCTTTGTGTTTTCTGTTATCTTTTCAATTGCATAATGAAACAAATGAATGTATCAATCATATTATTCTACTTCTATAACCATATTAAATACATTTTTTGGTTCACAAATTTGACCAAACCTTTTTTTTTTTTTTTAAATAGCTAGTTTGGAAGAAACCAACAGGAAAAAGAAGTAAAAGATGTATATGTAATGGTAATGTTGTAATAATTTCAAATGATTAATGTTTGTATTGAATTCGAATGATATTAGTAATATTATTGTGATAATATAAATACCCTATAATTGAGAAATCTCTATATTTAAACATGTAATAAAAAGTTTAACAATAATCTGAGTTATTTTTTTTTAATATCCAAATATATATTTACAATTATATATGTTTGATCATACAATATTAGGCACAATGTTATAAATGAAATGATTAGATTCCATATGCTTTCCAATAATCAAATCACCATCTTGTTTCTGTTGCTAAACAACCTTTTCCTGCGGCGGTTTGAAATTGGGTATTTTTGTCTTTTTATTTTCTCATATAGTTATAAGTTTAACTCAACTAGATATCAAATGACATAATTGATTATGCATCTTAGTATAACCACATGTTAATTAACTGGTATAACAGTTAATTAATCTTTTTATTAATTTGCATGACAAAATATTTTATATATTCTTTAGGTAACTAGTTATTTGGGTCATTTGGTAACCAATATTTTGAATATTTGGTAATCAAGTGGTGATGTAGGTGTTTGTTAACATAAAATTTTTTTTTTTAAGTATGATGACATATTTAACATAAAAGTTTTTTTTTTTCTAACGAGTAGATTGATAGATTACTTATTTCTTCAATGGAGTGAACCAGTTCATCCGTTTCTTGATTTCATCATATCAAAGGGTACATTCATTTTTATGAAGATATAATTTTAAAGGTCTTCGTACATAGTTTTTGACATAAAAACTCTTGTTTGACCTACTAGAGGAAATAGACATCTTAAAGGAATCTTATTGAATTCTTGTGTCAATTTTCTTTTTTTCTTATCTCTTTGCGTCTATGACTGTGTATTTGGACAGTTATTAGAAAAAGAAGAAACACATGTTATGAAGGTGATATGTTCTAGTTAACTGTTTGTTTTTTATATACATGTTCAAGTTACAAACATAATAACATAAATAATATAAAAAATAGATTAGAAAATTAATTTCTTTTACCTTGGTCCGACATCTCCTGACTAAGAATAACATAAACATAAATTAATTGCCTAGTTGGTATTGAACGGCAATTGCCTCTTTGGTATGATATGAATAAATTGATTTGGACGTTGAATTAATGACGTATATTTTGTCAAGTTGAGACATCTAAACTTATGTTAATTATTATGTCACCATCACCATATTAACTAATCGTTATCAATAATTTTATAGGTATTAAAAATGTTTTGGTGATCATTATTATCTAAAATAAGTTTACAATTAGTATCATGGTTGTAATTTTTACATATTTCTTTTAATTATCAGTTTTTTAGAGATGGTTTTAACTTAACTTTTCAACTTGGAACTTGGAAGCAACCATTGGAAGTCTTTGCTTAAACGAACGTTGCTCCATTGAAAAGAAGATGATTGATTTGGACATCTAACAATATTGTAGATATTTTGTCAAGATGATGTATCAAAGGGCATTTTAGTTAATATGTTTGTAACATATATAGAACTTATAATTTATATCCCTTAAATGTTATATATTCAAAAAAAAAAAAACTCAATTTAATTAAAAATACAAGTATTAAAAAGATACAATACTTGATCTGGTATATAGTTAATTAAGAATAATCGTCAATATAGATTTGGTTGTTTTAACGATTATATGTAAGAATAATAGTCATATAAATATATGAAAATAACATTATAATATTTTGATAAAATCATATAGATTTGGTTGTTTTGTTACAAGCAAATTAGAAAAGAGTTGAAATACTCCATGAAACTATTGATATTAGTCCATATTTGTTTGGTCTTTAATTAGTTAATGAAGTATCATTTTTTGTCATAACTAAGGACTTGTTTGATTTGCCTTTTACCGGGCCCGAAATGAAGCTAGATCTGACTGGGTTCGAGTCCGATTGTTTGATACATTTAAAAAATACATCTGACTCGATCCATATACATCTGACCGAGTCTTCTCAAAATTATCGCTGACACTAAAAAACACGCTTCTTTCTTTCCCCTTGTTACCCTCACGACTCCTTTCTAGTTCGTGCATTCTTCCTCCCGCCTCCATGAAGTGCGACACTCCTCTCCCACCGCTGACCCTTCGTTGTGGCCGCCTGCGTTGTCGCTTTTGACTCAGTCCTCTGACTCAGTTAGCAACTATCAAACAACCACTAAGTCTGTGTAATCGGCATCAGCCCTTAACAAGATGACATGACTTTTTTTTTTGTCAACATGGACGACATATGGCTATTGGCGTGATATTCTTTCAATAAAAATTTTCGTTATTTTCCAATTGTATTTCTTCCAATCGTTTTTCATCCCCAAACTTTACCATTGTCGAAATCTCAATAAGTTTTTTTAAAAACCGATCAAGATTCAAATTTTTCCGAATTTTCACAAAAAATAAAGTATATTACTATTGATCACATTACTAATAAAGTACAATGTTATTGTGTTTTGATTTTTTACTCCAATTATGTGCATTGCTAATAAAGCACATTGCAACCTTTTTGAATTTTCGTACCAAATAAGGTACATTGGTATTATTTATGTTGCTAATAAAGCAAAATTGCATATTATGCTCTGAAAATTCTTTGGTGTTAGATAACAAGCAGATAGAAGGTACATTGTTACACTAGTTATAATGTTATTAATACGAACAACAAACTGACAAATAGAAATTACATTACTACATTAAGTTATTTGTATACAAAGTACACCATTTTTGCTACATTAAATGACATGTATGTACATACATATAATTCCGTATTTTTATTCCATACAATCAAAAGTATCATATTTCTAAATGTGGCATACAAAAGCTTTTACATACAAAAAAAAGCTTTTGGCACTTCCATTGGTTGTATCTTAACCTTATAGATATGTTCTATCAAATTTGCACAAATGTTATTATGTGTTATCTTATTAGGCATTTCCTTTCTATTTGCTAGATATCGTGGCAAACCAATTAGTATCGGGTCGTACGATGGTAGAATTTCGTTCATATCATACAATACATATTGCTTTCTTCATCCTCCAAAATTCATTTACTAGTACTTATTTTATTGTTAAATAATTATATTTTATTTTTATTATTTTATTTATTATCAATAATAATAGTATTATTATTATTATTATTATTATTATTATTATTTGATAATAATATCTAAAATAACAAATGACAAATATAAAAAAAAATAAAAAATTTAAATAACAAAAAGTAAGGAAAAAAATAATAAAAAGACAAGAAAGAAGATAAAATATGAATTAACGTATTTTGAAGGGTGGATAAAATATGAATAAATGAAAATTGTTGGGGGATGACGGGAAGTTCAATTGACGAAAGTACCCCACATGCGAATATGCTTTTCTTTTCTGTCTAAATACGTAATTCACCCATATCCTCCACCTTACCAGGTCTACTTTTCGGAAAATCCTCGATAAAGGCCTTTTTGGTAATTTCCCACTCCATCCAAATCCTCTTTATATCAATTTCCCCCTTTCTTGCGTCTTCATCCTCTGCGGGTTGATTGTATCTCTGCCAAATTCTCTCAGTTTTGTTCCTCTCACCCCCTCTGGATCGTTATAAATCTTTCTAATTCCTTTCAAATTTTGATTCCCACGTAGTTTTTTTTTAACTTTTGATTGATCAGTTCTTTGAACGTTATACATAATCTAGTAAACAACCAAAATAAAAAACAAGAAAGAAGATGGATAGGGGAAGATTGATTATTTTTAAGCGCTAATGAATATTATTCGACTTGGGTATCCTTTTCTTGTGTTTTCGGGAATCCTGAGCGTTGGCTTTTGTTTCTTTTGATTTATAATTTGTAATCCGTTGAGAATTTCGCAATTTAGGGTTTTTTTGGTTGTGGATTCTTCCATTCTAATAGAAAATAGAAATTTTTTTGTGTACTTTTGATAAACAAACAAATTCAATTGGGTATTGTATTATTAGGAAAATCTTTTTTTTTTTTTTTTTTTTTTTTTGAGTTGTTGATTTTGATTCGTGCGGGAAGTTGATTGTGGTGGGGGTGGTAGAGCATGGATTGCAGAGTCTACGCGGCATCTGGGGACCCGTGGTTGATGATGGGTAGCAGTGGCTCCGGTGGTGGTGGTTTTGGGGGACAGATGTTGGGTGGAGCGTTTAGCCATGAAAGCGAGCATGATTTGGCAGCGATGGTTAGTGATTTCTTGGAAAATGGGAGTAGTTGTGGTGCCGATTCATGGTGTAGTAGCGACAGCGATTCCGGTTTCTGCGAACTTGCTCATCTCGCCGACAAGATTTCGGTATCATTTCCATTTCTTAATCCATCAATTATTGGTATTGTGAAATACTTTTGACAAGGCTGTGCTTTTAACTGTCAGAATTGATTAAAAAAACAGTTCATCAGACTAGCAAGCATTCTACATATATTTGCTGTTTTATATTCATCATAAATAATCTCAATTTCATCCCTTGAATACAACTTTCTACAAATGCCAATTTCCTTATCATTAATTAGATCATGCCATGAATTTTTGCCTGATTTCCCTCATTAAATGCACCCATCGAATTTACGTGACTGAAATTAATTCGTCTTGATGTAGTACTACAAAGTTTTGCCGGATAAACACGAGATCGACATGCTGTCAGTAGTTAATTCTCTGATCCTATCAATCAGTACAATGGACCTTCATTTTATCAGATCGGGTTCATGTAATGCTAGTTGCATAAGGTTCTCTCTAGTCAAACTTCTCAGGCTCTCTGGTTACGATGCTGCTGTCTGCACCTCCAGGTGGCAGGGCACCGGAAAAGTTCCCGGAGGTAATTTAATTAACCCAATTTTCATTCTATCAATAATGACGACATATATTTTTCTTTTCAGTACTGTAATAGTGTTTTCTTTTTTCTGTTTTAGGGGATCACGAATACGTTGATATTATAAACTACAACGATTCGGGAAATGTTGACCGATTAATAATTGACATTGACTTTCGAAGTCATTTCGAGATAGCTAGAGCTGTTCCTTCTTACAACCGGATACTAAAATCACTTCCGGTTGTGTACGTGGGATCACTAACAAAACTAAAACAATTCCTTCAAGTAATGGTGGAAGCTGCTAAATCATCTCTAAAACAGAATTCAATGCCACTCCCGCCTTGGAGATCACTCGCGTATCTCCAATCCAAATGGCACTCCCCCTATCAACGACATGTCCACCTGGAACCGGAACCGGAACCGGAATCATTTTCCGGTTCTGGTTCCGGTTGCGGTTCGATTGGTTCTGAACATAGGCTATGCACCGGGCACCTCAATCGGCTCAAATCTTTGATCCAATTTGAGATGGAATCGGAGCGGAATCATTTGAAGAAGTCAAAGGCCACGAACCGAGTGAAGATTGTAAAGAGATTTATAAAGTGAAATAAGTGAAAGGCTGCTTGCAAATAGTATAAGGTTAAAGGTAATAATAACTTAAAACCCGTCAAGATGGATGCTTTTTTGTTGCCATCGGAGGTCCTGATGGGATAATTATGGTATACTTGTTTTTTCTTTTGGCACAGGAGAAATTTGGGGATTTGATTTGTGTTTTTTTATAGGGTTTTGTGGGTTTATTTTTTCATCTTTTTGATGATAATCTGGATCCTCAGTGTTTTGTTATGTGGATCCGAGGAAGTTTTGCTTTGTTTTGTTTTTCATTTTGATATTTGTTTATTTGTTGAGATGTTATTAGAGGTTGTTTGGACGATGTTATATTCTTTAATTTATAGATGGTAAAGTTTATTCCATGGACATAAACCTCGAATAAATTTGTTCGTTTTTTGAGTTTCTTGTGATATTCTATAATTCATAATATGTTACTAGATATAGGACTTCGAGCATCGCTAGTTCTTTTACAAATTCATTTTAGTATTCAGATAAATCTTTTTAATAGCTTTTATATGAGTTTTAAAAGTAACAGAACACTCATCTAGTCATCATGCATGTTTACTTCAGATTTTCAAGTGGGCCGATTTTCGGTTCAAAACTCTAACAGCGAATTTTGAAGTTTCTGTGGTGTGTTTGCTTATTTTTGAAGTAGTCTTAGGGCTTAATTTAGCTATTTTAGAGGTTATTATTTTTCTAATAGCTATCTTATTTTAGGAGTCTCACTAGGAATAGCTTATTATAGGTAAGGCTAGTAGTCTTTAATTTATTTAGTTTAGCAATGAGTTATGATTAATATACGAGAATTTGAAAACAAAAAATCTTAAAACACGTACATTTTTCTAATGTTTTAGATTGGATTTATCTTTGGGTATTTTGAACGTTTAGATATCATTTCCGTTTAAACCGTAACCAATTTCATAAACGGTAGTTTTTGAGTTACTTGGAGCAAAAACTAGGATACATTTATTTTACAAAAAATTATAGCGAACATCAAAAGGATTCCATAACGTATTAATCATATTATTTTGATAAACGACTAAACGAGGGATTAGTTATGGGTTTTGCAGCCTACGGATGGTTAAAAAGTCAAAAATCATATGTTTGAATTATACAAACAAATAGATTGACATAAGAGAAAATAATAAATTTGCAGCCACAAAATTGAGAAGCTTCTCGAAATGACTATCAAATTCGAATTGAGGGCAATTGTTTTGTTACAAAATTATTCCACTATTTAAGGTATCTCTTATAGATTTTTTCACACCTATTTCCCCCTGAAACGTTCTCTTTAGCACGACACTCTGTTTTCGTATTGTGAAATTTCATTTGCTGAGATAATAGTTTTTGAAGATCACTAAAAAAAAAAAAAAATTGAATATAATATAATATTTACCAGAACACAAACAATTTCACAATATTAAAAAATAGCGTTTTTTGATAATGGCCATACAAAAAGCATATTTCATAGTAAATAATTATTCTATAACTAGCGTTTGGACTGTCTGTGCGATGCTGCGGAAGCCCGGTATATTGAAAAATGCAGCTCGACAAAAAAAATTATGTAAGAGACGAAAAATGTAACTTTAAAATATAATAAGGGACCGAAATCGTAACTTACGAAATACTAATAATATAACTTTATAATAAATATGGATGAAAACAATTAATTCGAAATTAATTGAAGAGAAAAAACGTAAATATAAAAGTTTGCTATAAGAAGAATCAAAATTAGTATTTCCAAATAGAAACTTATTTATATTTTGTATCAAGTGTTTTAACAGTTATACTATGATCTTAATTTAGTAGTTATGGTTCTAGAAATAATAAAATGAAATGAAAGTGTTACCATGAGTGAAACCAAAGTTCGTAATTTATATATATATATATATATATATATATATATATATATATATATATATATATATATATATATATATATATATATATATATATATATATATATATATTGTGACGATGACAAAATCGATGGTTATTGTAGAAAAATAAAAAATTGTATGTTGTGTTGTTGAAAGCTCTCCTCAATATGGCTATGGTTTGATAACTAAGAGCGTATGATCCGTCTTGTTTTTTACTTCAGAATCGATCAAAGATATTTAAACCATCAATTAAAAACTCTCTGTGAATCACTCGGCTGCTGAAAAATTACACCCACAACCAATTTCTCTCTAAACAAAACTCTTCCCCAACCACTCTTTACAAACCCTAAAAAGTAAAAACACCCACTACTAGCAGTCAACCCCACCACCTGACCACCACCATACTTGGCCACCAGCTCCACCATCCCCACTCTCACCCCCATGGCCCCATATCAACTAAAATGTCATAAGAATAACAACATCAAACCTTTTATTTGAGCCAAACATAAACCCAAACTATCAGCCCAACAAAATCATCTTTTTGGTCAAATGAAGCTCATGAAATACCATTAACGACTAATCCGACACCAAATAGAAATTGCCAAAGAACATCCAACAAAAAGATGATCCAAAGTTTCTTTATTTCCATCACACAAGGGGAAAAAAGTAAGACTTCATATCCACCCATTTCTCGTTCAAATTTTCATTCGTAGGCAAATGGTCAAGATTAATACACCAGCTCTGCATGTTAACTTCTTTGTGAATAAAATCACTCCAACAATTTGGATGCCCCTGTTACTAATATAACAATATCAAAGAATGTTGCTCTGTCTTTAACTTTTAACCCTTAGAAATCCTCAACCCCCTATATAGCCTTTATAACTACAGCCCATTAACAATTTGGTTCGATTAGGAATATCCATCTCCATTTTACAAGCATAACACGGTTAGTCACATACAAACTTCCACTTCCAAAACCTCCCATATTTTTAGGATAAAGAACCTCCTTCCATTTTACTCCAACATATTTATTGCTCTCATACTTCCCGTTCCCACAAGAAGTACTCATAATGTATTGATTCTAACAATTGAAGAGTTGAATATGAATAATCTATTCATCATTGGTCATATTTTAGAACGTTATTACTTATTACATATATCATTGAAAAATCAACATTATCGTATTCTAGGAAAAATTGAATTGTTACAGCATACAAGTAATTAACTCTATGTCTCGATCATATTATATCAATTATGATAATTTGTATTTAATTTTATTATAAGAAAATGAAGACATAATGTAAAAAAATATCGAGTTATGTAAAATTACTATTTATTGGAGATTATTGTACATAGAATAGTTAAATATAACATGATTTAAAATAATTGAATATTAAATAATTTAAGCATTACGTTTTTTTAGAATAATTAAAACCATAATTTGTAAAAAGGCAAATTCCATAAAAGACACTAAGTTTTCAAAAAAAATCGATTTTGACACTCTGTTATTTTTTTCAATTAAGTCCCTAAGTTTTCAATTTTTTTTATTTAAGTCACTATGTTCTCAATTTTATTTCAATTTTGACCACGTGACCGGTCAACCCGGTTTTCAGCTAACGTGGCATGGTGACGTTACACCAATGTCTCAAAATTGAAACAAAACTGAAAACATAGTGAATTAATTGGAAAAAATTGAAAACTTAGTGACTTAATTGAAAAAAATAACACAGTGGCAAAATCGAATTTTTTTGAAAACTTAGTGTCTTTTTTGGAATTTGTCCAACATTTTTTAAAAATACAAATACGTATTTTTACGTTTTTAGAAGTGTAGATATATTTTTACAAGTATAGATACATTTTCAAAAGTATATATTCGTATTTTTTATGTTATTAAAAATATAAATACGTTTTTTTGCATATAAAAGACGTATTAGAAACGAGTTTAACTCTCTTTCTCAATGTTTTTTCCATCATAAACATGCTTTTGATTGATACAAAACGTATTTATATTTCTAAAAAATAAAAATAAGTATTTGTACTTATATATATATATATATATATATATATATATATATATATATATATATATATATATATATATATATATATATATATATATAATTTTAAAAACGTAAAATATGTGTTTATACTTAAAAAAAGCATTTATATTCTTGAAAAATGTATGTATACTTCTAAAGTTATAATTTGGTCGATGTGGTATATTTTTGTAGTTGAGGGTTTGGTTCAAGGATAAAATAATCTTTTTGAAAAATCTAACAACTGGCCTTTAAAAATTAATGGTCCAAGGACCAAATATGCAAGCAACGAAAATTACAAGAGTTAAAATATAGAGTAAATTACAGAAACAATCGTTAAAGTATCCCAAAACTAACATAAGGTACCCAACTATCAATTTTTCACTCCATGAGTCACTTAAGTATGCATATCTTAACAGATTGGTCCCTGAGGTATCGAAATAATTAATAGGTCTATATGAAATGACTTTTTTACCCTTTTTAATTTCTTTTTTTTAAATTTATTATTTATTTTATTAATAAACAAAAAAATATACCCCAACCACCCCCACACCCACACCCACCCCCACCCCCACCCCCACCCCACGTCTCTCTCTCTCTCTCTCTTCAAGAACACTAGTCACGAACTTAGCACTGGGTATTTGGTTCACTTGTATCATCCCCATTAAATTCCTAAAATATTTTCTGGTTCGTTTTAAGAGAGAACGAAGAGTTGAAGGAGACAAGAACAAACAAAATTCACATCATTGGTAGGGTTACAGAAGACTGATATTGAAAGCTAAAATCGGGAGAAGCAAAAACGGGAGAGAGAGCAAGAGAGATCGCGATCGATCAGAAGAGAAAGATGAATGAGGGAAAAAGGGAATCGAGAGCAAACCTCACGCATACCCTCTCTCGATTTCATGTGCGTTTGGGAGAAATCAGAAAACGTGAAAGGGAAATCGAGGGGTAAAAACTCGACACACTTACGTGTGTCTATAATCACGAGATCGGGGGAAGGAAACCAGCAATCTGATAGCAATTGTCACCCAAAAATAACCCCACTGTCACCCAAAAGGACGAAACAACCATCACCCACTTTGCCGCACCGGGTTTTTTCCAAGCTATCCAATGCCGCCTGATTCTATTTTAAGGAGCCGGATCTCGGTGCTTGCCGGAGCAATTGACGCAGATCCTGTTGCCGGGTTGTGATTGTAGGCGTGACGGACCAATCACCGCCTATGGATCGTATATATTTTCCGACGGAATCTCAGGTCAGATTCATTCGGTAGTGGTAGATTCAGGAGACGTAATCCGGTCGTTTCCTGCTCATGAGAATCCTGTATCTTGCCTCGCGTTCAACTATGATGGATCGTTGATTCTCTCAGGTAGTGATGACGGAACGATCGCTGTTATCCCAATATTTACAAATTAGGGAAAATCGATTATTCTCCTAACGAAGCAACGTGTGTGTTGGAGAAGATGATGGACAGCCGTAGATATCAAAACCATTGAGGTCAGGGGCATCGATTGACAAATAGAGAGGAGGGGCTTCAATGGTTTTCTGACTCTTCATGGGAAAAGGAAACATGTTTGGAGAGAGAGATAGAGAGAGAGAGAGACGTGGGGGTGGGGGTGGGGGTGGGTGGGGTATTTTTTATTAATAAAATAACTAATAAATTAAAAGAAAAAGAAAAAAGAAATTAAAAAGGGTATTATAGTCTTTTTACATTACTCAGGGACCAATTTGTAGGATTTTGCAAACCTTAGTGACCCATATAGTGAAAATTGGATACTTGGGTACTCTCTGTTAGTTTTAGGATACTTAAGGGAGTGTTTCTGTAATTTACTCTAAAATATATATAAAAGAGTAAATTGCAGTTTTGGTCCCTGTGGTTTGTCAAATCTATTAGATTGGTCCCAACTATTGGAAAATCACGTTGGGGATCCCTAAGGTTTATGAAACGCTACAAATCGGTCTCTGGGTCAGGTAAAAAAACTAAAATGCCATTTTTTATTTCTTTTTTTCTTTTTCTTTGAATTTATGATTTATTTTATTTAATAAATAAAAAATACACCCCACCCACCTCCACCCCAACCTATACGTCTCTCTCTCTCTATAGCGTTACTATAATTTACTCTTTTAATCTATACTACTTTAAAAAGGAAAAATGATTTCTAAAAATGGAAACTCTTAAAATTAAGAGATCCAATTCTTTTAGCTGAAAGTACAAATGATATATGCATAAATGAGATAAATCCTTATCAAATTCGAATACCAGAATGTTTGAGTTTTGAATACCAAACTACCGTATTTTAGGTGAGAATTATTTTGACGTGGCTTGTATAAATCAAAATATGATCAAGTCTCTCGTCAAACCCTACTCTTCCCAGTCTCTCTCAATCTATGCTCCCCTTCTTTCTCTATTCCTTTCCATTCTAACCCTAATCCGACCTGCCGCCCCCGCCACCATCGCTCTCTCCGTATGGTAACTGTTCTGGCAAAGATTTAGAAAGACAATAATGGCTTCATTCTACCTTCGTGTATGTAACTCATGCTGCTCTTTTTTGTTTGATTTTGTAATTTCTGGTAGGGAACCGTCAACCTAGCTCCACCACAAGCACTCATCGTCATCATCACCGTCATACGCCCTCAGACACTCCACGACCACTGAAGCTGATAACAACGATTGCAAAATCTTCAACTATATTTAGGTTTGTACACATTGCTTTCTAATTTATGAGAATACACTATTTGCGATTCGTTTATTTATGTATGAGTAGTTTTTGAAATTCAAGGAATCTGGTTGAACAACTCCGTTTATGGCCTTCGATTGATCTTTGTGTTTTTTGCAGGTCATCGACGAACCGAGATTTTGAAAAGCATTATCGTGAGGATTGATACATTGTTTGAAATTTGAAATTTCAAATCCCATATTCTTTTTTATCCTTATTATATAAATCCCTAACCTCTTTAATTGTCTCATTTGTTTCTTTTCCTGGATTTGTTTTGATGTGGGTGTTGTGTCATGAAATAGCCTTCAACCATCACGAACATACACAACAAGGTATTCAATTAGGTATGTCGATTTTACTGTAGTTCTTTTGATTTTCGTATGCTGGTTTTTTTTAATCGGAAATCCACCATTTCCCACCTATTCTACTTCTCAACACAACGATGAACAAGATAATCGTCTTCATCATTCATCTTCTGTTTTTAGAAAACTCAATTTTAGTCGTGAAGTCGGTGCTGGACCAGACACTATTCCTCACCTCGATTTTATCATTCTTCTTCTGTTTTTGAGAAAAATCAAGTTGCGGGGTCTGGTGTTGGCACAGAACAACATTAATGGCTCAACTTCTCTTATGTGCGCACACACATGCAACCACCAATTCAGCCCCGATAAAAACACAAGAACTAGAAACCAGCCACCATAATTTCTTCTCCGTGTCTCAGTCACTCATCTCAATCTCTTTTCCTTTTGTAAAGGTAACTAACATGGTTGTGATGCCAGGAAGGATTGCGGCTACAAAGAGTGAAATCAGCTTCAAAAAGGTAAAATCGACCAATGAACACCGCCTCACCGCTATCTCTCTCACCCCATCTTCTCTGTAAACCATTGATGCCGCCTCCTTCTTTGCCACAAGGTCCCTTATTGTTGCCGCCTTATCCACCATACCACAAAGGTCTCTCTCTCACACTCACTATTCAAAATTGACAGACACACACACAAACACCATTTCTAGAAAATAGATATGGATGTAGTCGTGTGTATATATATGTAGGTGCGTTTATATATATTTGTATAGATCTGTGTATGTCTTTGTGTACCTTTTTTTTGAACAGCGATAAATGTATTAAAACAAGGAATTCCAGCGGGAAGCTGGAAGCCCAAGAGGGAAACAACGAGTTCGGAATACAATATGCAACCAGTCTGTATAGATCTGTGTATGTCTTTGTGTACCTAACTGTGTGCAATTGCATCATGTTTCTGCTATAATTTGTTTGGCTATCATGGGACATACCAATCAGATGCTCCTACAAAACTTTGAGGTAAATCTGTCAATGTTTTCTTCATTGTTAGCGGATGTTTGTTCGATTTTATCAAATCTTTTGCTTTTTGGAAACATGCTAATCATTATATTGTTGCTAGGGAGATGAAACGGATATTACACTATTTACCCAAGAATTTTGATGGAAATTATTCATTTGCCCTTTTCTGTGACAGAGAAAAAGCACAAATATTTGGTTTACTTATTCAGATGCGGAATCGATGGTTCAAGTAAACTAATTTGTAATTTCTTAATTTAAAATAGGTTATGTGTAGTGTAAATATAATCCAATATTATTGTTAGACGTTGTAATAGGGTTGATTTGATTTGCTTATCTAGATTTTGAATCGATGAAGTTGCTATTAACTGAGGATATGTGGATGAAAAGGTGCTTCCTCAACTTTGGTGTTGTTGACTACCATTACATATTTACCAGGTACGAAGTTCTTAAATTTTTTTTGACTATTTTATTTCTTTTTGTGATGAACGGAATTAGGTGAAACAATGGTTTCCAGTTTTATTCAATATTTTGTTCTGCAAAATGTAATTGAATCAATTTTATCAAAGGATTTCAGTGGCAATTTGATTTGTGGTGATGACTGTCCATCAACAACCTTTCATATTTAGGCATACACATATCACTCATGCTTCGTTGGTTTATCAGCTTTGGGTGCACAACTACATGGCTATGTCTTTATGTTTGTTACTTTAATGTTATAAATGTAATGTCTAAACATGTATAGCTTCCATGAAATTTCTAGCTTCAGACACTTCTCCAAGGCAATTCGCATTGCCAAATTTGCTCATGTAAATACCGTGAAATGGCCTGCACAAATGTACCTGGGTACATTTAGTTTCCAATGTATATCAATCTTAATGTTTGTATAACATGTTTACAAAAGAAAACCAATTTCTGACAAAAAATAATTCAACGGAAGTAACTATTCATCGTCCGCTGCATTGTGCGGTTTAGATCCCAATATTTCATATAAAAATAATTCAACGGAAATAGCTACAGGCTAACCAGAAACTAATCGCACCCACATCCATATACACACGAAAAGAAACTATTTACCGTCTGCTGCATTGTGTGGATACCCTTCTCCAAAAAAAAAAAAAAAAAACTATATGTTAAAAAGACTTTTCGTTTAATCAGTATACTACCAAATCAAATTACCCAAAAACCGAATAACTCGTACCGAAAGTAAAATAACTTTTCGTCTAATCGCCAAATCATGCTGCTACATCCCCCCCCCAAATTAATGCCCGCCGCATTGCGCGGGTACACCACTAGTAATTATAAAATAGAAAACACCCCACCCACACACTCTTTTGAAACCCTAGCCCCATTACCCTAGATATGTGGCTGTCCAGCAAGAAACATTCCACGTCACTGTTGAAATCAAAATTGTCATTCTTCTTTCTGGGTAGAGTTGAGACCACCATCTCTGTTGAAATCAAATTGCTAGAAAATTCTTCTCACTTTCTCTAATCTGCTCTTTCTCGTTGCCAATTTAGTGGGATAAATTAAAAGAAACAAAAAACATTAGCAAAGCAAAACGGGTATCGAATAACCATATATGAATTTGATTTTGAAGTCTCTTTATCTCTTTCTTCCAATGAAGGTGAAGAAATTTGGGTTCGATTTTCCAGATGTGTATTTGATTTTGAAAGAAAGTCCTCCATCAAATTGTTTATGTTTGTTTCTCAGTTCATGACGATTATGAGAGTGTGGGATCTGCTTCAGATGACATGGACTGCACTTATTCAGATACAGAAGTCTTCGAGAACAAATCCTAAATGTCAATCCAGTTACAGTACTCGTGCCACTTCCACCTAACAGGTCTACTTTGAATCAAGGGATAATAAAAGATGATCTTCTTCATCCTGACTTGGATTTAAGGAATTTACGGAAGAGAGCATTGAGCTCACAAAAACACCACACATCAAAAACAAGACGCAAACCTTCTTCCGGTCTTAATTTACCCCACCCGACACATTCCACCATTTCAGACATCACTTATATTCACCAGATAACCCGAGGATCACACTCCAACGTTTTCTTTCTGTTGCCTTTTTATGTTTATTTGGTGTTGCCATCGGAGATGGCGCCGGTGCCGTAGCTTGGAGATTATTTGAGCTGGAACTTATGTTTCTGGTTTGATTAGTTGAAGACCTTGTTGATTCGGCTAAGGATATGAGGAATACCTCACTTGGTTCCCACATCAAAAGTGCTGCCACGTCACCGACACGTCATCCCACTTGCTTACCACACCACCAAGGAAATACCCACCACTCCACATCATCTAATTAATTTCTTTTTGATTTATTTTTAATAGAACCCCAATTCTTTTTTTGATTTAATTTAAATAAAAACATAAATTAAAATCCTAAAAATTAAAATTTCATTAAATAAAAACATTACAATTCCTAAAAATTAAAATTACAACCGTAAAAATTAAAAACGACATGACTAGAAAATTTAAAATTACGAAAATAACAGCTAAAAACGCTACTCCTCGTCGTCGTCGTCGTCGTGTTCCATCCAAGTTTCGTATATATGCTCCGTCAAATCGTGGCGAAGATTGCCGTGCGTTTCCTTGCTATGTATTTCGATAACACGTGCAAAGTATTGGGGACTACCGGGTACAAATTGTTGGTGCGGATTTGCGGCGTCGTGCGGATTATACATACATATTGCCCGGCCTTTTTCTTCTATTATCATATTGTGTAATATGATACACGCGTACATAATGTTCACTATTTTGTCTTTATCCCATGCGCGTGACGGATATTTGATAATATGAAACCTTTTCTTCAAAACCCCAAAAGCTCTCTCGACGTCCTTCCTTGCCGATTCTTGGGCCGCTTTAAACAATTTTCGTTTTTCATCGACCGGATGTTGATAAGCTTTGACAAACGTCGCATACTCAGGATATATCCCATCCACAAGATAGTAACCGTGTTTATATTCATTCCCGTTCACCACAAACGGACAATCGGGCGCCTTGCCGGTTAAAATATCATTGAAAATAGGCGACTCATTAAGCACGTTTATGTCGTTGTTTGACCCGGCCACTCCAAAAAACGCATGCCAAATCCATAGATCATGCGATGCAACTGCTTCTAGCATCATCGTTGGCACTCCGTGATCGCCCCGCGTAAACTGTCCGCGCCATGCACTTGGACAGTTCTCCCACGCCCAATGTGTGCAATCAAGACTACCGAGCATTCCCGTGAACCCGTGTGCTGCATGATGGGCTTGGTATAATTCTTCGACATCACTCTTAGTCGGCCTACGCAAATATATGTCCCCGTAAAGCTCGATAAGACATTCGGCAAACAAATAAGTATACTCACGGGATGTTCTATCGGCCATCTTTATATAGTCGTCTGTTGAGTCCGAAGTCTGGCCCGTCGCTATAAGCCGAAGTGCGGCTGATACTTTCTGGTACGTGCTAAACCCCCTTCTACCTCTACCATCCCACCCCAATCGCCATTCTTCGTAATTCTCAGCTAAATCGTTACACAAACGAAGGACAAGCGATTTGTTTAAACGAAAGCGTCTCTTGAATTGTTTATCATCATACAAACAATCTTCCGCAAAGTAATCACGTACCAGAAGCTCGTGTGCAGCCGCTCGATCTCGGTTTATCGTCTTTCTCGTCTTTTTAACGGAAGCTTCTCTTTTCCGACGGCAGTACCGAGCTATCCCAGTCACAAGGACCGGAAAAAACACGTCATCATCGGATGACGATGAACCATCTTCATCATGATAATGTAAATCATCCATTTTTTATAGAGAATTTGTTGGTTTTTTGGTAGTGTAATTGTTTAAATGAGAGATGTATGTATATATATATATATATATATATATATATATATATATATATATATATATATATATATATATATATATATATATATATATATATATATATATATATATATATATATATATATGTGTGTGTGAGATTTGAAAAATCTGAAAAAATTAATTTTTTTTTAAATCCCCAACGGTCACCAACGGCTACATCCCGATGCAAACGGTCGAAAATTTTCGCGTGGCTGGACGTTGATAAACCCACGGCTGGCAACATCCACGCCACCCACGCGAGAGGGGGGCGGTGTGCCACGCCGTGGGTGGTGTCCACATCATCACCACGCCGGATACGTTGCATGTATTCTGCATAGTCTAAGATATAACGTTTTGGCACACGTTTGTAACTCGTTTTCTGCAGACCTGGCGATGGAGACTCCAACTGGTTCAACGATGACAACCGTTTCCATGTTCTTTCTTTTTATTAGAGAGAGGGGGGGTACGGGGTGTGCGTAGGGTGGGGTGGGTTGGGGTATTTTTTTTATTAATAAAATAATTAAGTAATTCAAAGAAAAAGAAAAAATAAATTGAAAAGGACATTTTAGTCTTTTTACCTGACTCAGGAACCGATTTGTATCGTTTCACAAACCTTAGAGACCACCAATGTGATTTTCCAATAGTTGGGACCAATCTGAAAGGTTTGACAAACCACAAGGACCAAAACTATAATTTACTCTAAAAAAATCAAAACTTTTGCTGAACTTATAATTTTATGTAATACATAATGACCAAAATAGTAATTTACTATAATTTTGTACTAGTCTTGGATATTCAAAGTATTACTTAGTACTGCAACTTGTTTAAATGGTTAGAGTAAGTAGTTGGGATTTTTAACATATATGAACCATGTCTAATTTTGTGTTAGTCTTGGATATTCAAAGTATTATTTAGTACTTCAACTTGTTTAAATTATTAGATTAAGGGGGTGTTTGGGATTGCTTATTTGAGATGTTTATTGACTTATTGCGGTTTGACACCGGTAATAAGCAGTTTTAAGTGTTTGGATGAACATATTTTATAAGTACTTATTTTGCTTAAATAAGCAGTTTCTGATAAGTTACTGCGTCCTTACTTATTGACTTATTTAAGCAGTTTTTGATAAGTCATTTCCGTATTACACACATAAACAACGTTTGCCAAACACTAAAAAACAACTTATTGACTTATTACGTTTTGGTACCGGATAAGCTAAAACAAACACTTTTTTTAAAACTCCGTTTTCACACCGCATAAGTTAATAAGCACTTTTAATAATAAGCATAAATTGTTTTAAATAAGCAATCCCAAACACCCCCTAAGTAGTTGTTTCGTGAAATGTTGTGTTTTTAATATTTTATAGTAGATTCTAACATATTCTTTTTGTTTTTTTTTTTCTACATTTTAGGTTAACTTGATAGATTGTCTTCTTAGGCAAATTACTATTCGACTCTAAATTATCTCCAAATAATGTTACTGTTGAGTATGTGGAGCCTAATTCGAACCAAGTAGTCACTACGATTGAAGAAGATCAGCGGTCCGAAGCAACCAAACCAAGGCAAGGAAGCCAATACGGTTGAACTTTGAAGGATGTGCTTCAACCGGATCAGTTGTCTTCGACCGAGGATTTAAGCTCCGCTTCGGATCATCATGCGATGCGAAGCGAAGATCGATCAGTTGTAAAGTAGGTATCACGAATCAGGGGTGTTCCCGATTCTCTTACTCTACTCTAAGATTGACTGTAGAAGGCGTCATCGATCCGATGGAGCAACCTTCGCTCCAGATCAAACCTTGCAGCAGATCCTTCTCATTAATCAGATATGTAGAGTCAAAATGTCGGTAAAAGGGTGAAGCTACTCCAGAAGCGAAGTGTACCCTTTGGCACAAGTTCCAAGAATTGCTGCGGCCAGAAGGTTGGTCTGCCACATCATGTTCCTCTGTTTTGTCCCATCAGCTAGCCTAGTACAGAAAGTCAATGGCTAGAAGATTTTACCATTATTACACTCAGATTTAGTACCCGACTATAAATATATCTCCACTGTAACCAAGAGTGTGTATGCAGAAAATATAGAGTGTAGTTATACTTGTAAATTTGTATAACATTCATATAATAAAAATTATTTGGAGTTCCCAGTTGACGTAGCTTGATCTTGAGATCAAGTAAACCACTTAAATCTTTTTGTGTTGATCTTTCCTTGTTTGTTCTTCTTGTATTTTTTGCTGCAACGATTTCATTCGGTTGAGTGCTTAAGTACTGTCGAGAGTTAGTTTGGCCAATCTTGATCTTGAAGATTTGTAGTTATCGATCTCGACTTGTTGTGTCCCCATCCTAACAGTTATATGATGAGTGTATGTGAATTTATATCAGTTTGATTATAGCAACTTTTTTTGATTTTTTTGACACGTTGGGTCGATATTATCATTCTATCCACATAATCTCACTAATATTTCTTTGCATTTTGTTAGATACCAAATATGGGAGCGGAAACATCTTTTGCAAAAGACAACCTTTTGTGAAACCCATATTCAATTATTCAAATACCTTTTAAAAGTATATGTTTTATGCCTTGTTAACTTATCGTTGTGATAACAGTTATACTATGGATACAGTCTCGAGAAATAAATTATCTTTCATGAAATTTACTTTTAAAATTATGTTTTTTTTTATGTTTAATTAATTTAGCACATTAAATGTGTTTTACAAGTATATTTGCGTATTATAACACTAAATTTTCTCACAACTACAACTGCTACCATAGCTGACACCATCGGAATTGTACACGATACACATGGAACGCCTTCAACACATTTATGTTAATCATGATGTCTTGCTTATAATTTCCAATATGACCATTGATAGTTAAACGTTACATGTATGACATGGGTCTTGCTTACACTAAGGATTGGTTTCGCAAAGTTCTTGAACTATATGGACAATATTGATCTACACACAGATACTCTACATGTGGTTAGGTGTAATACCCATAAATTTTCGTGGCTAGAGTGTAGATTCGATTAAGAGAAGATATTCTTTTTTGTAAGAATATTGCAAGCTAAAGTTCAGTCATTCAGTTCAAAAGCTTTTGTGATTGTTAACTTTTTTAATCTTGGGAGTTAATATATATCGCATTCTGGTAACGATGATTATTGATCTATTCCACTCCAGGATGCAACAATGATATTTTTGAGGTAAATAAATACAAATCTTCTAGGTACGATTTTATGACATTGTAAAACTAGTATTATGATATCCTTTGTAGTGCAAAGTAATCTTAATCGCCCTTTATGTACATGAATGGATTGTATACCCTATCTCAAGCATCAAATATGGTATGCCACAACAACGAGAACAACATCATTGATCTATGCATTTATACTTATAGGAAGCGGCAATTTTTTTTTTGTCATAATTGAGGTCACATTATAGCTACCTTAAAGTAGATAAATTGATATCGATGATGTGGTTATTCCTTGCTATAGGACAAAGGTTTATCGAATTACATACAATTAGACAATGCATTATGTTTCGGATCCTCTAGTTAGGAAATTACGGATGAAGTGATGATCATTAAACTACCATGGATAAATGTCAAGGTGGTTGACCCATAACCATGATCGTTTTGTGATGGTCCAATAAAAATCTAATGGAATCAATGCCACCAAAAAGGGGCTTTAAGTAGCTTCGATGTGTATTTATGTTATGAAATATGAACCAATATGTCAACAAGACAACAATGATGGCTTTAAGTAGCAATAGGGGATCTAGTAGTGTGCCACAAAGTCAAAATTATTGTCCGGTGTTTGACATGTATCTAATGCAATATCGCATTATTGTTTGCCTTTAATAATATCCCACATTCAATTAAATAACTCATAGTTTTATATATCGAAATGATATTACATATAACATATGTTTCCTAACGGGTCCTTTGGTTTACATATAACGTCTACCATTTTGTCAAAAGATACATGAATGTCTATTTCTTGGTTAATGGAAAATCATATAAAATATCAGTCTCTAAAACACATCCACACGTTTCGTTATCCATCCATGAAGTTTGTATAATAACTATTTTAATCAACATTTAGAAAAACTTCCATCAATGCGACAATGCATATTTTCACAACATGAAATGAATAAAACTGTTCCGTTGTCGAAAAAGCAATTTTCATCAACCATAGTATATTACATGATGAACGTTTAATTAGCGGTTTACGTAAAAATTAATTCCATTGAAAATGTTCAAATTTAAACCTTATACGTCTTCAAGACCCACAATGTATAAACACAATTTAACCAAACTATCTCTTTGATTAACAATCGGGAAATCTCACTCAAAAACCGATTCACAGTTTATACATATCTCTGTGCCTTACTCTATTTCTATGAATTGCTAGACTATTTATACACAATAAAGAACATACACGCTCCTAGCTATAATTAGGTATAATGGCTGTAAATATATGTGGAGCCTAATAGTGTCTCTCCAAAAGAGCCCTTGTAGAGAGAGGGGAGACTCCCACATATATACAAACTTATAGGACCGTGTCGCACCAATGTGGGATATACTAACACTCCCCCTCAGAGACGTAGGCTCGATGAGGTTACAGGGTGCGGGACACCGGCTCTGATACCATGTAAATATATGTGGAGCCCAATATTGTCTCTCCAAAAGAGCCCTTGTGGAGAGAGGGGAGACTCCAACATATATACAAACTCATAAGACCGTGTCGCACCAATGTGGGATACAATAACACTCCCCCTCAGAGACGTAGGCTCGATGAGGTTACAGTGGTGCGGGACGCCGGCTCTGATACCATGTAAATATATGTGGAGCCCAAGAATGTCTCTCCACAAGGGCTCTTTTGGAGAGACATTCTTCGGCTCCACATATATTTACATGGTATCAGAGCCGGCGTCCCGCACCACTGTAACCTCATCGAGCCGACGTCTCTGAGGGGGAGTGTTAATGTATCCCACATTGGTGCGACACGGTCTTATAATTCTGTATATATGCTGGAGTCTCCCCTCTCACCACAAGGGCTCTTTTGGAGAGACACTCTTGGACTCCACATATATTTACATGGTATCAGAGCTTCGTTCGATAAAGAGGACCCTAATGAAAAGATGGTGCGCTGGCCGTTCTACCTCGCAAGTACCCGAGAGAAAGTGGGTGCGCTGGCAGGAGATATGCGCAAGTACCGAAGAACCTTAGGCACTTCCCAGAATCACAAGAAGCATATGTTAAACGGTTCAAAACGGGGACGGAGCATGACAAGCGCGATGGTACGCGATAAGGTTGATAAAGAAGTACTCAAGAGTTGAGAGTTGCGCGACGGGTTGAGTCCTTCCTCCCGGCACGAGGACGTGCCGATTCATTAGGTGGGAGAGAGTGTTACGGCTCAAATATTTTCGCCGTAACCGTGCTGGCCAAAGAAGAAGACGTGTCATCTGGTTACCTGCTATACTCGCTCAAAGGGGTGCGTCGCTTAGTCCTATAAGGAAAGTTCTGTCGACCCCGTGATGTTCCGGTCCAAGTTGCCTCTCGGCAAGTCAAGTGATGCTGAGATCCGGGTGGAGCCGGGGAGCCTCCACCCGGATACACTAACACTCCCCCTCAGAGACGTAGGCTCGATGAGGTTCGGGGGTGCGGGACACCGGCTCTGATACCATGTAAATATATGTGGAGCCTAATAGTGTCTCTCCAAAAGAGCCTTTGTAGAGAGAGGGGAGACTCCCACATATATACAAACTTATAGGACCGTGTCGCACCAATGTGGGATATACTAACAATGGCAACCACTAATTCTTGTTTCCCATTATCTTTGTGTGGACCCTGTGACTTAGGATTCCAACAATCACCCCCGAATCTCTAAGTCCTTCTAGAGACGTCTTCGTGATTTTTGACGGATCTTTTTTCGGGTTTCGGTTTGGGCTTGAATTTTAATTAGGCTTATTTCTGGGCTAGTTTCTAGTTGAATTGGGGTTAAATATAGAGGAATTGGACCAAGGCCCACAGGCCCACTAGCCGACCCGGATCCGCCCGACCCGCCCGCCCCAGACCAACCGACCCGGTTCCCATTTGTTTTAACCCGCCTTCTGCCCCTTTTCTTCCCCATTTCTCGCCTCTGCTTCTGTCGCAATCGGAAGACCTCCTCCCGCCTCCTCCTTGCGATCCATAACCTCCACCGGAGTTCGAGCTTCCACAGCCACCAGCCACCGATCCTCCGCCACCGATCCTCCTTCGGTGCCACTCGATCGGACAAGCATGGCCCTCGCTTGACCTCCATCTCCGCCGTCAACCTCCTTCACCCTCTCGGTACTTCTTCTTTCTTGATCGGTATTCCATCCGGCCCCTTCACTTCTCGAACCGCCGGCTCCGATCGAACCACCACCGCCGCCACTGGATCGGGTTAGCACCACCATTGGATCGGGTAAACAAAACCCGATGATGTTCTTCTCGCTTCTCTTTCTTTTGGTTTCGTAGATCCTCCCGCCTCCTCCGTCTTCTCGATTCAATCGGCAGCCGCCACCAACCGATCTTCCGCCGCTGCCTCCACTCGAGTAACCGGCGTTCCCGACCGAACCACCGCTGCCAACAACCGATCCACTACCGGCAACAACCGATCCACCACATGGGACAACCGATCGGGCAAGTATGGCATCGCTCCACCTCCCTTCGGGTTTCGATCCGCCATCGCCACCGTTAGATTGAGTGAGCAACACTCGCTGCTGCTCGTTTCTTCCAACTCCTCCATCCGACATGATGAAAGGTATGGATTTGATTTCATAGCCTTCTGATCTTAGCTCTGATACCAATTCAAGACCTACAATGTATAAACACAATTTAACCAAACTATCTCTTTGATTAACAATCGGGAAATCTCACTCAAAAACCGATTCACAGTTTATACATATCTCTGTGCCTTACTCTATTTCTATGAATTGCTAGACTATTTATACACAATAAAGAACATACACGCTCCTAGCTATAATTAGGTATAATGGCAACCACTAATTCTTGTTTCCCATTATCTTGTGTGGACCCTGTGACTTAGGATTCCAACACGTCTAATATAGATGTTGGTGTTCATGAGTTTACCTCCCATATGGTTCTGGACGGGTTTGATGTGGGATGTAGCGAGTATACGGTTCATCATATTTTTAAAAACATTGCGAAAGTGTTTTAAGATTCTCGCTTGTCCGGTACGAAAACTTAAAACTAATGCAAAACTGTGTCTTAACGTTGTGAGGTATTTCGAAGTCAATTAGAATGTGAAATGAGAAAAAGATACGAAAATTTACATTGAATAAGAAGACCAACTTTCGAAAGCGTCAATTTTCGCACCACACCACTATCGAATTGATGGTCTTTTTGTGTAAAGCCTAAAAATATTACTCATTTTATCATAAATACATCTATTGTTGACGATCTTTTTCTCTAGATTTAACTTTTAACTTTTTGTTATCCAACATAATTGATACTATGAATGGTATATTATTTTGATGTACGATAATTACAAATTATTAATATTTGAAATACATATAGGTTCATACTCTCTATTATTACTTGTATTTTTTACATAGATTTTTATATTAATTTTACTAAACATGTTCTTCTAATTATTTATTTTATGCAGACCAGTTTGACATTTTTCTCAAATCAATTGATGCTATAAATTATAGAATTACGAATAATAGCACGTATAATACTATTCCAAAGTTATTAGATATTTTGAATATGTTATTATTTTTCCAATTCTTTTTAAACTCTATCGATCAAGTATCTCCAACGGTCAGGAGATATCTACTATCTAGTGGCATAATTTTAGATCGAGAACGTGAGCTTAATTAAGGCTTTGGACAAACAGTCAAACAGTCGACAACAATAGAAATCATGAATATTTCTGAACACACATCTCTCCCTTTCGTCCTTCTAGTACTACTGCTTCTACCCACCGCATACTCCATCGGCGTCAACTACGGAACCCTCGGCGACAACCTTCCACCACCCTCTGAAGTCGCTCACTTCCTTAAAACCCGCACCATCATCGACCGGATCAGGATCTTCGACGTCAACACCACCATCATCAAAGCTTTTGCCGACACCGGCATCCTCGTCTCCGTCACCGTCCCCAATGGCGATATCCCTTCCCTTACAGATGCCCGTAACGCCCGCCGCTGGATCGATGCCAACATCAAGCCGTTCTATCCGGCCACCAAGATCCACTACATCTGTATGGGGACCGAGGTTCTCCACTGGGGCCCACAACCCCTAATCGACAGCCTCGTTCCGGCGATGAAGGTGCTCCAGGCGGCACTCGTTAAAGAAGGGTTTGACGAGATTAAGATTTCTAGCCCACATTCACTGGGTATCCTTCTTTCGTCGGTTCCACCCAGCAACGCTTCTTTCCGACCCGGATGGGATGTGGGTACTTTAGCTCCGATGCTTCAGTTCTTGAAACAAACAAAATCCGGGTTCATGGTTAACCCGTATACCTACTTCGGGTACTCACCGGAGAATGCCAACTTCTGTCTCTTCAAACCCAACGCCGGATTGTTCGATAAAGCCACCGGAATAACGTAATTCTTCTACACTTGTATTTAATCGATCTTGAAAGATTTTTAAGTTCAATTTAATTGATGTCGTTTATTGGTAATTTCAAAAGGTACACAAACCAGTTTGACCAACTGATGGACGCTGTGCACGTGTCAATGAAGAAGCTTGGCTACCCAGATGTCGAAGTCGTAGTGGCGGAAACAGGGTGGCCGTCAGGCGGTGATCCGGCAAACCTCCACGCTAATCCTGTAAATGCGGCAGCTTATATTGGTGGGTTGATGAAGAAAGTTAACTCCGGCGACGGAACCCCTTTGATGCCGGGGAAGAAGTTTGAGACGTACATCTTTGCATTGTTCAATGAGAATCTGAAAGGGCCGTCGTTGGATGAGAAGAATTTCGGCTTATTCCAACCTAATTTGACCCAGGTCTACAACGTTGGTATAATGCACGCGCCACAGGTAATCTTTTCCTCCGCCTACTTTGACTAAATTTGACCTTTCACACATGTCGATTTTTTCCGTAACGTTAGATCCTTACGTGGTGCACAACAATCTAAGCAACCGAAAGTTAAATACGCATGTCACCATGTGCGCATGTCTCCAATTTAAAATATTATCTTTTAACTTCTAGTTTTTGTTTTGTTTTAACAGTAAAGTATTTTAAAAAATTCATATTATAATAGCTTGTTGTAATGTTAATATTTAAACACATACGTTAAAGACCTATTAATCACAAGTCATTCTTCTTTTTAGGCAATTAGATTTGTTTTTGGATTTAGAAACTTGTGTATAAGTATTAGAAGTGGAATTTTAAACTTACGTTTTAAGTTAAAATTAATTGAAAATACTTTTTCGTGCGATTTATTATTTTGTGTTCCAAAATAGCAACAAATTCTTTCTCCTTTTGGAATATTAAATAATGGAAAACGAAAAGGGATTGTGATTCCAGTTGTGACGTTTACACGGTTTCAGGATCTGGCTCCCTCTCCGTCTCCACTGTCCGCCGCCTCAGACGCACCTTCCTCCTCCGCGGGTCCTTGGGACGATGCTCCTTTTTTTAATAAATCAAAGCCTTTCACCAGCTCGCCGGTGGAAGCTCCACCAGGTACCACCACCGCTCCTACCTCCACAAGCGCTGTTCGTGCTTCATCTCCTGCTGCCGCCAACACGGACGTGATTTTTGCCGCCAAGTCCTCGGCGGCCATCATCTTAGCCATGACTTTGTTGGTGTAGATTATATTATCAGTATTGGATAACATTTTGGGATTGTTGCGGCTTAGTTGATTACGGAATCAGAGATGTAGTCATAGTTTTTATTAGACTTGTAATTCAACATTTATGCATGATTGATGTATACTTATTAATATTCTGAACAAGCACCACACATTTGACATCATTGTTTGCCATGCATTGATTGCTACATGTACCCAATGCAGAGTGTGTTGCATTTTGTGTAAGTGAACATCTCATAATCAGACCCACAATCCAAAATAATATATTTGTTTCATCCTCATACTATCGAGTTTTCGAGCCTTCGAGTCGAGGCCATAGAGCAGCCCATAATCATATAGCCTTTTAGTTTACTTTGCTTTGAACACAAGGAAATATTAGTTGGGCCTTTAATGAGCTTAATAGACTGAGGTATTGTTTATTGGGGCTTAGTTGTGACTTGTGACTTGTGAAGTGGGCATGCCAATTACGGAGATGTGCAAAACCGGTTTTTGAATCGGTCCTTAATTGGTTATAGTCCGGTTGAAATCCTCAAATTGGTCCAAGGGGGATCCTAGGGCCAGGCCTGGGCCAAAAAGCCTAGCTCAATGTAACTGGTTCCAAATAAATCGGTTCCTAGCTTGTTTCCCCGCTAAACCGAAATTCCTGAAAAGAAAAAAAGTAAAAGTTATAAATTTTCTACTCAAAACAAATATATTGTTGTCCAGTTAGATTTAAATACAAAAACAAAAAAGCACAAAATTTATTTTTCTGGTCGGTTGTAACACCGTATTTATTGTATTCGGCTTGACATTGACATTATTCAAGCAGATGCATACCTCCACCGATGTAGTGTAAAGACTTGTCTCCGTTGCAATATAACCTTGCTACTAAAAGAAAATTGTGGTTCTTGAAGCTATCATAGACACTTGTCTCCTTATATTTTTACCATGCCAACAAACATAGAATTTTAGAATTCTAGATAGTCATAAAATTTATGAAATTTGAGCAAATATAGTTTCCTAATTCGTTTATACCCGGTTGCAACCCTAGGAAGTATGTATTTTTTCAATTCTAGAATCAACGAGAAAGTTGGATTTTAAGGGTAGAATTATTTTAACAACTTTGGAATATGCCATTTTGGTATTGTATTTTGCAGTGTTGTAAAAGTCGGCCTAGGCGGCCGCCTAGGCGCTAGGCGGACGAGTTCTGCCTACGATTAGTGGTAGGCGGTCGAGTTAAGCGGATTTGGTCAACGGCGGTCAAAATCGGGTTTAGGCGGTCCTAGGCGGGTCTGGGCGGCAAAATTTTCAATTTTTCAAAATTCAAAATTTTCAAAATTTCAAAATTTTCAAAAATTTTCAAATTTCCAAAATTTTCAAAAATTATCAAATTCTAAAAAAAAATCAATTTTTTAGATTTTTAAAATTTAAATTTAGAAAATGTCATTAATTATGATAATCGGTGGCTAAGTTACGATTATTGATTATTAAAATTGTCAAAAATATCATTAATTAGTCTAAACTTACATATTTAAACACTTCGATTTGTCAAATTTTTATGTTTGTTTATTCATTTTGTAGGGATATATGTAATATATAAATTTAAAAAAATAAATTTTGTAACAATTAATACTCCCCGCCTAGGCGCCGACTAGTCCTCGCCTAGACCGACTAGTCCTAAGCCCCAGTCGACCGCCCGCCTACCGCCTAACGACTTCTACAACCTTGGTATTTTGTTTTCAGGGATTCTTATATCTCTCTCAATGTGTTAAGCAATAGCAGATGTCATAAATAGAACGTTTGAAGGCATCAAAAATATATTTTTTGCAGTTATATTCAATAAGTTCTAAGAGCCCACAACCCTTTAGCGTTTCGCCATTTGGGCAACTATGGGTATATTTGTCCTTCACTCCTTCACGGCTTCACCACTGGGATAGGTGGAATTTCATTAGTGAGAACGTTGGAGACATTAAATGTTATCAAGGTGAACAACATCTTCAATTGCCATGAAAATCAGAACCTTTGAATTTCTAAAGTTTTTCCACGTGAGTTTTGACGATGGGTTGTTGATCAATTCCTCAAATAAACAATCAAAGAAAATTAACAAAAATAGAACAAATTAATTGTAAGATATGTTTTAGCTGAATCAAAAAGTAAGAAACATATTTCAAATTTGTAAATTACAAACTCGAAATAGAATATATAGACATGCAAACATAGCGTCTGAGGATATAATTTTTTTTTTATCGTGTGTAGGTTTGTCTACAGGATACAAAAATTGTATTCAAGTAGAACTCGAATCTTGATGAATATTAGCACTATCTTCCCATGAAATGGAAAAGGAAGAAAAAGATGTTAGAATGTGAAGGCTAACTTTTCTTAGTCAAATAAGTTTGGTAGCCTACTAAGTTTGGTAGCTTGATTTATATTTCCATGTTCACATTAATTGTTTGCATATTATATACATTACAAGATGTGTATAAATAGAGCATTAGTTGAAGAAGCACAATGCACCACAACACACAACACATGCTAGAGTTGAGTGTGTATCTCTTGTAATCTCCTCATTCAAATAAGATTTAGTTGTAGCCCGTGGATGTAGGATTGACACCGAATCCGAACCACGTAAAATTCATTGTGTTCTTCTTGCTTTATTTTCGTGAGTTTGTGTGTGTGATAGTGTGTTTCCGCTGCGTGTACCCTGTCCGATTCCTAACAACTGGTATCAGAGCTTCGGGTTTCGGAGGAGGTCTCGGTTTTAGAAATTAGAGTATGCTCTGTGGTTGCAGTTTTGTCTGATCTTCCACATCAGAAACTAATTTCTATTAATCGTATTAAAGGTGTCTTGGTACTTTGAAGGGTACTGTTCTGTCACACACGAGTACACTGAACGAACCGGTCAGGTCCGTGCCATTGTTGTGTCTGTTTCGTTGTCTCAATTTGTTTCTTGTTTGTCGTAATGGCTGAAGACAAGATTGTAATCGAGAAGTTCAACGGTTCTGACTTTAGTTGGTGGAAAATGCAAATAGAAGCATTGTTATGTCAGAAAGACTTGGATGTGGTACTTGGGGACAAGCCGGAGAAAATGGAAAAAGCTGCTGAAGATGCGTGGAACTCAAAGGACAAGAAAGCTAAGGCGGTTATTACGTTGTCGTTGGAAAGGAGCGTTGCTTTCAACATCATGAAGGAAACCACGGCGCGTGGTATGATGGATGCTCTGACGAACATGTATGAGAAACCGTCGGCGGCTAACAAGGTGTTCTTGATGAGGGAGCTGTTCACTACAAGGATGAATGAGGAAGGTTCAGTTACGGTTCACATTAACAATCTAAATTCAATTCTGTCCAGATTGTCATCTGTGGGAATTAAATTTGATAACGAGACTCAAGCTTCACTGCTACTAGCTTCACTACCTGATAGCTGGTCTGGAATAGTAACCGCTGTTACAAGTTCAGTGGGGACTAGTGGTATGACTTTTGAAGGGGTTAGAGATTTGGTTCTTGGCGAGGATGTCAGACGCAAGAATCAAGGTGGATCTTCTTCTTCTGAGTTATTAAATATCGGAAGAGGTAGAGGGAATAGCAGGAATAGTGGGAGCAGTGGGAGTCGGGGAAGAAGTTCGTCTAGAACTTGGAAGAATGTGAAGTGCTGGAACTGTCAAGAGGTGGGACATGTTAAGAGTCAATGTCCAAAGAAAGAATTGAACATTGCTGGTGCTGAGGGTGTGTCTGAGGATGATGCACTGATACTAAGTATGGAAAGTTCTGTAGACTCTTGGGTCATGGATTCAGGGGCTTCGTTTCACGCCATGGACAACGGAGAAACGATGGTGAATCTAAAAGAAGGAGATTTTGGGAAGGTACGATTAGCAAATGACGAGATGCTTCAAGTAACGGGCATGGGAGATATTGATCTGGTTACTTCATTGGGAACTACATGGAACCTGAAGAATGTCAGGGTGATTCCGGAGCTGAAGAAGAAATTGATTTCTGTTGGTCAGCTGGATAAACAAGGACTCGAAGTAAGGTTTGGTGGTGGTAAATGGAGGGTGGTCAATGGTAATTCGGTGATTGCTCAAGGTATGAAGCGTGGGTCATTATATATGGTTGAGGTACCTGCTGAGGGAAGTATGACCGTCCCTGTTAAGCATGACAAAATCTGGTTCGCTAAATCTAGTGCTAAGAGAGTTCATTTTGCAAACATGAATTCTGGAGCCAAGGGGATGTTAGCTGAACGAGTCGGAAAGTCTAAACCATTCAGGGGATTTTGTGACAGTGGGAGCACGGGGTGTGTTCCGGGTACAGTTACAAAGAGCCGTTGGGTTTTGAAGACTAAGACTGAAAAATTCTCTCCTGTTGGAAGTTTGCAAAGTTTGGAGAGTGTTAGTGGTCCTCGGTGTATCTCTGGAGCTGGTGGAGTGTCCAAGCCGGTTGAGACAGGGGATGAGTCGGTGGCGGTATTCACCACGACTGAGTTGGAGCTTGTAGGAGCTTCAACTGGCCCTTCTAGTACTTGATGATGAGGGGCGGCTGCAACTAGGAAATTGACTGAGTCTTAGCTTGTTCTTTGGAACTGGAAGCTTGGAAGACTGGTTATGTTAGGAGATTAATTAGAGATGTTCAAGCCTTCAAGTGGGAGATTGTTAGAATGTGAAGGCTAACTTTTCTTAGTCAAATAAGTTTGGTAGCCTACTAAGTTTGGTAGCTTGATTTATATTTCCATGTTCACATTAATTGTTTGCATATTATATACATTACAAGATGTGTATAAATAGAGCATTAGTTGAAGAAGCACAATGCACCACAACACACAACACATGCTAGAGTTGAGTGTGTATCTCTTGTAATCTCCTCATTCAAATAAGATTTAGTTGTAGCCCGTGGATGTAGGATTGACACCGAATCCGAACCACGTAAAATTCATTGTGTTCTTCTTGCTTTATTTTCGTGAGTTTGTGTGTGTGATAGTGTGTTTCCGCTGCGTGTACCCTGTCCGATTCCTAACAAAAGAACTAAAATGTATTTGTTTTTCTTATTTGTACAAGTAGAAGCCATACATTAGTATATATTGATTGATTCACAATTGCTAAAATCATAACACTACCAAAACACCTATCATATGACTACATAATTATGAAAATTAAGTAATTAACCAAACCAATAAAATCAATTTCATTTCAAAATTTTTTTAAAAATGATAGAACAGTCGAGAAGAATTCCAAGGCTCTATTTTTGACCATCAAAGATATTCATTTATTTAGTCAATCATGATCTAGCAAATCAACACCACAAAGCGCAAATGCATTTGTCTCTTACATGATCCATCTTGATAAGGTGTATAAAAGAATTATAAGGTCATTTAAAGTTCTATCTTCTTCCTACATGGGACAATGTCATAATGCTTGAAATATTTTAATTAAGCTCCAACACTAAATGCAACTACAACTTATATATCTGTGAAAGAGTTTGGTTACTGTTAATTTCAAAACATATCTTACCTTATAATAGCTAAAAGGTTATCTTTGACAACAAAAATTGAATTGTCTTTTTTGGCTCTAGGACTTTTAAAGAGGAGGACCAGGTTTACTTTATTGTCAAATTCTTTCAAGTGTTTGATAAAGATTTCGTCCGCATAGGATCAGAAAATGAAACCAAATTTTTAAAACCCTTATAAACATATTTTAAGAAGCGTGTGGTGATCATGATTTCGTCTTAAAATACTTTCAAGTATATTCATCAAAATGAACACTTTTGGTAATTATCCATAACAAATTGACAACCTTTGAAGAAAACTACAAAATGACCATCTACTTAATTTTGAACTCTATAGATAAACACCATATGTTTTGAACTACATATGGACTTTTCTTAGTCTTTGTTTCTCTCCCTCTCTCTCTCTTATTCTTTCCTATCACCACTCTCCTCATTTTTTGGAGCCTATATAAAATGGAAAGGAAAAGAAAAACGTGTATGGCAAGGGGTAAAAGATTTAGGTAGAACTGAAGAAGAAAAACAAACAAAATGGACCATCTACAACAACCCCTTTTTCAAGAATGGATTAAGCTACCATAAGTATTAGACGGATCTATGTACATGGTATAATATATCTTTACTATATATTCTCTATTAAAGATGGGTTTTTTTTCTTCTCTCTTTTAATGGTATAAAAACATGGATTTTTTTGTTTCATAAAAGCTTCAATAACACGGAAAATATATCATAAATTAGGTATTGTTGACGAAGACGAGTTTTTTTCTTCTCTGTCTATCATTTCTACTCTATCGTTTTATTAGATATCTAACAAGAAGAACAAGTTTGAAATTCAAATAAGACACACGAACAACATGTTTGACACGCATGAACAAATTCAAAACTTTCAGAATTTTATAATATATTTTGTTGGACAAAATAGTTTTGAAACTCAAAAAGCAAGTTCGAAACTAACCAAATTTCAAACTCGATGGTCATTTACAGAATCTACAAAAATATGAGTCATTTTGTTATATCGATTTATGGAATGTGGTTATTTTGTGATTATATATACTTTCAATTTGAAAATTGTTGGGATATAACAAAACAAGTTAGGCACTTCCGACAAACGATAAACGATTCCGAAAACACGCGGAAATAAAATGGAGAATAACGGCAAACTAAAAAAACTGAAAATCGGAACACAATATTTAACGTGGTTCGGTCACGGGATCACGACCTACGTCCACGGACGAACGAGAGAGAGAGGGTTTTATTAACACCAAGAAATTACAATCATACAAGGCTAAACTGCACTTGTAGTCTGACCACTCACAAGAAAATATCACTCGCACTTTTGGCTGCCAAACTGGACTCTGCACAAGAGGCTATCTCACAAAATCGTGATATATCTATCTATGTGTTTGTGTTTCTTTGTGTTTGTGTTTGTGTGGTGAGTGAGTTGTGCATTTCTCTCAACAAAAACACCTCCTATTTATACACAAAAATGTAGTGTGAATTGAGACGTATGAATTCAAAAAAAAGAAGCAGGCATGCTTGTGTCCTTCTTCTTCCTCCCTTTGTTGACTAAGAGAAACCTCATTCTTCTTCCTACATTTGTTGACTAAAAAAGGCCTCCATTCTTTAACAATCTCCCACTTGGAGGCTTGAACAACTTTCTCTGTCGTCCAATTCAGCAACAATCTTCCAATCTCTCTCGCTCCTGCCATCCCTCCTTTTCAAACTTCTGGAAGGCCAGTTGAAGTCATACAGAACTTCAACTTGTCTGTGGTAACCACCTTGGTGAACATATTTGCTGGATTCTTTGTTCCAAGGATTTTCTTCAGATTTAGAGTTCCATCATTGATTAACTCTCGAATGAAATGGTACCTCATCTGAATATGTTTCGTTCTACTATGAAACACCGGATTCTTTGCCAGGTGAACTGCACTCTGGTTGTCACAATGCAGTATACAATCCTCCTGTTGCATTCCAAGTTCTGATAGAAAGTTCTTCAACCATATAAGCTCCTTGGCTGCTTCTGCAATAGCCATGTACTCTGCTTCTGTGGTTGAAAGAGCAACACTCTTCTGTAACCTGGACATCCAACTGATTGCCGTACCTCCGATTGTGAACACATAGCCTGTTGTGCTCTTACCCGAATCCACACATCCACCCAAATCTGCATCGGCAAACTCTTCTAAGACTACCCCCTTTCTTCTGAAACATAGGGCAATCTCAGCTGTTCCTTTCAAGTAGCGTAACAGCCACTTTACTCCTTCCCAATGCTCTTTTCTTGGATTTGACATAAACCTGCTTACTACTCCCACTGCATGAGCAATATCTGGTCTTGTGCATACCATTGCATACATCAAACTACCAACTGCAGATGCATAAGGAACTTTAGCCATCTGTTCTCTGTCTTCTTCCGTCTTTGGGGATTGCTTCTTTGAGAGTTTTAACTGACTTCCCAAAGGTGTACTTCTGGCCTTGGCATCTGCCATACTGAACTTTTCTAAAACTTTCTTAATGTACTTCGTTTGTGAAAGTTTTAATGTACCGGTAACTCTGTCCCTGGCTATGCTCATGCCCAATATCTGCTTAGCAGCCCCTAGGTCCTTCATCTCGAACTCTCTGGACAACTGCTTCTTAAGCTTGTTGATCTCCTGTATGTCGGATCCAGCTATCAACATGTCATCAACATATAATAACAGGATGATGTAAGAGGAGTTGAATTTCTTCAAGTAGCAACAGTGATCCATCTCACATCTGTGATACCCACTCCTCTGCATGAAGCTATCAAACATCAAGTACCACTGTCTTGGAGCTTGCTTCAATCCATACAGACTTTTCTTTAACTTGCACACCAGATTTTCCTTACCGACTGTGGGAAAACCTTCTGGCTGTACCATGTAGATGTCTTCTTCTAGGTCGCCATGGAGAAAAGCTGTTTTCACATCTAGCTGTTCTAGATGGAGATCTTCAGAGGCTACAATACCCAAGACCATTCTGATTGTAGTCATCTTCACAACTGGAGAGAAGATCTCATTATAATCGACCCCTCTTTTCTGTTGGAACCCCTTGACCACTAATCGTGCCTTGTATCTTTTACTGCCATCAATCTCATCCTTTACCCGAAACACCCACTTGTTCTGCAGTGCTTTCTTCCCTACTGGGAGCTTGACTAAGGCCCAAGTCCGGTTCTTGTCAAGTGAGCTCAGTTCGTCTTCCATAGCCTTCTTCCACTGTATGGAATATTTCATCCTTAAGGCCTCTGGATAAGACTCAGGTTCACCATTCTCTGTCAGCAATAAGTAATTTGCTGAAGGAGAATATCTGACTGGAGGTCTTCGTACTCTAGTGGATCTACGAACAGTAGGAGTTGAGGTCTCTGCATCATCTGCAACCCCGTCTTCTGAACTACTGTCATCTGTGCTCCCACTATCTCCATATACATCAGAGCTCCCACTGCTTCCTGAACTTTCACCTATCTCTGGAGTACTGATAGGTTTCACAACGTCATCTTCAGAGATCTCTTCAAACTCGACTTGATTTTCTGCTTTCTCTGGTTGTTTGTTTCTGCCTGAGCTCTCTGCAAGTTCATCTTTATATAGGACATTCTCGTTGAACACCACATCCCGGCTTCTGATAACCTTTTTATTTTGGTTATCCCAGAAACGGTACCCCATGTCATCTAACCCATAGCCTATAAAAGTGCATTTCCTTGCTTTTGCCTCTAGCTTGTCTCTTTCCGAGTCTTTAACTTTGACATAAGAGACGCAACCGAAAATTTTCAAGTGTTTGAGAGAAATTTCACGACCTTGCCATTCCTCTTCTGGAATCTTGAACCCTATGGGGACTGAGGGTCCTCTGTTGATTAAATACGCTGCTGTGTTGACGGAATCTGCCCAGAACATCTTGGGTAAACCTGCATGCAGTCTCATGCTTTTAGCCCTTTCGTTCAATGTACGGTTCATCCTCTCAGCTACTCCATTCTGCTGAGGTGTCTCTGGAACCGTCTTCTGCATTCTGATTCCCTGGTCAGCACAGTAATCAACAAATTCTTTGCTACTGTATTCGCCCCCATTATCTGATCTGAAACACTTGATCTTCAAGTTTGTTTCATTTTCCACAGTAGCTTTCCATTTCTTGAAAGTGCTGAAAACTTCAGACTTATGCTTCAAGAAATAAACCCAAACCTTCCTTGTGCAATCGTCTATAAACATGACATAGTATCGGGATCCTCCCACTAAAGAAACTGAAGTGGGACCATAGACATCTGAATGAACTAGCTCCAGCTTCACAGACTTGGGCTGATGACCCACCTTCTTGAAAGTGACTTTCTTCTGTTTGCCAAGAACACATGGCTCACAGAAATCGACTTTCACAGTCTTTAGCTCTGGTATTCTTCCTTTGGAGGCTAGCATCTTCATTCCCTTCTCACTCATATGCCCAAGTCTTTGGTGCCATAGAGTGGATGCCCCAACTTCTTCAACAGCGTGTGCTTCGGCATCAGAAACTTCCACCATATAAAGTGTACCCCGCTTCTGTCCTCTAGCAACAACTAAATTCCCCTTTGTCACCTTCCACTGATGATCACCAAATGTAACATGGTGACCTTCATCATCAAGCTGCCCCACGGATATTAACATCCTCTTCAAGTCAGGAATGAACTTGACATTCTTCAAAGTCCAATCTGTTCCTAAAGTTGTCTTGAGGACCACATCCCCAACACCTGTAATATCCAGGCTCTTGTTGTCTGCTAGTCTGACCTTTCCTTTGTACTGCCGGAAATTCTGCATTACTTCTCTGGAATGACTAGCATGGAACGACGCACCAGAATCCATGATCCAGGATTCTGTTGAGTTTTCAACACAGCAAATGAGGGCATCATCTTCAGAATCTACTGCCATATTGACTTCCTTCTTGCCTTTGTCTGTCGAAGGCTTTGGGCACTGATTTCTGAAATGACCATTTTCTTTGCAGTTCCAACAGGTAACATTGGTCCTGTTTTTCTGACCACCTCTCTTTCTCGACTTCGATCTTCCTCTACCACCGCCTCCTTTGTTGGGCCTTCTTCCTCTGTCTTCTGTACTTAGGAGACTACTGGAAGATTCTCCAGCACTCCGTCTTCGCACATCCTCTCCAAGGATTAAGTCACGAATACCTTCGAATGACAACTTAGCACCTCCGGCTGAACTGCTAACTGCTGTTACTGTACCGGACCAACTCTCAGGCAACGAAGATAATAACAGCAACGCCTGTACTTCGTCTTCGAATCCAATATCAACAGATATCAATCTTGATATTATTGAGTTGAATTCATTCACATGGTCTGTCACCGAGCCGCCTTCTTTCATCTTCAGATTCACCAACTGCCGAATCAAGAAAACCTTATTTGCCGCTGAAGGTTTTTCGTACATATTAGACAGCGCATTTATCAGATTGAAGGTTGTCTTTACACTGACAATATTGTATGCTACATTCTTTGCCAATGATAACCTTATAACTCCAAGTGCCTGCCGATCTAATAAGTCCCATTCTTCCTGCGCCATCGTTTCAGGTTTTATTCCGAATAGTGCTAGGTGTAATTTTTTCTGGTAGAGATAATCTTCGATTTGCATTCTCCAAAATCCGAAATCGTGACCTTCAAATTTTTCGATCCTAACTTTCCCATCTTCAGCCATAGCTCAAAAAAAAATATTTTATAAGGCCAATCGAAACCTCGTTTCTGATGTGGAAGATCAGACTAAGCTGCAACCACAGAGCATACGCGAGATACGACTTCCTTTAAACCCGGAGCTCTGATACCAGTTTGTTGGGATATAACAAAACAAGTTAGGCACTTCCGACAAACGATAAACGATTCCGAAAACACGCGGAAATAAAATGGAGAATAACGGCAAACTAAAAAAAACTGAAAATCGGAACACAATATTTAACGTGGTTCGGTCACGGGATCACGACCTACGTCCACGGGCGAACGAGAGAGAGAGAGGGTTTTATTAACACCAAGAAATTACAATCATACAAGGCTAAACTGCACTTGTAGTCTGACCACTCACAAGAAAATATCACTCGCACTTTTGGCTGCCAAACTGGACTCTGCACAAGAGGCTATCTCACAAAATCGTGATATATCTATCTATGTGTTTGTGTTTCTTTGTGTTTGTGTTTGTGTGGTGAGTGAGTTGTGCATTTCTCTCAACAAAAACACCTCCTATTTATACACAAAAATGTAGTGTGAATTGAGACGTATGAATTCAAAAAAAAGAAGCAGGCATGCTTGTGTCCTTCTTCTTCCTCCCTTTGTTGACTAAGAGAAACCTCATTCTTCTTCCTACATTTGTTGACTAAAAAAGGCCTCTATTCTTTAACAAAAATGCCACATTACACCGGAATCCGGATAGTTATGCCAAAATTTTGGACCTAAATCCTTAGGCCTTCCGGTGTGCCCTCTCTCCTCCTCTCACTTTTTGCCTGCCACATCAGAATCCAGTCAGCATTTCTCTCTCATCGATTTACCCCCGGGAATGCTTACCTCTCACTACCTCTCTCTACGTCTCACTTTTTAATTTAAAAACCAAATTAAAAATAGAATTAAAACACAATAAATAAATTCATAAACTAAATTAAAATTAAACTAAATTAAACTTAAAATTAAAATTACAACTAAAAATTAAAAACGACACGTTACGTTAAACTAAAAATAAAAACGACAAACATTATGTTAAACTAAAAAACTACATCCCGTATTTTTTGACGATGTCGTTTTTCAATTTTAACGCCAACTCGAGGGCCGCGCCGGTGAGATACTCGGTGGGTTGCATCAAGATTAGCATGTCGATCGCCCGGTCCTTTTTCTCGAGGGACATTTTTCTCGCCAATCTTTCCTCTTCGGTGGATTTGACGTGCCCCGATATGGTAGACAAAAGTTGATTGAACTTTTCGTTAACGTCATCTATTTTGCCGTCGTTCACCGAACTCGAAGACGCCGCGGCTTTTCCTTTCGCTTTTGCCCGATTACGGCCCATCGGTCTTTCAAAATCATCGGGAATTTCGTTGACGTCGGCCCCGATATGTGCATCCGAAGACGTCGTGTATTGCGTCTCGGATGTTTTTGAACGTTTTGAAACATGTGTCGGTGCCGGATCGGTGCCGACCCCCTTCCACCTCGGGTATTGGCGGACCACATCCCAAAAAGCCATATAGCGAAACGGTTTACCCTTGTTGTCGTGTTGGTAAACCGCAAGAGCTTTTTTGAGGATGTCTTGATCGCTCTCGCCGGATTCCCGTTGCCCCATAAAGTTAACGAACAACCTGTTAAACTTATTCGCATAACCATTAACGACTAGAAATTTAGTCGTCAACGTATCTTTGGAACGATAAAATTCACGTCCCAAATTTTTGTGAAAAACTACGCGAATTGTCTCCCAAAAATGTGCTTTTGATTGAGCGTTTCCGGCTTCGCAATCCTCGAAAACGGCAACCCAAGCACGCGCCAGCATAACCTCTTCATCTTCGGTCCATGCTTGAGCGGGAGCGGGACCGGTGGGTTTCTTTCGGCTTTTTCGTTGAAGTGGGATGTCTTCGGGCTCGGATTCTTCCAAATCCTCCGGTTGTGTCTCCGGCAACGCATCGTCGCTCGAATCGGAAGTGTCGATATGTTGTGGTTGTGGCTCCGTAAAAGTCGCGGAAGGTCCCCCGTAGGTGTCCCGAAAAACGGGTTGAAGGGCGATTGCGGGTATTGGAATTGTGGGGACATCGATTGGTATTGGAATTGAGGTGGGGAAAAAACGCTCGCTCCATTTGCGGAATGTACGGAGCGGGTTCCGGTGATGATTGCGGGAAAATGTTCTTTGCGGTTTTTGACTTTCGTTGGGATGATTGTTTGGGAGCCATTGGAAATTTTTTGGAGAAAGTTTGGAGAGTTTGAATGTGTGTAAAAGAGTATAATATGTTGAATGTGTGTGTTTATATATAGAATTGTTTAAAAAATTTTTTTTTTTTAAATAACGGCTATATAGCCGTTGCCCAACGTTCAAACCTCAACGTCGCACGACGTTCAAACCTCGCGCGGGTGCAAGGTGCGACGGGCTCGCAAGGGGGGAGGGGGCGGTGTTCACCGCGGGCGTCGGGGTGTCGGGCTAGGGCTGGCAGAGGCATACCGGATAGCCTTAGAAATGGCATCTATAAAGAACCTTTATATACCCATTAGTGATTATTTGCTTTTTGTAGAAATGTATTTTAATGTTTCCCTAAAGTTTATAAAAGCGCTGCTCGTTATCTCAAGTCTCGTTCGCACCCAACTTCAAAAATTGTGGCTCATTTTCTTTCTATAATGCAAAAATATTTAGTGTATTAAACTGTGTAATAATCATAAATTGTATAGAATTTGATCCAATATAGTTTCCTAATTGACTACCAGGGTTTCAATTTGTGCTTGTTTACTAGATTCATTTAGAATCTTATTCAAAATTTGTAATGAATCATCTCTCGAGGATGTACCACTTTTATGATGTCTTCCCCTCCCTTAGAAGGTCCTGTACATTTGAAATGGTTTTCGTACTTGACTATACTTGTAAGGTAAACATCAAATAAAACGATAAACATACTATCAAATTTTCCTTTTGGGTTGGTGTAAATCGGGGGTTTTATGTGTTAGACCTAAGCCATTAGTTATATCATCAATGAAAACTTTGATACCACAAACATATAGAGTTGGTTTTAAAGAAAGAAATACATATATACATGAGGTAACTCCATATAATATTGTATAAATTTCTTTCTCATTGTTTGTGTCACGCGAATCCATATATTCATTCTAGATCCATATTTTTTTAACATTGTAGATATTAGATAATTTTTATATAAACTTTTAACATATCACACAATGATTCAATAATTATCATCCGCCTTTGAAATCAACCATCTTCGTCACCTACCTAATACCTTGAAAATGCTTCTATATTTTTTTTTTGTCTTAAACTATTTTCAATCATATTTTTAATGAGTAATGGCATTCGTACAAACATTTTGAAGGCAACAACATGTTCCATTATTTTCCATTTAGTTGGATGTATTCAATGAGTTGTTATGAATATAACAAACCAAATAAGATGTCGAAAAGAGCAAAACATTGTCCTTCTTAATAGGTCCTGTTGTACCACAATGTCAAAATGGTCAAAAAGAGCAAAACATTGTCCTTCTTAATAGGTCCTGTTTAACCAGGTATAAGAAAAAATATCTAAATATTTGAAATCTTGTATAAACCGTTTGGAACTTGGGACTTATAGGAACGGACTCAGTTTGTTTAATCGAGCATTCATTTAACCGAGCATTCATTTAACGGTTCAGGCAAGCTCTGCATCCAAATAAGATGTCGAATCAGGACTTGCACCGATAGGCATAATACTTAGTGTGTTCAAGAGTACGTAAAAATATATTGTTGACAAATATTATCGAATATAAGTGCAATAATATTTTGTCATTGTAATTAGTGTATGTATGGGTATTATGTTTTTATCGTTTCACCTAATGTCAACTTTTTTGGAATACATTCCTAATTAATTTTCATTATTATAATAAGGTGGCAAATTGGATACACTACCTAGAAACTAATACCAACGGGCAACAATAGATCATACGAACCAACCTAATAATTGTTGTTGCACATGAAAGATTAAAGGAAGTCTATGAATTATCTTATGTATACTCCAATGAAAACAAAATTCCATTAAATCTTAGTAGGTTAATAAAAGAAAAAACAAATATCTGTTTAATTTTATACAAAATTTGGTCAAGCCTCATTTTCATTTGTGAGGAAAGAAAAAGCAAAACTCTTTCTATAGACATGAAATGAGAAATCTACCACATGAATTTGATGGGCCAAGCGAATAGGGTGGGTGGGCCTGCATGTCATTAAAGAGTGAGGTGGTTTGATAAAGAAAATGGGATTTTTTTTTCTTTCTTGTGAAATGATTAAAGGTTGAAGCCTTGAAGGTACCATCGAGCTTTATTCCCACCACTCTAATGCTTTCCATCATTTTGGTGTGCCAACCTTAATCCAATGTCTAATGTTATTCTCTGTCAAGAAAACTCTCAGTCGTACCCTATCACTTAAAAAAAATTTGTAGCCTTTCTTGTCGACATATAGTTAGATGCCTTTTATAATAATCAAGAGGCTTGATGCGATGGTGCTTATTAAAACATGAAGTATTTTTAGAAAATTGTATCTCTGACATCTTTTTGGTTTAACTTATCGGAAGTTTAAGTTAAAACTTAATTAAGTCGTTGGTTGATTACAAAACTATACTTTTACTATTTTTTTTAATTTGTAATGCCTTTATTATCTAGCACTTGACTAGTTTAATAAATGTTGCTTGTTAAAAAATCCGCAAACTAACATAAAATTGTAGTAAAGGTTTCTATTGGTTTATAATAAATATATTTTAAATGTTCATCAATCTATTAACATAGAATGCATACGATATAACTATTTGCCTTATACATTTAGGAAATACTGTATTTTTTTTGTCTTGTTATATTTTTAATAAATTATCAATTAGTCATTATCTTTGAGAAAAAAATTATAGAAATGGTACATATAAAAATATCTAGAGGTCCTATGTTTGATAAAACAACAAAAATGGTCCTTATATTTGAAAAACCTTCAAAAAGGAACCCTGCAAAATAATATAATTAACCCTTTTTTTGAACAAATTACATAAATGGTCCTTATAAAATTATCTAACGGTCCTCTATGTTTGAGAAAATTACATAAATGGTTCCTAAAAAGTTATCTAATTGTCCTTATATTTGAAAAAAATAAAATGGCAAGAATTGGTTTTTGTATGATAGCAAAATAATAAACATGGTATATATGTAAGATAAAACAATAGTAATAGTTCCTATGCAATACAAAGTGAATGGTTCATGTGTAATAACGATATTACAACAATGGTCCATGTAATAGCCTAATTAGAGAAAGTCTCTATGTAAAACCAAATTTATAAAAATAGTCTATGTATAAGACAAAATTATCGTACTAGTCTCGGTCTATTAGTGAAATTATAGAAAGGGTCCATATGAAAAATAACATTACAAAAATGGTGTTGAATATATTTGATAAATAAAGCAATTGCAATGCACGATAATCTCCACTAGTTGTTACAATTCTAGACGTGTAATATGGACTTGTCATTTTTCTGTTCGACTTAAATTATTGTAATCAATCTAAAAAATGTGAATCGTATCTCAGACATTCTTATTTAGTATCCGTCACAAAATTATTACGTGTACGTTCCACAAAACCACACAAAATTGTTGTCATCACACAGTCACATTAGCACCAGATACGCACCACACCATATGGTGTACACACCACACAACATCACCAAATTACTTTAAGACAAAATTACAAAAATAGTACCTGTAGTTTGTGATTTTTTTGTGGGTAGAGTCCTTCGACTTTAAAAATTGTAAAACATTTTGTCGTTGTAATTGGGTGAGGGGGATTTAATAGACTATTTTTATGATTTTTAAAGTTGAGGGACTCTAGCCACAAAAAATACAAACCACAGGGACCATTTTGGCAATTTTTTCTAAATATTGTCACTAGACATTAATATTAAATTTTAAATATAATATGATACATTGTTTCAAAACTAAAATATAAATAACATGATAAAATAAAATTTTATTAAAGAAAAAAAACTTGGGAGTTCAAACCATGATAATATATATTGATCACTCAACATATATTGAGTGGTCTATAAAAATTAGCAAAAACATATCATCTCCAATGTTGGTAATTGATGTTGAGTGGTCAAACAAATAATGAAAATTATTAAAAAAATGTTCTCATTGAAAATGCTCTTAGATTATCCCCATTAGCAACCCAACCCATATTTTTTATTTAAAAATTAATTTTTTATTCTTCCACCTATATAACCCAACCAACTCAATTTTTCACACTCATTAGCAACCTAACCCAATTCTATATTTTAATTTAAAAAATCACAAAAATATTATCAATATTGGTCTCATTTTGTGAAGAAGAAACATTACACATTTTAATGTATTTTTTAATAAATATTATATTACTTTTCAATAAAAAAGATTTAAAAACTAGAAAAGGGAGAAAAGAAAATTGAAAAGGAAAAGAGAGAGAGAGAGGGGCGATCTTGGCTCGTGGGGGTGGCCTAGGCCACCAAAATTTTTGATATTTTGAAGTTTTATTTAAAATGTGGAGCACTGTGAGCCTTTTGGCTAATCCTCCCCAATGAGAATGGTCTTAGTATTGTATAAGGGGATAGCTAAAAAGACATCATTATTTACCAGTTAGACACCTTAATCATTACTTTTAAGTAGGGCCAACTGTTTTTTATTTGTTGGAATTACAATGTTTCCGGAAAAAACGGATATGATTGGTTAAGAATGTTTGACTTTTATTTATAGGTGTATATTGGGTGTCTATTTAATAGCACCATTGTATAAACGTTGGATTGAAAAAACCAACGATTTTGACGGAAACTATGAGAATCAAAACTTTCTCAAAATAAAAAGATTTATTATGGATAAAATCTAATTTGTATTCTAATAAAAATCGTTGATTCTTTGGATCCGGCACTCTAAAATCGTTTTTATATATAAATATTACTTATCTTTCTCAATATACCCCTCCCCCCCCAACACACACCCCACCCACCCACATACATACATACATACATACATACATACATACACACACACACACACACACACACACACACATATATATATATATATATATATATATATATATATATATATATATATATATATATATATATATATATATATATATATATATATATATTACATACATACATTCATATATATATATATATATATATATATATATATATATATATATATATATATATATATATATATATATATTACATACATACATTCATACATAAAGAGAAAGAGGATTAGGTTCACATGAAAACACTTTATAATGTGAGAAGTGAGAACATTTGTGGGTCTTTGATCTAATAGCATCCAACGATTGTGATTAAAGTCTGAGATTAAGATGTTAGAGACGACACGACGAACCGGATGTCAAGGAAATGATAGTTTGGATTAGGGGATACCATCAATGAGGGTTTAGCAAATCAATATTAGATATGATAAACTTTGATTTTTAAGAGGAATATAATAATCAATTAATAAAATAATATTTTAAAACGATTGTAAAATGTTAAACATAAGGATTTTGATAAATATGATTTTAAAAAAAGTTTTTTAAAGGTATATTATGATGTTTAAGAAAATGAAAATATAAAAAAACATAAAATATAAAGAAGTTATGATTATTAAATAGTCAGTGTTAAAAAAGAGAGGATTTAGATCAAAACATACTACTTTATCTTTTTGCAATTTCTAGCAACCCAAATTGAAAAATGACGCATTTTTAAATTGATACGTTTATTTAGTTAATATTTATAAACGTAATCGTTTAAAATGTCATAGGTTTCTAATAAAGAAAACTTTTATATATCATTATATAACTGAATTATCTATAATAGTCTCAAAATCAACAATCTATTTGAGGATAAACACTTTACAAAAATTATACGTGGTGGCACCAATGATTAACTATTCATATTCCTAAAAGATAAAGTATATAATTAAATATAATCGAATGCGTTGTTTCAAAACTAAAATATAAATAAATAAGTAAAATAAAATATTTTTAAAAATAAAAATATTATGTGTTTAAATTATAATGATATATTGACCACTTAATATATACTGAGTGGTAAATAAAAGTTAGCAAAAAATCTATTATCTTTAATATTGTTAAGTGATGTTGAGTGGTCACGCAAATAGTGAAAAACTATTTAAAAAAAAAATACTCTTATTGAAAATGGCCTTAAGATCATTTGAGAATAACATGTATTGTATAAACCTTGGATTAAAAAAATCAACAATTACGAAGAGAATAAAAAATTTCTCAAAATAAAGGGATTTATCATGGATAAAATCTAATTTGTATTCTACTAGAATTGTTAATTCTTTTAACATATATATATATATATATATATATATATATATATATATATATATATATATATATATATATATATATATATATATATATATATATATAGAGGGGACCATGTTCGCATGAAAACACTATATAAAGTGAGAAGTGAGCACAATTGTGGGTCTTTGATCCAGTAGCATCCAACGGTTGCGATTAAAGTTTGAGATTAAGATGTTAGATGCGACACGACGAATCTCGGTGTCGGAGAAGAGACGATTTAGATTAAATGAGACCAACATCGAGGGTTTAGGATATCGATCTTAGATATTATAAACTTAGATTTATAATAAGGGTATAATAGTCAATTGATAAAATAATGATTTAAAACTATTATAAAAATATTTAAAATAAGGATTTAGACAAATATGATATTATGAAAGTTTATGAGTATATTTTGATATTTAGAATTTAGGTTGGACAAATATAATATTTTAAAGTTTATGTATAATAAATATGATATTTAGAAATTAAATTGGACAAATATGATATTTTGATGTTTAAGAAACATATACAAAATTCTGAAAAAAAACATAGAAAAAATAAAAAAGTTATGATTATTAAATAGTCACTCTTAAACAAAAAAGCCGGATTTGGATCAAAACATGCTACTTTTTCGTTTTGCAATTTCTAGTAACCCAAATTGAAAAATGATGCATGTTTAATTTGATACGTTTCTTTAATTAATATTTAAAAACGTAATCGTTTAAAATGTTAAAGGTTTCTAATAAGGCAAATGTTTATATATCATAATATAACTGAATTATCTATAATAGTCTCAAAATTAACAATTTATTTGAGTATAGCACTTTACCGAAATTATACATGGTGGCACCAATGATTACTACTATTCATATTCCCAAAAGGTAAAGCCTTGCATGTTGTGCACTTATGCAATTTCTTTCTTTTGAATTTTGTTATCTTTTATTTTACGTTTAATATCATTAAGTTATTTGGTTTTATCGTTTTATAACATATTTTTAGAATTAAACCTGTTTTTGTACGTTTATTGAGATATAATACAGTTGTTCTCAGTTTATTAAATAGCATAAGATATTGTATTCAAATATTGTTGATGTTATCATGTCATTTTAACTTTTTTTTTTTTTTTAAAATAACTTCATCCATTATCTATTACGTCGTAATACGTAAATCACTCCCCTAAATTTAATGAGTTAAATATGATATCCTTAGGTATACAGAAATATAAACATACCAGATCAATGGAACATGATACATACATGCATGTATGTCAAACAAAATGAATATGCGAGCTATTATTAAAGGAAAAAACAAATGTTTGTCCTTTCGAAAAGAGTAATTCCCAAATAAATTATACGTCCGAAAATAATTTTAATAATCAAGTGGGATAGATCATATATTCCCTTCGTACAAAGTAACATAAATCAAAAGATTTTATTCGCTTTCGTGATGGCAAAATACCTAGATGAGACGGATTAAGTAAATAGTCATTTATTAGTAGGCGTTAAAACTTATTTTGTTGCGTTGAATCCGTATATAATTTTCTGTTCATTTTTGCGTTGAATACATTTGGTGAATAGAATTATAAAATTATAATCTAAGATTTCAGTTGACATAATGTAAAATAAAAGGTTTTTTGTACTTAAATAAAATTTGGACAACATTCAATTCATTTAATATGTGATCATTATGAATTTAATTTAATTATTCAAATTAATAAAGTCAAGTATAACCCAGATCGAATAATGTACCTACAGCAAATGGTTCAACATACGTTTACGTGATCTACGTCATGATACTCAAAGGGTGAACTCAAAATATGGTTTCAGATTTTTGAAATTTGTATTTCGGCTTAACCTACTTTCAATAAATTCGGATTCTATGAAGATAATAGATTTTCTGTGTATTTTATAAAACAAAAAAAGAATGTTTAATAATTCAAGAAGCTATTAAAATATGGGATTTGTGGAAAAGTGTACTTTTTTTACTTGGAAAATCAGAAAAAGCTTTGGATTGGTCTCTTATCAGTTATCACACATCAATACACAAACCATCCATCATAAAGAACCCCATTCCACCAACCTTTATCGCTCTCTATTTCTTTCACCCACCACCCACCAACAACCACATTCATTCATCCATGGATGAAAAAGAAAACAAGAACAAGAAAAAGAAGCAAAAACACAAACACCCAAATGATCAATCCTCCTCAGATTACTCTTTCAAACCCTCATCGGAAGTCAAAGGCCTCCGCTTCGGCGGTCAATTCATCGTAAAATCCTTCACTATCCGCCGTGCTCGGCCACCTGAACTCCTCCGCCTCCTCTCTTTACCCCCACCGACAACCACCCACAATAAAACCCCATCTGTCTTCCCCTCCACCACCGCTTACCTCCCCACAAACTTCACCATATTAGCGCACCATGCATGGCACACCCTCACACTCGGCCTCGGCACCAAGAAATCGAAGGTGGTTCTGTTCGTGTTCGAATCGGAGAAAATGAAGACGGCGATGGACCGCATGTGGCCGGCGGAGATCCCTTTAGGGGAAGTGAACCGGAAACTAATCAGAGGACTGACCGGATGCGAGATGGCCCGGTTCAAGTTCAGAAAAGGGTGCATAACGTTTTATGTGTATGCTGTTAGACGAATCGGAAACATAGGGTTTTCATGTGCGGATGATCTGAGGGTAATTTTGGAATATGTGGTGGCTTTGAATGATTTCATGGATCATACTGCAATGCTTGCTATGCCTAACCAGAGAAGCATTAACTTTGCTCCCCCTGCTGCCATGGCCCACTAGCCTTGCCAAAGTTACTATATTACCCCTTCCTCTTCAAGTTCTTATTATTTTTTTTTAAATTTCTTGACTGGAAATATTTTTCTTGTAATCTGGGGAAATTTTTTGATTAAATTTTGTGACATTCTATAGTTCTGCACCTGTTCAATGTAACTTAGGATCAATAAATTGAGTGTGACACCTGTACTATATGTTAACTTTTTGATGTGTTTTTCGAATCCCACCATTGGGCAACTTTTCTATGGCACTAGAGTGATTTGTGAATATTGTGTGGTTGGATAGGAGTCGTATTCCATATAATAAAACAAATACTGATAATTACGAAATTACAAAAATGGATACAACAAAAAAATTTCAATCAAGTTGGTTGTTTGTGATTTTATTGTCTCCTCACAATTTAGTTGGTGTAATTAGAATTTATAGGATTGCAAAATATGTCTAAAAGCATGGTCAAATGCAAGTGATGTGTTGTATAAGGCTTGATCCGTTTGTATACTCTCTTTTTGTCTAGCATTTATACTTGCTAATGGTCGATTTGGGTTGAGTTCTGGTTCAGGTTGATCTGGAATGGGTTTGGGTTCGGATCTAGGTTGTTCGAGTTCAACTCATTTATTAAGTGAGTTGAAAATAAATGAGTTGAATATCTCAATTCAACCAAACTTGTTTAATTAAATGAGTTGAGTTTTAACTAACTGCAAACCCAATTTGTTAAATAAATGCATTGTCATTGGGTTGACATATTAAAGTTTTTTCCAACCCAACCCACCAAGGCTATACGACATACAAGCCATCTCACAACCGCAACGCCAAAGTCCACGTCGACCACACCGAACGCCGAGCTCCACCAACGACGTACTACCATCGACCACTACTGTGGGAGAGAAAAGGAAAGAGAAAGAAAAAGGGAGAGACAGAAAGAAAAGGGAAGAGATTGAGGCCCGAGCACTGCATTTCCCGTATCTCGGCGCTTGAACCACACTCGGGCATAATGTTACCGAGCTATCCACAAGATCCACGCAAGACCCCGAGGGTGCTCAGTGCTTGTTCGCCACCCAACCTAATGGTGGGCGCAGTCCATCCCTCATTTCCTTTCTATCACTGATGTCAACTTTCTCTCTCTTTTCATTCTTTTCCTTCTATCATCCTCTTGACCTCTCATCCCTAAAGATTTTCAAATAAAATACTTGAGTTAAATAAAACTTATTAAAAAATATATTAATAATTCTTAAAATGTTAACTTAAAACCAAAAATAATATTTTATTAAATTAAAATACAATACTTCAATATAAAAAATAACAAAATAAAAAAACAATTAGTCATCGAGGTTGCCTATGTAGACTACTGAAATATAGACCGATCATAGATTGTAGTGTGTTTCTTCATCACAACTCTTGAATAGTTTCCTCATTTACTTATTCATCATTTAAATGATCGATTATGTGAACAGAGCATATCGCTCCACATCGTATTGTAAGATCATATTGCATAATAATGATACATGCATACATTATATTCCCAAGTACGTTTTCACGTATTGGCCATGTCAGGTGTGCAAGAATACTCCAACGAGCTTTTCATACGCCAAAAGCTCGTTCCACATCTTTTCTTGCATCCTTTTTGTGTTTCCTTAAACCGTATACATTTTCTTCATTTGGATACAAAAAGGTTTTCACAAAAGTAGTCAAATTTAGGTATATCTCATCGGCAAGATAATATCCACATTATATTATACTTTGTTAACTTGAAATGGACTTTGAGGTGCCTTACCATGTATTTTGTCGTTGAATAATGGTGAGTGGTAAAGGACATTGAAGTAGTTGTGGGAACTAGCGAAGTCAAAGAGTTTATGCCAAAACCATAAACTTGCAAGGCCACATCTTTAAGCATAATCGTCAGGTGACCATGATCACCTATTGTGTAGAGACCTCGCCATGCGGTTGGGCAACCCCTCCAACCCCAATATGTACAGTCAATGTTACGTAGCATTCCAAGAAATCCATGTTTATTTTAGTATGCAATGTTAAAAGTTGTATGTCGCTAGACGTCGGTCTACACAAATATTCATCTCCGTAGAACTTAATAGTATTTTCACGAAAGAAGGTTAAAGTATCGTGTGAAGTTCTTTCAGAACTATTCAAGTACTCATCTAAGGCATCACCGTACATTAGTTGCCGAATTGTAGATGTGTAGTCCTGCAATAGACTATAACTTCTCTTGAATCTAGTGTCGTATTGTAAAGTAAAAAACGTGGATGATGTGTCTGCATATCATCAACTATTTGTAAAAATAAATTTCTCGTCATTTGAAATCATCTTCTGAAAGTGGCGTCACTAAATAGAAGATTGTCAGCTAAGTAATCCCGTACCTGTTGTTCATGATCTCTGTTTACGTAAGTTCTTCTACTTCTTGGATCGTTGGAACTTGTAGCGTCTTAAAGAATAAATAGTGCAACTTGATGTGTGGCGTACATAATTTGTATGTTGTTATTCAATGACGATGTACCATTCGAACTAGATGAAGAAGACAAAACAATATTTTTAAGTGCATATTTGCTACATAAAAACTCAAAGCTTTATTATGATGATGCAGGAATTTGGAGGATATTGATAAACAGTTTGGTGGTATAATTTGTTAAAGTGTAGATATGCTATTTATATATAATTTTAAAGACAATAATTAAAAATTAAAAAAACTCTTATACTAGACATTCCCAAACGGCCACAAAGAAATTGAAAAGTGGAGTATCAACGGCATGGGTATGTCGAGCATACCCCTAATTTTTCGGAACCGAGATGTACGGCCAATGTATCCCGACGATACCTACCCTTCCCACACCACCTTTCCGTTGCACTCTGTCTACCCTAAATAAATGGATTGAACCCGAGTTGACACATTTAAAATTTAAAAATATAAACAATTTAAAAAAATTACACCTACTTAAATTAGTTCCAAACTCAAATTGTTTCAAAGTATGAAAAAATACAATCACATATAAAAAATAAAAATAACATTAGAAATGTTAAATTTCTAAATAAGAACTTAAACAAAAAAAAACTTAAATCCCATTTAACATTGTTTACTTACTATATGACCATTTTTTGGAATCTAGAGTTGGAAGGCATTAGGAAAGGGATTCATGAATAAGTAAATATACGAATGATAGGGAGTCACAATTGCTAGGGTTTAAGACTATGTGAGAGGGAGGCTGAAAGAGAGTCACGTGCGAGAGAAAGTGCTAACATTATCTTGAGAGATTTTGAGATAGATAGAGAGAGAGAGAGAGTATGTGTGTGTGTGTATGCACACACGTATGTGTGTGGCATCCTGATCAGGGAGAGGCTAAGATGGAGTCGTTGTCGTTAGGTTTCAACTTGATTATTGTGTGAGTAACATAACAAGCTACTTGAGTATATAGTGTATCAGCACCAAGTGAGATATCAAAACTAGGGTTATGTTTTTTTACATATAAGTAATAATATAATAAATGAATAAAAGTATTTGAATCATATATATATATATATATATATATATATATATATATATATATATATATATATATATATATATATATATATATATATATATATATATATATAGTATTAAATACATTTAACAATTATTGTGTGACTGTAGGACCAAATGTGGAGCGTCCGATCAATATTATCTACGGTTTTAGATGCAGGGGCTTAGTTGTAAATATATTGTAATTAAATTATCAGATCTTACAATTAAACCCTTAGAAAGAGTATTTTAGTCTATTAATCAAAATTTAAAAAAGTAATGGATTATGTTTTAACCAACAAAATCTACGATCACGGACACGATTTTATTTTCAGTTACGCATGATTACATCAATACACTCCCATTCTCAAAGAATGACTATTCTCAGTTACGTACTTTAATTTAGCAAAACAATAATCGTTCACGCTCCCATTCTCAAAGAATACACGCTTACATTCTCAAAGAATACCCACACATTCTCAAAGAATACACTTTATTTATTTTATTTTGTCATAACATTCTCAAAGAATACATTTACATTATCAAAAAATACACTATATACATTCACATTCTCAAAGAATACCCCTACATTATCAAAGAATACCGTATAAATCCTAAGGAATTAATCAAATCAGGGAGACAAAAACGAATGGATTGCATATGATGTAAAATAAGGTTAACCGAATAAGGATTCCAAACCCCAAATCGAACTCCACCCAGATCTACAGACCCTTGAGGAAGCAGTTTCGTGTCACATTAACACCAGTTTTGCACCCAACAATGAAGCACTCGAGAGGCGGATGGATCTTTAATCAAAATCTTTCATCAAAATCGAACTCCATCCCCAATAATGATCCATATACGTCGGTGCTTGGAATATACTGACGCAATCGGTACACAGCCTAAACCCACCGTTCTTTTGGCAATTCGTTTTCTTCATTCCTTGATTTTGCCCATTCCCACATACTATTTCACCTGCCGACACGCACGGTTGATAATGATCAATACAAAAGGAAAAAAAGAGCTAAAATATCTAGTTTTGTATCGTCGATTGAAAATTACCGGAAATTGGAGTTTTGTATTAAAGCATTGTAGTCTACAAAATTATTTACCAAACAATTGTCGTTTACAAAATATTTACCAAAAGATTGTAAAATCTATTTACTAAACCCACAATCTTTTTGGATGTTTTCTCAAAGGAATTGCTTCCTCAAATAAAGCTGTAATGTTTTTCAAATTAAAAAAGTGTCATATAATCACATCGAAACAAAATCCAGATATAAAAGCCAAATCTCCAAAGAATCTCAAATATAAACAATCATATATGATGTACAGACAGATTAGAAGAACACAAATACCAAAACTCCAAGGAAGCACAAAAATGATGTCCAAATGCTATACAAACATCGGTAGTGGAAGAATAGAGAAATAACAGGGAAAAAATCGAAACATTATATAGTGAGGATGTGATGGAGAGACGCATAACGGAATAAATATTGCTTGCCGGAATGGGAGACCATAGACCAATACAAAAGAAAAAAAAGCAAAAATATATAGTTTTGTTATCGTCGATTAAAAATTACCGGACGATGGCTGCTAAATCGCGATGGCGGTAAGGGTTTTCGTGGAGTTTCTTTTTAATCGATCGGTGACAACAACGACGAGGTGGACCTGTGGCAAATGCTGAATCGTTAATTAATGGTTGTGGCAGAGGAGAGAATACTAAGAGAAAGTAGAAGGGGCGATCTGAGAGATGGGGAAGAGGAGGCGAAAGGGATATATATCCGTTTCCGTAGACGTGAGACCTAGTCAAATTTGTATTATATTGCATAATTACAGGGATTTAGTTTAAATAATCATTAATTGAAAATCGCAAAATACATTATTTGCTCCTATCAAATGATTGGTTAAGAATTAGTCTTACAATCACACAATATTTAGAAAATGTATTTGAACCTACATTTATATATCTACTATACCTAATAAATAAAAATAATTTTTGCCACGTGTCATCACCATATTCATTTAGCCACACGTCATTTTTTGATAATTTTGATTTTTTTTAAAAAAATAATTGTTTGACAGTTGCTTAAACTCCTTAACGATGCTTAATCTTTGGGTTGGTTAGCATATCTCCCTCAATTTCCCCCGATTACGCGTTTCTATTTGAAAATCAAATCACCTATATATTTTCCACAAATTCTTTACTGCTCACCATCTTACCCCGAAGAATCCCATAACGCTCATCATTGTTACTGTCATCGATCTAGAAACCCTAAATGCAACCTTCTGCCACTTTGTGCTTCCTCCAAATTATATACATACCATTTGTCAAATGTTGTGTTCATCGGCAGTCACCCACTTCGTCTCCATCCTTCTACCTCTCTTACTCGTTGTAAAAAAAGCCCTAGATTTTTAGTGTGTATGTTATTTTGCAGGTCCTGAAATAATGTCGGCAGTGCCTGAAATTAGCACCTACAGTTTTGCCCTCCCGGTGGCCACCTTAACTTCAAATCATCCACGACATACTATTATTTGACTTGTATTTGACTGTTGACTTCGTGTATATGCATGTGTTTTAGCTGCTTGTTAGATGCATTTTATGCATCTTTTCTAAGCCCTTTTTCCTTTATTTTATTTATTTCCTTAACCATTTACATGCATTTTTAGTTATTTTCCGGGAATTTCGATACTTCATAAGTTTGGTGTACTTTTCAGGGTAATTGGGAGAATGGAGCCAGTTGGATGCGTTGGAGCAATTGTGGATGATGGCATGGAGCGGGAGCTTAGAGCATATGGAAAGAAGTATTGGAAGCTTGGCAGGGAGCTTGGAGTAACTATGGAAGCATTGGACAACAATTGGAAGCAAATGGAAGCAAGAAAAAATGAAGAAACCTACTGCCCAAATCCACACGGGTCGTGTGGATCCTTGCAGTTTCCACAAAATCGCATTTGAAGTCCCAGTTCTGCACGGGGTCGTGTGAAATCCACACGGGCCGTGTAAAATCATGCAGTGACCATTGAAGAAATCACACGACCCGTGTGAAATCTACACGGGGTCGTGTGGCGCAAAAAGAGGCGGTTACACATCAGTTTTCTGCACGGTTTAAAGGCGATTTTTGGGTCATTTTTGGGTAGTTAGACTTCTAGAGAGCAAGAGAGGACGATTTTGAAGAGGAGTATTGATCCAAAACATTCGGAAAACATCAATTTGTGGTTTAAACATTGTTTGTAAGTGCATTTAGACTACTTGTTATCGTTTGTATTGTAGAGATCTTAGTCCACTTATGTGTGGCTAGATCTCTACCTTTTTCGATTCTGTTAAACATATGATTTGGTGTTCTAAATCATTTGGCTAGAAGTTTGTCTATGTTTTTCATCTAGTTGTTCAAGTTATGCGTTTAATGTTCAGTTGATTCTTATGTTGATTCATTTTGGCCAATTGAATTGATGTTTGTATCATGATTTTTAATCTATTTGTGAAATCCGTAATTGTTTTATGAATAGATGTTGTAACAACACCCGAATTGATCTTTTGTTGAAGATTATTTGGATGTAATTTGAATAACACGTTTTCACGCTTCCGAGCTTGTGAGAAGCATTAAACGTTGATTGGTTGTTCACTTAAATCCTAATGCATTTCTCTAATATAATCCAAGAGCTTGTTTGGATTATGTTAAGAGAAATAGGTTTAATTCAAAGAGCTTGTTTTGATTAAATCACTTTGTGAACCAAAAGTGTTAGAGCTTGTTAATGCTTTTAAAACCATCCTAGATGAAACGAATAGAACTTCTAGTCTTAGATTGAGAATCCTTATCAAACATGTGAAAATGGAATCGGAATTTTACTTCTTTGTGTTTTCCTATCTTTCAGTTTATTTATACGTTTAATTTAATTGGTTTTATAATTTTCGTATATCAAAACCCCCATTTTATATCTAGTGTATCTATTATGATAAATCTGGCATAATACTAGACCCGCGTCCCTGAGGATCGACCCTGCTTATCTCTTACTACTTTATTAGTAAATTGAGCAGAGAACTAAGATTTGAGTTTATTATTTAATATCTCAATTTATTTGTTGAATTGACGCATCAACAAATTGGCGCCGTTGCCGGGGAGCTACATTAGATACTGATTGGTTATTGAATGAGCATTTGCGTGATTCTTCCGATAGCGACGCTCCGCACTCTCCCCATGTCTACCGTTCTCCTCGGGGTGGTGCTTCCTCTTCCGCCGCCGCCCCGTCTTCCCCTCGCGAGGATGCTGATCCGTCTTCCACCAACGACCGATTAACTCGAATCGAGGAAAATCTTTCCGGTCTACGAACGGATTATCAAACTCTTAACACCACTGTCCGCTCCATCGACACCCGCCTCACCACTTTCCATAACGAGTACACCAACAATTAGGGCCAACAACAACAATATTGGGAGCAACAAGCAAACCACTGGGAACAGCAGCAAAAACAGTATTCAGACATGTATTCCCTGTTCCAAAGTTGGTCTCCCTTTCCGTCCCAATTCCCGCCACCACCCCCGGATAATTAGGCGCGTTTCCCCTTTCCAAGCATCGAGTACGATGCTAAATCTTAAGCTTGGGGAGGGGGAATGCATTCATGCATTGCATCATTTTTGTACAAAATTTTTTAAAATTTTTGTAAATACTTAGATTTTCATTTTCAAATTAATCTTCATTGTGACACCCCATTTCTACTGATTTCAAATACCATGGTTTTTCATATAAATACATGAATACAAAAATACGGTTTATCAAAAACCGATAATTTACATTTTTTTAAAACTGTGGGTGTTACAAATCCATACCAAATCTAACCATAGTAAGCAAGAAGATGATTAAACCTTGTGTCCAAGTTAGGAGCTAACTCAAGCTCCACTCCAGCTAAACTTCATCCCTTTTATAGCAACTTATTTTAACCTGGAATACATGGCAAAACATAGAATACGTAAGACAAAAATTGTCTCGTGAGCTACATGAGGTTTAGACTCAAACCTTTAACTTCTTTTCCAACCTTTATATAAAAACTTATATCATAAAACATCTTTCAAGTTTTATAATAATATCATGCTATAGCTCTTTACTTTTCAAAATCATTACATATCATGCATTGCAAAAATATCTTCTTTCAAAACTTTATAATGACAATATACTATAACTCTTTACTTCTCAAAAATCATTTTATGATTTACTTTACAAAAATAACATCTTTCTTACTTTCTTTGACTGGTTTTATAAGCTTGCTGGATTTTTATACTTAGGGCTTTAATCACTATAAGTGATACCCCAAGTCTCTATGGCTAGAAAGAACGGATCAATCCTCACCATAGAAGTGCTGAGGCAATCTACTTCGCAATGGGGATTTTTCCCCAGTAGACCCCTTACCTAACCCGGGTAGGTTGGAACATAGTTCCCTTACTAACATTGCTTGCTACAATTACCAGTCATACAAAAACTTGATGCTTGCTTGAACATTTCTCATAAACATATAACTTGTGGCTAGGTGCCAAACTACAACATTTTATGTCTTTATGGCTAGATGCCAAATATAGCTTTCATCACATAATTTTCATATGTTTAAAACATATTTTTCTAACATGCTAAGCTTTATGCCAAAATATACTTTCCAACATCTTATGGCTATATGCCATTCATACTCAAAAACATATATAGTTTGTAACTAAAACATACTTCTTAAACACATTATGGCTATATGCCTATCCATACTTTCAAACATGTATTTCAAATATACTTTCACATGATTGGTTCATCGACCAAAACATAACTTCAATATAGCATTATACTTTCACAAACAAGTTAGAAGTAATACTCTTGCATATAATTTCTCATATAGAAATTTTATAAGAAACCTTGAAAATACTTACTTGCCATGTACCACAGAATGGGTAAAAATACTACATGTACTCACCTCATGTATTGCTAGAAGATTGACTACACGTTCCTTGTATTTATACTCTTTTGTGATTAAATAATCACTTGGCATGAACCTATAATTAACATGTTATACATTAATATTCATGCTAACTGATTCTATAACTCATTAGAGTCCTTATAATACTATCTTGGGTCATAATAAGTATATAACTTTAAAATGACCAACTTTAATTAAATCGTATATTGTACGTATTTTACTACAGTACCCTCGAGGGGTCGTATTTCGGTTCCGACAATTTTCCATGAAGTTTTAGGCCATAATAGACCTATGTTTAAAATTTGGGCTCAAACGGACAAGTTTTGGACCAAAACTCAAAATTGAAAATCACTTGGCAGGAGACTCACTGCATGTTTCTGCAGCCGCCGCTTCGCGACTCGACCAAGGGTGTGGTCGCGACTCGAAGGCTGCTGGTGCCGCCTCGCGACTCGACCAAGGTATGGTCGCGACGCGAAGGCAAAGTAGGTTGCCTTATTTGGCGATTTTTCAAACTGCAGTTTCACTATTCGCCCCATTAAGCTCTTAATACTTGACTTAATTAGTTTAGGGTCATTTCCAGGCCCTAATTACCAACTTATACTTAACTTTAAACTTCAAAATCATAAAATCATCTTTATAAACTTGAAAATTCTTTCGAAAACACCATTTTTCACCAAAAATCATTTTAGTGAGTTTTTAAAGCTTGGAACTGATTTCTTACTTCTTTTATGACATTTTTAACTTAACAAAACCATTAGACCTATATGAAATCAGTTTCAACTCATTAATTCAATTGTTCTCATAAAATCCCGTTTTTGACATTTTTGGTCCACAAACTGAAATTTCTTCAAACTATCTCTTACAACTGGTTTCTTCCATCTTTTATAGTATATTGAACTTCATAAAACCATTAAAACCATCTTTGATCACAAGGACCCGTGAACTAGGGTTCTTGAGCCAAAAATTCATTTTCTTGATTCTTAACACTTTCAAATGTTATATTAAGTTGGGATAGTGATTAAGACACAAATTAAGGCTAGGAATCATAGGATAATTCTCCTCTAGCCACTGAAATCCCGAAGCTACAGTAACTCACTCACGGGAAATGGTTTAAATAAACCTAAAAACAAGTTTACTAACCTTAGAAGGCTTGGAATTCTTCAATTCCAAGTGAATTGCATTCACTTCCTCCAACTCTTCAAGGATCGGTCTCTCTTGGCACTCTTTAGAACTCTCCCGTAGCTGAAATGAGTTCACAGTGAGGAGAGTGCAGATATTTTTCCTATTTATACCTCCTCACTTTACACTAATGACAATCTAGCCCCTCAAGTTCCATTTACTGAATTTTTGGCACTTTTATCATATTTTATCACATAAACCTTCTTTTCTTATATTTTTATCACAAGCAAAGATTATTTTTACATATTTGGTCCTTCACATGGTCTAATGTCCAAATTACCCTTTTATGATGAATTGACCAAATTACCATTTTTACTAGAATTAACCTTCAAAGACTTATCACCATTATTTGGTGTCACAATTTCATTTCGTTTCTTATTATCTAGCAAAAATCATATTTTCATTATTTAAAAGTCATTTAGATATCAAATGGCCATTTTGCCATTTTTCATCATTTTTCTCCAAACGCTTGAAATTTTACTACATTTCCAATAATTTACTTTAAAGCTTCCAAAATGTTTTAATCTTTTCCTTATATATTTTCTCGAATATAAATTCACGATTTTTGGGTCGTTACAACTAACTCCCCCTTATTAGGATTCCGTCCTCGGAATCATCATTTAACTATTAATTTAAGGGATCACTACTTCCCCCCCCCCTTTTTTTTAAGGTTTTCAGCTCAAGTTTGGTTCATAGTAAATACTTTCTTTTATCAACCCATACTCATATTCTTTATTCTTTTATCTTTTTAGTATTTTCTTCTTTGAGTTACTTTTGGTTCTTAATCAACTTTTAGAGATTTCTACTTTCATATTCTTATCAAGAATAATAGCTTACTTTGTAATTCTTCTTATATGTTTACCAAAACTTCATGAGACTATATTAATCACATTCTTCACTTATAAAACTCTTCCCAAATACAATTTTGGTAAGATTTTGTATTTATATAATTTTATAAATACACAATACCTTTCTTTGAAAAATTTTGTCCCTTAATGGACATTTTATTTGAGCATAACTTCTTCTTCTTCTCTTATAACATTACTTATTAATTCTCACATTTCTCTCTTCTTATTTCTTTGTTCCTACGTTATACATAATAATTATGCTTTTATTTTTTCTTTATCTCTACTGGCAACTCCTAGTTGGTTACCATTTTTTAAGGAATGCATTCTTTTCCTTTCATTTCATTTCACACCTTTACTTTTCTGTTTGGGACAGAATCTGCCGAAACAGTATATCTTTCACGAAAATCTGCATATCTCACTCTAAAAGTGTTGAAACGTCGCACTGCTTTTTATTTTAACAACTAGACATCATTAGCTTTCTTTCTATGTATAATACACAATGTTTGACCTTATAAATTGGTACAGTTTTACTATTGAAGTTGATCTATTATTTCAGTCAACTTCCTTCTTTTCTACTCTTGTCATTTATACTACTAATTGTATACTAATTGTATACTTCTTGTTAGCTTCTATACTTCCGCAATCCCCTTGTACATGTTCCACTTTGTAAACTATATGTATTATTTTCTTTAAATACATATCTCTTTTCATTTCGTATATGTATGTTACTATTACATCATTATACTTACTACTTTCATTCTGAATCCATATTTTATAAAATGTCCTTTTCATATACTTCTTACTCCTCTTACATTATATTTGTATTACTTTCATTAATACATATGTTATATCACCTTTTTCTCATGCTATTTGCACATTTCGACATAATAGCAATCCAAGATACTTCTTTCATCCTCCTTTATTAGTTATGAGATTTTATTCTCGTTCATTCATTACACTTACTAATACAATTTTGTCTCTTTCATTTCTTAGCTTTCTTACAATACTCTTATGAATACATTTCTTATCTTCTAAGGTACCCCATGTACCATTCTCATCTTATTACACTTTTCATAATATTACTATCTTGTGGTGTATTTATGTTTCACAAACCACATTCATTAACTTCTTGACATATACTTACAAGTTCTTAGTTGCATAATGTACACACACACACACACACACATATATATATATATATATATATATATATATATATATATATATATATATACTTGGTTCTCTTTTGGTTTAAAAACTCAACTAGTTATTTTTAACATTTTCGTCCCATGACAACTTCTTTCAATTACCAATATCATTCGTCACTCTTTACCTGTCGTAGCTAATGCTAACAAAATATTTTTCTTAGTTTTACATCTTTTACTATCCCTGTTATGTGTTGTAAGGCTACATGCCTAACACATTATGTTATTCTTTCATTTAAACTTCACTTCTTTACACTATATATTTCTTTATAACATTATATATTTCATATTTCTTATAAAACTTCCTTCTTATGTATCTCTAGGTGATACACGATTGCCCCCAATTTTCTCATCATCTTTCGTTCTTTTGTATTTCGAGGCCATTTGCCCAACACATCATTTTACTCTTTTGCTTTATACTTTATAGTATTTTAATTAGAATACCTATTTCATAACCACTTTTATACTTTTATACATTATATTTATATATATATCCCAAAACTTACTCATGCTTTTACATTTATAAGCACGCATATACATATATACATTTCTTTGTATTTCATGGTTACCAGCCATGTACTAATCATTTCTCACAATCTTTTGAGACTTTTAACCATTATTCCCATTCGGAAGTAGTAACTTCTTGTCTGTTTATCGTAGTTCTTACATTATCTTAAATTCTTCGTCTACTACTTGTTTAGATATTTACTCTTTTTCTTTACTTCATATCATTTATGACCTTTAGTCATTTTGCTTACATGCTTTTGGTTTTCTTCAATTAACATTCCTCATTATACTCTTTCATTACTGGTATTTCTTCTTTTATTTCATTCATTTGGTTGCGGAATTTATTTCCTGACAACCACTATCTCATCATCGTTTGTTTCATCTTTAATCCCTTGCCTAACATTTATTTAGGCATTCAACCTTTATTTCTCAATTCATATTTATTTAATCACTTTACTTTAATGTAATTTACTTACAATATCATAATCTTTACCAATTTACCATTCATCATTCTTTTCCCCATTTGGGTAATCTTACTTTGTTTTATGACTTATTATAGCACTGTACTTATAACTTAATCAATTATTAAATCTTTGAAACACTTTCTTGTATCTTTTTTGTTCAATCTGTACGTTAGTCTTCCATTCCCTTTTAGCATTGCCATCTTCTATCTTTAATTTAACATTTCTCATCATTTTACTCTTATCGTTCTGCAACGATATCTTACTTCCTTTATATCTTTAATATTCACACGACTTTCAGATAAGATTCTGCATTTAATGGTTATGCCTAAAGCACACCACTTGTCAACATTAGACTCTTTTTTTTTACCAAATGTATATACTATTAATGCATTTTACTTATAATTTTCATTCTTTATGTAAGAGTCTTACAACTCTTATATAGGTAATCAATACCCATAATTCTTCTTTAAATTGCTCTTATTCATACTTCCTCTCGCCTCGGCTGGCATATACTTTAATGTCATTTAATTTGTGTAGGAAGTATTAATTATCTTATTGATTTCCTTTTTTCTTTACCATACTAAGTGGTATATATCCACTGCATTAACTTTTATTACTTATGATCTTACTTGTTCTTGTTACATAGGCATATAATTCCTATGCTATTCTCACTACTCTCTTCACAAACCTTACCCACCAGAATACCATAATTCCTTTGCGATTCCACCAGTCTCAATACATATCCTGTGATTATGATAATACGGGCCCATATTACCATAATCACCTATACATATTGATTCTGTTGTTACCACAAGGTCTCATGGGACACTGGTTCCTTTAGCATATAGCACCATTATAAGAACATGGCGATCATACTAGAAATCTTACTACTGTATAAACATAGCCTTTAATAAATTTAGACGGTTACGGAAAATATCATATAATTTTCCTAACGGTCAAATTTTGCTCACTCTAATCGTTAGCTTAACACTTCTTAGTGTTATATATCTACATATTTTTTTTTTATAATGCATAATGTCTTATTCATTTAAGACATCATATAGCATACTTTCATAAACTAACATTTCTATAGCATGAGTTTAAGCCTATGAGTGGAACAAGCCAATCCTAATTCGCTTAAACTATGGCTCTGATACCAACTTGTGACACCTTATTTCTACTGATTTCAAATACCATGGTTTTTCGTATAAATACATGAATACAAAAATACGGTTTATCAAAAACCGATAATTTACATTTTTTTAAAACTGTGGGTGTTACAAATCCATACCAAATCTAACCATAGTAAGCAAGAAGAGGATTAAACCTTGTGTCCAAGTTAGGAGCTAACTCAAGCTCCACTCCAGCTAAACTTCATCCCTTTTATAGCAACTTATTTTAACCTGGAATACATGGCAAAACATATAATACATAAGACAAAAATTGTCTCGTGAGCTACATGAGGTTTAGACTCAAACCTTTAACTTCTTTTCCAACCTTTATATAAAAACTTATATTATAAAACATCTTTCAAGTTTTATAATAATATCATGCTATAGCTCTTTACTTTTCAAAATCATTACATATCATGCCTTGCAAAAATATCTTCTTTCAAAACTTTATAATGACAATATACTATAACTCTTTACTTCTCAAAAATCATTTTATGATTTACTTTACAAAAATAACATCTTTCTTACTTTCTTTGACTGGTTTTATAAGCTTGCTGGATTTTTATACTTAGGGCTTTAATCACTATAAGTGATACCCCAAGTCTCTATGGCTAGAAAGAACGGATCAATCCTCACCATAGAAGTGCTGAGGCAATCTACTTCGCGATGGGGATTTTTCCCCAGTAGACCCCTTACCTAACCCGGGTAGGTTGGAACATAGTTCCCTTACTAACATTGCTTGCTACAATTACCAGTCATACAAAAACTTGCTGCTTGCTTGAACATTTCTCATAAACATATAACTTGTGGCTAGGTGCCAAACTACAACATTTTATGTCTTTATGGCTAGATGCCAAATATAGCTTTCATCACATAATTTTCATATGTTTAAAACATATTTTTCTAACATGCTAGGCTTTATGCCAAAATATACTTTCCAACATCTTATGGCTATATGCCATTCATACTCGAAAACATATATAGTTTGTAACTAAAACATACTTCTTAAACACATTATGGCTATATGCCTATCCATACTTTCAAACATGTATTTCAAATATACTTTCACATGATTGGTTCATCGACCAAAACATAACTTCAATATAACATTATACTTTCACAAACAAGTTAGAAGTAATACTCTTGCATATAATTTATCATATAGAAATTTTATAAGAAACCTTGAAAATACTTACTTGTCATGTACCCCAGAATGGATAAAAATACTGCATGTACTCACCTCATGTATTGCTAGAAGATTGACTACACGTTCCTTATATTTATACTCTTTTGTGATTAAATAATCACTTGGCATGAACCTATAATTAACATGTTATACATTAATATTCATGCTAACTGATTCTATAACTCATTAGAGTCCTTATAATACTATCTTGGGTCATAATAAGTAAATAACTTTAAAATGACCAACTTTAATTAAATCGTATATTGTACGTATTTTACTACAGTACCCTCGAGGGGTCGTATTTCGGTTCCGAAAATTTTCCATGAAGTTTTAGGCCATAATAGACCTATGTTTAAAAGTTGGGCTCAAACGGACAAGTTTTGGACCAAAACTCAAAATTGAAAATCACTTGGCAGGAGACTCACTGCATGTTTCTGCAGCCGCCGCTTCGCGACTCGACCAAGGGTGTGGTCGCGACTCGAAGGCTGATGGTGCCGCCTCGCGACTCGACCAAGGTATGGTCGCGACGCGAAGGCAAAGTAGGTTGCCTTATTTGGCGATTTTTCAAACTGCAGTTTCAAATGGCGGGCTCTCTAAACCGTAATCAAAGTCAAGGAGGACTTCAAGAAACCAAAGTCAAACTCAAATCAAGAAGTCCTTTACAAATAATCAAGACGGAGAGTCCAAATCATTATGAAGAAAAATTTAATCAAATCAAGTAAATTCAAACGAAGAAATCAAAAGTTCAAAGATTAAAGATTGAAGAAGGTGTAACACAAAAACTACACCTACAAGCAAGTACATTTCAAGAAATCAAATCAAGTCAAAGTCAAATTCAAGTGAAGTGTGCAAGCCAAGACTGAGTGAGGTGATAGGTAGGGGTAATAACAAAAAAGCGAGATTTAAACTGAGGCGTTATTTGGGGGGTTTAGGTCGAGATGAACCCTTTACAATATGATGTTTCCTTGTTATGAGTTAGCTTGCTTTAAGGAGGTGTTTAATGTTTCAAAAGTTGGATTGGTAAGGCCTGGTCAAAAATTTTATACCTTTCCGACCGTAAGGGCTGATTTTACGTTAGGAGTTTTGTAGGAGAATGTCTTTTGTCCGTGATTCCGTTGAAGCTAATTTGGAGTAAGAAATAACCATGTGTTTCTAATGGAAAATCTATATATATGGTAAAGCTACATGAGATGTGGGACATTGGATAATAAACTTAGAAACTGGGTCAATTAAACAGCCAAAAAGATTTTTATTTTTTAGTTTATTTTCTTTTTAGTTTAGTAAATTTTGCATTATTTTCATCCTGGCATTTGCATTTTCATTTCATTTAGATTTCTTTCTGCGTTTTAGCTTAGGATCATAGTCATCAAATCTATTCCTGACTCGTTCTTATTGATTCTCTTACTTGGGGACAAGTAAGGTATTAAGCTTGGGGAGATTTGTTAGATGCATTTTATGCATCTTTTCTAAGCCTTTTTTCCTTTATTTTATTTATTTCCTTAACCATTTACATGCATTTTTAGTTATTTTCCGGGAATTTCGATACTTCATAAGTTTGGTGTACTTTTCAGGGTAATTGGGAGAATGGAGCCAGTTGGATGCATTGGAGCAACTGTGGATGATGGCATGGAGCGGGAGCTTAGAGCATATGGAAAGAAGTATTGGAAGCTTGGCAGGGAGCTTGGAGTAACTATGGAAGCATTGGACAACAATTGGAAGCAAATGGAAGCAAGAAAAATGAAGAAACCTACTGCCCAAATCCACACGGGTCGTGTGAAATTCACACGGGGTCGTGTGGATCCTTGCAGTTTCCACAAAATCGCATTTGAAGTCCCAGTTCTGCACGGGGTCGTGTGAAATCCACACGGGCCGTGTAAAATCATGCAGTGACCATTGAAGAAATTACACGACCCGTGTGAAATCTACACGGGGTCGTGTGGCGTAAAAAGAGGCGGTTACACATCAGTTTTCTGCACGGTTTAAAGGCGATTTTTGGGTCATTTTTGGGTAGTTAGACTTATAGAGAGCAAGAGAGGACGATTTTGAAGAGGAGTATTGATCCAAAACATTCGGAAAACATCAATTTGTGGTTTAAACATTGTTTGTAAGTGCATTTAGACTACTTGTTATCGTTTGTATTGTAGAGATCTTAGTCCACTTATGTGTGGCTAGATCTCTACCTTTTCCGATTCTGTTAAACATATGATTTGGTGTTCTAAATCATTTGGCTAGAAGTTTGTCTATGTTTGTCATCTAGTTGTTCAAGTTATGCGTTTAATGTTCAGTTGATTCTTATGTTGATTCATTTTGGCCAATTGAATTGATGTTTGTATCATGATTGTTAATCTATTTGTGAAATCCGTAATTGTTTTATGAATAGATGTTGTAACAACACCCGAATTGATCTTTTGTTGAAGATTATTTGGATGTAATTTGAATAACACGTTTTCACGCTTCCGAGCTTGTGAGAAGCATTAAACGTTGATTGGTTGTTCACTTAAATCCTAATGCATTTCTCTAATATAATCCAAGAGCTTGTTTGGATTATGTTAAGAGAAATAGGTTTAATTCAAAGAGCTTGTTTTGATTAAATCACTTTGTGAACCAAAAGTGTTAGAGCTTGTTAATGCTTTTAAAACCATCCTAGATGAAACGAATAGAACTTCTAGTCTTAGATTGAGAATCCTTATCAAACATGTGAAAATGGAATCAGAATTTTACTTCTTTGTGTTTTCCTATCTTTCAGTTTATTTATATGTTTAATTTAATTGGTTTTATAATTTTCGTATATCAAAACCCCCCTTTTATATCTAGTGTATCTATTATGATAAATCTGGCATAATACTAGACCCGCGTCCCTGAGGATCGACCCTGCTTATCTCTTACTACTTTATTAGTAAATTGAGCAGAGAACTAAGATTTGAGTTTATTATTTAATATCTCAATTTATTTGTTGAATTGACGCATCAACATTGTTTCTGTGTGTATCTCATAGAAGAACTAATATGTAAGTGCTTGCAATCGAGTGTCTGTGTGTGGCATTGAGAAGACATTTCTGTTATCAGTATGTGAGGCGATATAATTGAGAATTGAAATGCAAAATACTCTTATACTGTCTGCTTATGTGCTAAATCTTTTTGTTCAATTTAGTTATGTTATGAAATTCAGAAGGCGATCAGTGTCTCATGTAGCCTACCAGAGACGTCCACAATTTTTAGGCAAAGTCAAACATCATCACAGCAGCAGCTGTCACAACAATCATTTACTCATGGAATTTCATCTCAGCCTAATGCTTTATCTCAGCCTAATGCTATTTTCTCTCAGTTCTCACAGAATTCTCAAGATGATACATTGACAAATGATCAGGTTTAAGCAAATTCTTTTATGGATCAAATATATGATGTTTTTACATGAAATGCTTCCTTACTGTTGCATCTGAATCTCTTTGTAGTTGATTGTTTATCAAGAAAGAGAAAATTTTGTGAAAATATTTTCATGTCTACCCCCCGTCGATCACACAGGAGAAGAAAATTACATAAATGGTCCCTCGACTATTACTTGACTGTCACTTTTGGTCAGTTATGAAATGGTTTTGCATCCTTGGTCCTCGAAGAGAAAAAAATTAATAACATTTTAGTCCCTCTATTCATTATTGTCATTTATGAACAACCAAATGCCCCATGTGCAAGCATCTTATAAAGGGCATTTTCGATTTTTCTAAACAAGTTTAGGTCACGCTCTCTGGGAATCAACAACATGTACGCATAGAAATTACTGAGGCTGCAATGGAATTGGGGCCACAAGTGAGTATAATTTTAAACTTTTATCTTTTGGTATTTTACATTCTTTATAAAAATTAAATGTGGCCAAATTTGTAAAATAGTTGGTCATCAACCATATTTTGTAAAAATTAAATTTGAGCAAATTTACAAGTACCATGTTTTTTGAACAGTTAAAACATGGTTCCATAATACCTGTTAATTGCAAAAAAATGTTAAAAAATGAAATATTGTTCATAAACTGGTAAAAATGATATACTGTTGTATAAATTGGTAAAAAGATGAGATATTGTATCATTAAATTTTATTGCAGAAACTCACTTTTGATTACGGAAGCTTATAGAGATGCCCATCAAAAAAGTGTCCAGGTTTGTATTGTATGATGATAAAATTACAATTTTACCCATAAAAGATTTATGCCTAATATATTTTGACCTTTTTGCCATTGTCACGCAATGAAAGCACGGATGGGAGATCTTGCTCGGAGCATAGGGATGCCCCCAGGCTTGGGTGACCGGTTTAAGCAATAATCCATCCATATTTTTCTCCAAAAAGCTGTAGTTTTGTAGACTAACTGTGCCAAAATGTCATTTTTACCCCTTAATTTGTAATAATAATTGTATTCATTCAGCCACTTAATTATATTCTGTAGTGATAATCCATTACATTTTATTAATCCGCTAAAAAATATGTTTTACAGTACTCGGTTTTTGAATAAGTGTAAAATATAAAAAAAAAAACACATGCTTTTACGATTAAACTATTATTTTATTGTTATAATAATAGTTTAAGGTCAAATTCCACAAAAAACCATTATAGTTTGGTATTTCTGTTTTAACAATCGAATTTTTTCGGATTAAATAAAAAAACTCTGTAATGGTTTCCTAATAATGCATTGCAATATGAAAGAACAAGTTTATCTTGAATATGAAGTCTATGTCACAAAATGGGTGAGTAGGCCGCGTTTAAAATGGTCAAAAGGAGTTTTCAACTTTGCAGACAAATTTTTAGTATGGACCAAACAGGTTAAGTAGGTATCAATTTTTATTTTTATTTTTATAATCTTATAAGTATGTGTTATTATAAATAGAGAAAATGACTAAAATAGCCTAATCTCATAAGGGTTTTCCTCAAAACAGCCAAAATTTAAGGGCATACCTCAAAATAGCCAAGGAAAACACAGTTGGCAGCCATGGGCTGCATTTTCCTCTCTTGGGCTGCGTTTTCCTCTTAATGGGCTCACTGGGCTGCGTTTTCATCTAGACGGGCTGCGTTTTCGTTGGCTACCGGCCCATCAGCCTAGATATATAAATCGGGGAAAAAATGTCAAATTTTTCGATCCCGTAACACTTTCCGACATCATAAATTTTTGTTAATCATGTTTGTGAACACATTTACTGATACACTTCACGTTAAAAAAAATTTCAACTCAATCCGATTTTGTATGAACAAATGACGAGTGTTCAAAGTTGGACAAAAATTTAAACTAAACACATGAACCACCAAGAACCTCAAGAACACAAGGAGGAAAACGCAGCTGGGAGGGAGGAAAATGCAGCTTGGAGGGAGGAAAATGCAAAAACTCAAAAACTCAAGGAGGAAAACGTAGCTGGGAGGGAGGAAAACGCAGGTGGATGGAGGAAAATGCAGTTGGTGCTTGGGAGGGAGGAAAACGCAGTTGGTGAGAGGAAAACGCAACCCATGGCTGCCAACTGTGTTTTCCTTGGCTATTTTGAGGTATACCCCTAAATTTTGGCTGTTTTGAGAAAAATCCTTATAGGATTAGGCTATTTTAGTCATTTTCTCTTATAAATATTATTGATAAAAGTTATTTTTATAATTATAATCTAACTATACATAATAAGCGTTAACACAAACACAAATATGATAGTCTTTTAACAGCAAATCATGTTCACTTCAACCATATGTTAAAAAATACTTTTCAGTTTTAATAAAATAACATAATTTTATTCTTTATATTGTTTAAAAAGATATAACAGTGCTAAGCTATACTAATAAATAAAGATCTAGAAGCCACATATCATTACCTAAGCCCTTTTGGACACATGACATTTTCTTAAAATTATGAATTTCTTAAAAAAAAAAGAGTTTTTGAATTTCATAATCAATAAGTTTCGTATGTTTGTTCGATCTTTAATCAGGTTTTCCTTCCTTTAAACCACTTCATTCTTTTGTTATTTACATAACTTTGTAATCCATGGTACTGTCATAGTAGTTGTATGTATTTTGAGTTAACAGTTAAGTACATTGTTATTTTTGCAGATTAAGAAGTAGTTTCATTGCTATCATATTTTTGCAGATTACGTCTTTCATTTTCAGTATTATTCTTTTATTACTTTTTGTACTTATTCTTACTTTTAAATCATATTTTATTTGAACATAGCGTTCGTAATTCCTAACTAAAACCAGCAAAATTTATCATATCATATAAAATATCAAAATAAATAAAATTCACAAATGACAATTTTATCATCTGCAATATTGATATTTTTCATATTATTTTATATATTTTTTAATCATCCCGTGTATTACACGGGTTTCTAACCTAGTATATATATATATATATATATATATATATAATTTAAATGGGTTAGCGGATATAAAACATGTTGACAACCTTTACATAGTCCAACCTATTTAATTAAATGAGTTAGACGAGTTTTTAACTTAAATGAGTTGAAAATCTCAATCCAACCCGCTAATTTTGGTTTGGGTTCGGGTTAAGTTGGCGGATTGAGCAACTTTTTTCGGCTCTTTTTATACCCTTATAAATCAATTTAACGGTGGTGTGGCAATCTTAACACATTATATTACAAAGAAATGTCATACATTTATGTTTTGTGATACTCTTCTATTCAAACTTTTTGTTGATGTTTTGAATTATTTCTATAAATTGTGAATAGGTTTGAATTTGATACATGAGTTGGAACCAAATGCTAAATAATCAAAGTGATAATGTGTAAATTAAACAAGATTGATTGGCTTCACAACCCAAGTCTTGACGTAATATCTATGGCTTACGTACATAACCTCATGAGCTTACATGTTAATGAGCAAAACAAAAAGATGAATTTATTTAGAGAAATCTTATATCTTCCTAATTTTTCCTTCTAACTATCCTCCTAACCATGTGAAATAGTGACAAGTGGATTAAAATATTATTAATTTTATTGAACATGACACTTGTCATCATTTCAAATGGTTAGGAGGATAGTTAGGAGGAAAAATTAGAAGGATATAGGATTTCTCATTTATTTAATATTATTTAGAGTATGGTATCTAATAAACTCATTAATTCAATTGTTTTGATAGAATGCAACAAAGATAAATTCCATTATAATCAACTTGATGTTCCAGTGTATCATGATTTACTTTTTTACATTCTAACTTTCTATGAATTTCTAGGAGAAACATAATATTACTCGACTGCATTTAATTGACAAGACACATGAAATGTCTTTAAAGCATTATGATACGTCCCACATCTTAAATTGGCTGTGAGCAAACTCAAAGAGTAATGACACATTGGAGGTACATCCTTTTCGATATGGAACACCACTTCTTGTTTGATATAACAAAGGAATTTTCGCTATGCAATTTTGTGGTTTTGTTCGATCTGGCATCTCATTGATCGGCTTATTTGTACTCGATTTTTTTTCTTTATATTTAATAATATTCGTTTGCCGGTTCCAAAAAAAAAACAACCTTTTCATAATTGTTTTGGCCTCTGATATATGTCATTAGGCCATCGGGAGTGCCTATGCGAGCTCATGTGCGAGGTGTGCGAGCTCAAGGGGAACACCGCCCCCCTAGTGAGAGCAGCTCTCACTTTTGACCTCGTGCAAGCTCATGGCGTCGTGCGAGCAATAGTCTCTGTGTTGTTCCAAACTTGTACAATATGCATAATGAGTTGTACCAAATGTAAGGGGAAATGAGAGGTACCATTTCCAAGGGTGCTAGGAGGAGTAAGGGATGCTGATGTGGAAGAAAAAAGAGTGAAAGCCCGTGATAGGCACTCCTGATGGCCTTAAAGGTACAATTTCAACATAGTTATGTAAAACTATGCCAATCATACGTTATATTTATCATTATTAGGTAAATTAAAATATTTAGTTAGAAAAAAGAAATAGGTCAAAGTGTACTTTCTAATAATAGCTTTTGTAGCTGTATTTAATTTATATATTATATAAAGGAAAAATCTTATAAAAATCAAACATATTTTCATCAATTTTTTTTAAAAAAACTACTATATTATTTTTTTTGTACATTAAAACTCCCATATTTTCTGAAATATTTAATTTAAGTTTTATGATATCAGAAAAACTCAATATATTTTCATCCAATCATTGAAAAAACCACTATATTATATTTTTTTTAGTGCGTTAAAACTATTATATTTTCTGAAATTGTCTAATCAAATAGATGATAACCATCAAACCCTTAAAAGTCGGTTACCTAGCATTTGTGGTTGTCTAGGATTTACCCATCTAAAGCCTTAAATTAAACATTTCAGAAAATATAAGAGTTTTAATGAACTAAAAAAATAATATAATGATTTTTTAAATAATAGAATGAAAATATGTTGGGTTTTTATGAGATTTCCCCTTATATTAAAAAAAGATAAATACAATATAATAGCAACATACCTTCATATATCTGTTTATTATGAAATTATACTTTCATTTCATTTCATTTCCTTTTACTATAGAATTTCACTTGTAGTTATATATTTGTAGAGTTTATCGAGCTATCATCCAATGATAAATAAATATTCATCCTTATAATTATGTATTCGTTAGTTATAATCATGATTGAAACACTCTTGTATGAACTCAATTACTTAAAAAATTTCAAAATCATATTTTTGAAATATTAAACTTCATTTGCAGATAAAGTTCACATAATTCCAACTTAAACATTTCATATTTCTTAAGTTTTAGTTATATATGTGTGTGTATAGTCATCATCAAAACATAAGTCAATATGTGAAACCACTACAAAAGCATGGTCTTCTAAATGTTTTTGCTTTCATGTGTTATCTCTTCTTGATCATCTAATCTAAATACATGTCAAAAATATATAAATTTGGCTTGAGAATCCTAACAACTATTATCGGTGTTCAACATTTATATATTCATAGGATTGGCACATTTCATGGACAATGTAAACCCCCAAAACATTTAAAAACATCATAAAATCATAAAATCATTGTAAGATAATAAATATCATGTGGTGAAAACAAGTTGTTAGAGTTAGCAATACATCATTAATCATCATGTATAAATGAATGCTTTATGCTTCTAAATCTCAATCATGTCATCTCAAGTGCAAACACCTCACCTTAATCATCATAATAATGGAAAATTGTCCATGTAATAAAATCACTTATGCTAAACATTACATATGTATAACATTTACCTAGGATAATGTGTTCATTACATAATGTCTACATATGAGGTAACTAGTAGAGGTGAGCATGGTGCGATTCGGTGAGGTTTTTGGCAATAACCGCACCACAACCGCAAATGCGGTTTTTTCCAACCAAAAAACTGAATGATGCGGTTTTGCGTTTTTTTTTTGCGGTTCGGTTTCACGTGATGCGGTTATTAACCGTGTGCCATTGGTGCGGTTTTTAACTGCAATTAAAAGATGCTTGGGCTTGGCTCCTTAGTCGCTTCCTAGTCCCCACAATTTTTATTTTACTTTTGGTATAATATTAATTAGATAATAATTATTTATAGATTAATTAATATAAAATATGCGGTGCGATTTGGTTAATAAACCGATGGTTTGTGGTTCGGTTCCTACAAGCTGTGCGGTTCGGTTTTTATAAAATTAAAAACCGCACCGCACCGAAAGTTTTCGGTTTTTGCAAAATAAAAACCGCATGCTTGATTTTCATTTCAGTTTCGGTTAATGTGGTCTTTTCGGTTTTTCTGTTGCGGTTTTGTTATTGCTCACCCCTAGTAACTAGCTTCATGTGCAAGTTGTGCCTAGAATACCGATTGACTATAACATTTCACTTTCATTTTTCTTATAATAGTAGTTAAAATTGCAATGTATTCAGATGATATTTTCACAACTTGATAGTATAAAATGCATGCAGGGGTCGCCGCAAAGGTAAGGCGATGTGGGCCATGACCTAAGGCAGCAAGATATAAAGAGGGAATTGCCAAAAACACACCCCATTTGTACTAGAGATACACCTCTATATACAGTCAACTCTTTTTAATTTGTTGGAATTACAATGTTTTCCGGAAAAATTAGATATGATTGGTTGAAACAGTTTGACTTTTGTTAATAGGTATATGTGGGGTGTTTATTTAGTAGCACCCTATAAAGAGGCATGAATTTTCTTCCACCTTTTATGGGTTACTATTAATTTGGGCGCAATTATTAATCCGTCATTAGTCCAAGTCTATGTCAACTCCAACAGTCTAGTAGGGCATTATCATATAGTATGAACTTCTAAGCGACAAAAGAAAATCACAACGTCTCTAATTTTAGAAGACGAGTAGACGACACACCATTTTAGAAAATGGGGAGACGAGTTGCTTGAAGCCTTAAATCCTGAATGCATTACAACAACAAGCTACCATAAACTTGGTTTCAGTTGTGTTTAACGTTTCTAGTTCTCAAGACAAAAAGAGCATTGAAGTACAGAAGGTGATGAGGAAATATAAAAATTTTAGGAATTGTATCGATAATCAAGTTTCATGCCTCCGTTCTTCACGCCAATTAGAGATGTTTGCAATGGCAAATTAACGAGTTAGCCCTTTGCAAATTCCAATATAAATCAATGAGGTTCTCTTCTCATTTTAGTAATTTAATTCTCACAATTTCATTCTCCTATTTTTGATTCTTCCCGAGGCTTGCCCTGTACGACTCTATATAAGCTTTTAGTTCTTATTTTTATTTTCGAATTCCGAGTTTTTCCTCTTCCCAATTTAATATTTGAACAGACATATCTTGTGATTGTGACTTGTGAATATTTTCATATTTATAATTGTTAATAGGTATAAGGTTTATAATCAGTTTTGTTACTAATGATTTTCTTGGTAGGTTTGTCTCTTTGAATTTTCTATTTCTATTTTGTCTCGTTGTAGTTGTTCATTTTCTATAAGGTTTTTTAAATAGTTCTTTGTTTGGTTGTTGTCTGTTTTTAGGTTTTCTTTGCTAATAGGATTAATTTGGTTACCGGGATGGTTTTATACGTGTTATTCAAATGGTCAAATTTCATATATACCCTAAATTAATCACAAAACATCATATTTATCCAATAAAATATGTAAATATCATAAATACCTATTATTAACTTCTAAATTATCAAATTTACCAAAATCTTAAATTTTACATTTTATAATACTTGTATAATATTTTTTGTTATTTAAAACCATTTTAAATATAAATACAATATTGATTTGTCCATTATACCATTACATATCTACACATAATAAAAAATGGACACTCGATCATATCACGTAGAATGCAATCGAGGATTGAATCGATCAAATCATCTAGAACGCAATTGAGGATCATGACTGGAAGAGGCGCCCTTGTCGTCGTCTTCAATTAAGTCTGATAGTTTCTTCGGATTGAGACAATCAGGACGAGACTTCCTCAGGTAATTGACTTCATCACGTAATTGAATAGTTCTTGTCGATTTTGATACTCAGCGGGTATCAGGTAATTGAATTGTTCATGTCATTGTGTTCTATTTTGGGTTCTTGGTCGGTTTTTTATGATTAACTTGTTGGTTGTTATTGTTTTGTTGAGTTCATCAGAGATTATTTGAGTTATGTTGATTGCTTGTTCAATTGTCACTAACTGGTTGATTGTTACTTGGTTGAATGATAGAAGTCTTTTGTGATCCAATGTGCTGGAGTATATTGATTGTTACTTGGTCAATTTTTGTGATTAAATTGTTGTTTGTTATTGTTTTGTTGAGCTAATAAGGGATTATTCGAGTTCTTGTGATTGCTTGGTCAATTGTCAATAGTTGGTTGATTGCTACTTTGTTGAATGATAGAAGTCAATTGTGATCCAATGTGTTGTAGTATATTGGCGGTTCAGTGTATGTATATGTACAAAGTTGGCATGATGTTAAGTGAATAAGTGGAAACAATAAATTTATTTAACTCTTTTTGACTTTTATCTAAATTGGTAGAAACTTTTGAGCATAGTGATTAACGACAACTCATATAGTACATGTACAATGTTGCCAAGTTTATGCACAACAACACTAGCATGTACAAAAACATATTTTGTTTGGAAGGTATAGAGTAAATTACATTTCCAATTATCCCTTTTTCTACATCATTTTTGTATGTACTCTAAAACGGGTTCTTTTTTCACAATTATATTTAACATAACAATTATTTTCACTTGAAATGTTGCGGAAACTGATTTGTTGTGATTGTTTTTCATTACCAAGGACAATTTCTTACAATTGGAACCGATTTTGCTAGATGGAAGATACTTTAGACATTATCCTTGATGACACCTCGAGGCCGGTATGGGATAACATGACCGAGTCTCCAATATCGACTATGCTTATGCAAGTATACCCTTGTGCAAGTACAAGCAAAAATTAAAATACGATGGTTTCTTTTGGCTAGCAAAAAACACTTATAAGAAAATATATTGCTTTGGATCTCAAAAATGCATTTACATAGACACATGGTCATACAACTTAAGTCAACTAAATAAAGAAGTCATAAGACGTTATTCATCAAAGAACAACCGATATTTTTCAATTTTATATGTTGACAAATGTACATCATGCCAATCGTTTATTGACCTTGATTTTGATGAAAAGTTCATGACGATGCTTAGCATGTATGAAGATGAGAAAGAAGTAACAATTTACGTCACAACAGAGAATAATCTCCACTAAAATAATCATTGATTGCGTAACCAATTATATGACTACAATGGTGAAACACACGATCATTGAGACTAGTTTCCCGGTGAAGAAAGTTATTATAGCCATATTAGTTCTGATAATGAAGATGAGCCAATGAATGATGATGATGAAGCTTACTCATTTAGTAAGAGTAGTCTAACCATGAAAGTAGGCACAAAATTTGAAAATGTGGTGGATTTTAAGAGAGATTTAAACCATTATGCAATCAAATATGAGTTTGACTACTTCATTCAGAAAAATGGCCCGACGCGATTCATAGCTAGGTGTGAAAACCTAGACTGCGAGTGAAGAATTTATGTGTTTATCATGCAAGATGGGATTACTTTTGAAGTAAGTATATACCTAAGCTATATTTAACAAGGCTTTCATTAAAAACATGTTAATGTTTATTTAACTATTTTGCAGGTTAGGAACATTGGAGAATGACATACTTGTACTCGAAGCAACAAGGGTGGTACTAAGTGTGCCACTCCTGTATGGATTGCAAATATAGTAACTGACAAGTTGAAATCCGATGGGTATGTCTCTCTTGTGGAGCTTAAAAGTATTTAGAAGGAATGAGCAAGCGTATAGTGATATGTATGGTAAGTGTGAAGAATCTTTCATGCACATGGATGTATATAGAGAAGAACTACTTATTAGGAACAAATGAAGCGTTATCAAACTTGACTTTGATGTAGTTGGTGATAAGAAATGTTTCAAAAGATTTTTTTATTTCATTGACAACTTGTTCTAAAGGGTTTCTTGTTAGTTATCCTCTTTATATTAGTCTGGAAGCTTGTCATTTAAAAGGAATGTTCACTGGTGTACTAGCCGCTGGAACTGGTGTTCACAGTAACAACTCCATATTTCTAGTAGCCTATTGTGTGCTTGAATCAGAGAATACACAATCATGGACATGGTTTTTTGAGACACTTAAAATAGCGATTGGGATGCCGAGTGGTCTTGTTATCTCATCAGACATGCAAAAAGGGTTAGAAGTGGCAATCATGCAAATTTATCCAAATGTTGAGCACAGAGAATGTATACAACACTTATATAGCAATTTCAAAAAACAATTTTGTGGTGATCTTAAACACGAAACTATAGAGTGCTGCAAAAACCTACCTTCCTACAACGCAATTATTGAAGGAAATTAGTGATGCAAGTAAAGGTGCCATCATGTATCTACATAACAACCACAAAAAGGAATGGAGTAGAAGCAAGTTTCACACAACTTCTAGGTGTGATTATGTCACTAATAATATTTCGGAATCGTTTAATTCTTGGATTGGTGCATTGGGCTATCAACCTGTGCTTGATCTACTTGATGCAATTAGAGAAAATATTATGATACACTTTGATAAGAAAAAGACAGTGGTGAAAATATGGAATGACACATTGGTTCCTGTTGCTAAGAATCATCTCAACAACATTTCTAAGGTAAGTGTGTTAAATTATAGTTCAATTACATATCTATAATCATGTCACCAATGTCTTCTTCTATTTTTTGCATGTAGAACTTGGGTGAATATGATGTTTGTAGAAGCTATGACAATCAAGCTGAATGAAGTGCAAGGGAAAACGTTGGGAGGTCTATCTAGATGAAAGTAAATGTAGTTGTCGATTATGGAAAATTACAGGCTTTCCATGTGTACATGCATCAATTTTTATTAATTTTACAAGAGATTTTAATTGGAAAAAGTATGTTGATTCCCTGATTCGTGTTACACTATGGAGAAGTTTAGTAGCATTTTCATAATGTTTTAATCCGAATTTAGTTTTGGCATAGTGACTCTTAAAGTTTCATTTGAACAATAAAACATTATATTGGATTATTAAAAACTATAATATGTTAGCTTTTTATATTTGCTATTTATCTATAAGTAGTCGTTACTTGAAATTAATAACTCTGATCGTATCCACAAGTTCTTCCCCATTAATAATTATATTACGTTGATGAGGTATTTTGTTCATCAACCTTTTGGCTGTCTCTTGAATCGTACTCTCCTGAATTGTGACATCTATAGTCGGCAGCCGTTCATCTCACGCGCTCAACATCCCGTGCTTGGCTTCTTTCGTTCTCAAATTTTCTGTCATATATACGTCTTTCACTTCGTTTTCAGTGATATGTATTATTCAAGTTAGCGGTCGTGTTTTGTTGGGTTGATAGTTTAAAATATGGCTGGGGTCTTATAGTATTTTTGTCGTTAAGTTTGATATTGTCGAATGGTGGGGCAGCTAAGAGCAAAAATATAGTATATGGTTTTGTCTAAAGATGTTTAGGCATAGTAAGTTATCTCAATTTGTTTGTATGCATATCTCTCAAGTCAGGGTTCACATGCATTTGGTTGTAGTACAGTCGGTTCGGTTGTAGTGTAATTAATAACAAAAACTCAGAGAAATTTCTAAGACAACGAGTTTTGTCTTTTTTTAAACACCCAATTGTTCTATATCTTATTTAAGACTTATTTAGTAACTAGATTCATATGTCTACTTTTTTACTTGCCATGTATACTTTTAGATAAGAAAACGACTTTACAAAGTTGAGTTGACATCATATTGTGTCCCTAATATGTACAAAGCGTACATGTTCATTACATGTTAATTACTAAGTATAATAAATATGAAACATGCTATAAAAATGTAACATACAATTACAAAATAGTAAAACATTTCATGGAAGATAAAAACATAAATTCTCACCGGTAGCCCGTTAGAATACATAAGTTAAACCGTCACACACATTTCGTTAAAATTTGGGGAAGGAAATAGTCTAACGATAATCAATGTTCATGGATGTTATGGATAGTGTAAAGTTCAATTTCTTTAATCGATATTTTAGTCTTATGTCATGTTTTTCGGGAGTTCAATTGATAGCATTTCACGTTTTAGGCACAGAACATGAAACGACAAACTAAACTCAGTGTACGCAATGTTTTAATTAGTACAAGAGCCAAAAACGCGGTGTATAATATATATCCACAATATCCATAAAAATGGATAAGACTGACAAAAATAACGGTATGTATAAGGAAATGTCAAATATGATATGTTCAGGTGTCCTACCTTATGACATGTTCAAAAGATGAACCAACATCACAAGGTAGATGGTGCACCAACTTTACAATCCTCCCAAATGCTTTAAGCCATATTTTTTTTTACCCACAACATGACATCATAATTGAAGTTGAAATATCTTAGGCCATCCGATATGCAGGCGTCGGGCTTGTCCGAGGTCCAATGTGGCATGCAAGCTCTTGGGTGAACGTCGCCCCCTACCAAGAGGTCGTCGCACTTTTCACCCCGTGCGACTTCAAGACGTCGCGCAAGCAATTGAATTTAGTGGTATGTTGCTTGTACATTAGGCATAAGTACTTGTACCAAATGTGAGGGGAAGTGAGAGGTAACCATTTTCAATGGTGATGAGAGGAGTGAGGGGTGCTGATGTGGAAGAGAAAAAAGTGAGAGCCCGTGGTAGACGCACCGGATGGCCTTAGACATACATTCAAAAAGATGAACGGAACAATGTAAGAAATGGATTAATTTTCAATCTTTTATTAATACAAAAGACATAAATAATATTGCTCATCTTTATAACTGAAAATAACATATAAAAGTTGTGTAGTATGGTATTGTGCAATCTCAGTGCATTTTTTCCTATTCAACAAACGCAAAAAAAGCAACTACTTTAGTTTTTTTAAGGAAGAATTTCGTTTATGTCCTTACAAACCTCTATAATTACTTATATATCCTTATAAATTTTGAAATTACGTATATATCCTTACAAACCCTAAAAAATTATATATATATATATATATATATATATATATATATATATATATATATATATATATATATATATATATATATATATATATATATATATATATATATATATATCCAAAATATTAATTTAATAATAATTAATCATTTTGAGAATTAAAAAACTATTTTTAATTCTATTTTTTATAGTTTTACAAACTAATTAAATTGTGACATTACCATACTACCATTGTCCCAAAATTTCATAACATATCAATTCTTACAATTTCTTATCATTCGATATGGAATATGCAATCATAGCCGAATCTGTTGTAATCAGTTGTTTAAGCGTGAAGGAGTTGTCGATTATAGAAGGATTTCATAGGGGTATTTTAGTAACTTGGGTCTAATCTAATTTAAAAACTGTTTTTTAATTTTTTTTAAAGATTAATTAGTATTAAATTAACATTTTGGGTATATATGTGATTTTTTAAGATTTGTAAGGATATGTACGTAATTTCAACTTTTATGAGAATATATACGTAATTATAGGAGTTTGTAAAGACGTAAACGAAATTTTCCATTTTTTTTAAAGCTTAACTTAAATAACATGAGCCGAGGGGCCTGTAACAGGACAATGAGAAATTTCAATTAATGCCTCATGCACTTCAAAGCTTTTAGCCCAGATATGAGCCCAAGCAAAAATATACGATTTGGATTTGCGGAAATTTGAAAACGGAAAAAGAACGCCCACCGTGGGGCTCGACCACAAGGTTAAGAGCCTTGCGCTCTACCAACTGAGCTAGACGGGCGTTTGTTGAGGCTAATAATTTTCATAATAAGTAACAAGAAGCAAGACAGCCATATCAAAATTAAGATCTAGCTGTTATAGAAAAAATTACGCCCACCGTGGGGCTCGAACCCACGACCACAAGGTTAAGAGCCTTGCGCTCTACCAACTGAGCTAGACGGGCTTTTATGTAAATGCGTTGATGACACTTTATCAATTTAGTTCTAAAATTTGGTCTGTGTCTTCAGTGTATTTTAGGGTCTGCAGAGGTGAAATCTGATGGGTTGAGTTTTTTCTTGGTCGTGTCGTCGTCGGATCCTGAAAGGGAACATGGAAATATGGGGTTGGTCGACGATGCTTGAACTTACAGTAATTGTAGCTATAACTTGTGGATTAGGCTTAGCAGTTGCCATTGTTATCGAAACATTTAGAAGAAGATTAAACCACAAGTATTTACTTCTGAAACCCTGATTTTCTATGATATTCGTTTGATTGTGTATTTATTTCTGATGTTGATTTTCTTTTGACAGTCATCTCGAAGCTCACCCGATCTTCGAAGATCCAAATTCTTTAAAAGAGGTACATTCTTATCTTATTTTGCGGTGTCCTGCCTCTTTATAATTGTCACGCATCTGTATCTAGGTGGACTATCGAAACGCATTTTAGTGAATACCGGAGCATAGTTTCGTAACCATCCTCGTGATTGCCAGTTTAGTTATCTTCTTAAAACCTTTTCAGTGCTGAATGAATCATGGTCTTCCTCTGATGATAGGAAGTGCTGGTGATTTAACTGTCACTACTTGGGATTTGAGAAGACTTACACTGGTGTCTGTTGCTGCTACGAATTAGGAAGAAAGAGTTTTGTAGATTCTCTTTATTTCTTAGGTTAATGCCACCTAACCTTCCAGTGTACATCTTCCCGTTTAGAATTCATGTTAGAGGTTTTGAACAAATTGAACTAGGAGCCCACTCATAGTTTGATGTGCTAGAATTGTTGTCAATGAAGAATAGAGTGAAATAGGGATACAGATATTTGTGGGGATATTCTATAAGCTATTGACATCACCATAACTGGAGTGAGACATGATCCTTAAGTAAAGAAACATGATTTATGAATCTCTTTCACCAAAGTATGCAGAAATCCAACATAAGAACCTCAGAAATCCTTTAGTAAACGCTTCAATTTCATTGAAAAATCATAGTTAGATATGTTTATGGTAAATTGGTAGTGGGTACTAACTCTATCAGGACATTTATGATTTATCACAGGTTGAATGTCCTTATATATATGATCCAGCAGAAAAATATATCTCATTGATTGTTCCCGCATACAATGAAGAACTTAGACTGCCTGCAGCTCTTGATGAGACAATGAAGTTAGTAAAAACATCACCTTTCCATTTCCTTTTACACAACAAGATTTAAACTAAATTAGTTGTCTAAGATTCTTGTATGTATATGACCTAATGATACTTCCATTTTTCATATGTAGCTATCTTAAAGAACGTGAAGGGAAGGACCAATCATTTTCCTATGAGGTATCTTTCATATATCTTTTAATCAACTAAAAGAATGTAATGCTTTTGAAACTTTAAGATGATTTGATTATTGAACAGGTGATAATCGTTGATGATGGAAGTTCGGATGGGACAAAAAGAGTAGCCTTTGACTTTGTAAGGAAGTATAAAGTAGACAATGTTAGAGTCATTCTTCTTGGAAAGAATCAAGGCAAAGGGGAAGCTATAAGAAAAGTGAGTGATGAGTCTAATCCACATATACTTCATTTCCCATTTTATATATATTATATATATATAATTTAATTTGACTCATGAAAACTGATCAAAGCTTCTTGCTTCTGCGAAAGCATTGTAAAATAGGGAATGCTTCATTCACGTGGCAAATTACTTCTGATGCTAGATGCTGACGGGGCAACCAAAGTTGATGACCTGGAAAAGCTTGAAAAACAGGTTGGTGTCCGGCTGTCCGCAGCAGTCTTTCAGAAGGGTATATTTGTAAATAACAATTGATGTTATTTCGTATTAGATCCTTGCAGTTGCCAAAATGAAACCGGATGAAGAAATTTCAGATATTCCCATTGTGGCATTCGGTTCGCGTGCTCATTTGGAGAAAAAAGCTCTAGCTACAGTTAGTTCCTCGTGTTTATTTTCTTTTATTTATTAATTTTTCTTTTCTTAATAATTTCACATTGTGGTTTTTTAGAGAAAATGGTACCGAAACTTTTTGATGAAAGGGTTCCATGTGGTGGTCCTTCTCGCTGCTGGCCCTGGAGTTCGCGATACACAGGTAATTATTCTATATTTTATTTTTACAATAACTGTAATTTTTTATTTTTTTTGTTTTTGAATTTTTATATAGTGTGGGTTTAAGATGTTTACTCGAGCTGCTGCAAGGAAGCTTTTCACCAACATCCGTTTAAAACGGTAAGAAGTTTTTAAGTTTAGGTAAATGTTTGTTGGTCATTTATTATTCATGATTTGTTTGCAGGTGGTGTTTTGATGTGGAATTAGTTTATTTAAGCAAATGCTTTGGAATCCCGATTATAGAGATATCAGTAACATGGTCTGAAATACCGGGGTCAAAGGTGAGCCCATTAAGTATTTTGAACATGGTGTGGGAAATGGGTTTGATGTCTTTTGGGTATAGAGCTGGTATCTGGAAGATACAGACTCGAGAATCCTAGTTTTAATGATATTAAAACTGTATTTTGATTTCAACTGTAAGTTAGGTTTAACCAGAACAGATTCTGTTTCAAGAATTATTCATTTTATTATTCAACTGTATACGGATATGTTGGAGAGTCGGTGATAATTATACGGATAGTATCTATGTTGTTAAAACTTGAAAATAATTTTGGACTACAAGTACAATAGAAAAATGTGTTTTAGATGTTAGTGTAATGGACGAATTTGAGCAAGGTAAAATCAGCCTAAGTCATAACTCTTCATAACATATTTAAGTAGTCCTCTAAATAATCGAATGATGAAAAGAGATGAACCTATTTAAACACACAAAGGACTTGTATGAATGGGAATACGGTTTTTGTCCTCATGGATACGAATTAACAATCTCAAAAATTAGCGCATACATTGCATTGACGGTGATGGAAGTGTGAATTATATTGTATAAAACGTTGTGTGTGAATTATATTGTATGAAATATGAATCTATAACGAAATTGAAATGTTTTATAGAAACAATACAATTTCCAATAACTAAAGTTGTATTGTGATTGTAACTCTTGGGGGCCTTTATTTAAGAATTAATAAATTGATCACCCTAGTGCTGCGATTATGTGATCTTGCCACACATGCAGTGGCGGATGCAGAGGCTTTGAGTGGGGTGCAGGGACCCCTCTTGACTCCATTTTCAAACCATTTATCATAGGAAAAAATATATATTTGCTGTGTGTTTGAGATTTTTTTAAAAAACCATATGTATTGGACCACTCTAGACTTTGAAGCTGGCTCCGCCACTGCACACATGATTAAATAACCAGTATAGTTTTGGTTAAGACGGTATAAATTAAAGTAAACAACTTACAATGATGAAAGCTAGATGTTCATAGACTAAAATTTTGTCCCGCAACAGAAGACATCGCATGCTAAGTTTAAAAATGGGTCCCTTAATTACCCTGGAAATTACACGTAAAAACAAAAAATCCATGGTTGGAAAAGGCTTGATATTGCCATGTCAAATCATGCCTAAAAAGTGACACAACCATCTCACTTGAAAAATACAGCAATGTACTTTTGACACGGTCGTGTTGATTCAATGCTAAGAAGCCACACAGATGTGTAGCTCTAAAGTATGTTGTTTTTTGTGGTTTCTTTAAGTGACATGGTCATGTCAAAAATTACACAACCATGTTAATTCCTTCTCCTTTATTTTTCCTCGTATTTTTAAAGTTTCCCTATGGAAACGGTCTCACTATCCTTTGATGGAGGCGAGACTGTCTACTTTTAATCTCTCCCCGACACCACAACCTTGTAGAAATTGGATTTAATTGTACAAAAAATTCATTTGATACTTAATCATGAAATGTGATAACTCACTTGTTCTATTGCCATATCCATTTATTATTTTGCCATTACATTTTGTGAATAGTAATCAAAATCTTTTGATATTTTTAAAAGTTTGTGTGCCCATGATAACTAAAAAATAACGTAGTCATGGTATATTAACATGAGATCTCCATCTACCCAACATAGAAGATCGGATCTGGTAATGATTGCAAAATATACTTTGAAATATGAAAGTTCTACTATTTTAGAACTCCTTTTCATAATTTTAAACTTCTTTTCTGGTCTCCAACCCAATTGTCTTTTAAACTTCATAATTAATGTAAAGTTTTCCTCCAAAAATAATACTTTTTCTTTCTGAAATATGCTTTGGTTTAGCGATCAAATATTCAAGTATTTTTAATAAATAGTAAAATAAAGGAAATCGATGAATTAAAATATATGGTAACAAACAATAAAACTGAATTAAAATTTTATTTAAATTAATGAAATGTTGCAGCTTTTAGGTATTTAAATTAAAGAAAATCGATGAATTATATATATATTTTTAAATTAACAAACAATATTTGGATCTAAAAGATTAAAAAAAATTATATCGTACTTAAAAACAAATATTAAAAATTGAAAAGGTGGATGAAATAATTTGATCAAAACGTAAAGCAAAGGGGATCATTTCACCATAAGTTACAGAGCAAAATGAAATCTCCAACGTGCAACCCATTACTCCCACTTCCTTGGTGAATCTCAAAGCAATGTCACAAACTCGCAATCATGAGTTTGTGCTATCACAAAATATTGCTTAAAAATATGGAAATGATATAATATATTATTAAGTGAAGTAGATCGATGGTTATTTAAAAATACGTGATTTTTTCCCAATGAAGTGGTCCTACGATATGTCATATGGCACCGTACCTTTTATGTCCAATCAAAAGATATACATCTATAATTATATCAAATATTCACTAATAGATACACTAGCAGAAATGAATTTGTTTTTTATTTAGTTTATCCTTGGTTCATTGTCTCAAACGTGCTAACAAATAAAAAGTGCAAAAATCGAACATGATAGACATTTTAATTATGGATCTTTTGTATCAAGTTTTATTAACTTGACAACTTATAACCATTTTTTTCCAAGTGACATTGAAAGTTTGTTGAAAAACAATGTGAATTTTATATTAAGAAACCAAGAGTCATGGTTGATTTGGCATCACATGCGCTACTTTGCTTGTATGATTGAACCAATCTTTTTAACATTAATGTTCCTAGCGGATTCACCGACGAAGACTTATATATCGAATAAAAAATCAATGTTATTGTAGCATCATAAACTATTGTTTTCATGTTTATTTGGTCACTGAATTATTTTTTAAATATCATGGGTCCTTAAAGTCGCATATAACTTATCAAATAAGACATCGATTATATGTGTTTCTAGTTTACCGGTTGTAAGGCTGAGCTGGACCTGCGTACGTGGCGTACTCTTATCAATGTAAGCGCCAAGTGACGTTAGCTTATTAAAGACGATTCTGCCCACCCATACTGACAAACCCTTGGATTATCGCAACCTTTTCTTCGTTCAATTTTCCCTCACAAGTTGAAATCCATGAATCATAAATTAAACCACCAAAATGTTGTCGTCTTCTAATTGAAACTCGTGAACAAACAATGAGCTACAACTTTCATTATTTTAACATAAGTGGTCAAAATAAGAGCAATTTCAGTCCTCATAGGGTATAAGGATGTCATGGAGCTTCGATAACCCAAAGCAGAGGTTTTTCAATTGTTTTTACTCATCGGTAGGTTGACTAAAAGTACTTTAGATGCATTGATTTCATGTGTTAAATAGTGAATTGGGAATTAAAACCCGTATGAATTGTAAACACGCGCGCCGCGGCCCATTAAGTGTCCGCGTCGCGTGGGCCGTGAACAGCTAGGGTACGGCTAGGGTTTCTTGTAATGCCTATAAATATAAAGGCTGGTCATTAGGGTTTAGGTTAGCCGTCGGGTTGACAAGTCTAAAGTCAGTAGTCAGAAGAGGCCGATTTACTAGAGATCTAGGTACGCTCTGTAACACCTGTATTTAGCTCTGGAATAAAGAATACTCTCTCCTGCCCGTGGACGTAGGTCATCTTGGACCGAACCACGTAAATTTCTGTGTCGATACTTTGTGTTTATATTTCCGCATTTATATTCTCGTTATTATTCCTGGGCAATAGGCTATAGATTTAGGTCTATTTCCTAACAAGTGGTATCAGAGCCGCGGTTTCAGATCTGTAGTGTTATAGATCTGTGGTTATTTGCGGTTTTAGGTCTGCGTGTTTTAGATCTGGTTGTAGTTCTGGTTGATTGAAATCGGTAGTAGATCTAGGGTTTACGGCTTCGCCGCGTCGCGTCTGTTGAAAGACCGCGTCGCGCTTGTTGAAGGATCGCGTCTGTTGGACCACGTCTGTTCAAACTCGCGTCGCGCCTTGTTGAAGTCCGCGCTGCGGCGATGACGAGCAGTAAGCAGTTTCGGATTTACTTGTTTATCAAAGACTACAAGGATCGGTTGATTGAAGATGTCATCTCACAAGTTCGATTTGGAGAAGTTCAATGGCTCGAATGATTTCACTTTGTGGAAGGTTAAGATGAAGGCTCTTCTGGTTCAACAAGGATGCGCAGTTGCAGTGGAAGGAGAATATGCAAAGGACACGACAGATGCTGTGAAGAAGGAGATCGAGGGGAAAGCACATAGTGCTATTCTTTTGAGCTTGACGGATGAGGTGTTGAGGGAAGTTGTTGATCAACCCACTGCTGCCGGTATTTGGAAGAAGCTCTGTGATACGTATCAGAACAGTTCTTTGACAAATAGGCTGTATCAGAAGCAACGGTTGTACACTTTCCGAATGGCAGAAGGTACCCAAGTAAAAGACCATCTTGATTCTTTCAACCGGATTATTCTAGATCTTCAAGGAGTAGGAGTAAAGGTTGATGATGAGGATCAAGCCCTTATTTTGTTATGTTCCCTGCCGAATTCACATGAGAATTTTGTTGATACTATGTTGTATGGAAGAACAACAATTACTGTGAATGATGTGAAGGATTCTCTGCTGTCCAAGGAACTCAAACGTAGAGTTTCTGGGAATGAGGAGACATCCGGTTCAGGTCTGTTCGTTGGCAGAGGAAGGACATCGGATAAGAAAGATGGTGGAAATCAGAGTAAGTCACGTTCGAAATCGAAAGTTTCTGCAAAAGTCAAGTGTTATAACTGCAAGGAGAAGGGTCACTTCAAGAGAAATTGTCCATTGCTGAAAGGGGGGAAGGGAGAAAATAGCAACAATGGCAGTGCGGCTATTGTTCAGGATGGTTCTGAAGAAGAAGACATAGGCGATGTGTTGACTGTTTGTACATCTAGTTCTGTTGATGCTTGGGTCTTGGATACTGGGGCATCTTATCATATGACTTTCCATCGTGACTGGTTCGAATCTTTTAGAGACTTGAAAGGAACGGTGAAGTTGGGTGATGATTGGGTTGCTCAGGTCAAAGGAAGCGGTACGGTACAGATTATGATGCACGATGGTATGGTCAGAAAGCTTGATTGCTGGTATGTTCCAGATCTTCGTAAGAACTTAATTTCTCTTACTACTTTAGCAAAGAATGGGTTGAAATACTCTGGTGAGGATGACTGGGTGAAGGTTACCAAGGGCTCTCTAGTAGTTATGAAAGGAAAGGTGCAGAAGAGTGGGGTTCCTGTCTTAGAAGGAAATTCGGTTAGGGGAACAGTGGCGGTTACTCAATCCTTAGAGAGTAGTAATGATAAGACAGAGTTGTGGCATAAAAGGTTGGGACATATGAGTGAGAAGGGTATGTCAATTCTGAGTAAACAGGGGTTGTTTGGTGGTGAGCTAACGGGAAAACTCAAGTTTTGTGAAGCTTGTGTCAAAGGCAAGCAACGCAGGGTGAAGTTTAGTTCAGGTAAACACACAAGCAAGGAAATCCTGGAGTACATTCATTCAGATTTGTGGGGTCCCTCTCCGGTCGAGTCTCATAACGGTCATCGATACTTTGTGACATTCATTGATGACTACTCAAGGAAGGTTTGGATTTATTTTCTGAAGACTAAAGACGAAGTGTTTGGGAAGTTCAAGGAGTGGAAGACGATGATTGAAAAACGGACCGGGAAATCTGTCAAGACACTCAGAACCGACAACGGGTTGGAGTTCTGCAATGCCCCGTTTGACAACTTTTGCAAAGCAGAAGGTATAGTGAGGCATCACACTATACCGCATACACCACAGCAGAATGGAGTGGCAGAACGGATGAACCAAACACTGTTAGCGCGTGCTAGAAGTATGCGCTTATATGCTGATTTATCGAAGAAATTCTGGGCGGAAGCGGTTAATACTGTTTGCTATCTGGTGAACAGATCACCATCAACTGCAATCGACTTTAAGACTCCTCAAGAGGTATGGTCTGGAAAACCCTCTGATTATTCTGGTTTACGTATATTTGGTTGTCCGGCTTATGCTCATGTTAATGATGGTAAACTTGAGGCGAGGGCAATGAAGTGCATATTTCTAGGGTATGCACATGGAGTGAAAGGTTATCGTCTGTGGTGTACAGAAGAAGGGAGAACTCCAAAATTTATTAATAGCAGAGATGTGACCTTTAATGAATCTGCTATGGTGAACCAAAGAGGAGGTGATACAAGTCATGTAGGGAAAGATCAGGGTGCCAACCAGAAGGTGGAGTTTGTCACACAAATTCCAGACAGAATGGTGATAAATGAAGAACAGCATGTCGGTGATGATCAGCATAGACGTGATGAAACTCATGAACAGCCCAATGAGGATCAGTCTGGTGATGCTGAGGCCGATGGTGAGAACAATGAGGATGAATCTATAGCAAGGAGAAGAGAGAAAAGGAACACGAAGACTCCAGCTAGATATGCTACATGTGTCACTAATGGTGATATTGGTTCTGTTGCATATGCACTAGCTGTTGGTGAAAACATTGGTACTGATGAGCCTCGGTCCTACAAAGAGGCGGTGGCAAGTAAAGAAGGATCAAGCTGGTTGATGGCGATGAATGAAGAGATGCAATCTCTTGAGAAGAATGAAACGTGGGATCTTGTTCCATTACCAAAAGGAGTCAAACCGATTGGATGCAAATGGGTCTTTAAGAAGAAGGAAGGAATTCCAGGTGTTGAACCCGCAAGGTTCAAGGCATGGTTAGTGGCGAAGGGATTTTCTCAAAAGGAAGGAATCGACTATCACGAGGTTTTCTCACCGGTCGTGAAGCACAAGTCAATTCGGGTTCTTTTAGCTATGGTGAGTGCGTTTAATCTGGAGCTTGAGCAGCTCGATGTCAAAACTGCATTTCTTCATGGAAGCTTGGAGGAGAAGATATATATGTCACAGCCTGAAGGTTTTCCGGGTTCTAATAAGGATCATGTGTGTCTGTTGAAGAAGTCTCTTTATGGTTTGAAGCAGTCTCCTAGACAGTTGTAACACCCGGCTTTTAAAACAAAAACACCCCTGAAAAATTTTTCATTTATAACACAGGTTTTAATACATAAAACCATAACAAGGGGTACATTTTAATAAATACGGGTACAAGTGTATCAAGGAGAGTATAAAAATACCATAACTCCTTTAAAGCCGGGCTGCTACTGACAGCATCTACGAGTCCTACTTCACGAGTCATGGACCCTATCTTGTCCCCTATCAGTATCATGCTAACCTGCAGGGACAGTAACAAACGGTATGAGCTACAAAGCTCAGTGAATAATCAATTCTACAGATAACACGTATCAAAACCCAATCATATAACTGTCTGGATATCAAATCCAAACTCCTAGCCTTACTGGCTGACCGAATATCTCTTAGGATTTCACATCCTAAATTATAGTCTTACAGACTATAACACAATAACCTGCATTTATCAATCCACGTCAGTTATTTGCACGTATAATCATATACGACTATTCCTGTCCCATCTCTTAGTCACATCGGACTGCATCATATATCATGGCTAACAGCCGCACCCTGTGTCATAGCTATATAAGCTGCACCAAAACATTATCAATATACAATTCATAGACCTCAGGCTGCACCAGCTGGGTTTGATAACCCGATGTCATAGCCAAAAAGGCTGTACCGTGTACCTGTAACAAAATCATAGCCAAACAGGCTATACCGTGTACCTGTAACAAAATCATAGCCAAACAGGCTATACCGTGTACCTGTAACAAAATCATAGCCAAACAGGCTGTATCAAATATCATAGCCCGAAGGCCACATCGGAGACATAGCCCGAAGGCCGCACCGGAGTCATAGCCAACAAGGCCGCATCGGAGACATAGCCAACAAGGCCGCACCGGAGTCATAGCCAACAGGCCGCATTAAATCATAGCCCGAAGGCTGCATCGGAGACATAGCCAACAAGGCCGCACCGGTTGGATATACAATCCAAAAATCATAGCCATATAGGCTGTACTCATTGGATATTAAAAATCCAGAAATCATTGCCCGTAGGCCGCACCCATTGGATATAAAATCCAGAATTAGTTGAGGCTCACGGATTAGCCGCTATTGCCTAGACTCACGGTTCCGTTCTTGTCATCGCAATGACGCACGGCTTATCCGGTCTTGTCTCTTCAAACGTATCTTTGAACTATCAATTTCGTCCCACAACGAGTTTCAACCTGTAACAACTCAATCATCATATATCACATATGGTATCAGTGAGATTACTCACCTGGATGCTAGCTGCATTAAATTCCCGGTTGTTTCTTGCCTTTACGTGCGCCACAACCATTTTGTCCCATACCTATTTATCCATTTATATACCAAATGATAATAGGTTAATAATCATCTACATTGACTCTAATACACTAGAGTTCAACACATTATCATTACAAACAATGCCTAGTTAATAAACTTTCCGTTTACTAACTTTTTATGAATTTTACTATTCACCGAGGCATTGGAATCGATCTACAGTGCCCCCGAGGGGTCGGAAACTCAATCTAAAAATTTTCCCAACCTTTTCAGACCATAACGAGCCTATGGTCCAAATTTGAGCTTAATCGGACAAGCCAAACAAAAGTTAGCATTTCAAAGTCCCTGCCTGAGGGCGCACCCCGCCCAGACAAGGGCGCACCCCGCCAGTGGTTTGGGCGCACCGCGCCTATCGCGCAGGTACCTCCTGTCCAGCCGCGATTTATGCACTGTAGCAAGCAGTTTTGGTCCATTAAGTCCTTAATCAGGTCCTTAATCGATTGGGGTTTGTTCTAGGACTAAAACCTTATACTTTAACAAGGTTTTCAACCATCTAAAACAACCAAATCAATCAAAATGAAGAATTAGGGTTCTTAGTTCTAACAACCCCAAACTTCAAATTCATCACTAATAACAACCTACTTCCATTTTCTTGAGTTAAGTCCTTTCTAGCATTACTCAATGGAAGCATTAGGCTACTTATCACATGATTCCATAACTGAAATTGCACATTTCAGTTTCTACAAAATTCCTCAAGAACAAACAATCAAGAACTTGGAATACTAACCTTGTTTGCTTGAGAATCACCAATTACATGCTATGATTCCAATTCCATGCTTCAAGCTTCTTGATCTTCCAGAAATTTCTCTCCAAAATCCACTCCCGTAGCTGCACAATGAGCTGGTCAAAGAGAGAGTCAACTCTCTTATATTTATACTCCAAAAATTTACATTTTTGGTCCTAAAGTTCCATTTCTTGAACTTTGACCACCAAAATCAAGTTTTATTACAATAAAACTTCCATTTCTTACATTTTGGCCACAACCAACAATATTTTTACATATTTGGTCGTTGACTTGGTCAAATGACCAAAATACCCTTTTTCGGTAACACGACCAAAAATCAGTTTTTATAACATTTTAAGTCCAAAACTCAAAATATTATTTCAAACCAAATACTTTTCTGTCTAAAAGACCATTTTACCCTTACAAGGTAAAATGACTAATTTACCCTTTTATTATAATTATATAATAAAGTATCTTGGCGTTACAAATTCTCCCCTCCTTCAAAAGATTTCGTCCCCGAAATCATATTATCACGCGAGGGTATTTCTTTCTCGTTACAATTCCGGTTTCTCATATCATATGGAAACCTTCATGGTTTTGCTACAGCTCTTTAACCATACCAAACTTCGTATCTCGTGGTTATATCATCACGCGCATATCATTCATCCGGTTGTCCCGGGCACTATAATCACTTATCTTCCTCATTTCACATGAGGGATTTGTTAACACGTAACACTCTATGTTCTCAAAACCATGAGACCCATAGAAAACTTTACAATCATCTTGAAGTTCATCAAGGATTTTCAATCAATACACCGCAATTCTTGCGTTTGGGATATACGGAAAGGTCCAATAAACACAGACTCAACTTTCCTTTTTGTCCCACATCAATTTCTAGTCTTTCCGGAGGGTCACTTTGAGTTCCACTATCTTCCCTTACTCGGGGTTTCAATGGTTTTACTCGCCAATCCGCATACTACTCTTGTCGATCTTCGTCTATTTCCAAGCTTTCTCGACCTTGCCAAATCTTTTTTTCTGTTTGAGATACAATCTCAAGTTTAATCAACAGTTTCTCCACAACTTCTGTCTAGCAAATCGGCGCGCATCACGGTAGTCTATACAATACTTCCTACGAGTCAATAAAACACTAGTATAATACCTATACTAATCTACAACTTCTAGCAAGGATAGACGGTCGTCTAGTTTTCCGCTAGGGTCTGTTATGCAAATTTCAGGCATATCTCCTAAGGTCTGCATCATTATCTCACCTCGTCAATCCATCTGCGATTCGCACACAGTACTTACTAGTACTTTTGAACTAATTATTCTTGAAATTTATGCCAAATTCAAAGAATAATTCTATTATCCCGGTCCGATACCATTCGTGCCGATAACTCACGTCGACAATTTTCTTTATCTTTGTAGTTTCTCACTACTTTTCCACTCTTCATTTCTTCTTTGGTCAGTATAAACCTATATTGATTTCATCAATCAAACTGCAATCACCCATATGGTGTCATACCCATGCGGTACTTGCAAAGACTTTACTACAAAGTCTATGATATTTTTCGTCCCATTTCTTCTTTGGGACCGACAGTCCGCATACTTCTAATGATTTGACTGTAGTTACACACAAGTCAAACATTTTTCACATGTCTTTCTTCAGCCCCGGCCACCAACACATAGGTTTTATCGACCTATACAGTTTGGTATTGCCCCGGGTATGCTGCATATCTGATACAAAATACATCTTTTCAAGATGATTTTTATATTTCGTTTGGCTTTGGAATTCACATTTACAACCGCCAAGGGTGTTAAATCACTGTGATATTCCAATTAACTTCCGCTACTTTTCAATCATTTATTCACTTTTCACGTTTCCAGACTTGCACACATCTTTCTGTGCTACCCGAATCAACTCAGGTAATCAATTTGCCACGTTCATACATGTGGATATAACCTACAAAGGTTACTCTTTCTAATTCAAGGCATCTGTAACCACATACGCCTTTCTGAGATAGTACAAGATTTCATACCCGAAATCTCTAAGTAACCCATCTATCTTTGTTATCTCATCTTCAGCTTCTTTTTGATCAATCAAGTATTTCAACTTTCATGATCTTATCGCTATAAGCTTTACACCATACAAGTAGTGTTTCCAAAGCTTAAATGCCACGTTCATAATTGCTACCGCAATGTCATGCATCCACAGTCTATGTTGGATACATTTCAATGATCCAATCTATCTTCTCTACTTAGCATCATTGCTAATGTTAGAGGTTCACACAAGGTTTATTCCAAACCTTTACAACATATCTGTGGTCTTTCTACCACTCAGATTTTACACTTTTTCTTGGTCAACTTCAGTCAGTTAACCAGCAATCAAGGAGCAGTTTTCTACAACTCTCCTATAATAACCCGCCAAATCCAAGGAACTACAATGTCAGTCAGATTCCTCAGGCGGTTCCAGTTTTACCACATCATCTATCCCACTGGATTTATTTCATCATCTTTGGCAGTATTATCATGCCCAAAGGGTTGAAACTTCTTTTAGCCAAATTTTCATACTCGGAGAATTTAACATATCACTTAACTCAGTGAAGTAACTCCAGTATCTGGTACTAATGTACCTCATATTCAGTCTGATCTCGAGAATATCAGATTCTCCGTAGTCAATGTATATACTCATTAACTTATCTTTCTTCTTTTCAAACAGATAGGGCTCTATCTGATGACACTTACAGTCATATGAGATCTCAATTCAAAACAATTTCTTCCAATTGTTTTACCACTCTGTCATTTCTACAGAGGCCAATTAACACAGAGCCTAGTTAACATGAACGGCTCCCAATACCTGCTTAATCATAAGCTCTTCTTGCCAGTCTGGCAGAAATCTTGGAAGTTCTTTTCAAAAGAATCATCCGAAAATTATTTAAAGTAGTACACTACTTTCACCACTTTATTAAGCTTGGCCCATACCACGTATGCCAACTACAACATCATTCCTTTACTAACTCTTTTCCGAGTTTAAGCAAAGAAGCTAACCGGTATTCTCAGCAACGGTCATTTACCATGAATTTTCATCCGTTCATTTCTGCTTTCTGAACCATCATGTTCATATTTCTACAATTCATGTTAGCATAATGCATTACTAACCAATTCATAAGCACAATTGCTTCAGATTTACTGGTAGTCATCGGTTTCAGATTCATAGGGAAAAATGGTCCCGTAAATCTTAGGCAGACTACATTCCAGGTGTTCAATATCTTGAACATACTTGCTATCTACAATAGCTATTTCAATTATTTCATCCAAAATCATTGATGAAAAATTCAAACAAGACATCAAGTCATCGATCCAAAGCATAACTTCATGGATCAAATATAACATACACGAGTTATATTCAGAACAATGATATCTGCTACCATATCAGTCTCCTCACGAGCTTCTTCCACAATCTAATGGGATGCTCATGGTACCATGGGTCCTTTTCGACCATTCGTTCCTTCTTTCTTTCCTGGGTTCATCACCCGTTACTCCACATTTAACATGTGAGTATTTCATAAAGAAGTGATCTATAGTTCCACGCTGGAACCACTTCCGTCCCATACGACAAGCTCGAGCAATCTGCTCCTATCATCTGCAATTTCAGCATGTCAACAGTAGAGTCTCAACTCTACAATTTTCCTTAGTGCCTTTCCTGCACTGATCACTATACATAGTGGCTCTGTTTTGGTCCTTTCCCTATAAGGTTGGACCCAATTTTGTGACAACTTCTTCTGAGAAGTCCACTTTATTTTCTACTTTTCTTGTAGTCTCAACTACTGTTCTTTCACCTTGAATATCAACTAAGGTGAGCAACAGATTCATTTATCTGACCACAACAGCTAACATTGCTCATCATGTGGATTTTCTGCTATTCGTCTCATTGCCCCTCGTTCGATGGAGTCTTGAGAAAAGGCTGATCCGCCTCTTATAGTTACACGCACTAAATTTCTCCCAGTAATATACGCTGCTCATACTTCTTATACGTTAGAAGTCAGCAATAGTTAGGTTATATATGTATAATAACAACTATATACACCTAACAGTTCATCATGTCTACTGTTTCAGGGTTTAAGTCCAGGAATCTACTCTATAGACACCTAGTTCACTTAAACCTCGGCTCTGATACCAACTTGTAACACCCGGCTTTTAAAACAAAAACACCCCTGAAAAATTTTTCATTTATAACACAGGTTTTAATACATAAAACCATAACAAGGGGTACATTTTAATAAATACGGGTACAAGTGTATCAAGGAGAGTATAAAAATACCATAACTCCTTTAAAGCCGGGCTGCTACTGACAGCATCTACGAGTCCTACTTCACGAGTCATGGACCCTATCTTGTCCCCTATCAGTATCATGCTAACCTGCAGGGACAGTAACAAACGGTATGAGCTACAAAGCTCAGTGAATAATCAATTCTACAGATAACACGTATCAAAACCCAATCATATAACTGTCTGGATATCAAATCCAAACTCCTAGCCTTACTGGCTGACCGAATATCTCTTAGGATTTCACATCCTAAATTATAGTCTTACAGACTATAACACAATAACCTGCATTTATCAATCCACGTCAGTTATTTGCACGTATAATCATATACGACTATTCCTGTCCCATCTCTTAGTCACATCGGACTGCATCATATATCATGGCTAACAGCCGCACCCTATGTCATAGCTATATAAGCTGCACCAAAACATTATCAATATACAATTCATAGCCCTCAGGCTGCACCAGCTGGGTTTGATAACCCGATGTCATAGCCAAAAAGGCTGTACCGTGTACCTGTAACAAAATCATAGCCAAACAGGCTATACCGTGTACCTGTAACAAAATCATAGCCAAACAGGCTATACCGTGTACCTGTAACAAAATCATAGCCAAACAGGCTGTATCAAATATCATAGCCCGAAGGCCACATCGGAGACATAGCCCGAAGGCCGCACCGGAGTCATAGCCAACAAGGCCGCATCGGAGACATAGCCAACAAGGCCGCACCGGAGTCATAGCCAACAGGCCGCATTAAATCATAGCCCGAAGGCTGCATCGGAGACATAGCCAACAAGGCCGCACCGGTTGGATATACAATCCAAAAATCATAGCCATATAGGCTGTACTCATTGGATATTAAAAATCCAGAAATCATTGCCCGTAGGCCGCACCCATTGGATATAAAATCCAGAATTAGTTGAGGCTCACGGATTAGCCGCTATTGCCTAGACTCACGGTTCCGTTCTTGTCATCGCAATGACGCACGGCTTATCCGGTCTTGTCTCTTCAAACGTATCTTTGAACTATCAATTTCGTCCCACAACGAGTTTCAACCTGTAACAACTCAATCATCATATATCACATATGGTATCAGTGAGATTACTCACCTGGATGCTAGCTGCATTAAATTCCCGGTTGTTTCTTGCCTTTACGTGCGCCACAACCATTTTGTCCCATACCTATTTATCCATTTATATACCAAATGATAATAGGTTAATAATCATCTACATTGACTCTAATACACTAGAGTTCAACACATTATCATTACAAACAATGCCTAGTTAATAAACTTTCCGTTTACTAACTTTTTATGAATTTTACTATTCACCGAGGCATTGGAATCGATCTACAGTGCCCCCGAGGGGTCGGAAACTCAATCTAAAAATTTTCCCAACCTTTTCAGACCATAACGAGCCTATGGTCCAAATTTGAGCTTAATCGGACAAGCCAAACAAAAGTTAGCATTTCAAAGTCCCTGCCTGAGGGCGCACCCCGCCCAGACAAGGGCGCACTGCGCCTTGGGCGCACCCCGCCAGTGGTTTGGGCGCACCGCGCCTATCGCGCAGGTACCTCCTGTCCAGCCGCGATTTATGCACTGTAGCAAGCAGTTTTGGTCCATTAAGTCCTTAATCAGGTCCTTAATCGATTGGGGTTTGTTCTAGGACTAAAACCTTATACTTTAACAAGGTTTTCAACCATCTAAAACAACCAAATCAATCAAAATGAAGAATTAGGGTTCTTAGTTCTAACAACCCCAAACTTCAAATTCATCACTAATAACAACCTACTTCCATTTTCTTGAGTTAAGTCCTTTCTAGCATGACTCAATGGAAGCATTAGGCTACTTATCACATGATTCCATAACTGAAATTGCACATTTCAGTTTCTACAAAATTCCTCAAGAACAAACAATCAAGAACTTGGAATACTAACCTTGTTTGCTTGAGAATCACCAATTACATGCTATGATTCCAATTCCATGCTTCAAGCTTCTTGATCTTCCAGAAATTTCTCTCCAAAATCCACTCCCGTAGCTGCACAATGAGCTGGTCAAAGAGAGAGTCAACTCTCTTATATTTATACTCCAAAAATTTACATTTTTGGTCCTAAAGTTCCATTTCTTGAACTTTGACCACCAAAATCAAGTTTTATTACAATAAAACTTCCATTTCTTACATTTTGGCCACAACCAACAATATTTTTACATATTTGGTCGTTGACTTGGTCAAATGACCAAAATACCCTTTTTCGGTAACACGACCAAAAATCAGTTTTTATAACATTTTAAGTCCAAAACTCAAAATATTATTTCAAACCAAATACTTTTCTGTCCAAAAGACCATTTTACCCTTACAAGGTAAAATGACTAATTTACCCTTTTATTATAATTATATAATAAAGTATCTTGGCGTTAGCAGCTAGGATACGGCTAGGGTTTCTTGTAATGCCTATAAATATAAAGGCTGGTCATTAGGGTTTAGGTTAGCCGTCGGGTTGACAAGTCTAAAGTCAGTAGTCAGAAGAGGCCGATTTACTAGAGATCTAGGTACGCTCTGTAACACCTGTATTTAGCTCTGGAATAAAGAATACTCTCTCCTGCCCGTGGACGTAGGTCATCTTGGACCGAACCACGTAAATTTCTGTGTCGATACTTTGTGTTTATATTTCCGCATTTATATTCTCGTTATTATTCCTGGGCAATAGGCTATAGATTTAGGTCTATTTCCTAACATCATGTTTTTATGTCAATGTGTTACGATAAAACCCTAATTTCGTCTTTTTTGATCTACAGTCCAGCTAAAAGCATTGTAACTACTTTCATCTGGATGAACCATTAATCGATGAACATTGTAAGGCAATGATAAGGGAACTATAGTTTGACTTTGAGATGAAGGAAGAGTAACGGTGTGCTGCAAAACACACATAAAACTTACTAATATAGTTTTTCCCATATGGCATTCTCAATATATCCATTTTTAGTGTGGATCCTAGATTTAATCTTCTTATTCCCTTTCCATAAGACCAAAGTCTAGCATAGTGCTCAACAAGGGTACCCTTAATAATATGTAAATCATTTTTTGACCTCATACATTGTCCAAACTAAACTCAATTATAATATTTTTAATAACATCTAATCTTAGTTTTCTAATACTCATTTCTCCTTATGTAATTTTTCTTTGGTATAGTGATTAGCAATCCATGGGTAAGTTACAATTGAACCTAACTTGAAGTTCCTAGCACGATCGTGATCAAGCTTTAAAAATTTATTTTGAATGATTTTTCATCACCCATCCATGAAGCACACAAGTTGAATGTATATCCCTTCATGCAACACTTCACCAAAAGTCTTTGAGTATATTTTTTTGTAACAAAGTTGGTACCCATTGATAACAACATAGTTGCAATACATGACTTTCAGTTGTTTTTGGGTTTTGAAATAACATCCCTATAATATGCTTATATTTTTCCTATATAAAGACTCATTAAAAAGGAATGAATTGGGCATTATCAGTCTCATCTTCCACTTCTATACTACCCTCATCAAGTTCAATGTTGTTTTCCTCTACTACTTTTTAGGTGGTTGTAAAACATATAATTTACATAGGAATTTATAATGGCTTGTTTTGTTCAAACTATCAACTTTATCTTTTAACTCAAGATCAACATCCTTATTGTCCGATAAGTAGTTATCGCGTCCTCAACCTAGAATTTTTGATTCATGTTCATCTGAACTAACCATTTCGTCCTTGTCCTCTTCAAACCATTCCTCTAGGTCCTCACCAAACTGGTTGACATAAATTGATATTTTCTCATCAAATAGGTATCCAGTTTCTAGAAAATCTACATAATCTATTTTAGTTTTTAGTCGAGACTAGTATATTAGGTACACAACAATAAAGCTTTTCACAGGATTCTTGCATGAAGCATTTGAGGAATGTTACACATTTACTGAAATCTATAACAGCGAAGCCATGATAGTAAATAAGAAGTTTTTTTCCATCAGAAGATGTGAAAGGATAACGTATAAACACTCATTGAAAGTTTAGATAAACTTTTAGATAAAACATTTGGATTAGCATTCGACATTCTACACACCAAAGTCTTTTAAGATTTTAAACAAGTAAATGGTATACTCAGACAACTAAATTTCAGAAACAAGGTTGAAAACTCACGATTACCTAACACTCCCAAAAACCCTAACTTGAGGTTTCTTTCTTGTTTGAAGATCTTCATGTAAATAAAAAGAATATGATTTGAAATCCACAATATTTAAGAGGCAATCCATTTGTGGATTACACACGTGACAAGGGAAAAGATCAAAATTATTAATAATATAGCCACGTAAGCATTGTTATCGAAGGATCATTCAATTTTCAGGCACTGGCTTTATTGACACGTATTTTGAAGATGTAGGGACCCATAATACTAAAAAAAAAACTTCTTTCTTCAGGTACTCAATTGACGAAATTCAAACAAGCTAACACGATGGACAACTCAATGCTAAAACCCCACCAGCTTGTAACTAACATACACACATACAACCTACTTCAAGGTTGGTGTCAGATTGATAATACATGGAAAGATGTGGTGGATAATTTATTGACCGATGTTCATTTGCAATACTCCCAAGACATGTTTTCATATTGGTATGGGAGATTGGTTGGGATATACAAAAATTGGCTCTAACACCCATGTTTGAGGAGACCCTTCCCAAAAAAAAACATACACACATACTTCACTAAATAATACTTGTATATTTTACTTTGAAAGGGTTGATAGGAAAATGGTTTTTGGGAAAGAGGAACCACATTATGTGCCTCATTAATCATCATCAATATATAGTTTCAGTTTATTTAATTGAATGTCCAATTAGAATATTTGTTTTATACCCGTAGACTTAGTAAACCAAAACCAAATAAGTCCGATACCACGATTACAAAAAAAATTGGAAGAAATACTTGAATGTTAATACTTAATATGATATAGCGCTTCTAAAATGAGATTGAAATGAAAGAATTGTGAAAATTACAACAATCGTCTCGCTCGCCCTCAACCCAACATCACAAAAAAACGACACTTTTATGACATAAACGACATGTAACATGTGAAGAAAATTAAATGTTGATGGTCGAATATCTTCAAAACAGGTTCCCTTGCACAAACTAGAAACATTTCCTGTGCACGATCGACGGACCAGATTCATCATATTCCGCCTTCGCAATCCACATCTGCAAAAAAACAGATTCGTTATTTTTTGCATATTATAATTTATTAAAAAAAAAAAACAAACAAACAAAACAAACCTGCTGGAAGGTACTGAGTGATGCAAGAATAGACCCTCCGATCCAGACACTGTACTTCCTCTCCGGCGGCGCCACCACCTTAATCTTCATGCTGCTGGGGGCCAAGGCGGTGATCTCTTTACTCATCCTATCAGCAATCCCGGGGAACATGGTGGTCCCACCACTCAGCACAATGTTTCCGTACAAATCTTTCCTAATATCCACGTCACACTTCATGATGGAGTTATACGTAGTCTCATGAATACCCGCCGCTTCCATTCCGATCAAAGATGGCTGGAACAAAACCTCCGGGCACCTGAATCGCTCTGCCCCGATAGTAATAACCTGCCCGTCGGGCAGCTCGAAACTCTTCTCAACAGACGAACTAGTCTTAGAAGTCTCGAGCTCTTGCTCGTAATCAAGCGCGATATAAGCCAGCTTCTCCTTCATGTCTCTTACAATTTCCCGCTCTGCTGACGTGGTGAAAGAGTACCCACGTTCTGTGAGGATCTTCATCAGGGTGTCGGTCAGGTCACGTCCAGCCAAATCCAACCGGAGGATGGCATGTGGCAGGGCGTAACCCTCGTAAATGGGGACCGTGTGACTCACACCATCCCCTGAATCAAGAACAATACCTACACCAAACAAGAATAATGTCAGAATAACCGACACTGACATGACTTAATCTGGTAAGCGAGTGTTATTATTATTATTTCTTTTATTTTGGATTTATTACGTACCAGTTGTACGGCCACTAGCGTACAGGGAAAGGACGGCTTGGATGGCGACATACATGGCAGGGGCATTGAATGTTTCGAACATGATTTGTGTCATTTTTTCACGATTGGCTTTGGGATTTAAAGGTGCTTCGGTTAGAAGAACTGGGTGTTCTTCTGGGGCGACACGGAGTTCGTTGTAGAAGGTGTGATGCCAGATTTTTTCCATGTCATCCCAATTGTTGACGATTCCGTGTTCGATTGGGTATTTTAGAGTTAAAATACCTCTTTTGGATTGTGCCTCGTCTCCGACGTAAGCATCCTTTTGGCCCATTCCAACCATCACACCAGTGTGACGTGGACGGCCTACAATACTTGGGAACACAGCCCTTGGAGCATCATCTCCAGCAAAACCAGCCTACAATACACGTTTTTTATTTTAGACGCAGGCATTTGAGTCATTGAGTGGGTGGGTTGTTAAATACCGTACCTTAACCATTCCGGTTCCATTATCGCACACAAGGGGTTGAATGTCCTCCGAGTCTGCCATCTTATGCTAACTGCAGAACAAACATAAATAATCAATAACACGAAAATTGTGTGATTGATATGATTGTGAATTTATAAGTATGTAATCTTTAAAAAGTGTTAAAGTAGTGACGACTCTTTGCCAAACATAACGCCAATACGGGATAGATGTTGATATCATGGTATCTAGCCGAATTAAGATGCTCTTGGTTGATAAGATCGAAAAAACCATAAAGAACGAAAAATAATAATTTTTATAAACATGGACTGCAACAAGATTGATACGGCAAAAATTTCTGGTGTTATGTGGAATCCGTCATATCGTCTACCTCATCCATCCTAACACCTACTGAAAATGTCAATTACTGTATCTGGCCGTTTCATCTTCTAAAATATATGAAAAAACTGCAAGAGCAACAAAGAAAAGAAAAACAGAGTCTGATAATAACCTACCAACCACGTCCAATTGAAACCGCTAAATGTTTTTGGATTCCAAATTATCAATACCTCAACACAAATCCCAACAGTCAACACTCCGCAACCAATTTTAAAGTGTACAATACATCAACTGAAGCAAACAACAAATCAACACGAAATTCGAAGAACAGTATCTACGATAGATGAAAATGATGGTATTTAACAAGCACCGAAATCTACTTTTCGGACATGCATACACGAAATTGGTAACATTATGTTGAGAAATCGTTAAATTTTACCTAAAATTTTGAGAAAATAGTCTGAGAGAATTGAACGGATCTTCTAACGAAATCAAAAAGGAAAACAAAAATGGATTAGCGAAGAACAAGAAGAAACATACCCAGGAATTCTAGAAAAATGGCGGTAGATGTGGGAAGAGATATGAGGTCGGAGGTTTGCGAAAGAAATGGCAACAGAAAGAAGCTCTTGCCCAGGAATTAAATGGAAGTGTAGGAAAAGATATAGGAGGAGAGAGGTTCAATCTGGACCGTTGAATGGGTTTGATCTCCAAGATCCTCGATGTACGGTGGTGGATTACACGTCTTAGTGGCCACAAGCCCCACATCCCCTCCTCATTTTTAATTTATTTAAAATTTCAAAATCATTTCCCCCTACTCTCACTTTTTATTTTCTTATCCATTTATTTTCTTCAAGAAATATAATCCATTTTCTCTATATAGAATCCATATAAATATCATTTAGTATTTGTATTTTGTAACGTCAATAATAGACGCATGTAGTAAAATCTTCATTAAAAAAAATTATATTTTGTTTCATTAACAATTCAGCTAAGACTTTAATTTTTAAACAAAAATCATGAAACATTTTTATTTATGTATATATTTGATATCCTTGTTCTATTACCCCGAGGCCTCCTCGGTCTTCTTGTCATCAATCAGTAAAAAAAAACCCGATGGTTTTATATGCTAAAATAATAATTGATATTGTAAGTTTTATATGCTTATTATTATTACTATTAAACTTATAATAAAATAATACCTTTTATTAATACATTAAGGTTAGACAAATTCTTTCATCAAATAAAAAGAATATAAACTTTCACTAAGATAATATATTATATCTTGACCCAGATTATCATAATTAGACAGAAAAAACACAATAAAATTGCACAATTTAATAATATAAAATTAACATTAAAAAAATATGTCAATGAAAAACTATATTTTCTATCATATCTGTGAAATAAGTCATCCTATTATACAATTGACTCGCTGAAAACTTGTTTACGGGATAAATATCAGATATGTAAATAGTTACTAATTTTTTGTTATTTCTTGTTAGAAAAAAAAAAAAGCATACTTTAATCATTAATGAATCCAAAATATCAAAAAATTTCTGAAGAATTTCTAACAGATAAATGTATTTAGTATATATTTTCACTAATTAAAGTTATCATACAACATTAAAAAAAAGTGTCATGATCTAAATACGAAATTTGTTAATACGCGAAAAAAATAGCATAATTAGCACAAATCGTATAATAGATAACTATTTTGTAAATGTTTGAAACTTAATAATCTTGAATATATAATACCCATATTATCTTAGTTTTTCTTAAAGAAAAAAATATTATAGAAAGTACCGAGTACCAGATTCATAATATTCTTTTGGCAAAACACTCCGACTACATATAAATGATTGCATGAAATACATTATATGTTAAATTTAATTAGACCATACGTGTAAAAGTTTATGTTTTTCTCGCATTTTATATTTTATATGAGAATATATAATGTAAATCTATACATTTTAATTTAACATAAATAAATATATAATAAAATGTAAATCAATACCAACAAGCTTTAAAGTCATGAGCTCCACTTTGGCTATGAGACTGGACGGAATCTATCTTGCAGAAGCCATCGAACCCGTCATAGGGAAGTGAATGGAGTCGATCTTGTCGAAGCTGCAGCTCCCGCAATCCGCTACCTTCATTCCCTTTTTTGCATTCAACCATCATCGGGTTCATGAACCCCGCCTCACCTCCTTTGAACCCGCTTCCGGCCGAAGTCGTTTAAACTTGTTGGATGACTCCGTCCGACTTGAATGGAACGTTACAAGTAGTTTACAAGCAGTTTGTTTTTTGGGGTTTTTAATTATTGAGTTTGGCAAACTAAAAGATAGCTTATAAGCTATACTTTTTTATATAAGAAATCATGTATTTTACGACATATTGTATTTCGCGGCTAACTTATTATATGATTTTTATCAAACGTTATTTTTATATGGTAGCAACTTGTTTTTTAGCTACCAAAATTTATTTTAAAATTATCGAATTTGACAAACTAAAAAAATAGCTTATAAAGTATATTTTTTATAAACATAACATTATTAGTTATCACAAGGAAATAATAACTAAACATTTAAACTAGGATTGAGCACCGTCCCAATTATATAATGCCAGAGTTGCTCATAGTTATCGTAGAAAAAAACCAAAAACTCATCACTATCTTTATTTTATAGTTATGGACTTGAATAAGAAAACTCTCATCCGTAAACTTGTAATTTCATAATTATATCATTTAAATCATTCTTGTTCAATTTAACCTTGTACCAATGAGTGACTTAAGATATGATGGAAAATGGCTGAATTATTGACGTAAATGAGAAATATTAACATCTCAACCATTTTTTATGGCATTAATTTGGAACCACGTGTATCTAACTCATCTTTTAAGATCAACGTAAATGTATGTAAATCCTGAATAATAGTATGATGAATCACGAAGTCTCTAAAACATATGGTTTGATAATTTATGTTAGATGATCTAAACTCAAATATACTTGATATTAAAGTGTAAGTATTTGATTAAGATATCCAAATTCGTAAACTTATGCATTATATATGTTATGTCATGCACTTTTAGTGTCATAAAAGATAAACAGATAGATGGTAAAGGGATGGAATTTGGTTGTCATTGAATAAAGCAGACACACTGGCATTGGTACCCATAAAGATTTGCCAACTTCTGAACTGCAAAGACTTAATTCCCATGTGTTGTGTCTGAGGAAAGACATTAAAAAGGGGAAATTATACATAAAGCTTTATTCATGTCCTTTATGGTTAATAATTTCCAAATATCTACTTCAACATTACCAAACAATTAAAATGTTATACATAAAGCTTTATTCCTGTCCTTTATGGTTAATAATTTCCAAATATCTACTTCAACATTACCAAACAATTAAAATATCATTGTTATATCAAATATCAATTTATGGAATGGTACTTTATGCAACTGTAATAATATAAAGTGGTCTACGTTTTTAAATGATGTAACGAATCTAATTCGATTTAACGGATCCATATGTATTTAAAAATACTCAAATTGATTTAATATATACCACCTAATACTATTTAAATGTATAAAATATCCTAAATTGACCTACTTTGAGTTTGTATTATCAAGGCATCTTTTATTCTAAAATTTGTCACGATTTTGTATTAAGAAATATAGAATGCATCTTTTTCCAAGTATGAAAAGATCCAATTGACTATTTAGCGTGACATGTGCTATTCTTTATGTTTAAATGATAGAAAACGTCTTCAAATCAATAGTTTATTGTATTATATTTTGATTTTGCTAAGGCGTTTTTGTCTTAATCGGCATCTAAATGAGTTTTTAGATTTAATGATCGAAGATTCCAAACTCAACATGTATTTTTAGTTTTCTAGCTTGCTTTCAACTAATATGTTATTCTAGAAAAATAACGTCAAACAAAATATAATTTTTAAGATATAATTGATAAAGAAATATATGAAATGGAAAGGGGTTCCAACTAGATAGAAAAGCTTTTCCTCTCATCCACAGTTGTCAATCTTTGAAAAGATTATATTAGCAAATCGATGATTAAATATTTCATATGAATCACTTTCATCATATATCCACCCTCCCACTACCACACCACCAATATATATATATATATATATATATATATATATATATATATATATATATATATATATATATATATATATATACTATACTATAAACCATATATAAATTACAACCCCCTTATGCACAATTGTCTTAATTTTTAAGATAGTACAAATTATAACACACAATGCACAACTTATCAAACATATTGTACAATCTTGTTATGCATTAACTAAAACTGAAAGTTGAAACCGGAAATAGGTAACCAAACACGCGTACAAACCAAATTTGTAGACGAAATGAGAGGGACATTCAAATTTCAAAATCCAAAATAAATTCTAGAATCTGCTTTTAATGCTTTCTCATTCGCCACTATCATTTTCCACCGTCCCTTTTGAAAACCCTAAACTCTATGGATGCCTTCTCATTCCACCGTCCCTTTTCAACACGACGACCACGATGCTACTCCCGCATCTCACCACCTTCACGCCACCAACGCAGGACCGCCTCACCAAGACACTACCACCGCACAACCAACACGTCACCACTGTTTGAGGATGGGATCGGATCTACTCAGTAGCTGTTGAATACACATCATCATAAATCGACCCCTAAATCGATTGTTACCCCTAAATCAATCAATGGTTCGCTTTTTCTAACCCTATATCGATTTTTAGGTACATCTTTGTTTCGTTTTAGTTGTTTATTATTTTGGATCTCGACTCCAGCTACAAGATCTTCCACCACACCACGAAATCGCCACCACCCTCCACCAATGCTCAACCACGGTACACCACCACCTATAACCAGAAGCGCTTACCACTATCTCTCAGGTCCTCTAACACCCATTTTCTTTGTAATCTATTTCTCTCTACTAATCAATTCTTCACCCCTACAGTTCATGTATCAAGTGAAGTTACTGGTAAGGATGCAATCTCCTTTTTAAAGTCATTTATGAAAAGTGACGATCCGCGTCAAATGAACCCTACTTCAAGAAATTTTTTCAAGCACTGGTGCTCTTGAAGGATGCAAGCTCATTAGAAAAGAGAATGTATGATCGATTCACCAATTTTCTAATAATTTCTACTTGTTAACAAATTAATGACTATTTTTGGATTTCAGTCATCATACGGGTTTGTGGATTATTTTGATAGGCGTTATGCTGCTCTTGCTATTGTGACACTTAATGGAAAACATCTGTAAGTAGAAACCTCAACACATTTCATTCATCTGTTCTTGTTATCAGTCATTTTGAATTGATTTTGACTAAATATATTTGCAGGTTTGGGCAGCCTATTAAAGTTAATTGGGCATATGCAAGTATCCAAAGAGAAGATACATCAGGCCACTTTAATATATTTGTAGGTGACCTTAGCCCTGAAGTTACTGATGCCATGTTGTTTTCTTTCTTCTCTGTATACTCTACATGCTTGTAAGTTTAATTTTCTGTTCATATTTCTTATTAAACTTAGAATCAAATTGAGTCACATGGTGAGTGGTTACACATTTTGTAGTATATGTTCGTGTTGATTTTCTCTTTGTTTGTTGGTAAGTGATGCAAGAGTTATGTAGGATCAGAAGACGGGGCGATCGAGGCGATTTGGATTTGTTTCTTTTCGTAACCAACAGGTAAGTAAAATTACGCTATTACCCCTCACCCTCGCTTTAAACATGTGCTAACTAAAATTACTCTATTATCCTGTTTCTTTGGCAGGATGCCAAAGTGCCATTAATGATTTGAATGGTGAGGATTTTAAGTTTTTTGCCTTGCTTGCTTCAAGTCTTTGTTGTTTCAAATCCATAAAATTATGATCCTTTTTTGTATTTTTTTAAATCTTTTTGTAGGAAAGTGGCTTGGGAGTAGGCAAATTCGATGCAACTGGGCAGCAAAGGGTGCTGGATCGGATGACAAACAGAGGTCAGATACCAAAAGTGTTATTACAATTTTAATTTCTGTTTCAGGTAGCTGTCCTTCTATGTCTCGCTCAATGAATAGTCCTAAATGACCTTTTTGCACTAGCAAGGTCTCTCTCTTTATACCGTTTATTTAACTCCTTATCTTTGTGTATATTAGCTTTAGGCACTAATTTTTTCAATAAATTTACAGGACCAAGGGAACATTGCTAGGTGGAGGAAAAAAGAAGGTGATAAGATTGAAGTTGGTGATATCATATGCGAAATAGAGACTGACAAAGGTACCCTTGAATTCGAATGTATTGAAGAAGGGTAAAATCGTAATTTTCCATCATGCTTCCAAAATGCTCAAATCGATCAATGCTTACATTCTTAACTTAATACCAACTTCAGATACTTAGCAAAAATAATTACACCTGAAGGTTCAAAAGGCGTTCAAGTTGGACAACCCATCGCAATAACAGTAAGTTGTTGACTTTTTTCCAATTTTCAGTTTCAAAACATAAGTAATAAATAAATAATTTGGAACTGATGTTACTGTTTTTGTTTTTCAAGGTTGAGGATCCGGCTAATGTGGAAAAGATGAAATCATCTGTGAGTGGTAATATGACAGCCAAGGAGGCAACGCCAACGCCAGCTCAGCATGCCACGCGTGATGACGAAGCGAAAGTACAGAAATCTATTTTCTCCAGAATCAGTCCATCTGCAAAGATACTAATTGTAGAACATAAGTTGGATGCTTCTTCAATAATGGCATCTGGTATACATGGGACCCTCACAAAATCTAATGTTTTAACCCCAATAAAGTCTGGTACATCTGGCAAAAAAAGTTCATCATCTAAAGCTGTAACACCCCCAAAAAAATCAACCTTAGACACATACTTCGGTGTCAGTATCATCAGAAGTCCAGGAGTCAGATTCTTATGAGGATTTTCCTAATACCCAAATTCACAAGGTACATACAATTTTATATTTTCAGAAACCAATAAAATGCATTTCAACGTGTGAAAAAATGGACAAGAAAAGTCAACCTTTTTCAGAAATATTATATTTTTATATCTGTAAACTATAAGTAAGTGGATAAACTACGTAAACATACTCAAGATCTTCTTTCAATTTTGAAAGCTGGTCAGCTTCTTGAGCTTTATTTAAAAAATGATCTTTTTTCCCTTTAATTGGCCAATGTTTTCAGGTATGGGAGTTTGACCAAGATCATCAAAGATGGCTTCCAGTTGCTGAACTAGCTGACAATGATAATAAAGGTGATCAAGTATTTTCTGTGGCATGGGCTCCTAATATTGGAAGGTAATTATGGTTTTATTTTCTTTTAAGTTTTAAATAAAGAACTCTTTGTAATTTTACTTTATAAACTTGTAACAATTCCAGGCCATTTGAGTTGATGGCTGTTGAAACTTCAAAGGGTATCTTGAAGGAAGGCTTTTTGTTGAAAAAGTTGTCACATTTCCTTGTCATTACAATGAGGTATGTGTTCTTCTATAATATTTGTACAAATATAGCAATGTACTTTCATTTATTATAGATCCTTCATGTTTTTCTATTACAACATTGAATTTTCAATATAATTTTTCTTGTTAAAGCAATGTACTTAAAATCTATTGAATTATAGCACTGTATTTTTAAAATTTTCTTATTTGGACAATATATGAAAGTACATTGCTATTTCCTGCATTTGATTTTTTATTATTTTTTTTTGTCGCATAGGTGTGGCAAATGGAGTAGGACATGAGCGGGATGACACTAGCAACCACCATGAGTGACGGGCAAGTGAGATTATGGCAATCAAATCTTAATAGAGTTTGGCATGAGCAAGCAATCATTAAACCCACCACATAAACATGATAAGCTTGGGATTTTTCGGACTTTCAAAATTTTAAAACTTAGAAAATTTTGAAACTTAGCTCCCGCCCAAGTTTTTCGGATTTTCAAAATTGGAAAACTTAGAAATTTTTGAAACTTAGCTCTCGCCCAAGTTTTTCGGATTTTCAAAATCTGAAAACTTTGAAAATTTTGAAATTTTTGAAACTTAGCTCCGGCCCAAGTTTTTCGGATTTTCAAAATTTGAAAACTAAATTTTTTTGAAACTTAGCTCCCGCCCAAACTTTTTGGATTTTCAAAATTTAAAAACTTTGAAAATTTTGAAACTTAGCTCCCGCCCAAGTTTTTCGGATTTTCAAAATTTGAAAACTTAGAAATTTTTGAAACTTAGCTCCCGCCAAAGTTTTTCGGATTTTCAAAATTTGAAAACTTTGAAATTTTTGAAACTTAGCTCCCGCCCAAATTTTTCGGATTTTCAAAATTTGATTAAATTCAGGTTGAATATGAATCTCAACTCTGATTAAATTTAGGTTGAATTTCTTGACCTCCTTGTGAAGCATGTGGACAAAGCAAATAATAAAAGGACATGTCTGTACTTAACAAGCTCAGCAAGGTAGACTACTCAGTTTAGATGAATCATTTTCTAAATGTGCTTAATAAAACTTTCATGTATATGTACTTGAAAATTATATGTTGAGTGTTTGTATGCATCGACACTTGTAGGTACCTCCAACCATACACCTAGCTCCTTCTCATGGTTTCAAAGGTACTAAATGATCTGTGGATGCAGAAATAATATTGGCTTGTGTAATACTTTTACAATGATCCATTTCTGGCCACGGTCTGTAGCTCTTGATCTGCTACACATCCCACCTCTTCAATAGGAAGACTACTAACAAAAGCTCTGAATGATGCAGATCTGCTACATGACTGAAGAGAAACGATGCAACCTGACTAAAAGCAAAGATTTATACAAGGGATTTTATTATTATTCTAATATTGTTTCGAATTATTTTTGTTTGAAATTGACTCCTTTTTTCATTCAAGGTATGAAGATTAATGCTACCAAACAACCATTTAACACTGGTACCACCAGAGATGGCTCGTGGCCTAGCTTTGGATCTGATACGAAGGAGAGTAGGAGACCATGGCATTACATTATCGACAAGTATATACATATTGAATAAACGTGCTTTCTATTCAAGTTCAGGTTAATGAAACAAGCTCAAGAAATGTCATTGTTTACTACGCAGAGCTCATTACTTCGAGGTTTGATACCTTTTGTATTTTTCAAAGTTTGGTGCCTTTTTGGATGATTTATGTAATTCTTGAATGTTACAGAATTTGGTTATACTTTTGTAGGTTGTTGCAGGGACATGGAAGGAAATGAAACTAAGTTGCTTATTTCTAGCTAATAATTGAAAGTAAGTTGTTATTCTTTGCATTTAGTTTGGGTTAAATGAAAGAAATTGCAAGTTACTTTCAACTACAATGTTGTGTGTAGTTTTTTGACTTAAAATCTCTCAAAAGAGTTTAATGGGTTCGCAAAACATTTCAAGTTATGCTTTTTAGTTTTTATTATCTGTATGAGTTGTCCCATGGCTTCCTTTCATCTATATGTTCATACATTGTTTTGTTGTTCATTGGTTATAATCGTGTATGATTTTTAAGTAGTTAGTCTATTGATTCATTTTTGTTTTCAGTTATTTATTGGTTTAACAACCTTGGATTTTAATTTTTTTGCAGGCAACCGAACAAGCACCCAGCTGTTCAACAAAATGTTTGTAAAAATATTTACTCTTTGTTTTCGACTCTTCTGCAAGCATACTACTTGTGAAAAAAAAAACCTCGAAATGGCTCTCTGACTTCTATTTGTCGTGGTTGTTTGTTGAGACAAAAATTGTAACTTGAAGCATATCTGGGTATTATTTTTGTTATTTTATGTACTTGTTACAGTTTGTTAAAGTGGGGACCTATGTCATTTTAGGTTAAAAAAACTTTAACATTTTTAGTCCATTTTAGTCGTTATAACGCAATATACTTTCAATTTAGTCGTTCTAATGCAACATACTCTTCAGTTTCTGTCTGAAATGCAATCTGGTTTAAAAGTTACAAATTTAAATCCATTTTAATCGTTAAATGCAATGTACTTTCATTTTATTCATTATGATGCAACCTACTGCTTTTGTGTAAAATGAAACAAGATGTTGGTTTAAAAAAAATCAAATGTTAATGCAATTTACTTTTCTTTTAGTCGTTATAATATAATGTACTTTTACTTTAGTCATTTTAATGCAACCTACTTCTTAGTTTTTCTTTCAAATGCAACCTGATTAAAAAGAGTTAATGTTTAAATGCTAGGTACATCTCGGGTTCTGTGTAAAATGAAATTTGATGTTGGTTTAAAAAATTCACATTTTAATCCTGCATACTTTTGTTTTAGTCGTTTTAATGCAACCTACTTCTCAATTTCTGTTTAAAATACAATTTGGTTAAAAAAACTTTAACATTTTTAGTCCATTTTAGTCGTTATAATGCAACCTGCTTCGTCGTCTAGAAACTATTCGCCATACGGAACTATAAGGAAAAGTGAATATATTGTTGTTATATATATATATATATATATATATATATATATATATATATATATATATAAACTTGCTTATTAAACTCATGATACGACATGTGTTATGTGTATAACGTCTATTTCCTTAATACTATTGATTTTTTATGGACTTAACTCAATTAAAATCACATGTAAAAGTTAATTTCATGGATCTAGACTTGATATAAGAACTACAACCATTGTCGAAGAGTTTTTATAGAGACCTAATATGTCAAAACACCATGCTAAGTCAAGGGGAAAAAAGGCTATAAAAGATCAATGAATCCTTTAGAAGAGGTATAGTCTTAAAAATTAAGATACCGATTGCATAAAATTCTCAAGGTTAACTCACTGTGGTTCCAAATGTTATTTTACTCATTTACGACAATATCAATTCTTGAACAGGATCGGAAAAAACCGAACCGAAACCAAAAAAATTAAATTCATAGAATCGAAACCGAATTGCTTAATCGTTTTCGAGACTGTTCCGGTTTACAACATAACAGATACGTTTCGCCGCTAGAAACAAAAACGTACTTATATTTTCATATCGAAATGAAACTAATGTTCGCCACCGATAGTAATTAATCACCAAAAAGAAACTATTCTCCGCCGCCGCATTGCGCGGGTACGCAGCTAGTATATATATATATATATATATATATATATATATATATATATATATATATATATATATATATATATATATATATATATATATATATATATATATATATATATATATATATATAGAGTTAGGATCTTTTGAGAACCACAAGTCCCCCGAGAACCCGAGAACTCCCAAACCGATATTTTTTTCAAAAAACCGACCACATAGGCCTCTAAATCGCTCAAATAGGTGCCGGGTCGCTCAAAAAAATTTCCGAAAAAACGACTTTTTTTTTTTTTTTTTAAATTTGCACATGTGCAAAAAAAAAAACTTTGCACATGTGCAAAGTTTTTTATACGTACACTTTTTTTGAAATTTTATTTTACAGAACGCCTTAAATATATATTAGAAAGACATCCATAAAATAAAACTTGAAAAAAAATGTACGTATAAAAAAGTTTGCACATGTGCAAAGTTTTTTTTTTTGCACATGTGCAAATTTTTTTCAAAAAAAAAAAAAGTCGTTTTTTCGGAAATTTTTTCCAGCGACCCGGCACCTATTTGAGCGTTTTAGAGGCCTATGTGGTCGGTTTTTTGAAAAAAAATATCGGTTTGGGAGATATAGGATTGATCTAAAAGGAGTTGGGAGTTCTCGGGAGACTTGTGGTTCTCAAAAGATTCTAAGTCTATATATATATATATATATATATATATATATATATATATATATATATATATATATATATATATATATATATATATATATATATATATATATATATATATATATATATATATATATACTAGCTGCGTACCCGCGCGTTGCGACGGCGATAAATTATTTGTTTTGGTGAATAGTTTACGGGTAACGCTGAATTCATTTCAAAAAATAGTTTACTTCTTTCGACGACGAATAGATTTGTGTCGGCGATTTATCTCGTTCAATAAATCATTTATATTCAAATAGGATGCAATGTAATGGTACTTTTGGAAATTTGCGGCGACGTTAGCTGCCTTTTGGAAACATGTTCCAAAAAACACTCGATGTGTGTTTTTGATTCGTAGAATGATGTTATATGTTAGTTGATGACTATTTTTATTCGTTGCAGAAAAATAGGAAAGATAGATTTAAATTAATTAGTTGGATGAGTTATTTTTTTTTTTTTTTGTTAATAGGATATATAAAATAAATTTTAAAAAAATCATATCAATAGGATATATAAAATAAAATTTAAAAGTTAGAAATACAATGAAATCAAAAAGATTTTACAAGTATGAATAGAGATAATTTTTAACAAATTATACCTTTTTAATTTTGATTATTTGTTAAAGATAATTTTAACCAAATAGTTTTCCTTTTCAAAATCTATAACCTCTAATTTATACGCAAATAATTTATGAATACATAGAAACGTCATGTAAACAAAATTTGAAGTTTGAAGTAACGGTTATAAAATTCTCATTCATTACTTCTAGTAATATGTAAAGTGATTTTGTATAATTTCAAGTTAAATGAAACTAAAGAATTCAAGAAACTTATACTATAAAATTGTTGTATAGAACTGTATCTCATTAAATTTATTAATTTAATAGGTATGCTTCATATTAAAAGATGGGTCCTACTAATCTTGAAAACGTCGCTACACTTTTTCTTTTGATTCTTGATAGTGCTTGGCTTTTCGTTTTAGTTGACGTCTTAAAAAAAACAACATAAATATTGAATTCCATTATAAATAAAATTTTAATTTTTTACACTTTAAGAGCGATTGTTTTATTTTGGTATGGTTCCATTTTGCTTGTTTATTGATCATAATATGTTTAACATCTTCATCTTACTTGATGGGGTAAATTTGTTTATTAAATTTATGATTTGATAAAACCTTCTTTACCTTGGAAATTATTATATACTATCTTTTATATTATATATTACATATCGGCGTATATGGCGTAACTAATATGTGATATAAAATACTTTAGCATAAAACAAATAGAACAAAATTTACGAGCCTCATATTAATATATTTCAAAAATCAACATTGATTATATACTTAAACCACAACATGAATCATAAATTACAAGTTAAAGGAACACAATATTAAACGAATCTAAACTCACAATACATTTATATATTAAAATAATAAACTTTTGCAGATACTCAAAATTTACAACAAAATTTCCAATCGAACCTTATATTTTCAAAAAACAACACGATTATTTATTTAAAATACAACATGAATCATGAATTACAAGTTAAACGAACAAAATATAAAGTGAACATGAACTCAGTAATTCACTTACATACAAGGGCGGAACACGAATACAATATTTAGGGAACCGAAATCAAAATTGTATAAACAAGTTTTATTTGGTTCAAAATTCTCACATATCAAAATTATAATCAAGAGAACTAATATAAATCGACCTATCACTTGTATACATTAAAACTTAGATGCTAAATATATATAAAAATTTGATAACATAAACAATAAACTAATAAATAAATAAATAACACTTTAAACTAATCAAAAAGGCTAAAAAATAAAAAATAAAATGCTCGAAATTTGATTATTTTTTCTCTTTCTCTCGACATCATCATTGATTCTTTTTTCTTTTTCTCTTCTTTTTCTCTTTCTCTCTACCAAAGCATTTTATACAAATTTACGTTTTTAAATAAACCATAAATATTTATAAATGGTGTATGGGGATTTTCTCTGGAAATGCTGAAAAGACAATACATCCTCTTTTGATTATATTAATTTTAGTTTATATTTTTGGTGGCGCCGATGACTTTTGTGTATCATGGGATACGTATATGACCCATTGGTTAAAAAATATATATTATTTTCAATGATTTTGTATTGTTTTTACGATTATCATTTTCAAGTGTAATTTATATTTAATAGGTTAAAAAAGGCCATGAACAATTAGATATCTATATATCCTTTGAAATGGATAGATGTATCTGTTTAAAAAAACAGATTTGGCGAGCAATAAATTTTTATAAGTAAATTACAAATATGGTCGTATTTTGTATAGTTTATGTCTAAAAAGATGTTTGTTTATATTGGTCCATATTGCAACATTTCAAAGAAATCTTGACATTTATATTGTCATTTAAATTAAAATACATAATTATATCGTCAGGACTAAATATGCAGCTTTATTCTTTTAAATATGCAGCATTTTATCTAAAAATATTATGCCACCAAAGTTGGGTTCTTATAAATTACATATTATTTATTATGATTTATGAATAAAATGTTTGTTCTTATAAATTAGTAAAAACATATTACACTTTAGAATAACAAAAAGGTCTACTTTTACTTTTGTCGTTGTTGGACTTTGTTAAAATGGTTTGATTCGGGTAAAATGTTTGTTCTTAGATAGTCCACAACTCCGGTTACCACATCTGCACCAACAGATCTGCAGCACCATCTTCCTCTCTCCCAACCTATCTTTCTGTCTCTAAAATACTATATCGGCACTACTAACCGGCACCACCAACTGGACATCGGACCATCGTCGATTCCCCTCACCGCCATAGCTCTTCTTGCACCACCGTGGAGCTATGGCGGTCTAAGAGTTACACAGGAGTCTCCCTTCCACGCCTCCAATCCTCCGATCAAGTCTCCCTTCCACGCCTCCTTCTTCTCCGATCGGAGACGCTTTTTGGATCGGATGACTGGTTAAAGCTTCACCGACCGATCCCGTCTAGACCACCGCTTCCGTCAGACCACGGCCAGACTATAAGCGCCACCTTTCATCTTCTTCTCCTTCAGATCTAAAAAACGAAATAAACAAAGAACCGTTACCGATTGCAAATCTAACCCCCGTTGTTGGATCTGATTTGCAAATGTTTTTGGTTTATTGATCTGATTTGATGGTGTTCATGATGATGAAGCAGGTAACATTTAAATGGTAGTTAGTATGGTGATAGATGCGACGGTTGAGTAGTGCAGCAGTGGTGACGGTCGAGTGGAGCATCAGTGGTGATGGTCCAGTGCTTAAAGCAGTGGAGTTAGATCTGAAAGTGGCAATTTGCATTTTGTACTCGGTGGTGGAGCAGAGATTTGTTTTATGACTTAGGTACTCCATTATATTGTATTGAGTTTTCCATTTCACATTTCCGCATTTTCTATATTTTCTTCAAAAACCGAATAAAAAATTTGTGATACTCAAAATATGTTACAGATTCATAAGCTGGTATTTGCTGATCCTTTTTTGATTTTTTATATAAAAATCATTAGTGGTTCACATATGCACTTGATTCGCTTTAGATATGATTACATCTAAATTCAAAACATTCGATCAAACATTTTTTGTTTTCCTAGATCTTCTATCTCTTACTTCCATATATTGATTAATACCTTCAAACACCTGCCGCAACAATACTTAGATTCTCCGAAAGCCCTACAAAAAGACATTTATTTAAATGTTTGTTTTGTGTGTAAAAATTGATACGAGTTTATAGAAAAACCATAAGAGAATTATGTAGAAAAAGCTGTTATTGGGATATTGTGCTTGGAGAGTTCATCAGTAGAATTATATTTCTTTCAGATTTGACATAAAAAGCTTAGAATGAAATTAACTGTTACCTTGCTGTTGTGCAGAAACAGTCTATAAAAAAATGGAGGTAAAGCCTCCTAAAAATATTGATGTGAAGGCAGTCGGTAATGGCTCCAACGATGGCGGTGATTGGAGACCGGCTATATCCTGGCGGGCTCTCTAGGTTTAGAAAGGAAGAGACGGATAGATGAGAGTGTATTTCAAATTTTGAAATGTAGAAACAAAGTTGGCTAGGCTGCATTTTATACTTTAAATCTTGAATTTTGATTGGTTACTTTCAGGCTTGGTGGATCGTCATAAATGAATGACATAGATTCTTTTAAAAAAGTTCAAAGGTGTGGATTGAATTGACGATTGTACCCGTATGCACATGTGACAGCTGTGTCTTTTTATCAATATTTTATATTTCACACGGGTCTTTGTAGCTTTAAAACCATTGAGTTGAATTACACCCGTGTTCATGCATAAACCAGTTGTACTATCTTAAAAAATAAGATCTTAATGCATAAAAAACTTGTAAATGATATATGGTTTATAGTATAGTATAGATATATATATATATATATATATATATATATATATATATATATATATATATATATATATATATATATATATATATATATATATAACACTTCTTTTTAATATCGTTATGTGTATATTCTATAAGAGTTCAAGTGTGTTGGAAGTAAATACGTGCAAATGTGTATGTGTTCACCATACATATATCTATGTAAGGTTCTCTGAGTGTTATTCAAAATGATATATAATAAGTAATAACAACTATAAAAGGACACGGTGATAGTGGAAGCCGAAAATCTAAGACAGAAACAACATTTATAAATTGATTAGTATTTTTGTTTTACGGATGATTTTTTTCTAATTTACGAGCTTAAAACTTCCATACAGATCTATTAACAACAATGTTAAAAGATGAAGCAATCACATTTGATACCCTCTCTGGCTCATCCATCTTTCTTCCAGGTTCCAAAGGGGTAGGTCGACCTACTATTAAAAAAAACAGTCCCACCAAGAGACTATGTCTCAAATAGCTTATGGATGGTCCAAAGACCAAAGAATTTACAAATGAGCAAGTTATTTATAAATTGACTATAACTTTTATTCTGAAGCAAAAATAAGTGTACAGTTATATACTATAAAATTTAACACATATAGTACCTATAGAAAATAAAAGGGTAGGATCGCACATGCTAGGCTCTCTTGTTAAAGATGGAAATCATATGTACGATCAAACGAGCTTGAAATGATACATTTGGTTATTTTGTAACTTTGGTTGTTTGGTGCATGAAAAAGAAAGACATTCTAATTGTTGCATGTTGGGGTCGTTGTGCAATATTGCAAAAGTTGTGGACTACATGGGATGATAGCTGGTTCGAGGGACTAATTGTGACAAGGTTGAAGATCCAAGGACAGAAGTGCATATTGTCGTAATATATTGTGACAAATATATTGTGACATCCTCGTATTTTGGCCTAATTTGAAAATAGTCTTAAGCTTTTAAAAACCACAATTTTAAATAAATATTCACAAGAGAAAAATCTCAGATAATTTAAAACATTTATAACTCATAAAATGTTCGAAATAAAACTGCAATAGATGTCTCAATCAGCATAAACAAAGTATATTGGCTAACTTCAAACTACATGCCAAACAAAAGTATCTCCATACACACAACAAGTCGTGTGTCTTTAATTGTTAGTGTTCCCTAATTTTGCTACCTGATACATACATTAAAATAAAACGTCAGACTAGAAAGTTTGGTGAGACATATATGTTTTTGACTCAATACATATAATATATCAACAATACTCAACAAACAACACAACAGTATCAACATACAACATGACAATATCAGTAAACAACACAACAAATCAACAAACACCTTAGCAATGGCAGCACACAACACAACAATATCAACAAACAACAATAGCTAATAGTGAGTATGATATCTAATGCGAACAACACTCCTAATTCCCACTCTAGTCCTCTATGAGTCACAACAAAACTAAACAACAACTACACGACTTCGGGGATTCCTCCACACGTTATAGGTCAATATAGGCAACAATATGGGGGGAGGGATAGAGTATTAACAAATTAAAAAGGAAATTCGTTTGATAACAAAACACGTTCGAAAGATCCACCTATATCACCCTACAGGTAGCTAGCCCAGTACAATATCCACATGACCCGTCTAGAATGATCAGTGGTTGTCATTGTACTCCCTCAATGACAACAATACAACAATAATAACAATATGACAACACAACAATGGTCATTACCTCACAATAAAGTCTCTCATACCCCTAGTAAGAGATACCTAACCCACAACTAATATTAACATAGTAATAATGGCAAGTAACAACAACAAAGTTTCACTCGCAGCAACAACAATCCTAACATGACAACTAGATAATATAGCAGCAAGTACATCAACCGCAATCCATGGTAGACAACAACAACAACATAGTACGTATAATATACTAAAGACTCGACACATAATACATATAGCAAGCAGCTAGCACACAGAAACCAACTAAGTAAAATATTTTACTTTTATAGGGATGTGTTAAGGTGGCAAAAACTGACACGACACGCTAACCCGACACAAACTTGACACAAAATAAATGGGTTTGGATAAGAGGTTTCAACTTGTTTAATTAAACGTGGGTTGACACGACACAATTAGTAAACGGGTAAGATTAGGGTTGAGAGTTTCAACTCGAAGATGATACGAACATGACTTGTTTACTTATATGCAAGTATTTTTAATTCTTTGGATAAATTGTACAAACTCAAAACAAAACAAAATATGAATGAAATTTTTTGAGTTAATTCATTTTGTAATATAATAACAACTTTCTCTCCTAAGTCAAGACTTAGTTTTTAGTTTTTTCATTCTCTCATATACTCCACAATCCTACTCAGCTACTCTCTCATTCTCGTGACCTCATTCGCTTATCTAACCCTAACTGTTTCCATTTTCTTTATCAACTTGCAATGAAATTTTCCTTTCCACCTCCCAAATTTTACTCTTTTCAGGTTTTTCCCTTCTTCATTTATTTCTCAACAACTTTTACTCTTTTAACTTATTTAGTATTTCAACATGATACGACATTACATATTTATACAGTATAAACCCCAAACACGCTAACTCGACACGAAAATAAACGAGTTGACACACGAGATGTTTATTAAACGGGTCGGGTTAAGGTTAAGCTCTCTCAACCCATTTAACGTTTTGACCCGACACGGATCCGACCAGGCGTGACACGTTTGTTAGATCTAGTTTTGCTGAGTCTTTTTCAGGGAGAGAAAGAGATAAGTTGGGAAGTTTTGATCAAGTCATTTTGGTTTAACATAAAATGATGTAATTGTGTTGAAATTAACATTTATTTACCTAAGAATGACCCTACTTTGATGGATTTATGAAATATATTATAGATTGCAAATTTTGGAAGATATGGGAGAAAACGACATGTTAAACGCGTGAAAATACGGTCTGGCATCCTCAGAAACATCCCACAACACCCCTAAGACGTTCAGGTCAAAGCCATCAAGATATGTGTAAAAACTCATCAAGGAGCCCGTCAGCATACTAGGCACTAGGCAGCGTCCCAGCACGCCTCTCTAGCACACCCAACGTGTTGGGCCATTTTATGTTAGGACGCTTTGTTAAGAAATTCACCAAACAACTCTTAGTGTGCTAGCCTGGAGTGTTGGCACACCCTCTAGCATGGCATCTAGCATGCCGACGTTGCGGTTTGCCCTACTTGCCATATTTGAGATGTCCTATAGATGTTTCCCTCATCGTTTTGCATCAATCCTTGGGTTTTTGCCCTAGTTTTTACAGCCTCTAAGGGTTCTAAAACGTCCCTAAACACTTCCAATCCGTTTCCCTTCAAGATGAAAGCCTCTTTGCATCAAAGATTGAAGAATTACTCAAGGATCAAGTCACCATTGGAAACATATTCTTGAGTTTTGTGATTCATATTATCTCAGAAGATATATTAAATTTTTCTAGAGTTTTGTATTAACATGAAGTTCTTGTCATTAATGAATAAAGATACGATTTTTAATATTTAAATACATGATATAGTATTTGATGCAAATAAAAAATAATTGCAAAATTATTGGGCTGACCGGATTTGTGAGGTTAACACTTAACAGGGATGTCAGATGTTGTGAGTTTAGAGCATTTCATTAAAGACCATCAAATCATTGATGGCCCTTCGATGGCTTTAGTGTTAGTAACGGATCTCAAACTTTTGTGTTTCTGATAAATAGGGGATTGCATCAAGGTGATCATTTGTCCCCTTTTTTATTCATTCTCACAATGGAAGATTTACATGTTTTGCTTCAAGAGGCTACAACCCATAATGTGTTTCATGTAGGAAGGCTTAGTCCTTTCACATTTCTTTTTGGTGGACGATGATATTACACATAAACAATTAAACAATTAAACCTGCATTCTGATTTCAATCGGAAAAAAGTGGTCGATTTTGTAGTTTCCTTTTGGAATGTCGTTTAAACTAGCAGTCACTCTTTGTGTAAACCCAAAAATAAGCTCATAAAAACCACCAGAAATCTCTATTCAAGATTCCATAAATTAGGGGAAGATCCGGATTTAACATAAGAGCAACTCATCAAACTAGCAATACAAATAAGCCAACATCTAATGGAGTTGTGGCAAGTACACACGATGAAAGACCTTAGACCTAGAATCATTAATCATAGTATACGATTCACAAAATCAACAAGATCCTTTTTAGGATTAACCAATGAAAATGAGACACATCACATGTCTGTCATTTCACTTACAGAAACGGGGGCAATATTACCCATCTACGAGGATACTTTGGTCTTCCTTCCTTCCCATCAAATAACTGTCAAAAACAAAAAAGAATGGTATCAGAGTAAGTAAAAAGGTGAAAAAAATAATTCAAGTAAAAAGGTGAAAAAAAATTTAATTACCCTTTTGAGACGACGATGTTTAGCCAGGGCCCAATTAGTCATGATAGAAGCAGCAACAATCAGAAAAATATAACCCGCAACAGTCTGTGTTGCAATATTGAATCCCAACCATTGATAAATCTCAGTTGTATAATTAGCGCAAGTCACAATATTAAACAAAAACCCACGTGGAATTTGGTACCCTCCATTCCCACTCGGACTACGAAGACTCCTCAGGATGACGTGGCAATACAAATTTGAAATTTGCATTATCAACCCAAACCCTAATCCAATTTTCACTTGGAGATCACTTACGGGTGTGTAAAGAGGGTGGTTTACATAATACGCAATGAAACACCCAAAAGACCAATAATAAGCGCAGTTCCTGAAGACATTTGAAAGTGGTGACGTGGCATGACTGAAACGATGCACAAAGAATGTCTCCATGATACGTTTGAAATAATGGAAACACCAATAGTACATTGCTATTGTTTGAACCGGGTGGATGACACGTTCGGTTTTGTAACCAAGGTATTGGTAGACGGGGAAGTAGTAGAATACGGGGTAGAGTATTAGTGGGCCCAGATACTCGAAGAAGAAGAGTGTTCGGTATGATACTTGTGGGCCCAAGTCCTTGAAGACTACGGTTATGGTGTCGGAATTTCCGGTTGTGTACTCTTTGAGGCTTTTTTTGTATTGGAGAACAACCGGCTTTTCTTTGGACCCCGGTTGGACGGGTAGGGTCAGTCGTTGTCTCGATGGATAGTATTTCTTAACTGTTCACAGAAGATAAAGGGTAGAATGGTCATTTTCTCATATTCTGACTGTTCATTCGGTACAAAAAGGAAACAAACTTTGTTTATACAACACTTACTCCATACAGACATCATTTATCCATTCAGCACTTTACACATGCGACACTTAACAAGGAAAAAGAAGAAACCACCCCTAAGTTTTGTCCCTATTAAGTCCATTGTGTCTAAAAGAAACAACACCTAAATTACATAATTTAATTACAATTTACTTTACTACAAACTAAAGGAAGTATTCAATTAGAAAAAGTGTCTTTTTTAGAAGAAAACTATGAATACTATAGACTGATAAGTGGATACGATGATTTACATGTGTATCTCCTCATTCTTGTGCTGCATCTATTTTAGCAAGTTCAATTATTTTTGTACTTTCTAGACTGAATGTGTTTGGATCGATTTGAAATCGATAGGTTGAACCAATCGAAAGGAAGGATAAAAATCATACTAATTGCTAATTAAGGTAAAAGTGGAACCCTATTTTCGGACCTGGTGGAGTAATTACTAATTACAAGGAGTCGAATAGATACAAATTACTTATATTAAATCGACGATTTATTCAGGAAGGACTTACTTCGCTGATGAATTGCTTCCTGCAAATCAGCCACGGTATCCTGACAGAACCCAAAAACTAGTCACAACCACAAATTCCCAAATTATTTTTAGAATCACACAGACACACAGAAATTGAACTTACAGAGCTATCAAGTACGAGGCCACCGTTAATTAATTCTCGACCGCTCCGAGTAGTAACGGTTACCTTCATCTTTCCGGCGATTAGATTAGGAGCTACGAGCTAGGAGCTACTGGGAGCGACCCAGGGAAACGGAGAAAACAATGTGCGGTACGAATTTTTGAGATCTGGGAAAATGAGATTTAACGAATATGTGAGGATGGTTGGAAGGATTTATGGATGGGTAAGGAAACTAAGGTCCCACACTATAAGCCTAGCAAGTTGCAAGTGTGATTTGATGACTTTTAAGGAGTGTAGTTGGGGTAGATGAGCAGCGGCAGATGCTGTTTCTCCTAAATGAGGGTGAAAGGGTGATTTACCTACGTCTGATCGGCCATTGAAGGACGATGCACGTGGCCGTAGACGTACCTAGGGTTCTTGACTTCTTGTTTTATATTATTTCAGGGTCTGTTTGTTTGAACGTTCGTTCCTCTTTACTTTTTTCTTTCCCTTTCTAATCCACGTTCTAGTCGAGTTTTGATAAGCCGGTTTATGTTGTGAAATCAGTTTTTTTTTTTTAACGGCGGCATTTATAGAAAGAAAACAACTAGCAAGATGCTAGATACAACAAAAGTTACAAGAAACAAGCATTAAAAGGAGAAACAAACCAATCAAACCAAGCAATGCTAGAAAAACGCGATCTAAATTTGATCCAATTAAACACAAAGGGACCCAATTAACCCACCCGAACCTCCAAGAGGAGTTAGAAACATCAGTCTTTTCGTCCATAAGCCGACGCAAGGAGCAAACTGAAAACATCCCCGAACCCTCCTCTTTCCAGACCCATTTATTTGGAACCGTGGACAACTTCACAGCAGCAACAACTTTCAATAAGTCCTCCAATTCAGCCGATTCACAGCCCCTTCTCGGATTCCTCTTCCAACACCAAACCGGACTACAATCAATAGCGGCGGGAACACGGTCAGAAAGTAGACAATTTTTGCTAACTTCAATACTATAAAGCCTTGGAAACAAGTCTTTGAGAGCCTCCGACCCACACCACTTATCCTTCCAGAAATAAGTATAATTACCATCTCCAACAATCCTACAAAAGGAGTTCTCCAAGGAAATATTCTAGTCTTCTAGATCCCAATAACTTGAGAAATAGCGAGCCAAGCACCCGAAATACCCTTTTTTGCAAAAGTCGAACCATCAACCCCTTTGACATTATGAAGAGCTTTTATGCAATCTAACCACAAACTATGTCTTTCAACTTTAAACCTCCACCACCATTTGGCAAGAAGGGCTAAATTAAGACATCTAAGAGACCCAACTCCAAGCCCGCCTTGAACATTAGCTTTAGTAACCAAATCCCAAGAGACCCAATGAATTTTCCTTTTGTCTTCAACCCCGCTCCAAAGAAAATGCCTTCTAATACGCTCAAGATTATCAATCACCTTTTTTGGCGCTTTAAACAACGAAAAATAATACAAAGGAAGACTCCCAAGCACGGATTTAATGAGAGTCACTCTTCCACCAAAGGAAAGATTTTTAGCCTTCCAAGAAGATAACTTAAGCTTAGATTTGTCCACAATAGGAATCCAATTTTTAGCAAGTTTCATATTCGCACCTAACTGAAGACCAAGATACGTGCAAGGCAAAACTCCGGGCTCACAATGAAGAATGCTCGCAAATCTATCCACCTCCTCCTTATCCACCCCAATACCAAAGACTCTACTTTTAGCAAGATTCACCTTAAGACCGGAAGCAAGATAGAAGCATCTAAGCAACCGATTAAGGTTTATGAGATTCACCTCGGTCCATTCACCAATGAAAGTCACATCGTCCGCATACATAAGATGAGAAACGTACGGACCATTGTTCGGAAAAGAAATCTCATGGAACACATGCTTGCAACAAGCCTCTTTTAGCGAAACACTAAGGCCCTCCATCGCAATAATAAAGAGAAAAGGAGACAAAGGGTCTCCTTGCCTCACCCCTCTTTATCGGAAATTCACTTGTCGGGGACCCGTTCACCAAAATAGAAGCACGAGCGGAAGAAAGACAACCATTAATCCACGATCTCCATTTGACACCAAACAACATTTGCTCCATAACCGAGTCAAGAAAACTCCAATTTAAGGAGTCAAAAGCCTTGTCAAAATCGACCTTGAACATAAGAAATTGCTTCTTGTATAAAATGAGTTTCGCACAACCATTTGTTTTATCTTTTGAGATTAAAATAAAACGATCAAGAATGTTGTATGCTAAAACAAACTTCTAAGTTAAACGTTCATGATATTTGTTACCTTAAATGATGATCAATTCTGATTCTATAAGTTATAATAATTGCTTTCCAAACATGATTCAAACTTCAAACACTTTACAAAAATATCATGATATTTTGTAAGGACCAGCACCATCTTTATAATATGTTGTTTTTACTTGGCAAAATACCAAATTTAAGTTGGTCCATGTCTAGCGGTCTAGGCGAATGCTATTGAATTAAGTTTGGTCCCTAGAATGCCGTTTTGACTATCGAAGGAAGTATCAGACTTATTGCATGTACCAAATTATCAATATGTTCTTTTATTTCCATTTAACTGGTTTATATTTTGAAACATATTTTGTCAATAATCAACTGCAACACTATTTACGAATATATATATATATATATATATATATATATATATATATATATATATATATATATATATATATATATATCACAATAAATTAATTTATAATTTTAAATATAACTTTTTATTTAATACTTAACATCAATCGGACTTTCATTTAAATCTGACGGAATTTTGTTAAAATCAACATTAAGTTACTATCACTAAAAGATATATAAAAAATAGCTTGTCTTATAAAAGAAAAGTAAACGATAATACGATACTTCAAATATATTAATATATTATTGCCGGGCCCGAGTATCGGTCTCATACTCTCATGTTTGAGTCTTGAGTCTTGAGCTTGAGTGCTTGACCTTGAACTTGAAGTCTTGAACCAAACCAAATAGTCCAGTTTTAAACTACCTTTTAATGGATTATATATGGAATATTGGGCCATTTTGTCACTAGTCTCAAGTCTCAAGTCTCAACTGCCAACTCCACTCCCGCAAGGCCCGCAACTAGCTTCGTAAATTAAAATTAATTTTAATGTTATTCAAGGTTTAGAAAAGTAATGCATTATGTATTCGTATTGGATAAATTTGAATCATTAAATATATATGTATTCGTACGATATATATCTTCTGATTTCTTTCATTTTATCTTACCTTTGTAAAAGAAACCATTGTTATAGAGATCGAATTTTTATGTACATTATCAAACGACAAATAAAATTGAATATTGCCAAAAGAGATACCAAGTCACTTCTAACTATTGGGTCAAAAACACAAGCTTGAATGCCATGACACTAGCTACTAGCCACAAAATTACACAAAAAACGAAGAGTAGATTACATGTTTGGCCCCTGAATTTTGGTGTTTATAACATCTTTGGTCCAACTATCTTGATTGTTGCAAACTTAGTCCCTATTTCAAACTAAATTATTGGGGTTATGGATTTTCAGTTTATGGTGGGTAGTATGGGATCCATAGTTGGGGAGAAAATTACATGTTTGATTGAATATGCTACCAAAGAAGCTTTACCTCTTATTATAGTGTGCGCTTCCGTAGGGGCACGCATGCAAGAATGAAGTTTTAGCTTGATGCAAATGGCTAAAATATTTTCTGCTTTATATGATTATCAATCAAATAAAAAGTTCTTCTATGTACCAATCCTTACATCTCCTATTACCGGTGAGGTGACAGCTAGTTTTGGTATGTTGGGGGATATCATTATTGCCGTACCCAATGTCTACATTGCCTTTGTGGTAGATTTTGTCCCTCACCCTAATTGTTGTTAAGATGAAATTGTCAAGACCCCTCATGTGCCATGAACATGAGGTTATTTCAGTCTTTTCACCCATTAACACTTGTTTTGTAATAGACTTGGTTCTATCTCTCACTTAACTTGTATGCATTTTTCTCCTTTTTTGTTTCTATTTTTCCGATGAATGGTGTTCAATGGGAATAAAAAGAGGGATGATGAAACGTCCCAATTTTTACAACCACAATTTTCATTTTTAAAATAATGTTTAGATATAAAAAATCATCACAACTTCGTACGCACTATTTTAACACTATAAAATCCATATGTTCTAATTAAAGAAAATAGTATTCCAAAATCCAGTGATAAAATCCAAATTGATAAATATATGTCAGCGGAAGTCTGAAAATCATGAACATGTTGGATGCCCTTCCTTTTATTTGAAAGTGTACCTGAAAAATATATAACTTGAGAGAGTAAGCACAAAGCTTAGTGAGTTTCCAAAATACAACACATCTCATTACATAACAGACACACCGTACAACATCATCCTAGCAGGCACCAAGCATCGTCCAACCCTAAGAGGCATCATGCACGGTCTGACCCTACCAAGTACCAACTACAGTATGACCCTATCGGGCATCAGGCACAGTCCAACCCTAAGGACATCAGGCACAGTATAACCTTAAGAGCATCAGGCACAGCAATCACAAGCGAGTCCTTCCACTAACAAACATTAAGCAAGCCTTCATAACAAACATACCATATAGTCCAACCCTACTAAGGATCAACCACTGTCTAACCCTGGCGGGTATCAGACCCTGACCAACCCTGGCGAGCATCAGGCACAATAGTCTAAGAACAAATCATACAACTAACCATCAACAAGAAAGACTACACTAGTCTAAGCATACAATTCTACCTAATGGGTCTTAGGCTACCTACACATGTAACGTCACACATAGTATAGTGAAGAGACTTACCTAAATCGCGGGGTATAAACACAACACTAGATTCCTGAAGAATCAACAACACGAACCTCATAATTCATCATTAGATATAACTCAGTGACCCAAACTAATTAAATGTCAATCATTTAATCCACATCTTAAATCCATCAAAGTTTGACCAAAAGTCAAACTGGTCAAAAAGTTAACAGTTAAGGTTAAAGTCAAAGTCAACAGCTGCGCTTCGCGCTGCAACGATAACCCTTCGTGTCGCGAAGGGGCGCGACCCAGAAACGGGAACTCACCAGAGTTCACATTGCAAGCCATGATAGTCGCACCGCAAGCATTGAATAGTCCAACTTCTTTCTTTAAGTCCTTAATCTATTAAGCCAATGGCTAAGACCTTCCAGAACTCATCCAATAAGGTTCCTAATGAACAAAGACATAGAATTTATGGAACATGCATGTCCAGTATATGTCCCACCCAAAAACCTATGTCAAAAAAGGTCCAAAACACCCAAAGGATTAAGCATTGCTTCAAGAGAGCTTGGGCTTGCTCTCATGTCTGGTTAAAGACTCCAGAAATGGTCTAAAAAACGAACTTAATAACCTATAGTTTCACAAACTCCAGAAACACATCTTACATGGACCAAAACACCATAAAACAATTCTAATTCCAAGGTCTAAGCATAAAGAAACATCAAGCAATGAAATTTCCCACTTACAGGGATCCAAAATGTGGAAGAAATGTTAGATCTTTTCTGAATGTTGCTTTCTTGCATCACTCATTATCTTGTTCTTCTTCAATCCACACTTCCAAGCAAGGAAAGAAGCTAAGAATCACAAAATGGCTAAGAGTTGTTTTAGGGTTTCCCCTGGAGGATGGTGGCTAATAAAAGAGGTTGACTTGGGAGTTAGAGCCTTTATATAGTGCTCGAGGACCGGATATAGGGTTTTGCACCCTGGTTGTAACGACCCAAAAATCTTGAATTTATATTCGAGAAAATAATTAAGGGAAAGATTAAAATATTTTGAAAGTTTTAAAATAATTTATTAGGAATTATAGCAAAATTCCAAGAGTTTGAAGAAAAATGGTGAAAAAGGGTAATTTGGTCATTTTACCATGAAAAGGGTAAAATGGTCTTTCGACCCATTATAAGACCATTATGTAAGATAATATGTATTTGTGAAATAATAATATAAGAAATAAAAGTTTATGTGAAATTTGGAGTTTTACCGCGTGAATAGTGAAATTTGGACAAAAAGGGCAAATTGGTCATTTGACATGAAAATGACCATTTTGTTAAGAAATTTCAGTAAGGAGTTAAGTTAGTAATTATTAGAACTTTGTTTGTAAGATTTTGGGTCTTAGGACCATTTTTGTAAAGAAAGAGGAAGAGTAGGGACTAAAATGTAAATATCTAATAAAAATTAAATTATAAATATGAGAGTTAATACTCTCATTTTCCAGAAACTTATAGAAGTCAGTAGATGTTCGCAGAAGAAACCAAAGAAGCGGGGAGAGAGTCACGAGTGGTTACCAAGAAATGAAAATCAAGTATCAAGATTGAGGAATTTGAGCTTCAAGAGGTAAGGAACAAAGATTTTAGTATGAATTCCACCCATCTTCTTCATGGATGAAACTGAAATTCGAAAATCAAGTTGTGGATGAGATTATTTCAGTGATTCCACTCTTTTAGTCATGCTCAAACATCATTTAAATACACATCTCTCAAAGGATGTTGTAGAATTTAAGAAAAATGATGATTTTGCTCAAGAACCCTAGAAATTGGGGTTTTGTTCAACCTATGAATTCAATGAAATTGATGGGTTAAAATTGATGTTTTGGATGAAAGGAACCACATATAATTGTTCTTAATGATTCCAATTGGTATGTGGGAATTAGAAGGGTGGAATGGAATCAAGGAAATAAGAACTTAATTTTCGTCATCATGTGTGCAGTCATGGAAAAAAATGCAGTACACCTTCGTTAACCGTTGGATCATCATGAAATTTGGATCGTAGCTTCCTAACACATAGTTCTTAAATCTGAACGGTGGAGATCTTTATTGGTGTAGTGTACTGAATTCTGCAGTGGTTTTAATTCGCTGAACTATAGGTAATGTTTACCATTGAGCTATGTTTTTGTTTCTACTGTTTTGGTTCTGTTTTTGATAATTCATATAAAATCGTGTGAGTGTCCATTCTGGATGATCTCTATATCCCTAGAATGGTAGCTGAGTCTAGTTTCTTCATCCAGAAGCTCTTGGACTAACGCGGACCTTAAGTTATGTGAAAGTTGCAATCTTCACTGACTGGTCCAGGGGTGCACTGTGCAGTGACTTCTGATTTGTAAAATTCATAACTAATAGTAGGAGAATCATTTAATGGCAAGGCCAGTGGGAAAAGTTCAGTATATGTGTCTAGTTTGTTCACACCGAATTTCAGAACCCAGGGCCTTCTGATTATAATTCTTGGTTAATATCTTTGAGGGTAGGTCATGTAACTGTTTTTGTAATCTGTGGTGACATGGTGGATTTTTCATTTGCAAATGGAAAATGAAAATGACCTGAGGTCAGGCCCTGTGACCTTATCATTGGGTCTAGTTTCAACATGATTTTTATTAATTTTAATATCTGAGTTTTCCTTGGTCATCTGTTGCGAATCCGTTTATGGGACAAAAAAATCAGCATTGCTGTCAAACCTTTCTTTTTGTGGGTTTAACCTTGGTTGTGGGTTTAGAATTTGGTAACGAATGTCGGGACCTTTACAAACTTATTAAAGATAATTAATAACCTTAATGATGTATTTCTAAAGTAAAGGGAGGGTATAGTGGAACACGGTACGTGTCGAGTATCGGGAAAATACATGTATACTTATATAATTATAAGTAATAAATGTAAACGTTAATTCGTTCTAAGCAGTCCCATGTGGAATGTAGGTTCGGGAAAGAAGAAGAGTTCTTGAGTATCACGTGCTGGTGTGTGCGACCTACTTTTACGTATCAGGTGAGTACATGTAGTATTTATACCCATTTTGGGATACATGGCAAGTAAGTAAGTATTTTTTTCAGATTTCATATAATATTTTATGTGTGAAAATATTTGCAATAATGATATATTTTCTAGCTTATATGGAAAGTAAATTGCTATACTTGAAAGTATGATTTTGGCAATAGCCTAGTTTATGGTAGAAGCTTGTTAAAGTCAAAAGCTTGGCAATTAGCCATTTTGTGTACAAGTATTGTTTCAGTTTCCAGAAAGTATTTTTATATTTGACTGGTAATGTAGCTAGCAATGTTAGTAAGGGAACTATGTTCCAACCTACCCGGGTTAGGTAAGGAGTCTACTGGGGAAAACTCCTTCGCGAAGTAGGCTGCCTCAGCACTTCTACTGTGAGGATTGATTCGTTCTTTCTAGCTGTAGAGACTTGGGGTATCACTTATAGTGATTAAAGCCATAAGTATAAAAATCCAGCAAGTTTATAAAACCAGTCAAAGAAAGTATGAAAGAAGCTAGTTTTGAAAGATATAATATGAAATGGTTTTGAAAGATAAAAGTTATAGTATATTAATACTATAAAGTTTTGGCAAATGTTTATATTATGAAATTTTTATACAAGGTTGAAAAAAAAAGTTTAAATGTTTGTGTCCAAAACTCATGTAACTCACGAGACATTTTGTCTTACGTATTCTATGTTTTGCCATGTATTCTAGGTTAAAATGATTTGCTATAAAAGGGATGAAGTTTAGCCGGAGTGGAGCTCGAGTTAGCTCCTAATATGGACTCAAGGTTTAATCCTTTCTTGCTTACTATGGTTAGTTTTGATATGGATTTGTACACCCACTGTATTAAGCATTTAAATTATCGGTTTTTGATAAACCGTATTTTTGTATTCCTGTATTTTTACGAAAAACCATAGTATTTAAAAACAGTAGAAATGGGGTGTCACAAGTTGGTATCAGAGCCATAGTTTAAGCGAATTAGGATTGGCTTGTTCCACTCCTAGGCTTAAACTCATGCTATAGAAATGTTAATTTATGAAAAGTATGTTATATGATGTCTTAAATGATTAAGACATTATGCATTTTTTAATATGTAGATATATAACACTAATAAGTGTTAAGTTAACGTTTAAAGTGAGCAAAAATCTGACCGTTAGGAAAATTATATGATATTTTCCGTAACCGTCTAAATTTATTAAAGGCTATGTTTATAAATTAGTAAGATTTCTAGTAGTGATTACCATGTACTTATAATGGTGTTATATGTTAAAGGAACCAGTGTCCCATGAAACCTTGTGGTAACAGCAGAATCAATATGTATAGGTGATTATGGTAATATGGGCCCGTATTATCATAATCACAGGATATGTATTGAGACTGGTGGAATCGCAAAAGAATTGTGGTAATCTGGTGGGTAAGAGTTTTGAAGATAATAGTAGTGTAACATAGGAATTATATGCCTATGTAATAAGAACAAGTAAGAATATAAATATTAAAATATAATGCGGTGGACATATACACTTCGTATGGTAAAGTGAAAGAAATAAATATGATAGTTAATACCCTTTAGACAGATTGGAAGACATTAAAGTATGTGCCTATAGAGGCGAGAGGAGGTAAGAATAAGAGCGATATTGAGAAGAAATATGGGTATTGATTACCCATACGAGAGTTGTAAGACTCTTACATAAAGAATGAAAATTACCAACAGGATGTATTAATAATATATAAATTTCTATAAAAAAAATGGTAAAGAAGAGTTTAATGTAAGTAAGTGGTATGCTTTGTGTAACGCCAAAACATGTTATTATGTAATTAAAATAAAAGGGCAAAATGGTCATTTTACCTTAGAAGGGTAATTTGGTCTTTTGGACAGAAAATGACTTATTTTGTAATAATATTTTGAGTCTTGGACTTAAAATGTTATAAAAGTTGATTTTTGTCATAAATTGTGTAAATTGTGGCAAAAGTTTAAGAAATGCAACTTTAAGGACCAAATTGCAATTATTGGAGGTATAAAAGAGAACACTTGTGCAGATTTTTGGCACATACGGGAGAAGTTCTATGTGCGATTTCTGCAGAGGATTTGAAGAGATTCTTGAAGATTGAAGTTTGCAAAATCGGACTATAGCTTCAAAGGGTAGAATTGGAAACTTGAAAGGTTAGTATTCCAAGTTCTTATTGGTTTGTTCTTGATGAGTTTTGTAGAACTCAAAAACTGTATTTGCAGTTATGATTATGTGTTTAAATTGATGTAATACTTCCATTAAGTCATGCTAATAAGGGCTTAACTCAAGATAATGGAAGTAGATTGTTATTTTTGAGGAATTTGAAGTTTTGGGGTTGTTAGAACTAAGAACCCTAATTCTTCATGTGATTGATCGAGTGTGTTTTGGGGGTTAAAAACCTTGTTAAAATGTAAGGTTTTAGCCTAGGAATAAACCCCAAACGATTAAGAACAACATTAAGAACTTATAGACCAAAACTGCAAGCTACAGTGCACAAATCGCGACTGCCCAGGAGGCTGCACTGGCGCAGGGCGCAGTGCGCCTCCAAGGCAGGGGCCAGGCAGGGGATCAAAAATGCTAACTTTTGTTTGGCTTGTCCGATTTAGCTCAAACTTGAACCGTAGGCTCGTTATGGTCTGAAAAGTTTGGGAAAATTTTTATATTGAGTTTTCGACCCCTCGGGGGCACTGTAGACCGATTCGAATGCCTCGGTGAATAGTAAACTTCATAAAAAGTTAGTAAATGGAAAGTTTATTAACTAGACATTGTTTATAATGATATTGTATTGAACTCTATTGCATTAGAGTTAATTGGAATGGTTATTAACCTATAATCATTTTGATAATAAATGAAATTATAGGTACGGGACAAAATCCTACGGATCTCATTTCAAGGCAAGGAACAACAAACGCTAGTTGTAGCAAACCTTCAGGTGAGTAATCTCACTGTTATCCGTCGTGATATATGTTATATGAGCAGCTGCAGATGAATATGATTTTGGGGGACAAAAATGACAAATTACATGATTTGAAATATGACAAGACCAGATAAGCCGTGAGTCTGTTATAGACAAGAACGGAGCTGTGAGTCATTATATCTATGTAAACTGTGATATGACAAGACCAGATAAGCCGTGAGTCTTTAATAGACAAGAACGGAGCTGTGAGTCAAACTTATATAGGCAACAGCGGGCTAACCCGTGAGCCAAGGCAACAGCGGGCTAACCCGTGAGCCATATTTGATTTTGTATTGCATGATAATACATGTTTGACTTTGTATAGAGAATTTTATTCTTATACATGTTATTCTTGATTTGATTACTCATTGGGCTTTATAGCTCACGGTTTATTTGATATGTCCCTGCAGGTGAGCGTGATCCCGCCAAGGGAAAAGATAAAGTCCGTGACTGAGGACTTAATATTGAAGTGACGACCCGGCTTAAGAATGTATAATATTTATGTATTGTACTTCGTGATACTCTTGTACTCGTATTGTATTAACTAAAACCCCATACTTATGGTTTTATTTGAAAAATATTTGGTTTGAAAAATGAAAAATTTTTGGGGTGTTTTTGTTAATAAGTCGGGTGTTACACTTTGGGTATGGCCATTGAATCTAAAAATTGCTTCTAAAAGATGAAAAAAAAAAGTGTCCAAAGATTGGACAATTGATTAAGTCGCAAGAACAATGGTGAGACAAGTAAAATGATAAGCAGCAAATTAAGTGAGAAGTAAATAAAGGTGGTAGGCTGAATGCTATATCTATTTATAGATTTGAAAGTCGTTGTTATGGATTGGCCTGTAAAAGAAGCAGCATACAAATGAAGACGCACGCACCATGATGTACCCGAACAGAAGTAACGTCACTATAAGTAAACGTGGAATCGATGTCTGCAAAGAATATTTCTTAATGTAAAGTAGTAGCAGATTATAACCATTTGAAGGTTATGACAGGTGTCGCAACGTGAAAGGCGATTATAAAGATTATTGGTTGTATCCAATGAACTTTTTCATAATAGAAACTAGAACTTAGTCAAAGTCAAGAACTAATAAGCCTGAGGATTGAAGGTAGAGTATGCTTACCCGACAAGTAAAGAAAGCAGTTCGAGTTGTAAAATGTTAATTTATTCTTAAAAGAAGAATATTAAAAGTTGTCCCAGGACAAATAAAATATTAAGATAAGTGGTACCAGGTTTAGTACCTGGTGATGAGAATTTAGAAAAAAAAATAATAATGAGAAGATATTGGTTATTAGGAATTAAATCCCGCAACCAAATGAAGGAAAGTATAATAAGAAATACCAATAATAAAAGAGTATAATGAAATATATTAACTGAGAAAATGTGTATAAAATTTTTCGGAGTATGAAGTATATTGAAATTGAGTCTGGAAATACGAAGTAATAGATGGCTAAAAGTCTCCAAAGATTGTGGGAAATGGTTAGTATATGGCTGGTAACCATGAAGTACAAAGAAGTGTATATATGTTTATATGTGCTTATAAATATAAAAGCATGAGTAAGTTTTGAGATATATGTATATATAATGTATAAAAAGTATAAAGGTGGTTATGAAATAAGTATTCTAAATAGGATACTACAATGTATGAAGCAAAAGAGTAAAATAAGGTATTGGGCATAATGTCTCGAAATACAAAAGATTGAAAGATGATGAGAAAATAAATGACAGTTGTGTATCACCTAAAAATACATAAGAAGTACGTCTTATATAAAATATAGCGTGTAAAAAAAAGTGGAGATTAAATGAAATAACAATGTAATGTGTTAGGCTTTTAGCCTTAAAACACATAGAAAAGATAGTAAAAGATATAATGGAAGAAAAGTTGGGCCTAAAGCCTAGAAAGTTATAAGTAAAAGTATGTGAGATAAAAACAAAAGAAAAGAAGATTACAAGATAAGAGTAAGAAATTGAACATCAGATTAAAAATCTTTAGATACATGTTAGTAAGAAGATCGAAAGGATGAAAAATTATCCACAAGTGATATTGGTAAGTTGAGATTGGGATTATAAAATAACAAATTTGATAAAAGAGTAGGATTACCAAGTAGTAATCAAGAGATAAAAGAGAGCAACAAAGTTTATTTGTAAAAGTTTAAAGTGGGACAAGAGTTTGAGAGTTGATAATTGTGATCAAGAAGTCAATAAATATTATTTGTGAAACTTAATTACACCACGAGATGATAATATCATAAAAAGTGTAATAATATGAGAATGGTACACGGAGTACACAAGAAGATGAAAAGTGTAATAGAAATGATTCTAATAGTATGATGAGTAAATGAGGGTGAAATTTCATAAATAATAAGGAATGAAATTAGACAAGTATTAAAGAATGTAATACATATAATGTACAGAAAATGAGTAAGAAGTATGTGAAAAATGATTTTTCTGAAAAGTGTGAATTAAGAATGAAGGTGGAAAATATAGTAATGGATTTCGAACGTATATAAGCTAATGGGGAGTAAAAAGAAGTTTATAATTAGTAATATAAATGACAAGAGTAGAGAAGAAGGAAGTTGACTGAAATAATAGATCAACTTCAATAGTAAAACTGTAGAAGTTTACAAGGTCAGATATTGTGTATTATACATATAAAGGAAACTAATGATGTCTAATCGTTAAAAAAAAAAAAAAGCAGTACGTCGTTTCAACACTTTTAGAACGAGATATGCAGACTTTTGTGAAAGATAAGCTAATTCGACATATTTTGTCCCAAACAGAAAAGTGAGGATAAAAAAAAAGAAAGAAAGAAACTACCTATGTAATAACGCATGAGCAAAGATATAAGAAAAAAAAAAGAAAAGTAAGAATGAATACGTAATGAAGTTATGCTTAAGTGAAATGTCCAGCAAAGGACGAAATATTGTTTTAAAATAAAGATATTGAGTATTTATAAATTTGTATTTATAAATCTCATGAATTTTTGGTAAACATATGAGAAGAATTACCAAGTAAGCTGCTATTTTTGATAAGAATATGAAAGTATGAAATCACTTTGTAAAATAAGCTCTACTAAAAGCTTTATGTATGAATGAAATGAGGTAAAAAGAAATATAATTAGAACATGAGATAAATGGATTCTTGAGGAAACGAAGCTGAACTATGAGACATCTTATGAGAAATTGAAAGTAGAAACCTCCAAAGGTTGATTAAAGAATCATAACCAACTAAGGAAGAAAATAGTAAAAAGATAAAAGAATAAAGAATGTGAGTATGGGCTGATAAAAGGAAATATTTACTAAAAACCAAACTTAGGCCGAGGGCCTTTGAAAAGGAGAAGGGAGAAGTGATTCCTTAAATTAATAGTTGTATGATGATTCCGAGGACGGAATCCCAATAAGGGGGAGGTAGTTGTAACGACCCAAAAATCTTGAATTTATATTCGAGAAAATAATTAAGGGAAAGATTAAAATATTTTGAAAGTTTTAAAATAATTTATTGGGAATTGTAGCAAAATTCCAAGAGTTTGGAGAAAAATGGTGAAAAAGGGTAATTTGGTCATTTTACCATGAAAAGGGTAAAATGGTCTTTCGACCCATTATAAGACCATTATGTAAGATAATATGTATTTGTGAAATAATAATATAAGAAATAAAAGTTTATGTGAAATTTGGAGTTTTACCGCGTGAATAGTGAAATTTGGACAAAAAGGGCAAATTGGTCATTTGACATGAAAATGACCATTTTGTTAAGAAATTTCAGTAAGGAGTTAAGTTAGTAATTATTAGAACTTTGTTTGTAAGATTTTGGGTCTTAGGACCATTTTTGTAAAGAAAGAGGAAGAGTAGGGACTAAAATGTAAATATCTAATAAAAATTAAATTATAAATATGAGAGTTAATACTCTCATTTTCCAGAAACTTATAGAAGTCAGTAGATGTTCGCAGAAGAAACCAAAGAAGCGGGGAGAGAGTCACGAGTGGTTACCAAGAAATGAAAATCAAGTATCAAGATTGAGGAATTTGAGCTTCAAGAGGTAAGGAACAAAGATTTTAGTATGAATTCCACCCATCTTCTTCATGGATGAAACTGAAATTCGAAAATCAAGTTGTGGATGAGATTATTTCAGTGATTCCACTCTTTTAGTCATGCTCAAACATCATTTAAATACACATCTCTCAAAGGATGTTGTAGAATTTAAGAAAAATGATGATTTTGCTCAAGAACCCTAGAAATTGGGGTTTTGTTCAACCTATGAATTCAATGAAATTGATGGGTTATAATTGATGTTTTGGATGAAAGGAACCACATATAATTGTTCTTAATGATTCCAATTGGTATGTGGGAATTAGAAGGGTGGAATGGAATCAAGGAAATAAGAACTTAATTTTCGTCATCATGTGTGCAGTCATGGAAAAAAAATGCAGTACACCTTCGTTAACCGTTGGATCATCATGAAATTTGGATCGTAGCTTCCTAACACATAGTTCTTAAATCTGAACGGTGGAGATCTTCATTGGTGTAGTGTACTGAATTCTGCAGTGGTTTTAATTCGCTGAACTGTAGGTAATGTTTACCATTGAGCTATGTTTTTGTTTCTACTGTTTTGGTTCTGTTTTTGATAATTCATATAAAATCGTGTGAGTGTCCATTCTGGATGATCTCTATATCCCTAGAATGGTAGCTGAGTCTAGTTTCTTCATCCAGAAGCTCTTGGACTAACGCGGACCTTAAGTTATGTGAAAGTTGCAATCTTCACTGACTGGTCCAGGGGTGCACTGTGCAGTGACTTCTGATTTGTAAAATTCATAACTGATAGTAGGAGAATCATTTAATGGCAAGGCCAGTGGGAAAAGTTCAGTATATGTGTCTAGTTTGTTCACACCGAATTTCAGAACCCAGGGCCTTCTGATTATAATTCTTGGTTAATATCTTTGAGGGTAGGTCATGTAACTGTTTTTGTAATCTGTGGTGACATGGTGGATTTTTCATTTGCAAATGGAAAATGAAAATGACCTGAGGTCAGGCCCTGTGACCTTATCATTGGGTCTAGTTTCAACATGATTTTTATTAAGTTTAATATCTGAGTTTTTCTTGGTCATCTGTTGCAAATCCGTTTATGGGACAAAAAAATCAGCATTGCTGTCAAACCTTTCTTTTTGTGGTTTTAACCTTGGTTGTGGGTTTAGAATTTGGTAACGAATGTCGGGACCTTTACAAACTTATTAAAGATAATTAATAACCTTAATGATGTATTTCTAAAGTAAAGGGAGGGTATAGTGGAACACGGTACGTGTCGAGTATCGGGAAAATACATGTATACTTATATAATTATAAGTAATAAATGTAAACGTTAATTCGTTCTAAGCAGTCCCATGTGGAATGTAGGTTCGGGAAAGAAGAAGAGTTCTTGAGTATCACGTGCTGGTGTGTGCGACCTACTTTTACGTATCAGGTGAGTACATGTAGTATTTATACCCATTTTGGGATACATGGCAAGTAAGTAAGTATTTTTTTCAGATTTCATATAATATTTTATGTGTGAAAATATTTGCAATAATGATATAATTTCTAGCTTATATGGAAAGTAAATTGCTATACTTGAAAGTATGATTTTGGCAATAGCCTAGTTTATGGTAGAAGCTTGTTAAAGTCAAAAGCTTGGCAATTAGCCATTTTGTGTATAAGTATTGTTTTAGTTTCCAGAAAGTATTTTTATATTTGACTGGTAATGTAGCTAGCAATGTTAGTAAGGGAACTATGTTCCAACCTACCCGGGTTAGGTAAGGAGTCTACTGGGGAAAACCCCTTCGCGAAGTAGGCTGCCTCAGCACTTCTACTGTGAGGATTGATTCGTTCTTTCTAGCTGTAGAGACTTGGGGTATCACTTATAGTGATTAAAGCCATAAGTATAAAAATCCAGCAAGTTTATAAAACCAGTCAAAGAAAGTATGAAAGAAGCTAGTTTTGAAAGATATAATATGAAATGGTTTTGAAAGATAAAAGTTATAGTATATTAATACTATAAAGTTTTGGCAAATGTTTATATTATGAAATTTTTATACAAGGTTGAAAAAAAAAAGTTTAAATGTTTGTGTCCAAAACTCATGTAACTCATGAGACATTTTGTCTTACGTATTCTATGTTTTGCCATGTATTCCAGGTTAAAATGATTTGCTATAAAAGGGATGAAGTTTAGCCGGAGTGGAGCTCGAGTTAGCTCCTAATATGGACTCAAGGTTTAATCCTTTCTTGCTTACTATGGTTAGTTTTGATATGGATTTGTACACCCACTGTATTAAGCATTTAAATTATCGGTTTTTGATAAACCGTATTTTTGTATTCCTGTATTTTTACGAAAAACCATAGTATTTAAAAACAGTAGAAATGGGGTGTCACACTGATGGCTTCGTGTTGCGACATATGGCTGGTCGCATCACGACCAACCGTAACCCGCCTGTATTGTTAAAACCCTCATTCACACCGCAAAAAACATCCCACGCGCTGTGTAGGTCCAGAAACCCCAATACTTAATTAAAACTTGAGTTATTTAGTACTCAAATTCCTACATGGAACTCAAACATTACAGATGGGAGGGCTTTGATTGACTGGTAGTAATGTGTAGGTTTAAGGGTTAGACATTGTAAATGTGTCATGTCTTATGATATTGGAATACTAAACAACTTGAAAGAATAGGAGTTGGTATGACAGAAATGAAAAAGTGAAAAACTGGAAATAATAGAAGTTAGGAGGCGGAATGGAAAAATTCATTGCAAATTTAGAAGGCAAAATGGAAAGATTAGGAGTTGGAAAGTGGATGCACGAGTTCAAGGAGATGAGAGAGTGACTAAGTAAAACTGTTGAGTGTATGAGATAATGAAAAAACTAAAAACTAAGCATTCACTTTGACGACAAAGAGAATTAAAAAGACTTACTTATAATTAAATAAGACATTTTCGAGTCGCAACTCTCAGTCTTAACCTCACTTGCTTAACAATCATGTTGTGTCGCAACCCGTTTAATTAAACGAATTGAAATCTCTTATCCAAACTCATTTATTTCATGTCGGGTTAGCGTGATGTGTCAGTTTTTGCCACCTCTAACAAAATATACAAATTGTTTACCCATAATGCATGTCACATTGAAATATCTGATTTCAAATCACTTTATTTTGAATCTATAATGTTTGCTGACAATAAAGAACAAAAAACTAGGGGTGTGACAAAAAAAAAAAAAAACTGAATCGAATGATGTTTGGGTTATTTGATTTGATTAATTTTGTTTTTTGTTAATTTGGTTTGATTAACCGAACAAAAATGTGCTTATTTGGTTTGGCTTTGGTTGAATTTATATTATTTTAATTAAACATAATAAACCAAATAAGAAATTAAACATATGTTTTACATTTTATATTTGTATGTTTATTATCAAATTATACACACACACACACACATATATATATATATATATATATATATATATATATATATATATATATATATATATATATATATATATGTTGTGAAGAAATAAAAAAAGAAAGCAATATGAAGTGTGCCTTTGGTATCCTACATGTTTGCATAAAGAAAAATATGGAGGAGATTTAACTGATAAAAAGGATGTATACTAAACGCATCAAGGAGTAGAGTACCAGAAATTCATCGGGCTCTAAATGAGCAACATAACATTTTTTAATCGACTCAACTCAGGTTTGGATAATATTATACTTTTTTGCCGAGTCTTGATGCATTATAATGAAGTTGTTTTTTATTTGGTTTAATCGATATACCAAACCATATATATGAAACCGATTTAACCGAATGTTATTTGTTTGTTTACGGTTAATTTAAACTCGTCTAAAAATCAATTAAACTAGACTAACTTAACTAAAAACGGATTTAACCGATCAAACAACACCTCTATAGAAAACCATCGTATCTAGTTTTCAAAACTGTGATCACTTTTACAAATACATTAAAAGTTAAATCATTTTTAAATAAACCATTTCTAACGATATTTTTATGAATATTCCATTTAACATCACCGACCTAACATCCTTCTTTTAATAAATTGACCAATTATTTGAAAGAAAGATTTGTATTTTTGGCAATCAAGTTGGAATAAAATAAGGATGAACATGTCATTTGCCAACCAATTTTTTTTTTTTATTTATTAAAAAAGAAAGAAAGAAATATCTCTGTGTTTCTGAAATAAGTATAGAACGGACTGAAAGAGGGTAAAACTTAACCTAGCCTGCAACATTTCAGGCTTCAGCGCCGCTGTTCCCTTTCTCCGCTTCCTCTCCGACCGACAGATATCTTATTGTCGTCGCCATTTGAGATCAGTCATCTACCGCCGGATACATGTAAGACACAATTAAGCCTTTTTATTTCTCCGACCTACGGTTTTATTTTATGCGAAGATATAAAAAAGTTCTATGAGAAATAATGGTGTATTCTCTGATCAAGTATGATTATGCTACTCATTTATTGTTGAATCTGACACACCGGGGTTCGAATATGCGTACTAAGATAACATAGAGGCTAGAAACCATTGGCCTATGATGGAAATTGACATTGCATTTTACATTTAAGTGCTAATTTTTAGGATATATTGTTGGACAGTGTAAGTCCTGTTGTTCTTTGTTATTCACGACAAAATTTGCCATTATTCCGGGCATCCGAGTTCACTTTTAGGGTTAGCTACTGCGGTTTTAGTGTTAGCTTTAGTCCTTAAGAACATATAGGATTTGGCAATCTATTTTCTACTTAACCGTGCCTATTGTGACACGGGGTGTATGTTCTTACACATATTAGCTATTAAGGATTGTAGCAATAGAAGCAAATTTATGAATCACTGTGGAAGGTGAATATCTTCAACCGCCCAAAAGCATGGGTTTTCGATAATGCACTAGTACACCTTGTAAGTGATTGAGGTTGACTACAAATATATGGGTATTATACTATTATTTTTTCATGGTTATGTAATGTAGATTGTTGGGTGCATAGAAAGGGAGATCGGTCTTAAGAGTATAGTTATGAGATGCATATGGCTGAGTCCTCTTGGGAGTCTCTTGTCTTATACTTGACTTTTTATTCAAATCAGCTTTGCATAATGTTGATATAAGGGCACTTATAAGTGATGTAGTGGTATATTAATAATGCTAGGTGTATTTGGAGAGTTATCTGTCATAAAAAGCTATAAGCATCTAAGCATATGTGTTTCTATAGTTAGGTTGATAACATATAATAAGGGATAGCAGCCTATATTTCTACTTGTTATCTATACACATTGTTATGTGTTGATTAAAATGTGAATTGGCTTATATGATATTAAGCACTACTTTCATGCATTATTGAATTGCTCATTGGTGAGTATATTCTCAGTTCCTGTGCATTAACTTGCTGCAGGAAGATTACGGAAACAGGAAAATTAAATCCCATCTTGATAAAATATTTTTTTTTGACCGATTTAGCTCTCCTTTGACCATGCCTGGACATAGTTTCCCATCTTTTTATTTTCTGCTGCCTTAATTGATGCATGGACATATATAATTTTTGACATCTCTTTCCACCTTCTCATAATTGCATTGTTGATGGTAGATTCTAACTCTAAAAGCTTGAATCTAGATTTTTGAGAATTCATTGATTCACTGATTCTATCATTCACAATTCTCTCTTTTTTCACCTGTTGTTGTACTATTTGAAATCTCCTTGAGCAAAAAGCCATATCTAATGGCACAGATTCTATCATTGTTGTTCTCACTTTGCCTCTCCTTTGAATCTGCTTCCCATTCTTTTCTTCTTTCTTCTGTAAATGCTTCTTCTGGCTTCCATGTATCTATCCCAGTTCCTAGATACATAACATGCCAAGGACACGCGCAAGGGCAGTTTCGTCAACTTCCAATCCCGAGGAATCATCCCTAATTCAACCCGCCAAGGTAGAGAAACAATCCTCTGAAACTGAAGAGCAGGTGGACTTTGAAGAAGAGGCAGTTGAAGAAGAGGTTGAATATGAAGAAGTAGAAGAAGAAGTTGAGGAAGAAGAAGAAGAAGAAGAAGAGGTTGAAGAAGTTGAAGAAAGTGAAGAAGAAGAAGAAGAAGAGGAAGAAGAAGAAGAAGAAGCAGAAGGACCAAAAGGGCAAGATGTGGAAATGGAAAATGCTGATGATGAACAAAAACATTCTCAACTTCTTGCCCTTCCTCCTTATGGTTCAGAAGTTTATCTTGGTGGAATCCCTCTTGATGCTTCTGAAGATGATATCAAAAACTTCTGTGAATCCATTGGAGAAGTCACTGAGGTAAAAAAATCTTCTTTTGAAGTTAATTAACCTATATTTATGTTAACTTTTAATGTTTTGATTTAATAGGTCCGAATAATGAGAGGTAAAGATGCATCTGAAAATAAAGGCTATGCTTTCGTGACCTTCAGGACTAAAGAACTGGCTTCTACTGCCATCAAGGAGCTTAATACCAAGGAGTTGAAGGTATTTTGCTTTAATTATTATAATTTTCTTATAAACGATATTAAGTTTTTCTTGTCATCTCAGGGTAAAAGGGTTCGGTGTTCAACATCTCAAGCAAAACATAAATTATTTATTGGAAATGTTCCTAAAAGTTGGACATTAGAAGACATGGAGAAAGTTGTGAGAAAAGTTGGACCAGGGATAAACTCTGTAGAGCTGCTAAAGGTTTAGATACTCACACCACTCATCACTAATTTGATAATTTCTCAAATATTAAATAAATACCTAATTTGTTTTTGGCTTATTCGGTTGCAGGACCCACAAAATTCTAAGAGGAACCGTGGATTTGCTTTCATCGAGTACTATAACCATGCATGTGCAGAGTATTCGAGACAAAAGATGTTGAACCCGAAATTCAAACTCGATGATAATGCGCCAACTGTGAGCTGGGCGGACCCCAAAAACGCCGAGTCATCAGCTTCTTCTCAGGTGAAGGCGGTGTATGTGAAGAATTTGCCAAAGAACGTGAGTCAAGACGAGCTAGAAAAAATATTCTCTCACCATGGAAAGATCACAAAAGTAGTTCTCCCTCCTGCGAAACCGGGTCACGAGAGGAGTCGGTTTGGTTTTGTTCATTTTGCAGATAGATCGAGCGTCATGAAGGCTCTCAAGAACACCGAGAAGTACGAGTTAGATGGTAATGTAGTTGATCCAATCATATCTAATCAAAACAATTATCAAACAAGTATTTTGATTATATTTTATTATATTAGGTCAAGTATTGGAGTGCTCGCTTGCTAAGCCACAAGCAGACCAGAAATCATCTGGTGGATCTTCAAACTCACAGAAAGCTGCTTTACTTCCAAGCCACCCTCCTCGTGTTGGTTATGGTTTGGTAGGTGCTCCATATGGTGCTTTGGGTGCAGGATATGGTGCACCCGGTTATGGACAGGTGGACAACTTACAACACATTTCTTATCTCTTTTTTGTATATTAATTTTTTTTTTTTTGTTTTTTATATTATTGTGTTGTTCAATTACAGCCGCCACTTATCTACGGAAGGGGACCTTCGACAGCTGGTATGGCCATGATGCCTATGCTTTTGCCTGACGGAAGAATTGGATATGTCTTGTAAGTGGAAGTGGAAGGTTTTTTGTGTTTGAAACTTTTCACAAATAATTTGGCCATGTGTAAATATATGACTTTTTTGTTTTGTAATAGGCAACAGCCACACTCACCACAAGCCATGCCACAGCAGCCAAGAGGAGGAGGTGGTGGTCGTAGTGGTGGCGGGAGCGGTTCAGGTGGTGGCCATAGGCGGGGTAATGACAGTGGCGGTCGGGGAGGACGCCGCTACAACCCGTATTAGATCTAATGTTAATTGTGATTCGGATTAACTCTGGGGATTAAATGATTATACTTGCTCCACTAAATTGCTTTAACATCTCGTCTTGATGTTTTAAATGATTACATTTCGTTTGTTTTGTGGAAAATACAAGTAGACAAACAAATCTAATATATCCTCAAGTAGCGCAAGTGCGTATTGTGTTGCAAACTTTTTCGTAAAAAAGATTTACAAAGAGGCTAGAAACTGGGAACGTGGCAAAGTGTCGTCTTTTGTCGGGTGGTGCATGCATCGGATGAAAAAAGCTACGGAAGTACGTAGTAAATTGCTTCACCTAACGATGGTGCTTCTAATATTCATGCATTAAATCATTATTAGAATATTTACGTTGATTAAATATAACAAATACCAAGTATTTATATTTATCTTATGTAGAGAAATAAAATGTATAATTTATTTAGATAAAAAAATGTGGTCGATAGGATATACACAAGTTGACAAAGCTGAGTCCAACTTACAACACGTGGAACCAAAACCAAAGGTGATGGGGTGAATTTCTTGCAAAAAGCTTCGATGCCCGATTCCAAGCCATAAGTCAACCATTTGTTTTGTGAGTGTTCTCGGGAGGTTACATGAGAAAACGTGAAAAGAACAGAAGTGATTTCCCTTCCTCCATATTCTCCCACTTTATGTACATTTTGCCTTTATTTAATGGTAAGGATCCCGATCCCCACCTAAGTCATCACCATTTTTCATTTTAGTCCTCTATTATCAATAATAGCTAAATACTTCTAGAAGTAACTTACAATTTTGGTCCTTATGGTTTCGTCAGAATCGCACCTCAAGTCAAACCTTTAAAATGTCGGCATATGGCATCCCTGTGCTTTTATAAAAGGATTATTGATAAAAATGATCATGGAAGTGTCAGTTTTCTCACCATTTGGTCATCGAATATCAAATTGTGCTAATTTAAACATTAAAAAATGGTCACAATATGACCATTGATTCGGTCCATAGGAGGTTAAGCACATAGGAAAATATTGCTCCGTTTCCATACATGTGGTGCTGATTTGACATTTACTTGGATTTTAATAAATATATTGTTTAATTTGATCTATTATTCATAAAAATAGATTTTAATAAGTAGTCCCACACTCCTTTTACCCATATCTATCTCTTTTCTATGTCCGCTCAACTTTTTCCTAAGCCTTAACTTTCTTCTCGGTGACGACGCTCACTTCTCCGATAAGAGACCCCACCCCATGACCATGTAAGATTCCTTCACTCTTATCGTCGTTGCTCTCTCTCCGTTCGAGAACCCCAAGCCCCTCTCCTTCCCGTCTCCGACAATGACAACCTCTCTCCTCTCCATCACCCACTACCCTATGCGTAATGAATTTCCAAGTTCCATTCCTATTCATTGTTGCCTTAAATGCTTGACATCTAAATCCTTGCGATGGTGCTCTTATTCATTGCCGCTCTCCGCTCACATGCGTATATGAAAAGTCAGTCAACTTTTGTAAGCCACCAAAGATGAACAAATTTTTCCGGAGATAAGAGGAGAAGGGTTGGAGGTAAACAGATGCTAATTTGACATAAAATTTACAGAGCACTTGAGTTTCTCAGGTTGGTTAGAGACTGTATAGATTTTGCATCTGATGCAGTCAGATCTCCGTTCCACTAGTTGATCCCAGTTAGGGAATGTACAGGATGAGAGGAAAAGTGTGGCCGTCTAAGAGAGAGTGAATACAGAGAGTTGTCGTCGATTTGGGTAGTTACTAGTTTTTGAAAGCTATAAAAGTATAGTTTCCCATGTCACGAGGGAAGGACACAATGACGCCATAGGAGCGGTTGGGGTTTCAGGTGTTGATGAAATATTTCTAGGGGATGTTCTAAAAAGATAATAATAATAAAATAATTGAGTTAGGAAAAAGAAAAAGAATAAAAGTATATATATATTAAATGGACGACACGTCTGTCCCATGTGGATGAAGATGACATAGTATTTGCCTATGTAGCATGCTACATAGGCAGGTAACCTACTTAACCTTCTATAGCATGTCCAAATGGCTAGATAATGACAAGTTTGAGATTTAAAGATTTAACTTAGTAGAATTTGATATTTAGTGACCAAATGGTGATAAAACTGACACTTTCATGGCTAATTACAACGATCATCCCTTTGTCAAACAACATCTTTGATTTACCATCAAATGTCATCACGTTTCCCTCACATGATGTGTATTTTTGTCAATTTCTTTACCTCTCTTCTCCCAATGTATTTTTTTTTTGAGAATATATTAGTCACAAAATCAATCATACCTACCACTTTCCCTAATTTCACCGTTGACCATCTTCTTCTCCGAACATCCAAATTGTCACCGAAATATTAAATATGGTTATATGTGCTTATGGCAGTCCGAAGATGATACATACATCTTAGATGAACCTTAATCCATGTAGGTATTTTTGGACTTTTCTAAAAGAAAGGATCGGCATGCCCCTTTATCAAATGACTTGACCCACCAATGTGCCCTAGTTATGTGGATATCAACCCAGGGTTAGGTCTAAAAATTAGCTAGAAAGGTCGACATGCCCCTTTATCACATGACTTTACCCACCAATGTGCCCTAATTTTGTGGATATCAACCCAGGGTTAGGTTTAAAAACTAGCTAGAAAGGTCGACATGCCCCTTTATCAGATGAATTGACCCACCAATGTGCCATAATTATGTGGATATCAACCCAGGGTTAGGTCTAAATGTCGACCCCTTTATCAGATGACTTGACCCACCAATGTGCCATAATTATGTGGATTTCAACCCAGGGTTAGGTCTAAATGTCGACCCCTTTATCGGATGACTTGACCCACCAATGTGCCATAATTATGTGGATATCAACCCAGGGTTAGGCCTAAAACATAGCTAGAAAGGTCGACATGGGCCTTTATCAGATGACTTGACCCACCAATGTGCCCTAATTCTGTGGATATCAACCCAGGGTTAGGTCTAAATGTCGACCCCTTTATCGGATGACTTGACCCACCAATGTGCCATAATTATGTGGATATCAACCCAGGGTTAGGCCTAAAACATAGCTAGAAAGGTCGACATGGGCCTTTATCAGATGACTTGACCCACCAATGTGCCCTAATTCTGTGGATATCAACCCAGAGTTAGGTCTAAAAACTAGCTAGAAATGTCATTATTAGCTGCAAGGATCTGCAAGATGTTTTATATGAGTTGGGATTTCTTTTTTTACTTGTTTTCTTCTTCAACAAATGAACTAAGCTTAAGTTTACGTTAATGGGTTTTTAGGGTCAATGATTGTAATTTGGGAATGTGATTATGTATTAAGTCATGTTTTGATTGTAATTGATCATGGTATATTGATATTAGGTCATGTTTTGATTGTAATTGATGATGTCCTTTTTTATATTACTCATGTTTTGAATGTTGGATTATTGCTATTAATTAATTGTTTGAGTGATGGTTTATTGGTATTTGGAGGCATGCATCAAACTTTTCAATATGTTTAATAGATGCCACATTAGAAAGATAATGAATTGTCCAAACTAAAACCATCACAATCATCTAAATTTCCCAAGTTCTAATATGCAAGAACCAGGTATAATGAGCATATTAAACTGGCATCAATCGGCAGGGACAACCAAATGACCAAATATAAATACATCAAATAAACCAATTGAGACCATATATTAAGTTGAATAACCAAAATAGTGTGAACATGAACACCAATAGTTTTAAGACACCGATAATACAATAGTAACAATTAAACCATTACAAAACACAATCAATCATGCCATTGTTTCAAACAAACCATTGTCCAAGTATAATGATCAACTTCAACCAAGAATAACAAACATAAACATACTCAAACTACTGCACCCTTCCCCTTGGTCCTGCTCCCCCTTCGACGGTAAATCAAAGACGTCGTTTTGACAAAGGGACGAACATCGTAGTTTTTTAAAACCATAAGGATGCGATCTATGAACACTTCAACAGTTGGACCAAATATGCTATTCTAACTAAACAATAGAGACCAAAAAATATAATACTCTACTTTTGATTTTAACTTTTGACATTTTACCAATTTATTCCCATTTCCCGTTATAAAGTTTCATGACTAATTAAAAGTGTCATAACCCATATCCTAAAATTGAATTTAGAATATATTAAGCAGAGAATGTTACAGCTAACAGCACAAACCGGTATACCTCTATTCTATTTTAACCCGTTTACTTGATTAACTAATTATTTTAATATCATATCTTCTACACTCATTCTATTTCAACATCTAAATTCTATTATTCACCATTTAATTTAATGAGTTGTTAATAAACTTTAATGTTGAAAAAGACATGACTCTAGCTTGCTACTTTTAAGTCTTTAATGCTTCAATAATTCATTTGTATTCATCAAAAATCAATGCACTGGTTGCCGTTTTGTTGAATTCCATCTGCGTCAACACCTACCCGCCTTCAAAATTTCTTAAGCTCATGTCTATGCAAGAACTCGATCACCTTAAAATTCCATTTGAAGACGTGAAATTGGCCACCAACAACTTCTCCGACGGTAATTTCATCGGTCAGGGTGGATTTGGGAGGGTCTACAAGGGCCAACTCCCCGTCTCAACCTCTGCCACTGCCACCGGCTCAACAAGGCCATCCACCACCGTCGCTGTAAAACGGCTAGACGTGAAGGGCGGGCAAGGACAACATGAGTTCTTGATGGAGATCTTCATGCTCTCTAGTTACAAACACGAGAACCTCGTCTCTCTTGTTGGATTCTGCGAGGAAGGTGACGATAAAATCATTGTTTACGAGCATGAGGGTCGCGGAAGCCTAGATAATTATCTGGCCACTGATCTTACATGGGTACAACGGCTTCTCATATGTCTTGGTGCTGCTCGTGGACTAAATTATCTACATACCGGTGCCGGAGAGGGGCACAGGGTATTACATCGTGACATTAAAAGCTCTAATGTTTTGTTGGATGAGAACTGGGAGGCAAAAATTTCCGATTTTGGGTTGTCAAAAATAGGTCCAACGAATCAGGAGTTCACTTTTCTTGTTACAAATGCCGCTGGAACATTCGGCTACGTTGATCCGGTATACGTATCGACGGGGGTGCTTACAAAAGAATCTGATGTGTTTTCTTTTGGTGTGATTTTATTTGAAGTCTTGTGCGGAAGGCTAGCAATGATCGGAAAATATGACGACGAGCGTCGGTTCTTATCTCACTTGGCTCAACTCCGTTATGAAGAAGGAAAACTAGACGAAATCGTTTTTCCCAAGATACGGAAACAAATTAAGCCAAATTCGTTGCGAACATTCTCCAGAATCGCTTACCAATGCCTGCAAATGGATCGGAAACAACGTCCAACGATGGCGTTGATCATGGAACAAATACAAATCGCGTTGGAATTTCAAATCGTAAGTTCTCAGTCTCGTGAAATTAGGTTGAAGATTAACAGAAATTGAACTGATTGTCACAAACTTTTTGTTATTTGATGCTAGGGTTGTCGGAGAATCACACGAATCGGGTTATGGGGATCGAGCACGGGTGGATCTCCATGGTCGTTGCAGCTTGATAGCAATCAAAAGCTTAGGAAGATAACGATAGATCACGAAGATTGGCTTTATTCTATTGGTTTTACAACTGAAGATTTTAGTGGGTCGTTGGATTCTTCTCAACATCATGGCGGCGGCGGCGGCCGCAGCGGTGGCAGAATTTCTGAGGTGATAAATCTTAACTATTCAAATAAACAGCGTATTTACTACTATTTAACGGATTATATATATATATATATATATATATATATATATATATATATATATATATATATATATATATATATAGAGTTAGGATCTTTTGAGAACCACAAGTCCCCCGAGAACCCGAGAACTCCCAAACCGATATTTTTTTCAAAAAACCGACCACATAGGCCTCTAAAATGCTCAAATAGGTGTCGGGTCGTTGAAAAAAATTTCCGAAAAAAACGACTTTTTTTTTTTTTGAAAAAATTTTTGCACATGTGCAAAAAAAAAAAAAACTTTGCACATGTGCAAACTTTTTATACGTACACTTTTTTTGAAATATTTTTTTACAGAACGCCTTAAATATATGTTAGAAAGACATCCATAAACAAAAATTTTAAAAAAAATGTACGTATAAAAAAGTTTGCACATGTGCAAAGTTTTTTTTTTGCACATGTACAAACTTTTTTTTTTAAAAAAAGTCGTTTTTTCGGAAATTTTTTTCAGCTACGTTGATTCAGTATACGTAGCGACTGGGGTGCTTACGAAAGAATCCGACGTTTATTCTTTTGGTGTTGTACTCTTTGAAGTTTTGTGTGGAAGGCTAGTAATGATCGGAAAATATGACGATGAGCATCGGTTCTTATCACACTTGGCTCAACTTCGTTATGAAGAGGGAAAACTAGACGAAATCATTTTTTCAAATATCCGGAAACAAATTAAACCAAATTTGTTGCAAACATTCTCCAGAATTGCTTATCAATGCCTAAAAATATAGATCGAAAGCAACGTCCGAAGATGGCAGCGATCATCGAACAACTGCAGATCTCGTTGGAATTACAGATTGTAAGTAATTGTTATCATGAATTATGTTGAAGTTATGTTGGTAATTACTTGACGATTTGAATGTTGTGTGATTTGGTGCTATGGTTGCCGGAGAATCACACGAATCGAGTTATGGGGATTGAGCACGAGAGGAAATCCATGTTGGAAAATAACTCATTAGTATGGCCTTAGGACTATTTTATTATATTAACTACATGTTAGGTACGATTATATTTTGTACCATAATGTTTGCCATAGTGACATATCAGGTCCCTAGACTTAAAAATATGTAGTATGATAGATATGACATTTTGTCTATAACTTGAGGGACTAAAAATATGTGGTTCTATAACTTACCCATAAGGTGTAAATGATGAATTAAACACACAATTATGAGAGAAATAAATGATTGGAATATCTAAAGTTTCATCTCCTCTAACTTCTTTCTATTTAAACACCATAAGCTTGTGTGTTTTATCCATCCATCGATTGATCAATAAGACATCATTACGGAAAGTAAAGAAGAATTACTTGAACATCAACAACCATAAAGTTATCATTGTTCTCAACTCAAGTAAGTGTTCTTCATTTGGCTTAAAATCTATCACATTTATGTTGAATTGATTCTGTCATTATGCCTATAAATTCTACATGTGATATCAGAGCATGGTTTAATATTTGTTAATATGCCATACTTCTCAAATTTTGGTGTATAATGTCGGTTAACTCATCCCCACTGAAATTGACATGGATTAACCGTAAATATATTTTGCTCTAATTTTTTTCTAACCTTAAATAGTACAATAAAACGTATGACATTCGACCGTTGATCACATATGCAACGTGTTCGGAAAAATTAGCTGATAGCTGGTAGTGTTTAGCTGTAAACGGTTAGCGGTTAGCTGGAAGCTGGTAGCGGTTAGCGGTTAGCTGTAGCTGTAGCTGTGACTTTTATTACTACAGAAGTGTTCGGCAAAAGCAGCTGTTAGCTTTTAGAAGTGTAAAATAATATAAAAATCAAAAGCTAAATGCTAAACGCTCTCAAAAGGTACATGGAATAGCTTTTGGATTAGGGAAGTGATATTTTCACTTGAAAAATTGATTCATCCACATGATGTACAACACACTTGTAGCTATCGTACAAGTTAATAAAGCATATATTTAATGTGGATGAATCAATTTCTTAAGTGGAAATATCACTTCCCTTTGGATTATGAGCGTTTTGTTAAAAGTAAAAGCTAAAAGCTCTTGCTGCCGAACGAGGTTTTTTCATTTTTTCGAGCGTTTTCCTAAAAGCTAAAAGCTAAACGCTCCCAAAAGCTCTCAAACGTTGCGTTCCGAACACACCAATGATCATTTTACGGTTGTAATGCATAAAGTAAAAATAATAATATATTTCATGATGTGTGCCTACGGATTCAAAGGGTTACTGTATCGAAAAAGGGGGAATAAGCTTTTTGAATAAGGCTGCAGGGAGTAAGGGTGGCCAAGGGGGTCGTCAAGCCCCTTGGCGAGCCATCATCAACCGCCATCCCCACTCCGCCATCGGTCGCCACCCGCTCGCCATCGTCCAGTCGCCAAGGGCTTGGCGAGATGCCAAGCCATGAAAAGGTTTCAAGAAATGTCAAAATACCCCCAGTCTTCTTTGGTTGGCAGTTTCTTGGCCATTGGCCACCACTCCCTATAAAATGGCAAACGCCTGCCAATCATAGTCTGGCCCACAAAAACCCCTTGGCCATTGGCCACCACTCCCTTTAGCCTAAGTGATAGCAAAATTTTCCAAAGGAGTGCGTTTTAAACAAAAATATTTAAATTCTCAAATTCCATGTGTGTGTGTTTATTTTATTATTATTATTTTTTTGTAGTTCTTGATGATTATCTAATATATAAATGAATTTTTATGATCCAATTCTTTGGTTAAACATATGCTAATCAAACTCAAACTTTAAACACCATTGACGCTGACGTTCTTTTGAATTTCAAATTGAAATTCGAATACATATTACATAGTTTGTAGCATCTTATTGATGATTTAATAAATTAAAATAGAAGGTAAAGGGGCCCAAAATAGTTGTATCGGGTTGGTGACCGTAAAACTGCCAAGCAAGATACGTTTTTTTTTTGTTAATACCGGCCCTCATCTTATTCCCCACTGATTTATACATGCGGCCTTGTCTTTTGGCAATGTTTTCCCCACTCCCATTATAATTGGTCTTATTGCTTCAAAACCTATGTAAAATAGTTGTATCGGGTTGGTGACCGTAAAACTGCCGAATGTTCCAGCGGCATGTGTAACAAGAAAATTGAACTTCTGATTCGTTGGACCTATTTTTGACAACCCAAAATCGGAAACTTGTGCCTCCCAGTTCTCATCCAATAAAACATTAGAGCTTTTAATGTCACGATGTAACACCCTGTGCCCCTCTCCGGCACTGGTGTGTAGATAATTTAGTCCACGGGCAACACAAGACATATGAGAAGCCGTTGTACACATGTAAGATCGGTGGCCAAATAATTATCTAGGCTTCCGCGACCCTCATGCTCGTAAACAATGATTTTTTCGTCACCTTCCTCACAGAATCCAACAAGAGAGACGAGGTTCTCGTGTTTGTAACTAGAGAGCATGAAGATCTCCATCAAGAACTCATGTTGTCCTTGCCCGGCCTTCATGTCTAGCCGTTTAACAGCGATGGTGGTGGATGCCCTTGTTGACCTAGTGGCAGTGGCAGACGACGAGACGGGGAGTTGGCCCGTGTAGACCCTCCCAAATCCACCCCGACCGATGAAATTAGCATTGGAGAAGTTGTTGGTGGCCAACTTGACGTCTTCAAATGGAATTTTAAGGTGATCGAGTTCTTGAATAGACATGAGATTACGAAATTTTGAAGGCGGGTGGGTGTTGACCTAGATGGAATTCAACAAAGGATGATTCTAATTGCACGAAAGAAATTCTTGGAAAGTATATCACATGCACGATATATATAAAAGAGTAAGTTACACGAAAGAAATTCTTGGAAATTGCCTCACAATTGTGGGCGTATATCACATGCACGATATGTATAAAAGAGTAAGTTACAGGAAGGGTCCCTCAATTATACAGTATAAATGTGGAAATTGCTTTTTTTAAAGGTTTTTGAACGGATGATATTGTGTGTCATTTAATAATCACATTATTTGTTTAAATTACTGATATATGTGAAGGGTTGATGTTGTTAACTACCAATCTCACTATTAAAAACATCTGATAAAATCACTAACCTATTTTTTTACATCTAATGTCCGTGAACTTGATTTTGGAGTTCCAATATTGTGATTTGTGAACATCTTCCTATTCTAATAAAAGAGTAAAAATACTCCCATTTGGCATTTCCTTATGAATTGTTCCATAGAGTGCCACATGACATTTTCTTATCAACCTGTATTCTGGTTTTCCCGCTCAAATCACACCCTCCTACTAAACGTTTTTGGTTATCCCTAGTTTTGGCTACTGAATTCAATTTGATTGCTCTATTTCTGGGAAGAAGCCAATTACCAGCACCTTCCGCATTCTCGCTCATAATACACCTCTAATTCTTATGAGATATCAAATATGAAATCCGCATTCTCGCCCCTAAATCTCGCCCCTTTTCATATATCAAGATCAAATTACGCTACTCATCTCAAGATCTTACAATATGGTTTTGGCAAAATCGGCTTGGAAAAACGACCTAACTTCCTAACCCCAAAATTTAGGTACTGGTTCATATTTTCTTTGCATCAATTACTTGTACACTACAACTGATCGATGCAAGGTTAACAATAACAAACTGAATTGTGAGATGTTTGTGATCGTGTGTGCGTATATAGTTGATGCATGTCGTTCGTCGTTGGCCTACGTAAATATCGGGCACCATAAACCGTGATGATGGCCTTTGAAAACTTGTAAAGTGACTCCCGTGCCGTTCTTTCGGACATTCGTAGGTACTCATCCCACGAGTCGGCTCCTAAACCCGTGGCTAGTTGTCGGATAGCCGCTGTGCATTTTTGTATCGGCGTAAACCCCTTTTTACGCCTCTTGCATCCCACCGTTGTTGAAAATACGAGAATCGTGCTTCCAAATCACCAACAATGCGTAAAAACAATTGTTTATCCATTTGGTACCTACGCCGGAACTTGCAAGCGTATACGGTGTCATCAGCAAAATAATCTTGAATTAAACGATTATATGGCCGTCGTCACGTTCTCTACATAAATCAGGACCCCGTCTTCTAGGCACATGTGAACTCCCCGCTTGGTTTTCATAGTACGCTAGTGTGCGTTGCATTATATTACCGACGAATTGCATTTCATGGAGCTGGGCGTTATCCTCGTTTGACGACGTCGACGACGATTTTGAAGACATTTCTGTGTTTAAAAAAACTATATGTATGAAGAAGTGATGATTTTGTGTGTTAAAAATGGTTGTATGTGTGTACTAAACTGTGATTCTATGTTTAATTACCAAATCTTGAGTATTTTCTCATTGAGCTTTGTAGCTCATAAACTAAACTGTGATGTAGGTACTACAGGTGACAGAGGAAAGTAAGTTGTAGAAGGGTGGTATATTTTAGATTGGGATTTTCCTTTTGAGACTTATGTAATCTTTAAAAAAGATTACTACTGAATCTGGTTGGTTTTGTAAATCGGTTTTTGAGATACACTTGTTTTTTATAGTTACTTGTATTACTTGTTGCTTATCTTTTGATTACACATTTAACCCATGTGGTTATGTTGAATAATTTATGGTGTAATCTGAAAGTGATAAACCGGGTGTAACATTAAGGACTTCCCAATTTTTACTTATAACAAGCAGAACACAAACGCCATACTGCCATTTCAGAAGGGCCCTCACTTTTGAAAATGTTATTTTATTAAACATATCAATTGCATTGGGGAATATACGTATCACGTTAGCGGCAACGCCTCGGGAGGGAATTTTTCATGCTTCTTCCCACACCGTTGGATGTTAAAATTTATGGACGGTGCAGATGAAAGTTATCACACGGATCGCTGAGTCAGCAGTATCAGCGACAGCTGGTATTAGCAGCAACATTAATGCATATTTTTAGATGTCGCCGGTAATGCCAGTTGTCGCCGCTAATGGCGTCGCCGGTTTGCTAACATTTCTTGTAGTGTCACTAAATGGAATAAAATCATTAGACTTTGATTGTCAAGAGGTCATGTAGTCTCATTTGGAGGTGAAAGAAAGGAGCACAACATTCGACCCAATGTGATTTACATGAAGAATGGGGTCTAGGAATAGTTACAAACTAGTAAGAAGAAAACCAACATCATGATGATCGATGATGTCACATATCTCCTCACAATTTCAGGTAACTACAACTATTCATTGATAGTTGGACCACCTATCATTCTTCTCTATGCAATATGTAAACTAGATAGAGTCGGGTTGAAATTTTCAACCCATTTCATTAAATGAGTTAGCTCCCTTAAACCATTTAATTAAATGCGTTGAGTTGGGTTGAATTCCCAATTTGTAATCAACCCACCAACCCATTTAAATATTATATATGTTTTTATTATATATTAGTTTAAATTCTCAACCTATTTCCAAGTTAGGTTCTTGAAGTTAAGATGCTTCCATTGAAAATTCCTTACCAATAAGGCTTCGAGTTAATATGACTCTAAACTATTAAGTAATCTCTTGAATTTGTTTCTGAATTAAGTTGTTTCCATTCCTACATTTAAGTTGGTAAGGCTCATACATCATAAATCCTCTGAATTGTTTCACATTCGTACGATTTGGCCCATTCCTATACTGCGTTTATTTTTTATTAGTAAACCAATGTTCACAAATATCTTATCTGACTCACTTTTAACTTAGCGAACATATATTGTGTGCTCGTTACATCAAAAGAGCAACAAAATGTTCTAAAAGAGCAATCCGGTTTCGGCTGTATGTTATATAAATTAATTATTTTAATAGTAAATTGCAATTTTGGTCCTTCTGGTTTACCACTTCTTTCACTTTTAGTCTAATTTTTGAAATTTCACATTTTATGATCATCGTGGTTGCAAAAAGTTGAACTTTAGTTCCTCGACCAGACCAATTTGTCTTTTTTAATTTATTTTTCAGTTTTCTTTTAATGTGTTATTTATCAAATTAATTAAAAAAAGACAAATAAACAAACGAAAAGCCTGATTTGCAGCCAGCCCTAGATCTATCGGAAGCAGCGAGTTTCTAAACCCAATTACACATAAGTTATTCTCAATGATTCACGGTGTGAGCTTAAATCACCGGCTTCGGTGGCGGGTTTCATGATGTTAACAGTGGCGCCGCCACACCGCCGCCACCGCCGATGGGCCTACTTTCGTGGGAACATTGATGCATGGTCCTGGTGGTCATCCAACAATGCGTACTTTCAAGAATCATCAAACAACTACAAGAAGAACGGTTTAATCATCAGATGGGAATGGAATCGCGAATTGCGGTAATTTTACAGGAAATAATGGAATCCTACAAAAACCTAGACCTTTTTCGGAAACAGAATCTCATGGGTCCTCTCGTGCAGTCGTGTGCCATAAGTGTGGCAAACAGTATGGAAAGTGGGAAAATCTTGAAGCCCATCATCTCTCAAAACATGCCGGTAGTTTTCTAACTCAATTAATCTATCAAAGATTCGATCTTTATGTTCTTGAATTGGCATTTTTATATGAATCTTGAGAAAAGTACAAAACTTTAACGTAAAATTTTCTTCTTTTTTCTTTTGTTTTTGTAACTATTTCCCTACGTTTCATAGCTGCACAACAGACTGACGATCATCTGGTATCTAGAACAAGGTCGGATGGTGCCGAGAGGATCCAAAGTTGAGGTACTTCGTGGAAGTGGACTTGTACTCAGTGATTTTTGATACAGGTAACTTCGTGATTTTTGATACCAATTCTCGCAAGATATGGGCCACTTTTGATTTTCCGGCAATACGGTGTTTAATACTCAGGTCATGTCAAAAGGTGGAGTGATGAATTCAACAATGAGGAAAACAAACTTCTCCGGTGGACGATTCCAGTTACGTCTGCTTCAAGACGGGAAAAGTCAAATAAGGAATAAACCACAGGGACCAAAACTGTAATTTACTCTTATTTTAATTCAGTGAGTGGTCAATAAACCAAAAAGTTGAAAAAGACGTTTTTCAAATCTGGCATACAGTCATCAAACATTGACGGAAGTGGTTGCAGTTCATATATTGGATGAATCATATCTGAATCACCCACTCAACTTCAACTTTTTGTAAATCTCATGTCTCTAATTCAAGAACTCGACCATCTTAAAGTTCCACTTGAAGAGATCAAATTGGCCACCAACAACTTTTCAGATGCTAATTTCATCGGTCAAGGTGGGTTTGGGAGGGTGTACAAGGGCCGATTCCCTGCCTCTGCCAGCATCTCCGGCAGCCCAGGCACCACCGTCGCTGTAAAACGGTTAGACGTGAAGGGTGGACAAGGACAAAATGAGTTCTTGATGGAGATCGTCATGCTCTCTAGTTACAAACATGAAAATCTCGTCTCTCTTGTTGGATTCTCTGAGGAAGGTGACGAGAAGATCATTGTCTATGAGCATGAAGTTCGTGGAAGCCTCGATAAGTACCTGGCAGCGGATCTTACATGGGTGCAACGGCTTCAGATATGTCTTGGTGCTGCTCGTGGACTAAATTATCTACATTCCGGTGTCGGAGAGGGGCACAGGGTGCTACACCGGGATATAAAGAGCTCTAATGTTTTGTTGGATCAGAATTGGGAGGCTAAGATTTCCGATTTCGGGTTGTCTAAAATAGGCCCTACGAATCAGGATATCACTTTCCTTGTTACGAATGCTGCCGGCACATTCGGCTATGTTGATCCGGTATACGTAGCGACTGGGGTGCTTACGAAAGAATCCGATGTTTATTCTTTTGGTGTTGTACTCTTTGAAGTTTTGTGTGGAAGGCTAGCAATGATCGGAAAAGATGACGACGGGCATCGGTTCTTATCTCACTTGGCTCAACACCGTTATGAAGAGGGAAAACTAAACGAAATCATTTTTCCCAATATCCGGAAACAAATTAAACCCAATTCGTTGCAAACATTCTCCAGAATTGCTTATCAATGCCTGAAAATAGATCGGAAGCAACGTCCGACGATGGCAGCGATCATCGAACAACTGCAGATCTCGTTGGAATTACAGATCGTAAGTAATTGTTATCATGAATTATGTTGAAGTTCTGTGGTAATCTCTTGACGATTTGAATGTTGTGTGATTTGATGCTAGGGTTGCCGGAGAATCACACGAATCGGGTTATGGGGATCGAGCACGGGAGGAAATCCATGGTCGTTGCAGCTTGACAGCAATCAAAAGCTTAGGAAGATAACGATACATCACAAGGATTGGATTTATTCAATTGGTTTTACGACTGAAGATTTTAGTGGGTCGTTAGATGCTTCACACCATGGCAGTGCCCGTGGCCGCAAGGGTCTCACAATTTCTGAGGTGACAAATTTTGAATAGTTAAACATTACTACAGACACATATTGTTTTCAAAAGGCTGTGCCTCAAAATAACCCGTTAATTATGACTGTCTCTGTCTGTTTAGCGACTTCATTAATATTGGTTTTATAGGTTGATTTTGCTGTTGATGAAGAAATAATTGGGATCGATGGAACAGTTGGCGTGAACATGGGAATGAATAAAACTCTGACACTGATCTCATCGTTGTGTTTTATAACAAACAAAAAGAGGTATGGGCCTTTTGGTCAAGAGGCGGGGACTCGTTTTTCTGTACCTTGGGATTTAGGTTCGTTTGCAGGGTTTTATGGTCGTGCTGGCCTTTACTTGGATGGATTAGGTATTTATTTGAAGGCTACCCGATGAAACGCCTTTACTTATGTGGCATATATATGAAGGACTGCTGTTGTAAAATGATAATCTATTGTAAAAAAGTATTGTGAATAAATTAGATTAAAATTTTAAACTAAGAAACATTCGTTTAATTTTTTCAGGTTAGAAACTTAGAATCCTAACCGATCTCGGGTCCCGATCCTTGTAAAGATTTCAAAATAAGACCGTCAGGCTTAAATTTTCAACAGATTGGGCCTAAGCCCATTTGTTTATGGTCTATGACTATATGACACGTTATTACTTATTACAATCTAGTGACGTCGGTTTATGGCTTTATGTGGTCAATTGCTCTTTGGTCTTTGGTCGGTTATTCCTGGCTTCTCTAGTCAAATGGGTAAAGACTAGGTACTTTCTACTTAATATTCTTAAGCTTAATCCCCTTCAACTTTCACATATTTGCTCAAATGGGTCTAGATATTTCAACTATTGTAAAATCTTGTCCATAACTTTAGCCCAACCATACTTGCTAACTTACATACGCAGCATGTTCCCCTCAGGGGCCATTTGGTTCGTCGGAATTCGATGAAATTGTAATCCAATTCATTCGAATTCCTGCGTTTGGTTCAAGTTTTTTTTGAAGGAATTTGATACTAATTCCATTGAAATTGAGAGAATGAATTCTTTTGGTGGTTGGATAGAAATCATTCCCTTGAAATAAGGAACATGCAAGATTACCATTATACATTTCTATTACATTTTAAATTGAAAATCTCTACCACCACCCACCGCCGCCACCCACCACCATCGTTATCCACCACTACCCACCACCGCCACCCAACGATACCCACCACCACCACCACCGCCGCCGCCACAACCCCCCACCACCACCACGCCACCACTCATCACTGCCGCCACTACCCACCATCACCACCCCTACCCACCACCACCACTGCCACCACCCACCACCATCGTCACACACCACTACCACCACCACCACCCCTTTCACTACCGCCACCATCCACCACAACTAGCAATAAGTTATAAAACAAAGTAAAATTATGCAAAAAACAAGAATGACAAATTTGTCATTTACATGGATTCCAATTCCACTTTTTGCTAACCATACAGAATATGTAATTGGACTCTTATTTCATTTCATGCCAACCAAACAGAATATGAAATTGAATTTCAATTCCTTATAGATTCTAATTCTTTGACAGATTCTAATTCCTTCAAAAAAAAATTTTGCGAACCAAACGCCACCTTACTCTTTTAGTTATAGATAGTGTTCCCGAATGGGTAAAGATATCGTCGGAAAAAACATAGTTGTTCTATATCATGATTCACGAGAACTTAATCTTATATAGTCCTTTGTGGTTCTCATGTATTATTATTCTAATATTTTAAGACAAAAACGTCGTTAAATGAGCTTTGTACAAACTCTTTCGATGTTATATATAGCCATATACCGATACCACGGAACGGAAAAAAGATCATTTGGGAAGATTCGAGAGAATGTGATTTTTTTAAAACAAAATATAGAACTTGTGTATCACTTAAATTACCTAAAAACCCGATAATTTATCAAAACAGAAAATATTGGAAAGGTTGTTGGATTTTTTTTTTTGCAAAAAACAATTTTTTTAGTTTAAACTGAAAATTTGCCAAAAGTATGAATTTTTTAAAATTAAAAATGAGAAATATATAGGCTCTTTCCATGTTTTGCTAAATCGTTACACTCAATGGCATTTTAATTCAATTTCTGAGATATTTAATAATTTAAAGATTCATCAGTTCTGAGAAATGATATTTTTATCTTACTTAAACACGAATTACAACATATACTTTTTCATACATTAGAGTTGAATATGTTAAAGTTAAACGACTAAAAGAAACTCTTAATTATCAATATTTCTCAGGCGAGGTTACCTCCATAAAACATTTCCTCTTTAAAGGTTTTTTTTTTTCTTGGATATGTAAGGTTTTATAATGAAACAGATTTGTTAATGTATTTTTACTTTTAAATCCCCTGTTTTATTCATAAATACATCAAACCCCTTTAAGGTTAGGTTAAATTTAAATAATTGTACATGGCTTTAGCGTAGGGAGTAGGGACCAATCTATTCGGTTCTCTCTTGTTTCCTATATAAACCATACCTCCTCATTTTCTTCCTCCACGCCAAAGAGGCAAATAGTCTTTTTTTCCTCCAACCAATACCTCTTTTCGGCTACCTTGTAAGATATTTCATCTTTGAGATCGTTTTATTAATTTATTTGAGTGTGTTTTAATTCTTTTTCTTCTATTTTGATACAACTAGATTTACATGTACTTGTTGGTTCCAAATAATAATGATGCTTTTACAATGATATAGAAACTACTTCGTCCTTGGTCGATTAGGATTGACTTGGTTTCCTGGCAAGATCAACTACTCTATCTTTTCAATTCCGTGATTCTTTTAGTTATTTGTTCGTTTACTAATCATTTAGATGCTATTTCTTTAGTTGAAGTTTAATGATTTTGTTAGTGCTTTGAATTTAAATCATGGCAAAATAATGTTTAATTGGTCATTTTATCTATGTTCATTTATTTAATAATTTGTTATAACTTGTTTCGTCAATGTTGTTTTGGTGAATGATGTAGCTAATTGCAATTAACACTAAATACCCATTAAAACTTATTTAAATGTGTTAGTAAAGGTATGTTATAGAAGTCAAACTTCATATCTTATTGTTGTGATCGTAGAAGTATACAAGTTGATTTCTGCCTATATTGGGGATATTTTATTTTTATTTTACTTTCCTGACACAACAGTTGGTTGCATATTTTGATTGCAGAACATATTCACCAAGCATCAACAATGACCACTTCAAAAACAATCGTTCTTCAAATCGACCAGTTTTGTAACTGTGAGGGACACGTACAACAGGTCAAGGATACATTTTGTGCACTTGGTGGTGTCAAATTGTTAAAAATGGACCCTGAGATAGGAAAATTCACCATCTCAACCACCAAACATCCGGATGCAATCAAATACGCTCTAGAGCGTGCATTTTCCAAGAAAAAGGTCATTCTCTTTGAAAACCCTAAGCATCAAAGTCAACCACGTTCTATCCACAACCACCAAAATGTGATCATTAATAATAATCATATTTATCAAGTAACCCCTCCAAGAACTACCAATTTTGATGATATGGCTAGAGCATTGGCGACAATATCTCACGTTCAAGGATTACAAAGTGTAGAAATCACAAATATGAAGCTCAACTTCAACAACTCTGAGGACCGACCAACTAGTCGTAGATCAAAGCCTGCATCAAATGCTAGACATGCATGCACCACCTTAACCGCCATGCCATCAGCTCCACAAGAACCAGTACCTCGAAGAAGAAATGCTAGGGCATTAGTTCACCACACGAGCACAACAACCATGAACTAGCAAGTTATGAGCTCCACCAGTTGCATATATAACTCAAAATACTTCAAGTCCATGGGAATTCTCTCAGGAGTTTCGATAGAACTATATGAATGACTAAATCGTTTGGATTTTCTTTTATAATGCGTTATGTGTACGTTTGCTTGTAGTATTTTGGATTGTCCTTGTATGTTCTATGCACTTTGATTTCGATTTGTAATATCTTATTGTTCGTATATATGTACTTGTGATTTGGGAAATATATATTGGATATAATTTTTTAAATAGTTGTTTCTGTTTTTTACTTTATGAGTCAAGTACCACATGTATATTTATACATGATTGTGTCTTTTTGATTAGGGCATATTAACTTAACGAGTGAAGTTAAAAAAAAATTCCTAAATATATTATAACAGCAATCCTTTATTTGTTTATCATTTTTTTTTTGTCACAGCCCATCTCACCTTAAAATAGATGAATTTTATTAATATTATGAAATTTGTTTTCTAGATTCTAAGGATAAAATAGGCATCATGTATACTTTATCCAAAGAGACATGTCAATGGAAAAAAAGAATAAGAAACATCCTCTTAGCCTGTTAAGCCTTAATTGACCATACTTGTTTGGTATATATCCGTTCAAACTAGGGGTGAGCAAAAACCGAACCGCAACAAAAAATAACCGAAAAAACCGCAAAAACCGAAACTGAAAAACCGAAACCGAAGCGAAAACAGATGGTGTGGTTTATACTTTTACAAAAACCGCAAATTTGCGGTGCGGTGCTGTTTTTACTTTTGGAAAAACCGCAAATAACCGAACCGCACCGATTACCATGTATTAAATAATTACATAATATATGTATTATTTACTTATTATTAAGTTCAAATATGACATTATAGATTAAATAAAAGAGTGAGTTTGAACGACAATTTCATTTTGTATTTTGATAGTGGCAATTCCATTTGTCATTTTCACCGATTGTAAGTTATAAACTTTGGTTGTTTTATGATTTATTATACTAAGTACAAAGAAACAAATGAGTTCTATTTTGTATTTTGATAACGGCAATATACTAAATATATAGTCAAAATACTAAAAATTTTATAAAAAATGTGTCGATTTTGAACTTTTGCTATTTTACAACCGTGCTATAGGAAAAAAAAAAGCACACCACTATATTATGCGGTTAATAACCGAAACCGCACCAAATAAAACCGCACTGCATGGGAAAACCGTAAAACCGCACCGCATTAGAAACCGCAAATTGCGGTTTTAGGTTTTCAAAAACCGCATAATGCGGTTTGCGGTTCGGTTTTGACCAAAAACCGCACCAAACCGCACCATGCTCACCCCTAGTTCAAACAGGTCAATTGAAATTTTGGATACACGACTTCATGTGTATTTGATCGATTTAATTAATTTCCTTCGAAGTTTATTGACGGGTAATGTCAAATATTAAATTTATAACTAACGATTTATTTAAATTATGTACCGAAAGTAATGATGTAATAATATTTAATCTTAATAAGGAAGTACTTATAAGGTTAGATTTTATAAGCTTATGGTCTTCTAAAAGTCCTGGTGACGATACCCACTCAACGCATCTTGAGATATAAAGCCAATATTGTAAATTTCGCGGAACCTAGAAATCTGAGTAAATTACAATTTTGGTCCCTGTAGTTAACATGAAATTACACTAACAGTCATTCTTTTAAAATATTACATTTATGGTCCCTGTGGTGGCAAAAAATAACAGATTTAATCCCTTTAGTACCCTTGTCCACATAAAAAGACCAAACTGCCCTTTTTAATTTCTTTTTATTTTTTCTTTTAATATTTTATTTATTTTACTAATTAAAAAAATTAAAAATTAAAAACACCCCGGCGGTGCACTCTCCGAGTTCCCTCGGAACTCTCTTCTATCGACCTCCTCCGTTCTCTCACACCCAAAATGAAGTCGACTAGATAGCAAAACTCGACAACCACATAAGAGACAGGGAGGTTCGATCAAAAGTGGCGTTCTCCTCGACGAAGTTGTTTCTTCTTTTTCAGTTTCGAGGCGAGGAATTTAGTAACTCGGTTGCAGATCGGTTAATCCGGAGACAATAAGAATGTTCTGATCGCCGTCACACAGGGGGTTGTTCCGGTACTTGTTCGCTAGGGAAAAAACGGTGACAACAATTCCTAGAATTTCAGCAATTGCTTCGAGCAGCGGGTTGGTCAAAGAAAAATCATGCATTATGCTTCAAGCTTTAACCCTTTCCAAAGAAAACGCAAGAGTAATTGGTTCAAGAGGTGGGATTTCATCGTTATTAGAGATTTGCCAGTCTGGTACCGCAAGTTCACAAGCATTTGCAGCCGGTGTACTCCGGATTTTAACCACCTTCTCCGACATCAAAGACGATTTCATCGAAGATGTAGGGACGAGCGTAGTCATTGTCGAGATTGGTGGTGGAAGCTACATAAATTAAAGATGTACCTGTAATTTTTAGCATTCGCCGATGAACTTCATATTGGGTGAACTTTGATTTCTGTTTCCAACTTTAAAATATTCCATTTTGACCTATTCTGCTTTCATTCATACAAAACCCACATTTGATTATAATATTTACATGAATTTATGTTAACTTTTATCGATTTGGGAAATGGGTTTTACTAATAAAAACCTAGTAAAATATCCACCTAATCTTGTTCATCGTTCTTTTTCACTTTCTCCCTGTGTTTCCACAAACAAACTACAGCAGAATTGATCAAGGTCGGGTGATTAAAGATGGCGAAACCATTATTTACCATACTCAGGTCTTCGAGCTCGGATTCTTCAGCCACGGGAATTCAAGTTTTAGATGCGTATTGGTGGTGAACAATTTCAATCTCAGTGAGGCGGATTTGGAGTTAGGGGTGGGGTGGGGCCGTGGGGGGGGGTTAGCTGTATTTTTTTTAATTATTAAATTAAATAATGACAAAACTTCATAAATGGTCCCTGTGGTTTCAGAAGATATCGAATATGGTCCCTAACTTTCAAAAACCTCAAGGGTAGTCCCTATGGTTTGAAAACTTTTGTTAAATCGTCCCTGAGCCATCAGAAATGACTAATTTAGCCTTTTTAATTTCTTTTACATTTTCTTTAACTAAAACTTATTTTTAAAAGAAAAAAAAGAAAAAGAAAAAGAAAATAAAATAAACCCTCATCCTCACCCTCCCCTTCCACTCGTTTCTTACCATACAACCACCACCACAGAACATACACGACCTAATCACACATCTCGCCGGAATCGATTACCGGATAGGACTAATGGAACTCGTTATTCAACTTCCGTTAGTGAAGATCGCCGTTCCGGTGGTTCAAGCCTTGAGAGGCGTCTTCTTCTTTTTGGTCGTTCTTTTTCATCTTTCGATGGTGTAAAACTTGGGGGTTTCTTTTGGCGTGAGTTTAGTCCGATGTTGTGTACGTGTTCTTGATCACCAAGGTTTCTTTTTGGTCGTTCTTTTTCATCTTTCGTTACTTCCCTCAAGCCACGATAGTTTTGGTACGTGTTCGTGATCACCAAGTTTTCCCTGTATCAAATTGATTTCTCCCGTTCGATAATATGCATAAACTTCGAACCTCACCCAAGCGATGTTACTGCAGAGAAGTGCAACTGCGATTCGAGCCTCGTAAGAACGTCGGAGCTGGGTTTAGGTTATTCGAGTTTTGGAATTCGGATTCTGGGAAGCTCTGTATGGTCGGTTCAGGATCTGTAAGTTCTTTAACCTCTGTCAATGTCGTTTTCAAGCTCGATTATCCCAATTCTTCTGTATGGTTGGTTCAGGATCTGTAAGTCCTGGAGCATACCGGAATCGTTTTACACCAACGGTGGTTTGAAATATGAAGCTCTGGTATGCTCCATTCCTGGAACTACCTAACGGGACTGTGCTCAAAAGGGCTACATTAGTGGCAATTAGGCCTAGTGAGCAGTCCGCACAGAAAGAGATTTCTGATGGATATTGGGTTTCATCTGCATTCGAGGAACCTTATGGAACTGCTGCCAGGATGCTGGTTAAGAGGCGAACTTATTGCCTTGAGATGAATTCCTTCTGAGGTATTCATTTGGTTTAATATCATGGAATTTGTTCAAAAGCAGTCTCGTTTTCAATGTCGTTTTCAAGATTAGGATTTGCAGAGAAGATGGGAGTATGGAGATGAAGGGGAAAGAGAGAAATAGAAGATGTGTGAGTGAGAGAGAGAGAAGGGGGTGGGGGTGGGTTTTCACCAGTTGCAGCCTATCCCATCAGGAGAGAGAGACAGAGAGAGAGAGAGAGACGTGGGATTTGGGGGTGGGGGTGGGGGTGGGTTTTCAATTCTTTTTCTTTTTTTAATATGAAGTTTTGTAAAGAAAATCTAAAAGAAAATGGAAAGGGTATAAAAGTGTTTTTATATGGGTGAGGGACCAACCGTAATAGAAAATTGAAACCACAGGGACTAGGCATGAGGTTTTTGAAAGTTAGGGACCATATTCGATATCTTCTGAAACCACAGGGACCATTTATGAAGTTTTGTCTTAAATAATAGATTAAGAAAAAGAAAAAAGAAATTAAAATATGCAGTTTGGTCTTTTCACATGGACCTGGGCACCACAGGGACCAAATCTGTTATTTTTTTTGCCACCACAGGGTCAAAAACGTGAGATTTCAAAAGGATGACTTGGAGTGTAAAAAATTGTCAACCACAGGGACCAAAATTGTAATTTACTCTAGTTTTCTTTTAGCAATATTTATATACACACGAATTAGTCAATTTCTTATAAAAAAAAAACAGATACTTCAAAAAAAGTATTAATATAGTTATTTAATACATGTATAACTATTTTTAAAATATAATAACAAGAAAGTTGGGCAATATGAGAGACATCGTTAGGGGTGATCAGTGCTGAACAACTTCTAGTAGTAACTTTGAGGGCAGTCACACGTATTGTCACTGCCACTGCCACCACCATATACACCAATAAATCATTTACATACTTATTTAGCAAATTAACTTATTTAATTTCAAAGTATTTTCTAGAAATTAATGAATACTATCTTAGTTTGGTACTTTGGTTCATGCTGATGATTTGTTATAAGGGGGGACGGAGTAATGCTCGGGCTCGATGATAGATGGAATGGGATGGGGGCGGTACCGCCGGTACCGCTGCCCCTCCTCCTTGCGGGTTGAGCGGGCTCGGCAATGTGGCGGGTGAGGGATGATGGTGAACCCGATGATCCCATCCATTTTTATAAATTTTTTTTTTAATAATTAAAAAATTACATTCCCCTCATCCCTATAAATACCACATCTCCACTCCTTCACAAATCACACATTCACCCTTCTTTCTTCTCTCATTTTCTCTCAAAAACCCTTTTGCCCTCTATTTTATAAAAAACTCTTTTTTTATAAAATGGATTCAAATCGTGGTAAATCCAAACGTCGCAGTTCCTCACAAAGCAGGAGCCATAAAGTTCCCCCAACCTCATCCCCACACATTTACAGTTACACACAATACCCCAACCAATTCCAACAAAACTTTTCACAATACCCCAACCAATTCCAACAATATCAAACTCAGTTTCCACAATACCCCAACCAATTCCAACAATGCTACGTCTCGGACACTTCTCATTTCCGTAACCAAGTGGAGTCCAGTGATGAAACCATTCCACCCTCGGATAACGAGGAGGAGCAAGAGGACGAGCAAGTGGAGGAGCAAGAGGACGCGCAAGAGGACGAGCAAGAGGACGAGCAAGTGGAGGAGCAGCATGCAGATGACCAGGAGGACGCAGAGGAGGTTGTCCCAGAGACACAACCCTCTACGCGTAAAAGGAATTACACTCACCGAGTAAAACGCAGAAATTGGGAGGAGAGGGAGGAGATCGCCTTGGCGAAGGCATACATTAGTTGTTCTGAGGACCAAGAACGCGGAAACACCCAACGGTCCGACTCTTTCTGGCAGAATGTTTTGGAACATTTCCAGGCGCAAATTCCAGGTACCGATCGGACCAAGCATCAAATCAACTCCAAGTACAAAGATATGCTAAATAAGGTAAATAAGTTCAATTGTATTTACAACAATAAAATGAACATGCGTGCCAGTGGGAGGGGGATGCGGATGTTTTACAGGCCACCCATTCAGAGTACCGGAAATTGTACCGGTCCAGTTTCTCACATACAGGGGCATGGGAAATACTCAAAGAGCATGCCAAATGGGAAACGGTCAAAGAAATGGGGATGCATTCCCCACATCATTCCGCCAAACGAAGTAAGATATCCGGCTCCAACCAATTCACCAACTCTCCTTCTGATGCACACTTTTCGCCTCAACCAATCGATCTTGATGAAGCTTCCCCACAACCATCATCACATTCCCGGCAAAGAAAAGGGAAAAATGTAGCTGGATCTTCATCAATGCCAGATGGTTATCAGACCATCGTCGATAAGATATCCGCACTGGCGAATATTAATGAGGCAGAAGCGCAGAAGAAGGAAACCCTCCGTGCAAAGAAAATGGCTGTTTTGGAGAAACAGGAGGAAGAATTGACGAGGAAATCGGCCCTCCTTGAGCAAGAGATCGAAGCGCTCAAAAGGTCTCGTGAACAAAAAGATTTAAAATTCTTCCTTAAATCACATGATCATTTGACCGGATCAAAATTGGCATTGGTTCTTGGGAAGAAACAGGAAATTGCAGAAATGTATGGGTGGGAACTTTAGGATTTTTATTTCCGTTTTTAAGATTTTTATTTCCGTATTTAGGCTTTTTTTTCTTGTACCGGTGTGTTTTTTAATTAAATGTAATTTGAATTTTCTTTAAATTTTGTGCATTTTATTATTATTTCTAATATTAAATTAAGTGTTAAAATTAATTTATTCATTTATTTAAAACATTTAAATATCAAATATATGATGTGGCATTGTGGGTTCAGTGGGTTCAGTGGGTACTGGTTCCATGGGTGAAAGATTGGTGAAAGATTGGTGAAAGATGGGGAAAATGGAAGTGAGAGGAGAGAGAAAAGCTGACGTGGCGCGTGGGTTCAGTGGGATGCCTATAAAACAAAACACCCCTGAAAAATTTTTCATTTAAAACTATAACAAAGGGGTATATTTTTGTAAAAACGGGTACAAGTGTATCAAGGAGAGTATAAAATACCGTAGTCTCCTTTGAAGCCGGGCTGCTACTGACAGCATCTAAGAGTCCTACTTCACGAGTCACGGACTCCATCTATTCCCCTATCCGGATCAAGCTAACCTGCAGGGACATTTAATAACGGTATGAGCTACAAAGCTCAGTGAGTAATCATTTCTGCAAATAACATGTATCAAATATATTCGTATATCTGTTCGGATATCGAATCCAAACTCATAGCCTTACTGGCTGACCATATATCTCTTAGGATTTCACATCCTAATTTTGTAGCCTTACAGGCTACTTCATAACAACCTGCAATTATCAAATCACATCAGTTATTTGCACAGATAATCATATCTATCGTTCCTGTCCCATGTTTCTTAGTCACAATGGACTGCATCATATATCATGGCTATATAAGCCGCACCCTGTGTCATAGCTATACAAGCTACACCAAAACCATATCAATATATAAATCATAGCCCGCAGGCCGTATCAACTGGGTTTAATACCCGATATCATAGCCAAAAGGCCGCACCATGTACCTGTAACAAAATCATAGCCCGAAGGCCGCACCAAATCATAGCCAACAAGGCCGCATCGGAGACATAGCCCAAAGGCCGCACCGGATTCATAGCCCGAAGGCCGCATCGGAGACATAGCCCGAAGGCCGCACCGGTTAGATATGGCTCACGGGTTAGCCCGCTGTTGCCGTGGCTCACGGGTTAGCCCGCTGTTGCCTAGACTCACGGCTGGTTCCGGTCTTGTCTATATAAGTTTTATTGACTCACGGCTGGTTCCGGTCTTGTCATTTTATTTTATTGACTCACGGCTGGTTCCGGTATTGTCATTTTATTTTATTGACTCACGGCTGGTTCCGGTATTGTCATTTTATTTTATTGTATATATATATGTATTGACTCACAGCTCCGTTCTTGTCATCGCAATGACTCACGGCTTATCTGGTATTGTCTTTTACATATATTTTTACACTTATCATTTTCGTCCCTCGAAGCCGTTTCAACCTGTAACAATACAATCATCATATATCGCATATGATATCAGTGAGATTACTCACCTGGATACTAGCTGCGTTTCAATTTCGGTTGTTTCTTGCCTTTGCGTGCACCACAACCATTTTGTCCCATACCTATTTATCCATTTATATACCAAATGATAATAGGTTAATAATCATCTACATTGACTCTAATACACTAGAGTTCAATACAATATCGTTATAAATAATGCCTAGTTAATAAACTTTCCGTTTACTAACTTTATATGAATTTTACTATTCACCGAGGCATTCGGATCGGTCTACAGTGCCCCCGAGGGGTCGGAAACTCAATCTAAAAATTTTCCCAAACTTTTCAGACCATAACGAGCCTATGGTCCAAATTTGAGCTAAAACGGACAAGCCAAACAAAAGTTAGCATTTTAAAGTCCCTGTCTGAGGGGCGCACCCAGCCCAGACATGGGCGCACCGCGCCTATTGCCTGCAGATGTCTCCTGTCCAGCCGCGATTTGTGCACTGTAGCACACAGTTTTGGCTCATTAAGTCCTTAATCAGGTCCTTAATCGATTGGGGTTTGTTTCTAGGCTAAAACCTTATACTTTAACAAGGTTTTCAACCATCCAAAACAACCAAATCAATCAAAATGAAGAATTAGGGTTCTTAGTTCTAACAACCCCAAAACTTCAAATTCATCACTAATAACAACCTACTTCCATTTTCTTGAGTTAAGTCCATTTTAGCATGACTTAATGGAAGTATTACATCAACTTAATAACATAATCATCACTGCAAATGCAGTTTTGAGTTGCTACAAAACCCATCAAGAAATAACAAGCTAGAGCTTGAAGAACTAACCTTTCAAGCTTAGGAATCATCAATTCTAAGCCATAGTTCCAATTCCAATCTTCAATTCTTCAAGATTTCTCTAAGTATTGCAGAATTTGTGCAGAGAAATCTTCTCCCGTAGCTGCACACAATGGCCAGTCAAAGAGAGTCAACTCTCTCTATATATATCACAAATTTTTACAATTTGGTCCCTAAGTTCATTTTCTTGAACTTTGACCACCAAAATCAAGTTTTATTACAATAAAACTTCCATTTCTTACATTTTTGCCACAACCAACAATATTTTTACATAATTGGTCGTTGACTTGGTCAAATGACCAAAATACCCTTTTTCGGTAAAACGACCCGAATTCAGTTTTTATAACATTTTAAGTCCAAAACTCAAAATATTATTTCAAACCAAATACTTTTCTGTCCAAAAGACCATTTTACCCTTCCAAGATAAAATAACTAATTTACCCTTTTATTATAATTATATAATAAAAATGTCTTGGCGTTACAAATTCTCCCCTCCTTCAAAAGATTTCGTCCCCGAAATCATACTATCACGCGAGGGTATTTCTTTCTCGTTACAATTCCGGTTTCCCATATCATATGGAAACTTTTATGGTATTGCCTAAGCACTTAACCATACTAGTCTTCTTATCTCGTGGTTATATCACCACTCGCATATTACTCATCCGGTTGTCCCGGGCACCTTAATCACTTATCTTCCTCATTTCGTCATGAGGGATTTGTTAGAATTTATCACTCTATGTTCTCAAAACTATGAGACCCATAGAAAACTATACAATCATATTGAAGTTCATCAAGGATATTCAATCAATACACCGCAATTCTTGCTTTTGGGATATACGGAAAGGTCCAATAAACAAAGGCTCAACTTTCCTTTTTGTCCCACATCAATTTCTAGTCCTTCCGAAGGGTCACTGTGAGTTCCACCATCTTCCTTTACTTGGGGTTTCAATGGTTTTACTCGACAATCCGCATACTACTCTTGTCGACTTTGGTCTATTTCCAAGCTTTCTCGAATTTGCCTAATCTTTTCTTCTGTTTGAGATACAATCTCAGGTTTAGTCAATAGCTTCACCCCAACTTCTGTCTAGCAAATCAGCGTGCAACACTGTAGTCTATACAATACTTCCTACAAGTCAATAAAACACTAGTATAATACCTATACTTATCTACAACTTCTACCAAGGATAGACGGTCGTCTAGTTTTCCACTAGGGTCTGCTATGCAGATTTCAGGCATATCTTCTGGGGTCTGCAACATTATCTCGCTTCGTCAATCCATCTGCAATTCGCACACAGTACTTACTAGTACTTTTGAACTAATTATTCTTGAAATTTATGCCAAATTCAAAGAATAATTCTATTATTTCGGTCCGATACCATTCGTGCCGATAACTCACGTCGACAATTTTCTTTATCTTTGTAGTTTTTCACTACTTTTCCACTCTTAATTTCTTCTTAGTCAGTATAAATCTACACTGATTTCATCAATCAATCTGCAATTCACCCATATGGTGTCATACCCATACGGTATTTTTTCAAAGACTTTACTACAAAGTCTATGATATTTTTTGTCCCATTTCTTCTTTTGGACGTACAACCTTATGTTTCTAATGATTTGACTGTAGTTACCCACAAGTCAAACACTTTTCACATGTCTTTCAATGTCTTTCCTCAACCCCGGCCACCAACACATAGGTTTTGTCGACCTATACAGTTTGGTATTGCCCCGGGTATGCTGCATATCTGATACAAAATGCATCTTTTCAAGATGATTTTTATGTTTCGTTTGACTTTGGAATTCACATTTACAACCGCCAAGGGTTTTAAATCACTGTGATATTCCAACTAACTTCCGCTACTATTCAATCATTTATTCACTTTTCACGTTTTCAGACTTGCACACATCTTTCTGTGCTACCCGAATCAACTCAGGTAATCAATTTGCCACGTTCATACACGTGGAAGTAACCTACAAAGGTTACTCTTTCTAATTCAAGGAATCTGTAATCACATACGCCTTTCTGATATGGTACAAGATTTCATACCCGAAATCTCTAAGTAACCCATCTATCTTTGCTATCTCATCTTCAGCTTCTTTTGATCAATTAAGTATTTCGACTTTTATGATCTTATCGCAATAAGCTTTACACCATACAAGTAGTGTTTCCAAAGCTTAAATGCCACGTTCATAATTGCTACCGCAATATCATGCATCCACAGTCAACGTTGGATACATTTCAATGATCCAATCCATCTTCTCCACTTAGCATCATTGCTAATGTTAGAGGTTCACACAAGGTTTATGCCAAACCTTTACAACATATCTGTGGTCTTTCTACCACTCAAACTTTTTCACTTTTCTTAGTCAACTTTATTCAGCTAACCAGCAATCAAGGAGCAGTTTTCTACAACTCTCCTATAATAACCTGCCAAATCCAAGGAACTACAATGTCAGTCGGATTCCTCAGGCGGTTCCAGTTTTATCACATCATCTATCCCACTGAATTTATTTTATCATCTTTGGCAGTATTATCATGCCCAAAGAGTTGAAACTTCTTTTAGCCAAATTTTTCATACTTGGAGAATTTAACATATCACTTAACTCAGTGAAGTAACTCCAGTATCTGGTACAATGTACCTCATATTCAATCTGGTTTCGAGAATATCATATTCTCAGTAGTCAATGTACATACACATTAACTTATCTTTCTTCTTTTCAAACAAGATAGGGCTCCATCTGATGACACCTACAGTCATATGAGATCCCAATTTTTTAAAAAAAATAATTTCTTCCAATTGTTTTACCACTCTGCCATCTCTGCAGAGGCCAATCAACACAGAGCCTAGATAACAGGAACGACTCCCAATACCAGCTTAATCATAAGCTCTTCTTGCCAATCTGGCAGAAATCTTGGAAGTTCTTTTCAAAAGAATCATCCGAAAATTTATTTAAAGTAGTACACTACTATCACCACTTTATTGAGCTTGGCCCATACCACGTATGCCAACTACAACATCATTCCTTTACTAACCGAGTTTAAGCAAAGAAGCTAACCGGTATTCTCAACAACGGTCATTTACCATGGATTTTCATCCGCTCATTTCTGCTTTCTGAACCATCATGTTCATATTTCTACAATTCATGTTAGCATAATTCATTGCTAACCAATTCATAAGCACAATTGCTTCAGATTTGCTGGTAGTCATCGGCTTCAGATTCATAGGGAAAAATGGTCCCGTAAATCTTAGGCAGACTACTTTCCAGGTGTTCAATATCTTGAACATACTTGCTATCTACAATAGCTATTTCAAATATTTCATCCAAAATCATTGATGAAAAATTCAAACAAAACATCGAGTCATCGATCCAAAGCATAGCTTCATGGATCAAATATAACATACACGAGTTATATTCAGAACAATGATATCTGCGACCATATCAGTCTCCTCACGAGCTTCTTCCACAATCTACTGGGATGCTCATGGTACCATGGGTCCTTTTCGACCATTCATTCCTTCTTTCTTTCCTGGGTTCATCACCCGTTACTCCACATTTAGCATGTGAGTATTCCATAAAGAAGTGATCTATAGTTCCACGCTGGAACCACTTCCGTCCCATACAATAAACTCGAGCAACATGCTCCCATTTTCTGTAATTTCATCTACTAAACAATAGAGTCTCAACTCTACAATGTTCTGAGTGCTTTTCCTGCACTTCTTACATTACATAACGGTTCTGTTTTGGTCCCTTCCCTTTAAGGTTGGACCCAGTCTGTGGTAACTTCTCCCGAAGCGTCCACTAATCGTTTTCTGCTTTTCTTGTACTCTCAACTACTGTTCTTTCACCTTGAATATCAATCAGGGTGAGCAACTGATTTCTTTTTCTGACCACATCAGCTAATATTGCCCAACATGTGGATTTCTGCTATTCGTCCCCTTTTTGCTCCTCATCCAACGGAGTCTCAAGAATGAGCTGGTCCATTTCCTAGAGCTTCGCGCCCTAAATTTCTCCCAGTAATACTCGCTGCTCGTACTTCTTATACATTAGAAGTCAGCAATAGTTAGGTTATATATGTATAATAACAACTTATATACACCTAACGGTACATCGTGTCTACTGTCTCAAGGTTTAAGTCCAGGAATCTACTCTATAGACACCTAGTTCACTTAAACCACGGCTCTGATACCAACTTGTAACACCCGGCTTTTAAAACAAAACACCCCTGAAAAATTTTTCATTTAAAACTATAACAAAGGGGTATATTTTTGTAAAAACGGGTACAAGTGTATCAAGGAGAGTATAAAATACCGTAGTCTCCTTTGAAGCCGGGCTGCTACTGACAGCATCTAAGAGTCCTACTTCACGAGTCACGGACTCCATCTATTCCCCTATCCGGATCAAGCTAACCTGCAGGGACATTTAATAACGGTATGAGCTACAAAGCTCAGTGAGTAATCATTTCTGCAAATAACATGTATCAAATATATTCGTATATCTGTTCGGATATCGAATCCAAACTCATAGCCTTACTGGCTGACCATATATCTCTTAGGATTTCACATCCTAATTTTGTAGCCTTACAGGCTACTTCATGACAACCTGCAATTATCAAATCACATCAGTTATTTGCACAGATAATCATATCTATCGTTCCTGTCCCATGTTTCTTAGTCACAATGGACTGCATCATATATCATGGCTATATAAGCCGCACCCTGTGTCATAGCTATACAAGCTACACCAAAACCATATCAATATATAAATCATAGCCCGCAGGCCGTATCAACTGGGTTTAATACCCGATATCATAGCCAAAAGGCCGCACCATGTACCTGTAACAAAATCATAGCCCGAAGGCCGCACCAAATCATAGCCAACAAGGCCGCATCGGAGACATAGCCCAAAGGCCGCACCGGATTCATAGCCCGAAGGCCGCATCGGAGACATAGCCCGAAGGCCGCACCGGTTAGATATGGCTCACGGGTTAGCCCGCTGTTGCCGTGGCTCACGGGTTAGCCCGCTGTTGCCTAGACTCACGGCTGGTTCCGGTCTTGTCTATATAAGTTTTATTGACTCACGGCTGGTTCCGGTCTTGTCATTTTATTTTATTGAATCACGGCTGGTTCCGGTATTGTCATTTTATTTTATTGACTCACGGCTGGTTCCGGTATTGTCATTTTATTTTATTGTATATATATATATATTGACTCACAGCTCCGTTCTTGTCATCGCAATGACTCACGGCTTATCTGGTATTGTCTTTTACATATATTTTTACACTTATCATTTTCGTCCCTCGAAGCCGTTTCAACCTGTAACAATACAATCATCATATATCGCATATGATATCAGTGAGATTACTCACCTGGATACTAGCTGCGTTTCAATTTCGGTTGTTTCTTGCCTTTGCGTGTACCACAACCATTTTGTCCCATACCTATTTATCCATTTATATACCAAATGATAATAGGTTAATAATCATCTACATTGACTCTAATACACTAGAGTTCAATACAATATCGTTATAAATAATGCCTAGTTAATAAACTTTCCGTTTACTAACTTTATATGAATTTTACTATTCACCGAGGCATTCGGATCGGTCTACAGTGCCCCCGAGGGGTCGGAAACTCAATCTAAAAATTTTCCCAAACTTTTCAGACCATAACGAGCCTATGGTCCAAATTTGAGCTAAAACGGACAAGCCAAACAAAAGTTAGCATTTTAAAGTCCCTGTCTGAGGGGCGCACCCCGCCAGGGGTTTGGGCGCATCGCGCCTATTGCCTGTAGATGTCTCCTGTCCAGCCGCGATTTGTGCACTGTAGCACGCAGTTTTGGCTCATTAAGTCCTTAATCAGGTCCTTAATCGATTGGGGTTTGTTTCTAGGCTAAAACCTTATACTTTAACAAGGTTTTCAACCATCCAAAACAACCAAATCAATCAAAATGAAGAATTAGGGTTCTTAGTTCTAACAACCCCAAAACTTCAAATTCATCACTAATAACAACCTACTTCCATTTTCTTGAGTTAAGTCCATTTTAGCATGACTTAATGGAAGTATTACATCAACTTAATAACATAATCATCACTGCAAATGCAGTTTTGAGTTGCTACAAAACCCATCAAGAAATAACAAGCTAGAGCTTGAAGAACTAACCTTTCAAGCTTAGGAATCATCAATTCTAAGCCATAGTTCCAATTCCAATCTTCAATTCTTCAAGATTTCTCTAAGTATTGCAGAATTTGTGCAGAGAAATCTTCTCCCGTAGCTGCACACAATGGCCAGTCAAAGAGAGTCAACTCTCTCTATATATATCACAAATTTTTACAATTTGGTCCCTAAGTTCATTTTCTTGAACTTTGACCACCAAAATCAAGTTTTATTACAATAAAACTTCTATTTCTTACATTTTTGCCACAACCAACAATATTTTTACATAATTGGTCGTTGACTTGGTCAAATGACCAAAATACCCTTTTTCGGTAAAACGACCCGAATTCAGTTTTTATAACATTTTAAGTCCAAAACTCAAAATATTATTTCAAACCAAATACTTTTCTGTCCAAAAGACCATTTTACCCTTCCAAGATAAAATAACTAATTTACCCTTTTATTATAATTATATAATAAAAATGTCTTGGCGTTACAGGTTTATATTGATACTTTGATAATTTTTGTAGTTTGGTAACTAGTAGTTTGGTTTATGTTGATATTTTTGTAATATTTGTTATAAATTAGTTTCCCTTTTAATAAATCTTGATGTTTAAGTGTTTAACAATGTTAATTTGAATTTTGCTTTATAAACAATATTCAATTTTTATAACTAATATAATTGTTTACCTTTCAATGTTATAATACATATTTCTCTTGTCAAATATAATAACGACATGTTTTATACAAATTACTTCATATACGAGTTATTATTAAATAGTTAATAACAATGAAAAAATGATTGTTTTGTTAATTTGACCTATCTATTTTATTATGTTTGTGATTAGCATTTATTTAAAAGTATTGTCTGAATTTAAAACGGTTTTGAAATGCCAGACTTCTGACTCCAACTTTTAACAAATATAATGCACCAAGTATATCATATAAAAGAACTATAATTATTTAGATTTCGGGTTATTATTGAAAAATCGTAATTTAATCATAACTTGCTTTTATATACTAACTAGGCGTATTCCCGCGCGTTGCGCAGGAGTAAATTAATATACTAAAAATATATTGACCGATCAAATATAAACATAAACACTTTAGATTTAATCAAAACATGCAAAACTAAAACAAAACAAATCATGTGACATATATATCAATAGTAATTTTTCATCAAAACATCGAACAAAAAAACATAATCACCTCTTTGTAGGCAATTATCAAGGATGGTCCAACATTAAAAATACACGGAAATATATTTACATAAATTATCTCAAAATTTAAAATAAAACACGTAGTAATAACACCATACATTAATTAACAAATTAAGTATATTATTTAATAATTCAAAAATTCTATCATTAAGATGATAATATTTTATATCTAGGTAAATTAGTTAATGTTAGAAGTTGAATAGTTAGGAGTTTCATATCAATATGGTGAAAGTAAAAATGCTTCGATAAATATAAGAAAGAATTATAAATCGTTCATCGCAACTGATATTTTGTATCAATAATAAAGTTTTTAACTAAAAGTCGAACAAAATAATATAAGCCAAGTGTATATCGACAATCCAATATTAAAAAATAGGACAACACATTGACATGAACTATAATACATATATTATGTTTGGTTCATTTTTGTTAAATCTTAATAACTAAAAGTTTTATGATGCTTTAATACTAAAGTTTTTTTCTTGTATTTATGTAATTTTTTTGAACACTTTGAATGTTTAACTTATTATATAACAATAATGTCACAACTTTTATATAATTCTCTTTGTCAAATAATGCTAATCTTAAAAAAGATTCTACAAACCAAATGACCACTAAATACTTTATCAAATAACATAAGCCCACTTATTCAAACAATATAAAACCATTTATTGGGTTAATTTGGATTAGAAAATACTATATATATATATATATAATACATGCAAATCAACTATAGACTCTTGAATCATCGAAAATTACCAATTACAATGAATAATCAATCTAATATATATCTTTGTATCGTTATGTTGCGGTAGAACCATTACATAATCCTTTTAGTATTTAGTATATGACAATAAAATCAGAAAAAAAAAACTCCAAACCAATTATTGACTTTAAACTAAAAAGTAACTTGAAAAGTGGAATAGATACCACAAATTTTCAATTCATTGATTCTTCTATAATAACATGTGAAATACTAAAATTTCAATCGCAAATCTTGCCTAAAATCATTTCAACAATGTACAGTTAATTCATTTAGTGGGTCAAAAATTTAGAGTGTTCTATCATGTATTGATAAAAAAACAATACGAAGAAAATTTCTTAGTTTATCGTGTATTTATAAAAACACAATATCAATTAACTTTTAATACAAAACATCACCGTAGTTTACACCAAACGTATAATTGTGTCCTTTAAATGTTTGATAGAATTGAAGATCGTATCCCATTACGTATTTCATGATAACTTTTCCTTTACACATCATATATGACTATAAACTCCAACATTGTGACCCACTCTACATAAAAATTATATAGATATAGATTTGGAAACATAAGAAAAACAAATGATACTAACTAACCATGGAAAATAAGATTCTTATTCATGTTTAAAATACTCAAATTCTTAAGCATACTAACTTGCTTTTTTTCATCAACGCAGATTCCTCAAAAGTGGCTGTGGGACATTCGTAGAGGCGCATCACCATGTTTAAAACCATTATAAAAGTTGAAACATTCAAATATTTGATATACCCAAAGAAGACCATCATTAAACTTTTCATAAGAAGATCATCATTGAACTTTTCGTTTTACAAATAAGATGACTACAACCTTGTACTAAACTTCCACACATTCTACAAAAATAAATTGGAAAGAGGAAAAAGAATCAAGAGAAACCAAGCATGAGAAATGATGTTCTTAAGAGTAACCAAGCATGGAAAATGATGTTCTTATATAGCCAAAACATCAAAGACATTAAATAGTATAAGTTGAAAAGTCTTGGGGGTTTCAAATCAATATGGTGCAAGTATTTGAGTTATCTTGATCCACATTTATAAATGACCTCTATTATAAGAGTTATATAGATATAGATAATTACTTCAAATTATCAGTTCATTTAAGTTTATAGCTGGTGTATTTTTTTCTATATTAAAATTACTTCAAATAGCGGGTTAGGGAGAAAGAAGGGGTCGGTTCCGCCGGTACCGCTAGTGTCGCTGCCCCGCGGTTTCGGGTTCACGCAAGATTGAGCACGGCGATTTCAGGTGTGGGGTGGTGATACCGAGCCATCTTTCATGTTTTGTAAAAAAAAAAAGTTTCAATTATAAAATTTACCCAATTCTATAAATACCACTCCTTACCCATTTAAATATCACACATTTCTTTCTCAACCTTTTATAAATATAAAACTTTCTTTCAAGTTTTATAAAAAATGGCAGGTCTCGTAAATAGGAATATTCGCTCCGAATGGACTAGAAGAGAAGAGGTGGATTTGACAAAAGCCTGGATCGATATCTCCGAAGAAGTGGATCTGACAGCCCACCGCTCATTCTGGGATCGTGTGGAGGAAGGGTTTCACACAAATTTGGGTACGGTTAATTATCGGAGTAGGTATATGCTTAATAGCAAATGGAAAGATATGATAAGAAAAATAATACAATTTAACCAAATTTACGTATCAGATGACACACAACAGAGACTTTACGCACATAGAAGCGGGGAATGATGTGAAAGAGACACCTCGTTTTTTTTAGTATCCATTATTTAGGTTTAACCGTATTTAAGATTTAATTTCCCGTATTTAGGTTGTTTTTTATTTGTTTTGTAATGATGTGTTTTTTTAATTAAATGTTATTTGACTTTTTAATTTTATTTAATACATATTTAATATTATTTTAAATATTAAATTAAATGTTATATTAATTTATTTAGTTATTAAATTTAATAATCGAAAATATGATGTAACATTGTGGGTTCGGAGGGTTCGGAGTAAACTGTTTTTATGGGTGAAAGATAGAAGTAAAATAAGAAAGAAAAACTAATATGACATGTGAGTTGGAAATGTCGGAAGGAAATTACTCCCCTCACCTTTTTTTTTTAAACCGGCGACGCAGTATTTCTCCCCTCACCCCTACTTAGAGGTGCACAAAAGCCGGTTAAAAACCGGTTCCGGTTTTTTAAAAACCGGTTTTTTTAAAAACCGGTTTGGGTCCAACCGGTTTCGGTTATAACTGGTCCGGTTTTGGCCGGTTTTTTTTAAACGAGATTGAGTTTCAAACCGGTTCGGTTTGGTTAACCGGAAAAAAAAACCGGGATTTTTAAACCGGTTCGGTTTAAGATAAAAAACCGGTTCGGTTATTAAAAAACCGGTTATTAGAAAAACCGGTTCGGTTTTTTTTCGGTTATTTAAAAAACCGGTTCATTTGTGCACCTCTACCCGTACTAAACTTTATTTCAAACAAAAGATTAAAAATTTTAGTGTGTTGACGGGAGAGAGTCAGAGATGTATGAAAGAGGCCCAAAACGGAGCTGGCCTGAAATGCTTAATAGCAAGCCCAAAATGAGACTTGACTTCAGACTTAAAAAGTTATAAAAAACTCGTCGCCTTGTCATCTTGTGATCTTGTCCTTAATACCTTACACAACACTCTGACTTAAAAAGTCGGCAACCTTCGTTCATGTTCGACCTGCCTTGACCGTTGAATGCGCGTAACTACCACGCGCTGTAACCGCACAATACGCCCCTTCTGGAATATTCGGCTACACCGCGTTTAGCCGCTGGCGCTAATTTCTGGAAATTTCTTATGTAACTGTTTGCGGTTATGGCCCTGTAAACTTTGAGGAATTTACGCAAATGGCTGGACAGTTTTTATTATTGTTAAAAGAAACCACCACGCAATGTTTAATTTCTCAAGTCAAAATAATTGCATCATATTGACAAATGCGTATAGAATGTCACATCTACGAAAAAACAATGAAATTTAAGCGCTATAGTTAGGAAAATCTGGATGATTAGCAAATACTTAATAATTAAATCTTAATTCAATGTAATACAATAATTTGCAACAGATAATATTTAGTTGTGTTATTGTTGCTTGAAAATTGTAAAATCACTTTTAATTCTGTTAAATGTTTAGTATATTCTAATTATGTAAGAAGGTATAATAAAGGTATAATAACAGGTTTATAAGTTAATAATCGTTTTTGTTCGGTTTAACAAAACTCGTTATTAGACTTATAAACAATCAAATAATCATAAGCAAAACCATATTATCTAAACACTAGAACTCGTTATTGAAACTCAATGCAACCCCAAAAGTGATAAATTAGTTTAAGACCTACGTCACAATAAAATTTATTCATCTTGTGTTCAAGTATTCCGAAGTCACATTTAACATTGTGGGCGTGTTCGGCATGCATCTTTTGAGAGCTTTTAGGAGCGTTTACCATTTAGCTTTTAGGAAAACGCTCGAAAAAATTAAAAAACGTCGTTCCACAGCAAAAACTTTTAGCTTTTACTTTTAACAAAACGCTCATAATCCAAAAGCTATTTCAATTAGCTTTTAAGAGTGTTTAGCGTTTGACTTTTGATTTTTTATATTATTTTATATTTCTAAAAGCTAACAGCTGCTTTTGCCTTTTAACAAAACGCTCATAATCCAAAAGCTATTTCAATTAGCTTTTAAGAGTGTTTAGCGTTTGACTTTTGATTTTTTATATTATTTTATACTTCTAAAAGCTAACAGCTGCTTTTGCCTTTTAACAAAACGTTCATAATCCAAAAGCTATTTCAATTAGGTTTTAAGAGTGTTTAGCGTTTGACTTTTGATTTTTTTATATTATTTTATACTTCTAAAAGCTAACAGCTACTTTTGCCGAATAATTTTGCAGTAATAAAAGTCACAGCTACCAGTTAACTGTTAACTGCTAACCGCTGCCAGCTAATTTTGTCAAACACGCCCTTAAATAGTTTAACCGAATAATTTTGCAGTAATAAAAGTCACATCTACCAGTTAACCGTTAACCGCTAACCCATCTAATTTTGCCGAACACGTCCTTAAATAGTTTAACTTTAACTCTTAACCATCAATACTTTTTGCTAACAGGTTACCTCGGCAAAGAATTACTCCTTTGAAACCTCTCTAATTTTCTTATTACCTTTCTTCGATATATTGGGTTTTAGTGTCAACCCACCTAGCTTTTTTTTTTTCTTTTTGTAAAATCTGTAAATATATGTGGAGCCCAATAATGTCTCTCCAAAAGAGCCCTTGTGGAGAGATGGAGAGAGAGGAGACTCCAACATATATACAAACTTATAGGACCGTGTCGAACCAATGTGAGATACACTAACAATGTTGGTGTATCCCACATTGGTGCGACACGGTCCTATAAGTTTGTATATATGTTGAAGTCTTCTCTCTTTCCACAAGGGTTCTTTTGAAGAGACATTTTTGGGCTCCACATATACTTACAAAATCTCTTTTTAAATCATCTGCATTATTCATAAATACATCAAGACCCTTCAAAATTGGGTTAAATGATAATAAGAATCAGATCATAATATGAAGATAAGGAGTTAATTAAATAGTTAAAGAAAGTTGACCATAACTTAAACGTAATGACCAATCTATTCACTTCTTCCCCCTGATCCCTATATAAACAAGTAAACAGCAAATTTCTTCGATCAATTCTTATCTTCTTCCTTCACACAAAAAGTTATTTTCTTTCTTCGATCGTCGAAAACTTCTCTCTTGCTGCTGGCTCTCGCAGATATTTGTAAGCATTGTAGATACTTTTAGATAATTTTACCAGTTTATTTCATTGCATGTTTATCTTTTTCTTAATTTTTCATACACATATATCTACATTCAATTGTTGCTTTTAAATTTAATATACTATTAATAACATTTCAAAATGGTGCAGAAATTTCATCTTCATCCATCGTCGATTAGCATTGAATTAGTTTTCCGGTTTGAACAACTCCTCTCTTAATCTTTTTCACTTCACCATTTCTTTTATTTATTTGTTTATTTATCTTATATATTTATAACGGTATTCCAAGTTTATACATAGATCTTTTATTTGTTCTATGGTCTTTGGCGAATAATCTGAAAATAATCTATTGTGAATTAACAGCTAACTATTATCATCTATGACTTTCTTAACCTATCACTTGTTATTTGTTTATTTAATGTTTAATGGTTTTGGTAGCAACTGCAGTTTAATTTATAGCAAATTAGTGTTTAATCATCTCTTCTATTTATGGGTGAGTTGTGTTCAAAAAGTCAAAGGTCAGATCATATTGTTGTGATCGGAGATATATACATAAGTTGATTTTTGCATACGCACTAGACTAATTACATGTTTGAAGATTGTTATTTAATTTTCTGACACGACAACTCCTCGTGTGTTTCAATTGCGATTTATTACATTTACAGAATTCATCAATGACGACCACTCCAATGACAATTGTTCTTCAAATCAATCCGTTCTGTAACTGTTATGGATGCGTTCAAAAGGTTAAGAAGACACTCCGTGACCTTGGAGGTGTCAAATTGTTAGCAATGAATCCTGAAATAGGGGAATTCACTCTCTTAACTGCTGAACACCCTGATGTAATCAAATTTGCTCTCAAGCAAACCTTTCCAAAAAAAGAAATCATCTTGTCACTAGAACATCCAAATCAATTGCCTGCTTTTAACAACCCTAATAATTTGATCACTCGTCAACCTCCTGTTTCTCTTGTAGCTCCTCTTAATACCGCTAATGTTCATGATCTAGCTACAGCATTCGTGACAATGTCACATGCCGAAGGATTAGAAAGTATGGAATTTAATCAATCGAGTACTTTTAAGATCAACTTCACTAATCGTGAGAACCAGCCATCTACCTCTAGATCATCTTTAGGTCACAATATTCGTGATACTGGTGGTGTTCATGTTAAAGATGATGGTTGTGAATATGCTCATCCATTGCAACCACCACCACCAGATACTACTAAGCCATCCGCCCCACTCATCCCTACAACTGAAAATCATGTTTATGGGTATCCTGCAGAGTTATATGGTGTCCGAAGAAGTTCAGAGTATGATGATCCGCATGGCTGTTGCACCATTCTTTGAGCTAGTATGATTGTTTATGATTCATTTTTTGTTGTGTCGTGTATGAGAGCCTTTTAAATATTTTTTTTATATTCCATGTATCTCAATTCTTAGATCTTTTTGATCTTATACCTGTAATGAGTGAGTTGTTTGGTTTGAGCCATAAATGGTAATTGTTTGATTACCATTGATTGATACTTTTTCCTTATAATAGATTTATTCTATATTTATTTTAGTGGAATTTTACCTAGTTCTCAAAGGTTTACATGATAAAAAGAAAAAAAGTATTGTGATAACATAGTTCGCACATACATACATCATACTGCATCACTACACTACAAGGTAAGTCGTCTTTATCGGCGAAAAATCGCCGCTAATGCGTCGCCGCAACAGTTTCGTCGTTACTGCTCAGAAATCGCCGCTAATGCGTCGTCGCAACAGTTTAGCGGGGACGAGAGCGATACCGGCGACCTATTCTCTCGCTTTTTTTCTCAGCAGTTGGATTCTAAAAAAATGGACGGCACAGATGCAAGTTGGGAAGGATCGATGATCCGGTCTTTAGCAGCGACGCGTGCTCATTATTAGGCTGAAGGGAGTGGGGAGGTTTTTTGCCGGCGGCATCTTATGTGGCAATGGTTTGTTGGAGGCAACACCGCTCCCTGACCCAAACATTTTGGGAGGCAAAAGTTGAGCGGCATATACTTGCCGCTATCTCTCTCCTCTCTTTCTCTTCCTCTCTCTCACACTCTCTCCATATATATATATATATATATATATATATATATATATATATATATATATATATATATATATATATATATATATATATATATATATATATATATATATATATTTGTGTCTAGATGCCTCCAACACCACTCCTTGACCAAAACATAACTCAACAACAAAACCGTTTTTCCTATGTGGCGCCTACGTGGCAGGCTTGCCTCCCAAATGTTGGAGGCACCACTCCTTTCAGCCTTAGCGGCGACATGGCAATACCGGCGACACGAAATGGGGGGAATTTTTCCCGCTTTTTTCTTCAGCCGTTGGATGTTAAATTTCATGGACGGTGCAGATCGATGAGCACACAGATCGCTGAGTCAGCAATACCGGTGACGCCTTTAGCGGCGACAACCGGTATTACTGGCGACACGAAACGCGTGTTTTCGTTGTCGTCGGTAATACCGGCTCTCGCCGCTAAAGGCGTCGCCGGTATTGCTGATAATTCTTGTAGTGCATACATATGTACATGCTTACAAACAATTCTTATTTTAAGTAGATATATGCCAGTAGTGTGAGTACTTTCGCGTAAGCCAACGTATCACTTTTGTATGCCTTCGAGTGAGATGACTTGCTATGGCTTTACGCAAAGATATATATACAAATTTAATCTAGGACAAATGGTTATAAAACCCCATTTACTACAAATGATTTCAAACCATAGCCCTATGGTTAACAAAAAAAAAAAAAAAATACAAGTTCTAGTATTAATTCAGAATTTCAGATTCCACATCAGATTTGAGACCAGAAACATTCTTAAAGCGCAAATTAGTATATATGGCGACCTGCAACAATCTTAAACCCACAAGCAGACCTAATTATATGCATAAGTTGCTACAAGGAAAATACTGTCGGGTCATGAGGTTATCCTCACCCATTATAAGTAAGATGCATGCATTCCAAGTTACTCTAATACATAAACCGTGTTGAATTCTAACAACTATTAATACCGAATATAAAACTTAGATTATACGTGATTTGAAACATACTATGAATAATTTTTTCAGCACAAATTTATGTAAATTGCATTATTATAATGCACACCATTCTCTACTTCAATTAACGCGGTTGTCATTAGGCATGAGACCTAGTCTGATTTCTCTAATTATGGTTGGATATTTGATATTTCTTAATATTTGACAAAAAAAATTGTTATGGTCAAGGGATTTAGGCTGGCGCTAGACCAACGTAGGGTGAGTATTAAGAATCATCAAATCCAAGAAGTAAATTGGTCTTATAGTAGTAAACCAATCTTTTTGCAAACCATGTGATATGTGCAAGATGAGTCAACCACACATTCATCATTGATGCTGGCACAATTGGAATCAACCACAAGAACTTCACATTCAAAATTATTTTGACGAGTACAATTGGTTGATTCATATTCTTTTTATGTTGTTTTTATTCTCATTGTTTTTCAAGTTGTAGCACTCGAAATTTCATGACCGTCTTTTATGAAAAACCTACAAAACTTCTTTTTTTGGATTTGGATCGAATATCCTTCTATGAGCACCTTTTTTCATACATCAACCTTGAACATATAACCATTCACCTTGAGGACTACTTGCCCCATTATTGGAAACCATTTGTTTCATATTTTCCTTGGGGCACAAGTCTCCATAGAATTCATCCAGTGTAAGAGAATGCTGGGTATAAAGTAAAATATCACAGATATTAAATATGAATTCATAAGAGAGCATAAAACTATCAATCCATGGTCTCCCTTATCATACTTGATTTGGAAAGTATCCAAATCAGACATACAGTTTAGTTTGAACTTGAATATGTTGGTAAGCAAGTTACCACCATCTTGAAGCTTATGTAAAAATAGTTGATGTCTCAAAGGCATCTTGTTTGTGACATCCTTTTTCATGAAAATTGATTCAAGCTTAGACCATAAAGGAGTTACATTGTTACAGCGTCTTATATGAGTACTTCTTGAAGCATGTTATTATAGGTGAAGTTGTATTTGAGCTAGACTTTTCAATCCTTTTTTTCATCACGTGTCCAAGTAGTTTGACTTTTACATCTAAAGTAGTCCAATGTGTTATCATAATCAACTTGAACCAAAAGAGCTGTCATTTTCACTTGTGATCAATGAGAAGATATGGTGTCATGGTCCAAAAGCATAAGATCATACTTCATAGAAGTCATGCATAGAAATTGATTTATAACATGTAGAAGGTAAAGGTTATGAAGAAAATTGAAAATATGGTTGCATGTTTATATGACAAAATTGTTTTGAAGTTAGAAAAGTATCAAGGGGAGATCAATTAGAGAAATGGAATTATCGTGTGATACAAACAATGTATAAAATCTATTAGGGTTTGTGCAAAAGCCGACCAAGTAAAGAACCATGTTAAAGTTTGGTGAAATTCGACTAGGGTAGGATAGAGTCTCTAATACCACTTGTTGTATATGATGACATGACGAACACAAACTAGAACACACAAATTTTGAGTGGAAACCTAGAATGGGAAAACCACAAAGACACTGTTATTATTCTCGTTGGAAACAAGAAGTTACAAGTTTCTTTCTTGGATAAGAAAATCGATCGAGAGAAGTATGAATGAAGGAATGAATAAAAACAATCACCTATCTAAGGTCCACATATATATAGAAAACTAACTAGAGTTCTAATAAAATGTATGGAAGTGCCATACAACATAACAAAAAGCGTTGCCTTATAAATGGAAGCTTTCCATGCTTTAAAGTAACTTTTTAGGAGAGGATGCTTGTCCTTGATAATAACTTTCCATGCAAATTAGAGTTTCGGAGAATCCTTGAACAAAATCTTTAATAAAAATGTTACTTCATACCGCCACAATTGCTAACTAGGAATGGTATGTCATTAGCTCGACTAGAACCACCTCTATCATTTCATTCATAAAATGCGATTAAATGCTGACTTAATTCCACAAGTTAATTTTATAGTGACATTGTCAAAAGGGAATTCCAAACATAAGATCAATAATCAAAATCTTTCATCAATTTGAATATCATAGTTTTTCTATAATAAATCTTTCGTCACACAAAGTAGAGGCGGAAGGAAATTTGGATGCATTAGCAAACTGGTTATCTGGTCAAATAAATTACGTTTAGTATGGATTAAAAATATAAAATGTGAGTTAAGATACTAAGATTGACCCGAAAATACTTTTAATTATTATTTACTGATGTTTATAAATAATTAATATGTTAAATACTATAACATTGCTTTTTAAAATAGGTTACATGCACCCATTAATATAGTCCTAAATGTACACTTTACGTTGTAAGTAAGATTTGAACCCTTGATCATTTGGTTAAATAACATCAACTTCTATATGATAGGCCAAAAGACATATGATAAATATTATAATAACTGTCAATTTAATATTTTTCTTAAATAAAACTATTATTTTGAATGTTTTATGCATTTTGATATACTTAACGCGTTTCTATTTAAATTAAACTTTTAATTCTACAACCTGACTCGTAACATATGGAATTTACTCCAAATCAACTTATTTACTAACAAATGATATTAAAATTGTCACTTTGAATCGAACGATTCGAATCCATAAAACCGAGTTATTTAGATTTTAGACTTCATGAGGCGCCGCGTTCGTATTAAATGGACTCATTAGTTACACGAAAACTCCACTATAACCATGGGCCAAATCAGATTAGGTAAGCCCAAGATAAAGGTTAATGTATTATCACAGTTAGGGGTGTTCAAAACCGGATATCCGAAAATTCGGATATCCAAATTTCGGATATCCGAAAATTCGGATAGTGTTTTTTGATATCCGAATCCGTATACGAAATTTCGGATATCCGATTTTCGGATATCCGAAATTTCGGATTCGGATTCGGATATCAAATTCGGATATCCAAAAATTTGTTAATTTGTTGTTTTAATCTTCTCCTAAATATAACATAAAACATTCCAACAACTAAATTAAGTTTTCATAAAAGAAATCCTACTTAGTAGCTAAACAATTGATTGTTTTTCTTTTCTTTATATACAAATCAAGTATACTTGTATGTAGGTAACGACTCCAAAATACAAAAGAAACTAAAATACTAGTTGAATATATTTCATTGTGTGTCAAATCTAAAATTTTTATTATTCCAATACAATTAAGCGGCAATGTGGAAGAAAATGAGATATGGTCTTACGTTATAATCAAATAGGCTTTCAAAATATATGAATCAACATATCATCTTATTAGCTCATTAATCCTTAGATGGTTTTGTTTATAAAATAATTAAAAAAATATAATAAAAAAATATATTTCGGATTTTCGGATAATCCGAATATCCGAAATTTTCAAAATTAATTATCCGAATCCGAATCCGAAAAATCGGATATCCGGTTTTCGGATATCCGAAAATCCGGATATCCGAAATTTCGGATATTTTCGGATCGGATTTTCGGATTATCGGATCGGATGCTCGGGTGCGGATATTTTTGAACACCCCTAATCACAGTACACAAACCAAGCACTGACCACAATCTTAGAAAAGGACCAGCTCCATTGTTGATGGCGGCACAAATGCTCTTTTATATCAATATCAACCTCAAAAAGGGATGCTATTAATAAATAAATTCAGCGATACTATATTTTTTGAAAGATTAGAATTATAATAAGCTAGCAAGAAATTTGATAAAACGTAAAAATTACAAAGCATTAATAACAAAATCAGGTTTTCGTTGTCATCTGATTTAATTGATTTTCAGTTTGGAACATCTACTACAAATACAATCCATAAAAAACCTCATATTTTTGCGGCTTTTGCAACCCGAAAAGAAGAGAGTTTATGTAATACAAAAGTTTGGATGATCGTATCAAAACATTGTCTTTGCAAAATAGTAAGTCTCGCTGTTTCATCTCGTGGAGTATTTAACATATTCGAGTTCGAGTCGTTTGTCAGGTGAGCATAAATGAGTCTAAGTTCGGCTTAAGCTCGGCTCGGTTAACAATCAAATACCGAGCTTCTTTGTTATTTTCAAACCAGTTAAAAGCTCGCTTATCATTATTTGATGTTTAATAATTAATAATTAATTATTTAATAATAATTTAATATATAAGTTTAAAAATAAAATTTATATTATGTAAAGATGCATATACTCGTTTAGGGTCACAAGCCTAATCGAGCTCGATAGATTAAACTCGAACTCGAGCTCGTTTAATAAAAGAGTCTAAAACTAAGTTTCAACGTGGCTCAGACTCATTAACTAGAGCTCAATCAAGTTTTAACGAGTCAATCCCGAATAGGCTATGATTAGCTCGATTCAATTACCAACCTACCCACCATTGTCCAGTATTTCTCCAAATAGTTGAAACCATATGACATGTAAAATTTAATTGCTCCAACATGGCAACATCTCAATATGGGAGTCACATATAGGACAAGAAGGGATTTGACATCGACAAATCATTAGGGTGGACGAAGTAGAAGCGGGTGGGGTGCAGGTTTGAGGGGATAGAGGGTGCGGCACTGCAGGTGGGGTGCGGGTTCATCCGGTGGTGGGTTCAATGAGGAGAGTTCGAGGGTTCGTGAAGTCGCTTGGAGTCGAAGGCAAAGAAGGAAAAGAAGGGCAACGGGTTGGAGGTGGTGGAGGGTCGGCGGCTTCTACACCGTCCTCCTTTAAGGAGAATCAATCTAGGGAACAATGACTTAGAGAAGTATCATCAACACATGCATCTTTCCCAATATCTCGTTGAAGAACAATTTCCCACTTTTCCTTAAAAAAAAAAAAAGCATGAGCAACTATAACACTGCTATAATATGAACAAAATTTTATATTAAACGGAGAGAACAATTTAATAAAAATAGGATTATTGTTACATATGATTAAAAAAATGCAAGAATACATTTATATTCTTATGTTTCATTTCCTTTATTAAAGTATCACACATATAATTTAAAATTCCAAATTATGGTTATCAAATTAGAGAAACACTAATTGTTAATACGTGAGAGGTTATTTATTCGATTTTGTAATCATATATCAATTTTTGTGTAAGTTTATCAAATAGATCAGCGCATGCATCAATCCAAAAAAAAAAAGCACCAAGTAGCACATCCTAACATACCCGCATAAATTTAAAACAATGAACACAAATATTGCATATAATGAAAACAAATATTTCAATAAATGATTAGTTAATGCAAATATAATTCTTTTTAAAATGAAATATATCTTTTTAAAAACACAAACTGAATTTACCTATATATAGAACACCATTATCCGAATAAATCTAATTTCCTTCAAAACAAAATTGACTGCCATCAATTTGCTGAAGTCGAAGAGAAACTTGTAAGTAATGTTTTTTAAATAATTAAGTTGGACTTATTATTCTTATTTCTTTTCGTGAACTTGGTATGTAGATTCTATGTTTAATTGTTAATACTAGCTTTACATTAGGTGTGTCAATTTCGGTACCAAACTTTTTCTTTGTTAGATAGGTCATTAATTAAAAAATTCATTTTAATTCAAGTCGTTCGGCATATCATCATATATCTTGAATCGCATATAACATCATATTTATGTAACTTATCTATCAACAAAAATATTTTATTACCCAAATTAAAGAAAATACGATGAATCATATGTCCTATTAATCAATCGTCAATGTTTTCGTACTTACGATTGTGGACTTGTGGTTATCCGTCCCTAACTATGGGTGTTTATCATTTTTAAAATTTTAAAATTGCTCAAAATTTGATTTTCTTGAACCAAATGGTAGTATTTAAAACCGTTGTTTTTTTCCTTGTTCGAGTCTTTGAGATGTCATTTAAACATCTATTATAATTTATTTGGTATATAAGATGTATGTTTTAATTGTTTGTCTCACATTTCAGTAATCATCAAACATGACCACTCCAACAAGAATGACTCTCCAAATCGACCCGTTCCATAACTGTGAAGGCTGCATACGAAAACTAAAAAGAGCACTTTCTGAACTCCGTGGTGTTTTAGTCGTAGCGATTGACCCTAACAAAGGGGAAGTCACGATCATAACTGGTCACTCTCTTGAAGTAATCAAAAAGGCTCTTAAACGCAAATTTCCAAAAAAATATATATTTCAATTACAAGAAGAATCACACGAAGAATTACACGAAGAATTATTAGAAGCTGGACAGCAAGATCCATCATATGCTCTTTCCAATCCGCATAATTTGATCACCGATCAAAACGTTATTTCTTTAGAAACTCCTCAACATGCGTTTGATCTTGGTATTATGGCTAGATCATTGGAGATTGCATGTGATATTGAGGGATTACATAATGTGGAGTTCGTACAAACAAATATTGTAAGGTTCAACTTCACCGACTGTGGGAACCAACCAAGTTCTTCAACTTTTTCATCTACACGTTCACAACCATCAGCATATATTGAGCAATCAATCAGCCATAGTAAAATTATAAGAATTCAAGAGCTAGATGATTAGCCTATATGACCTACAAAGGTGCTCAACTCAAATCAATATCATTGTTGGTAGACTATTAGGAGTTGAATAAATTGTTTATTATCATTTCAAGTCACAAGTTGCAATAAATTAAACTTGTTGATATATATATATATATATATATATATATATATATATATATATATATATATATATATATATATATATATAAAACAGTGATTTATAATGATTGTAAAATTTCCATTGCATCCATTACTAGAGTAATTTAAAGATTTTGATACATTGTCATCTATCTATACTTATAATAGAGGCCATCCAAAATCATGTGGTTAGAGATAAGTTGATATCTTAAACCATATTGATTTGAAACCTACAAACTTTTCATATCCCTTAAATTAATAACAATTACTAATTTTATTTCATCACTATAAATTCCTTCCAATACTCATTTTATAGTTTATAAAACATATGTTTATTCAAGTTTCAAGAGCTCTCATAATCCAATGTTATTTGATCCTAAAGTCGCCGAAGATTCGTTACGAGTTCCATATCAATACAACGTAAGTATTTGTTAACCAAATATTATATTATGTTTTTAATCATTTTGATTCAAATCCAAAGATCACATCGTCCTCCCAAAATTCTTCTTATTTTAGGATTAATTTAATCAATTTTTACTCTCAATATTCTTTTGGTAACAATACGCATTTTATTCTAGCTTTTTTAGATTTTTATTTTCGAGATTGAAATAATGATGAATTGTATATCTTATTAGTTTGACTATCAATATGATGGAAAATATGTATTATTTATATTTCATTTCTCTTGATTCTTAATGTGATTGAGTTGGATTTTTAAGTTTTTGAAATATTGCAACGTGTCGGTTTATTTGAACTAAGAATGACATTAATACCTATTTTATTCTCGCTTTTTTATATTTTCATTTTTGAGATTGAAATAATGATGAATTGTATTTCTTATTAGTTTGACAATCAATATGATGAAAAATGTATTATCTCTATTTCATCTCTCTTGATTCTTAATATGATTGAGTTGAATTTTTAAGTTTTTGAAATATTGCAACGTGTTGGTTTATTTGAATGAAGAATGATGTTATTATCAATAGATTATCAATTGACTTGATCTGCCAACATGCTGGTCAAATAATTATTAGCTTTGTTTGATCGGTCTTCAGTTATGAATTTATTTGTTTTCATTGTGATCATTGTTATATTTTTAACATTAATCTTATATTTATTTTTTATGATGTTTGATTGATGTTTTTAGATTGAATGATAAAGCATGAATAAGATTGTTGAGCAAAAAAAACTACCAATTTAAAACATAGTAATAATATAATAAAAAAACTACTAATCTAAAACTTAATAAAAATATAATAGAATAATAATAAAACTTTATAAAACATGATATAAATATAATTAGAGTTATTTTATGCACCGAATTCATTATAAAATGTTATCTAAAATAAATGACCAAAATCATCAATCATCTATCATCGTTATCGTTATCATTATCATTAATATCACTATCATTATATCATTATCTTATCATTATCACTATCATTATCATTATCATTATCATCATTATAAATCATTTAATAGAGGTATTCAAATGTATATGGTTGAAGATATGAATCATACTTGCACCATATTCATTTTAAACTTCCAAAACTCTTCAACTTTCCACTAATTAATTACAATTATTCAAGAGTTTTTGGCTTACATAATAATAATAATAATAATATTAAGTAGTCTATTTAAGATGTTATAATTTATGGGTATCAAATGATGGTAGTTCATTAGGTTTTAAGTTTTTTATATTAATCAATTAAGCACTTAATGAAATGTTTTTAATTGAAATATATTATATTGATTAAACTTTTTGACTTTTAAGTAGTATATAGAAATAAAACCATATGGTTTGATAAAATAATTATCTCTTATATATTAATTTCAAAACATTTATTTAATTAAATTAATTATAATTAATTAAATCGTTACCTTTCTTTATTTTTATATTTATCTTTATAATCTTTATAATTGTTATAATAAATACATTACAATTCAACGTGGTTCAAGATATGTTATCTATATTGAACTATGTTCTTTTGAAACTATCAAACTCTTCAACTTAGTCTAATTAATTGGTTAGTAATTTATATTGGTTAATCATAAATAAAAATCTTTCAATTCTCAACTAATTAATTACTACAACTTAATAGTTTTTCTAACTTATGATATTTAATAGGTAATTATGGTTAATATAGATGTATATATAGTTTATTGAGATAAATCAATTTGCTTGGCTTAAAGAATGAGATGGAGGAAAATAAGACTTGAAACGCATTTATATATTTTGCTAACATCCATTGAGATTTCGTGCTTTAGTTTCATTATTTACTAACTTACCTCAATATTTCTTTTTTTTTTCTAGGTATTTATGTGTTCATCGGATGAAAAAAAGAAATATAGAGAACTTTTTTTGCATGGTATTATATGTATATCAAATTCATAAAAATTCATACTACGATACTATTCAAGAGACAAAAATGATTCTTTTTTCTTTTATTATCAGTTAGAGTTATTTATGTTTAAAGAGAGTCTTTAAGTTTGATTTTGTGAAATTATTTACAAGTCAACGTATATTGTTAGTTTTTATAATAGATAGGGTAAAGAATGAAATGTAATGATTCGAATGTAACTAAATAATAAAATATGCAAAATTTGTTATTCATTACCTTTGATGAAACTCATGAAGAAAAATTGTTATAATAATACAATTCTTTCTCAATGGTAATATTTGTAATATTATTACTATGTTTATTACTATTTTATTTTAGATGTTGAGCTAATTCATGTCAAGAGATTTTCTTATGTTTTAATTACACTATCCATATATAATACAAAATTACTATTGGATGTTTCATTGATGTTGGTTAAATTAACATGTAGATAACATTATAATTATATTAAATATATGATTATGATATTGTGTTTGAGTTTTGTGATGAAAAGTTTATAATTGATACATGATATATATTGTGATGACATATTTATAATTAAACTTACGTATTTATATTAGATATAATGTTTTTAGATTCTTATATGATATGCCAATATCTTTTATCAAATATTTTTTATTCCTGCGCAACGCGCGGGGATACGCCTAGTTTATATTACTTTGAGCAATATCGATTGGTTGAGGTCCCAAAACAGATATTTCATTATTCTACATGTTCACACAGAAAAAAATCTAGCCTTTTCGTTGTATTGCTAAACCTTTTGGACCAAATCCATTCCATGCTTGGGCCTATATATAAATAAGCATAATTATGGAGGAGAGAAATGTAACACCCGGTTTTTAATAAAACATATTCATTTAAATAAATATCAATTTATTCAATAATTAACATTTTGAAGATATTTAGAAATGATTTAAACATCAATTCACCGCATAAATCTCCACATAAGTAGCATCAGTGTGTACCCGTCATGCCTGTCCGTCATTTTCACCTGTACAACCTGAAATGGTAATTTAAAAGGGAAAGAATAAGCACACGGCTTAGTGAGTTCCAACAACTACACAGCATATCAGCTACACATACTTTACCCCTAACAGGAAAAATACAACCACACGTCACATAATCTGCTCTACACAGTATATTGGATTATAACCTCCTATATGTATATGCTCAGTAAATCTAATTCCCCTGCTCAGCACTTAGAGCCGCGCATACCCTGTACGTCGAGTCATGCGTATCTGCTCAGTGTCTTTTGCTCGTATCTCTATATTACTCAGTACGTCGAGCCCACACACACCATAACCCAACCCATACAATTATAACAGAAAGATATATATCAATAATATACACACAACTTGGAACTATTTACCAACATCTTATAAACATCTTATAAGCACACAAAAATACGGTAAAGGACATATAACGTCCACACAATGTAGTGAGAAACTCACCTGGTTATAGTCGACTACAACATTTATCTCTGCTTCATATTTCCTCTTTAACTGTTAACACAGTAAGACATTTATCACTCTTTAATTCTTAACTATCTTATAGTTGCATCACTAAACCCTTCCATAATTCCAACATGATACCTCGTGATTTATCAAGTAAAGGATAGCCAGGTAGAAGATTAGTTGGGGTGGCAGGATCCTTTCAGCATTTTAGCCTTTCGGAAAATCCAACAACCAGATCTCAAGTAATCGGCCTAGACACCATCCTCGTAAGTAAATCACTCGGTATTATTTTTGGAATTACGAATAGTATAACCTCTACATATTATATTTTAACACTTATAAACTACTAGAGAAATACGATAGCGATTACTCACTTAAGATTGGCGTTTTCGCAAAGCCTTGGCACGTTTCCCGTTCCGCTCTTCCAACACTTCCCGAGCACCTCGTTACCAGCTACCGCTCGCGAAACTCCTCCCGACCTATTTTCCTCACCAGAACACTCCTCGATATCGTAAGGTTGTTTGGTGTTTGTTGTGGGTTGAAATGAAGAAGTTGAGCCTCTATTTATAGGGCTTGAAAACACTATTCACGACGTCATCACGACGTCATCACGACATCATCGTCGACATCATCATGACGTCATCACGACATCATCGTCGACATCATCACGAGGTAAGCGCTTACTTCATTTCTCGGGTACTATTCATGCCGGAGTACTATTCACGACGGAGTTACTATTCACAGCGTTTTTTTTTTTTTTTTTTTTTTGAAAAATGGTCGTTACAAGTTCTCCCCCCCTTTATAAGATTCCGTCCCCGGAATCTCCAGCGTTGACATACACTTATTCTTCCACTCAATCATTCTCTATTTCAACACAATACGGTTGTATTAGTAAACCCAAAGGGTATTACAATACTAGCACATTAACCACCTCTAATCAACTAGGCCAACCTATTGAGACTAATAAGTACTCGTTATGTAATCTCATATACTCACAATACTGACATCATGGATGCAAGGTACTTGTTATGCATCGTATAATCATAATCACATGTTCTCCACATCATATCACAACCCCTGCTATTCACAACCTCAACAGCTCAGTTATTCACCAGACACCCGATTGTATGTGTGTTAGAACTGCCAGCCAATAAAGCCATCACAACACTTGTATGTGGTCCCACCACAATTACTGCTCATAAGATCCACAACACATATGTGGTCTTACCAAATGTGGCCCCACTAAATAAGTAGTCACAACCACAAGTACTATTAATCCCCCAGAATAAATGGTCACAACTACAAGTTACCAGTGGCCCCACGGAATAAGTGGTCCCAACCACAAGTACAAGTAGCCCCATAGCATAAGTGGTCCCAACCACAATACTAGTAGCCCCACCTAATAAGTGGTCCCAACTACAAGTATAAGTGGCCCCACAGAATAAACAGCTTTTCGCTCTAAAGGCTTAACAGTTAACACGCATACGACTGCACAGCTCTACAATCAACCACATGACACCAAGAATCCTCATATCAGCTCAGCCTCCACATACAACTACAAAATCTCCACCCACAATACGATACCATATCCATGGTTGTCACCACTTAATACTCACGTATTCGTCCGTACAGCTAATATCAACTAGATATTCAACCAGCTACCGACACAGTTTATCCACAGTTACTTGCCTACGGGTTACCTACTTAAGAGGTATTCACTTAGTCATTTATGAAACATATACACCTAACACACATATGCTAACAAGATAGTTATCTTGGTCAGTTAGCAATATTTTCTTAACTCATTATTTTCATATACTAACAGATTTTAAGTACATAATACACTGATAGGCCACATCTAGCCTATTATGATACATTCGTTCATAGTATTCACTACCTACATGAATACCCTTACGCCACACCACTATGTCATCTGCACTCTCACGAGTTGTTATTATATGTCCATCCCGTATACACGTACATCTCTTGTACGGGAATGGATAAAACTCTAATTCTGCAAACATACGACACCACGTATAAAACCTTATGTTTCTAGCATGTACACGTATATCTGTACGTATACTTTTCACATCTATATACTGCTTTAGTTCACGTATGTCTTCTTCCAAATTATGCCATCCAGTTACTGGATCCCAATTTCTACTGATACGCTCACATACATCCTCAGCCTTCATCATTATCGTACTACAGTCGTCTGACACACTTCGTATATAAAACTTGTTAACCAGCAACTGTAGATGACCTGGAAGCCTCACATATATCTCCATATCTGGAAATGAAATTTGCGACTTATGCTCTTCTCTAAATAACATTACGTTTATTTATAGTCAATCAAAATCGACTATTCTAGCTAGGGGTGCAAGTGAGCCGAGCTACTCGTGAGCTACTCAGGATCGACTCGTTAAAAACTCGACTCGAGCTCGAGTTAAACGAGCCCGAGCCGAGCTCGAGCTCACCATGAAGACTCGTTTATTAAACGAGCCGAGCCCGAGCTTATGTTTTTAAGCTCGATTAGGCTCGCGAGCCTAAAGGAGCCTATATATATATATATATATATATATATATATATATATATATATATATATATATATATATATATATATATATATATATATATATATATATATATATATATATATATATATATATATATTATATTTCGTTTTTAAGGATGGTACTAGAAAACCACAGTGTAATAATTGTAAGGCAAAGCTAGCTATTACTGGTTCAGGTCCTACATCATAATTCAAACGACTCTTAAGGAAGATTTGCATTCTCTTTTGTAGAAAGTACGTCTGTAACTCTTTTGTTGGATTGTAATATTTTACTAAATTTCTCACTTGAATGGAATGTAGTATGATAAATGGTTAAACGAGCTCAAAAACCATAAACGAGCTCGAGCCGAGCCTAGGCTCATTTGGGATCGCCTGATAAACGAGCTTAGCCGAGCCGAGCTCGAGTATGTAAATTTTCCCACGAGCCGAGCTCGAGCTTTGAAACTGTACTCGAAACGAGCCGAGCTCGAGCTCGAGCCCCTATGAACTTAAACGAGCTCGAGCCGAGCTTGGGTATGTTCGGGCTCGGCTCGGCTCATTTACACCCCTAATTCTAGCAATCAACATCTTCTTTTTATCATCCACTATCTGTGCTTTTCTTAGTAACGAAGAGACTTAACATGTCACTTTTGCACAGCTCATCTACTATAGTCACATCAACTGTTCATTACTTAATTATTAAGAAATGAAACGTCACTAGATTCTCAATCTCCAGCGTCTTAATTGATCCCAATAAACTCTATGATTGCCAACCAATAGAATGGACAAATACAGTTTATCAGCATATAAACCAATTAGTTATACCCTCAGTGTATTGGATTCCTTACGACCAACTCCCGATTCGAACGCGGATCCTGTGCTTTCAATAGTAGGAGCTCTACTACTATCTTCCACACCTACCCTCGTTCGTTTCAGAACTTGTCCAGAAGTCCCCAATTCACTTCTCACGATAATTTTACCACCTATACCCCGGGTTGTTTTACGAACATAGTCGTAGAAAATTTTTCACATAAAAGGATTTACCTTATGGATATCACTTATCAAGGAACATGCAACTTGGCCAACTCAAAAATTCTAGGACTATTTAGTTCCTACTGCCTACACTTTAATGGCATTTAAGCACACATATATTACAGAAATAGCAACAAAGACTAAGCACTTAACCTTTTCCCCACTGACGTCGGCTGACGGTACACACTGCGTCTTTGCAACAACATTCATTTAACCCCTTACTCGAAAAACAACTTATAAATTCTTGTAAAAATATTTCCAAAGAAAACTTTTAAGTCTCAAGCTTGAGATCAAAACCCATCAAGTGAGTCTGATTCACTCAAGCCTTGGCTCTGATACCAACTTGTAACACCCGGTTTTTAATAAAACATATTCATTTAAATAAATATCAATTTATTCAATAATTAACATTTTGAAGATATTTAGAAATGATTTAAACATCAATTCACCGCATAAATCTCCACATAAGTAGCATCAGTGTGTACCCGTCATGCCTGTCCGTCATTTTCACCTGTACAACCTGAAATGGTAATTTAAAAGGGAAAGAATAAGCACACGGCTTAGTGAGTTCCAACAACTACACAGCATATCAGCTACACATACTTTACCCCTAACAGGAAAAATACAACCACACGTCACATAATCTGCTCTACCCAGTATATTGGATTATAACCTCCTATATGTATATGCTCAGTAAATCTAATTCCCCTGCTCAGCACTTAGAGCCGCGCATACCCTGTACGTCGAGTCATGCGTATCTGCTCAGTGTCTTTTGCTCGTATCTCTATATTACTCAGTACGTCGAGCCCACACACACCATAACCCAACCCATACAATTATAACAGAAAGATATATATCAATAATATACACACAACTTGGAACTATTTACCAACATCTTATAAACATCTTATAAGCACACAAAAATACGGTAAAGGACATATAACGTCCACACAATGTAGTGAGAAACTTACCTGGTTATAGTCGACTACAACATTTATCTCTGCTTCATATTCCCTCTTTAACTGTTAACACCGTAAGGCATTTATCACTCTTTAATTCTTAACTATCTTATAGTTGCATCACTAAACCCTTCCATAATTCCAACATGATACCTCGTGATTTATCAAGTAAAGGATAGCCAGGTAGAAGATTAGTTGGGGTGGCAGGATCCTTTCAGCATTTTAGCCTTTCGGAAAATCCAACAACCAGATCCCAAGTAATCGGCCTAGACACCATCTTCGTAAGTAAATCACTCGGTATTATTTTTGGAATTACGAATAGTATAACCTCTACATATTATAGTTTAACACTTATAAACTACTAGAGAAATACGATAGCGATTACTCACTTAAGATTGGCGTTTTCGCAAAGCCTTGGCACGTTTCCCGTTCCGCTCTTCCAACACTTCCCGAGCACCTCGTTACCAGCTACCGCTCGCTCCTAACTCCTCCCGACCTATTTTCCTCACCAGAACACTCCTCGATATCGTAAGGTTGTTTGGTGTTTGTTGTGGGTTGAAATAAAGAAGTTGAGCCTCTATTTATAGGGCTTGAAAACACTATTCACGACGTCATCACGACATCATCGTCGACATCATCACGACATCATCACGAGGTAAGCGCTTACTTCATTTCTCGGGTACTATTCACGCCGGAGTACTATTCACGACGGAGTTACTATTCACACCGGAGTTACTATTCACAGCGTTTTTTTTTTTTTTTTGAAAAATGGTTGTTACAAGAAATCACTTAATTGTAGACAACACATCCGATTTCCAGCAATTAACATTGAATTTAGTTGAAAATTTTCATTAATTTACTTAAAGGAATCACATTAGGTATATATATATATATATATATATATATATATATATATATATATATATATATATATATATATATATATATATATATATACTTTTTTCCTTTGTAGATTCTTAATTTGAGTTCTTTAGTTTTGAAATGGTGAAATCTTCATGTAAAAATGCATGAATGATTTAACGGACATATTGAAGTTATTAAGATGTTAGAACTTAGATTCTATTGAAATTAACAAATCCATAGAGATTGGTCAATAGGAATAGTTTGGAGCTTGATTTGTTGTTAATGGAGCTTTAATATATATTGTGCAACACATAACTTGGCAGTTTTGTATCCTTAGTTAAGCTGTATATCATGAAGTCAACTTGACGAATATCCTACTACATGTTCTCATTGATGCCTTTTGATTCATGTATATTTGGTGCTAATTTCATGTGCTCATTCACCCTTGGGGGGGGGGGGTAACGTGTGAGTTCGGGGTGTCCTCTATGGTATAGTTTAGCGAGATATGTGTTAATTTGGTGATCGGGAACATGTTCCTCCGTGTTGTTTCCAATATTGTGGTGGTATGTGTTTTGTATTTCATATGGGTCGTGAATGATTCAATTGATTTATGTTTCTTTCTTGGAGGATATCCTGATTTAAATAAATGTCACAATTATTATAGTTTTAGAGCGAAAGTATGCAAGAAAAAAACCCAAAGGAGTTTTTGTGAAAGTAAAAGGAGTTTTAAAGGGGTGTTACAACGGGGGCGTCTTTTTCAATGTGTTTATTGTTTTAAAGACATGTCGGTGCTGCATACTTCATGATTCTGTTACATCCTTTCATACGGGTTTATTATGTTCCAAACACTTGAAATGGATATCCATTTACTGAGTACATAGTATGAAGTTGTGATAGCATTCTAAAACTCCTCACAATGTGATGGCTCTTGCAAGCCTTTCATATAGCTTACGTGTGATGATTCATGTTATACATAGTGTACAAAGTTAGAGATGGTTTGTGTTGATGTGCTTTATGTTGTTCTTTCTAAACTTCTCTATTCTCACTATCATTCCCTTAAGAAGTTAAAGAAAACCACGTGGAGTGAACATGTACGGAGCTTGAGACAATAGGACTCGAGTTGGGCATAAGTTTTCATGTCATGAATTACATTATCATATTTACTATGATCATTTTAGTGTGTGAGTTTATAAGCAATGTTTATCTTAAAATAATGTTTTACGATGTTTAAATGTTTCAAAGTGTTTTTGCTTAATGGTGTAAAGGCAAAGGGTTGTCTCTATAATATATAAAATGTGTTCATTTATATATTTTTCATATTTTCTAACCCATGTACAACTCATTAGACTTCCAAAACCTAACATACTACTTTCACTTGTGCTTAATTTAGTAGCGGTTTTGGTAGTGCCTGTTGGATTTAAGAAGTTGGCTTGAAACTTTAGAAGATTTTACTTAGTCTCTTTTATTGATCGTGATAGCCCTCGTATACACTTTTAACAAACTACTTTTATTTTTTTAAAGGTTTTGATATAACCAGATTTTTCCGCAAAATGATTAAAATGGTGTTAAATATCTTTTTGAGTTGTTTTATATTAACATTTCAAACAAGCCTATACAATGAGGTTTTGAGTATAATGCATGAAATTGATCGGTTATTCACTAAGATATATGCAGCTTATAGCTATATCTATGTCTCGTGATTTTAGGTGTAGACACAAGTGGTATGGGTAATGATATGGCTTAGCTTGTGGATATCATTGTGAGATTTACAATATGTTTATATTGTAGCTTTTGTTGTAGTTATGATGTAATGTAGTATAACATTTGACATGTCATTGGGTATTTTTGTTGTTAAATGATATGTATGATATTCACTTGTGTCTTTTCTTAATATGGAAGTCCACCACTTGCATGAAAATGATTAAAAATGAAAAAAAAATTGGGTGTACATTGTATTAATATGTGCAGTGTTATAGTATAGTTCACAATAACAGTGGGTAATATCATCCTCTTGTACAGTCAGATTGTAGTATTATCTTCCATCAATAATGAGCTGAATCTAATCTAATAATTGGAAAACTACTTGAACCCTACTTGAGTTCGTTATCTTGAATTTTAAATAAAAGTTTTAGGTGGGCCAAAGGTGGATTAGGTCGGACCTTTTAATCAAGGACGTGATGAACAAGAAAGGACCATCATTCGTGCTTGTTAGATCTAGTCAATAGCCAAAACATGAGTCCTAAACATATTCATCATACCTATATTAGACTCAACCTGTCTATTATCACCTTTCTATGATGGTATTTCATTTTAGAGTCAAGTTGGTATCATAAAAGAGAAGATTTTGCAATACAACCACAACTAATAAAAACAAAATCAATTTCCATCATGTTCTTAAGTTTTGAATATCAATAGGTTTCGGACTTGGTCTTCATGCATACAAATCTATATCAAATACATGCGATAATTTATTCTAATAGTTATTGAGCCTTAAATATGGATGAATTTTGAATATACTCATCAATCTTAATGTGTTTTTTATGTTCAAAATATATATGTAACTAAATGAACTACCTACCTACATTTTATACCTTAATGTACAATACAAAATATTCTAATACATAAAGCTAACGATTAACGAATAACCTTAAATTTAGGGATTCAAACAAGAAAAACAAGTTTGAAACTCATCAAAAACTTTTGAACTTGTTTATTTTGTTCGAAACCCTACTTTGAAGGAATAACAAGATGGGGTAAATCTAAATGGATGAATACATAAGAAGTATTAGAAGAATTATCGTAGTTCCATTTTTTATGCGTTTCGTAGTAAATTTCCAAATATGTTATACAATGAGAGAGTTTGAAACTCGATTTTGGGGAAAGTGTGAATAGGGATGGCAACGGGACCGGAAATAGGCACCCCCGCCCCCGGATTCCTCCGTTTCCCCCAATCCCGACCCCGATCCCGAATTCCCCCGTTTCCTCTCCCCTGATCCCACCCCCGAATTCTGAACTTAATCCCGCTCCCCCCCGGTTCCCCCGTTTTCCCGTTTGACACTCAAAAAACAACTTTTTCCCCCCGACCCCAAAACCGCTAATAATTTAATAATAATATATATTATATTTATATACAAACGGGGCCCCCCGCGGGTGTTTCGAGACGAAATCAACTGCTCCCGACCCCGACCCCGATCCCGAAATCAAACGGGAGTGAAATCTACCCCCGCCCCTGCTCCCGCTCCCGCTCCCGAATTTTTGAAAAAATACCCCCATACGAAATCGGGGTCTCGGGGAACCAGGGTCTCAATAGACTTTTTGCCACCCCTAAGTGTGAAAGCTTCGATTTGATGCCTTAAATATCGGGGATCCCTACTTCTCAACTCTAGAACTAAATTTTCCTAAAAGTTTCAAACATGGTGGCTCAATTGTTTTCTTTATTAAGGGTGATCAAATTGTTAAATCAATTTACAGTAAATAGTCACTTTGGTGAATCTCATTAAAAATAATCGTTGATTTATATTTATAAAATAACATAAAAAATGGTACTTGTCGTAATCGATGGAAATTTTCAAGTTTCCAACAATCAAATAAGTAATTTATGAATAAAAAAAAATATTCTAAGTACACCCTAAACCCTTGATTAATTAAATTTGACAGAATTCACTTTGAATAACGCTTATATATTTTATAAATGAATACATAAGATCATTACCAGTAATCAGAGTGGCGCAGCGGAAGCGTGGTGGGCCCATAACCCACAGGTCCCAGGATCGAAACCTGGCTCTGATATAAGAGTGGCTTCCGTTCTGTTTTTTTAACGCACGTAATCAAATGGCTCTCTGCATACATCTGCGGCGTCGTTTCAATGGCATCTTTCTCCATTACACTTCGCGCAACCATATAAGCATATACCAGTAACCAATCGACAAATACTTCATTACCCGTTTCTATTAATTTTAGAACCAATTATTTTGCTGAATATAGGTGCCTAATACAAAAAATAATAATAATAATAATTTACAAAAAAGAAGATATAGGATTATCTAGTATATATAATTACCATCTGCTTAATTTGAATGATTCGAACTCCGGGCCTTTGCTGAAATATTGTGAAGAAGCTTCCGTTGATACAAATCTTCCCAAAAAAACCAATGGAATTTAGGTGTTCGTGTCGTATTTTTAGAAATAGTCCCTTTTAAATATAAAAAGTATAAAAAAGTCCTTATAATTCATCTTATTTAATTGGTCAAGTAGTGGACCAAAAGAGTATCCTTTTCGTCCCAATTTATCTTTACAAATTCATCCTATGTTTTTTTCTTAACTTTTTGATTCATCTACCGCTTGTATTATAAATATTTTACAAATAAATTTTAATGGATTTCATGTAATTATTTGATGGGTTATAATACTACTTTTTTAATTTATAAATTGTTTTGTGAAGTTATTATTCCTGTAGGTTTTACTTTAAAATAATTATATTTTTATTCTCTTAAATTTATAAATTGTATTTCTCAATTTTTACAGTTTTTAGTAATCATATATTTGGTCTTTAAACTTATATATCCTTCTTAATTATGAAAAAAAAATGAAATAATCATAGATTTAATCCCCATGGTGTTTAATTTAGGATAATTGCAACTTTAATATTTATAAACTTTAATTTTTATTAATTAAAGTTTTGACCTCTGTAGTTTTAATTTCAATAATTATATATTTGGTACCGATGGTTTTGAATTTAAATAGTTACAATTTTAATCATTATAGTTTATAAATTGAATTTAATATAACAACTTTAGCCTTTGTAGTTTTTAGTCCATGTATAATAGCGATAATGAAAATGGTTTTTATGTAAAAGAAAATTACAGTAGCAATCCTTATTCAATAGCAAAAATAATTTATGTCTAAAAAACATTACATAAATATTGATGAAAATATACAATTCATAAGCCCGCCGCAATGCGCAGGGACACCTATATGTATTAATGTTTCATTTGACTTATTGAGTTTTAGCTATCTTTTTTAGTTTTAACGATTAACCGTGTTAAATGTCAAATATAATATTGTTTGGTCAACTTACAAGTTAATGGTTCAAAACCATACGGGCTACATAGTCAGCGCACGTCAAAGGTATGAAACTGTGAATACCAAGTGAATTTGACAAAAAGGCACATTAATGTCATGATGTGTACAAGGATGTGCTTGTAGCATGGTAAAATTCTAAGTGATAACATAGATGAACTCGTAAAAAACTTTGATAACATAGATGAACTTGTAAAAAACTTTCCCAAAGGAAAAGAAATATACTTTTAATCAACTTGTTAAGTAAAATGTTGGTGTGTGTCAGATTCTCGTTGGGACTAATTATAATGGGATTAAAACTAAAATTTTGTCCTCTCCAAAAAGATGGACGTGTTCAAAAGAGGTCGAAATTATCCTTCTAACAATTATATATAATAGTCCACATAGCTTGTATAGTCCAAATCGTAGTTTTTGTACTATCCCGTAAAACCAACACATGGTGATGATTTATAACTTTAATGTGTAAGTCAATACTTCTTTAGACTATCATCGTTAGCAATCAAACATAATCCAACCATTTAATAGGAAATAAACTTTTTTTTCTTCCATCTATACAACCAGCTAAATCCAATTTTTACTCGCATTATCAGCCAAAACCAACTCAATCTTTTATATAAAAATAATATAAAAAGATTGCCAAAAAATATATCAACAATGGTATATTTCATTGAGATTTTATTTCTTCATAATTTAATATATTTTATGTAAATACTTTATAAACACGATATCTAATAGTTTACAAATTAAACTTAATTAAACAAATAAATAAAATGTGAATGTCAAACTTTTGGGGGATAATGACTTGATAGGGTAACGAACTTTTAAAACTGTTTACATTTGATCACTGAACTTATTTTGTGTTTGGTTTACCCATGAACTTTTTAAAATTGTTCATATTTAGTCACTTATGTTTTATTTGTACACATATGACCATTAAACATATTTTTTTATACACATATGACCATTAAACTTATTTTTTTGTATAGATATGACCAATAGCATAATGGTCATATTTGTGGACAAAAAAAAACATAAGTGACTAAATGTGAACAATGTCAAAAAGTTTATGGGTAAATCAAGCACAAAAATAAGTTTGATGACTAAATGTGAACAATTTTAAAAAGTTCATGATTAAATCAATCACAAAAATATATTTAGTGATCAAATATGAACAATTTTAAAAGTTCGTTACCCTATCAAGTTATTATCCCAACTTTTGGTTGATGGAACAAATGATTGAGACTTTTTAATAATTTTTTATTGCTAACGAGGATGGTCTAATAAGCTTACCGTCCTCGTCTAGCATGCATATATATTGAAAAGAGCACCAGCACTCATAAGTCTTGCTAGTGACTCACATGACACATGATTCTCGAGACAAATTGTACATGAGAAAACTTATTACGTGCAACATACTTTGTTAACGTTTATAGTTTCCAAACGGATTGCTTTTTGGTGTGTCATCTAGATAGACAAATTATGTGCTAAATAATAACTTTCAGATCAATTATTTAGAGAAACGTGTATCATGAGTGACCATCATTGGTCTCATGACTTCTAACGATAAATGATCCGTTTTCAGTTATACAAACTTAGGGTTCTTAAGGCTATGGGGTGTGCAACATACCATGACAACGCCATGACAGTCGCCACGTAAGAGACACGTCACCATGATAACCCCATGAAATGCAAGACGACATGACATCTAAAATCAAACATTATAAATTAATTAAAATCAAACATTATAAATTAATTAAAAACCATAATATTAAAATTAAAATAAAAAGACATTACATTAAATTAAAAAAACATTAAAAAAATTAAACATTTCCTAAATTAAAAAAATAACTACTTATTTAAATATTTTTTGCGAATTCTTTCGCTCATCGCTTGGATTGCCGCGAGGTCTTCTTCGGTCCCCGATTTGCTCATAACTTGAAAATTCAACCGCTTTTATTGACTTTCATTGTAGCGGTTGAATTGTTCAATGAGAGCATCGACCTTCTCGACGACTTGGTATTTGGAAGACGAGCCGGAGGCGGCTCGTTTCGCTCGGTCGCGACCGATCGGGCGGGTAAGCGGAGGCATCTCGTTTTGCGGTGAAGCATCGTCATCGAGGTCGATCGCATCTCGAGTGTCAGAAGCGTCGTCGTTGGATTCCGATACCCTCCCACGTTTGGATCCCGAGCTCGAGCCAGCGGAATCGGGAGTTAGTATCCATTTTGGACCGTTTCGCATAATCTCCCAAGATTTCAAATGCGTAAACGGTTTTCCAACTAGTCGAGCGTATTGTTCCATCGCCGTGTTGAAAAGTTGGAACTCGTTTTCGCCACTTCGGCGAATGTTAACCAAGCTATTGAATATTTCGTTGAACTTGGTACACTCTTGGCGAAGTTTTCGCCACTTCCGGGTAATCCGGTCATTGTTACGGTACGCTCCACGGCCCATCGCTTCGTAATAATGGTCTAAAATACGTTCCCACAATCCTTTGGAACTTTGACTATTTCCTTTTGCGGAATCGGTGGAAATAGTGAGACACGATTTGACCAATTGAATTCTTCATCTTGCGTCCACGGAACCTTTGTCTCTTGGGCGTTACGTGTCTTGTTTCGCGAACTATTATTCTTTTTCTTTTTTGATGAAGACGCGGGCGGTGGTTGTGTTTCCATGACGACCTCGTCGGAGAATGCTTGTGGCGGTGGTGATTGAATCGGTGGTGATTGCACGGGCAGTGGCGGGTATGGATATTGGTTTGGTGGTGGTGGTTATGAATACGGGTATTGGGGTGGAGACGAACACGTAAGCAAGCTCATAAAAGTGCAATTCGGCGAATAATTTACATTATATTCGCCGACACGAAACGGGTTTGGGTTTGACTGCGGGGTGTTGGGATCGTTTTCCATTTTTGAATGTAAAAGATGTTTGTTTGTGTGTGTAAATATGAGATGTAAAATATGTGATTTGTGTGTGTAAAAATGAGATGTATATATAGTTTTTATAGAAAAAAAGGTTTTTATTTTATTTTAAAAGTCCAACGGCTAGTTTTCGAATTCAACAGTCAAATGACCGTTCTGGGGCGTTATCCCAATGGCGTCTTCGAGTTGCGGTTGTCGTAGAACGGGGGGGGGGGGGGGGGGGGGGGGAGTGCCGCGTCTTCCTTGCTGAGTTGGCAGGACGCAGAGGGCTGTGTCCGTCGACACCCCTCAGCCTAACTTGTTTTGGATGAAGCCCATGATCCGGATCTCTCTCCTACGTGGCAGAATATTCACAAATCACACTGGCACATAATATTCTCATATGTTACAAATATGTGTGATTAAATTCTCATCAAATAAAACGTTACTCGATTAAAATTATAGTGAAATTGTATTTATTCTTAGCTTTTGTTCCTACTTATATTCCTACTCATGTTAAATTATGACATGTGGCTTAAAATATTATTAATTATGACATTTGTCACAAGTTCACATGGGTAGGAACAAGAAGTAGGAATAAATACAATTTTTGAAAATCATAATGAAAGATTTACAATTTCTAACCCTTATGTCATCTGTGGCCTTTTAAAGCCCAACACTTGTATTTTGTTACGAGTATCTTTGATAGCAACCAGTGAATAGAAGAACAATACCGATTTATTAAAAGTGTTTGGAAGATATCACTTCCATTAAGTAATTGGGAGTAGCGACTAGAACTTAGAAGACAGTTATATCAAGCTTTTGTCTCTTGAAGTGTCGTTAACGCCTGTTATCCAACTATTTGCATGCATTTTAAAATCCATATTTTTTCTCATTAATTTTGAAATATTTTAGATGATTCTTTGTACCCATATACGTCTCCTCCTATTTTTTGTGATTAGCTCCTCCAAAAATCTTTAGAGAAATTAGCAGAGAAATTAAAAGCTCATGAAATATGATATGACATGTGAATTATAGCGACGGGGAACTACTCAACAAGCAATTCCACCAATTTGCAATTTTTTTTTTTGGGCTAATAACATAAAAACCACTGTAGTTTAGCCAAAATTCGGTTTAAGCACTATATTTTTTTTGTTCTAAAAAAACCACCCATACTTTCAAAAAAATTCGTAAAAACCACTCACATTTTCAAAAAGATACATTGCGACCACTATAACAAATAAAAGTCAAAATTTTATGCTGCCAACTCGGAACACTTGTTACACTTGTCACATCCAAAATTAAGTTGATTCATTTGGATACCCTATGCATTCACAACATGGCCGAAAAGCTGCACTTACGAAGACCAAAATCACATGTAGCCAACTTTATGTATCATTTTCACGACAATGAAGTTCCAATATTTGCTTCAAATGTCAATAAGAAACTTTTCACATAATATTTTGAAGAAAATAATGCTTAAAAATTATAAAATAAAATGAACAGTGGTCAATATGAATTTTGTTGAAAGTATGGATGGTTTTAATGGAACAAAATAAAATATAGTGGTTAAACCAGAATTTTGGGCAAATTACAGTGGTTTTTATGTTATTAACCCTTTTTTTTTTTACATGATAGATAGTTCCTTCTGAATTTCTGATAAATTTCTGAAATATGACCACTTTGTGATTTAATTGATTATTTATGTCATTAACTCGTATACGAAATTTCATGGCTCTTTCTTAATTTTGAAAATATCTAGAAAACGATGGCTAGTGTAGACAAAATGAGATTTAGGGACTAAACAATCGTACAAATAAAAACTACCACTCACGTTCCCGGTAATCCACCGATAAATACCACCCACGGCCCCGGTTATTGTTTAGCGTAGGGACTAAGTGGCCTTCACTCATATATAAACCCCACAAAACCCCCCCACAAAAATCGTCTTACACCTTCTTCTCGAGTATCAGTAAAGGAAAGAAAAGATAGGCACAAAAAATTTCTACTCGCAAGCCTCCTCCCGTGGCCGCTTTCGGGAACCCCAACGGTACGTACGGATTTATCTTTGATTGCAGTTTTTAAGTTTATTATGCTAATAACTCCCTTCAAATGGTGAGTGGAGGAAATCACTTCTGTTTTGGATTTACTGCGTGATGTTCTTGATACCAAGTGATAGTGTGTTTTAGACTTATGGCAATATGAATACTTTTAGAAAAAAACAACGGTTTATCTGAAATCACTCAAGCTAGCATCTAGATTTCTTAATATCGGTTAAAATATAGTGAGCAAGGTTAGAAGCGGTTTGCTCCAGATCTTAATTCAATGAAACTATGTGTTACCTGTTTAATATCAAATTATTTGACATCTGTCGATGATATAAGGAAAAGTTATCTATCAGTGTTGATGATTTATCCGGCCGGACCCAAATTTGAGATATGAAAGTAATACCTAGTAAAAGCTTAGGCGTTGTCTGTTTATTGAATATGTCATATGAATCCAACTTGATGTGTTTTATATTGTTGCTGTCTTCTCCTCTTTTTGAATTCTGACGTGGGTTTACTTTTTTATGATGCAGAAACTTTATTCGCAGACAAGGGTTGACCTTGTGTATTGGTGGCTATCTCTTTTTATTTTCATACTCTTCTTCTAATTACCAATATTTTAACAAATAAATCACTAAATAAACACCACATTTTACTTGATATACCTTTATTCAAATTCAAATTTTCTTTTATTGGTTGAAATTGCATTATTTTTTCAGAAAAAATAGATAATAGTGGTTGGAAATAGTTTGATTTTTGTTAAAGGTTGAATATGAGGTGTATATTTAGCAATATATTAAATAATTCATTATTATTTCTTTTTTATCTCGAATGTAACTGTGTATGCTTGTTTGATCTTACTTTTTAAAAAGCCAGTGTCTATTTATATTTACGGTTTGTTTGGTGATCAGAACCCAAGTTTCCGATACGAATCGATGTTCAGGTAAGTGGGCATTAGGTTGTCATGGAGCTGTGTGCGGGTGCAAACGTGTGTGAATATTTCTGGAAGCAAAGATGTTTTATCATGTTACAAGACAATATGGCACCTGTTTTGGTTTTGGTTTTGGTTTTGGTTTTAATTTTGGATTTATTCAGCGAAACTCGTCAAAGATGGCCGACTCAACAACAAATGTTTTTCAAATCAAGCCGTTCGATAATTGTGACGGATGCAATCTCAAGGTCAAATTGGCAGTTCGTAAGTTTGATGGTGTCAATTTGGAGGCAACGGATCCCGAGAATGGTATATTCACCATCTCAACTAATGAGCACCCTGAAGCAATCAGGGCTGCACTTCAGCGAAAATTTAGTAAGAAAACTATAATTTTGTTACCAAAAAAGAAACCTCGTAATTCTAGTGTTCATCAGTCCCGTAGTTGTGTAGCGAGTCGTGAAGGGAGTGTTGATTTTAAAGGTATGACGGGAATGTTGATGACGTTGCCTCAAGCTGAAAGAATACAAAGTTTAGAGTGCAGACAAGATGTTTTGAGGGTGAAGTATTATGAGAGGCAGTCGGTTATCTCTACTGCTGTGGCTCATATTGAAGAAGATATGTCGGGTTTTGTACCACCGCCACGTGCTACTAAGCCATCGGCTCCACCTGTTCCTCTTACAACTGAAGATTATGCTTATGGGTATCCTGTCAGTGGGTCCTATGCTCGCTCTACCACTCCGGAAGATGATGATTATCCTGATTGCCGTTGTACCATCATGTGAGCTGATTTGTTTTGTAATATTGTTATTGTATCTTGTATTTTGATTTCGAGCCTTTGATTGTTTGCGTATGGCCCACCCATTGTAATTTTGTTTAAGTTTTTTGCTTTTATTTTATTTTTGTTTTGTGACTTAAGAGTTTTGTACCTAGGGTGTGACTTGTGAGCTATTTTGGGGATGTTAGGCCTCTTAACCCCCAGGGAATCAATAAATCTTATTTTTTTCATGCATTATTTCAGTATTTCTTCTCCAACCATTCAATTATTAATATTCTCTATTTACACGTATATGTTTGGTTTGACATGTTCGGAGTAAGATAATTGTTACAGAGCGAGAAAAATACCGTTTTTTGGATTGAATTCGAACAAACACGCCCTTAGCAATCTGTTTTGTTCAAATTATATACCATTATTAGATACAGTTTGTGACACATGTAATTGTAAACATGAAGCTAAGAGCTAAATAACAACCATAAGTATAAGAATGTCGTTGATGTATACCAGCCGTTTTTTCAGCATGATTAAAACAAGTAGTCACATGCTAATCCTTTATACGGTTCTTAATAATTTTCAGTCAGTAATGACATTCAGTAATTTAATTACTAGAAACGCATTCCCGCTTTTCATGCCATGTTGTCAGCACCACGACATGAAACTTCAGCATGCTCATTCACACATTGGTACATTTGAAAGGGATCATATCGTAATCAACCAAAGCTTCTCTAAACAACAGAGGCATTAATTCAATAACTTTCTCTGCAAAGCGATAACAGAAGCACACAACCATATATAAATAGACAGACATTATATTCTATCTAGTGTACTTATCTTTGAACCATACTTGTTAGTCCAAGTAAATTGTATACCTCCCATTTGAATGTCTGTAAGGTCCATATCGACAATAAATTGGTAAAAGCATTGTCCCATTTGGCAAAATACCGAACCAAATTATTGCACTAACTCATCACATATAGCATTAAAATCACCAAAAATAACATACTCCTTTAACCCATGATAAATACCATATAGGAGATAACTCTACAACCTCTTCTTTTTTATAAGTTCTTATTGCACATAAATGTAATAAATATAATGCGAGTTTTTGTAGCCACCCAGGCTCCCTCCACCGCCACAAAATACTAGTTACACATAACCCTCTCTTTAGATAAAAACTAAAAAACCACAAAATTGAAGTTTAAATTCCCCAGAAAGCACGAATAACAGCCAACTTTAATCGTGTCATCATAGTTTCTTGTACTCCAATTTACCTTTTAATCACCCAAACCACAAATATATGCTAGATCAGAGAAGTGACTTTTATTTTTTCTGATACGATCCATGAATATGGCTAAGTATAGTCGTTGGACGACATGTCTATCGATGGCCAATGTCGTTCGACTAGGCTGTGTCAGAGACACCAACAATCAATACTTAGTCTATATTCTATGTTTACTGCCAATATGTAATGTCGCATTATTAGATTTTTAACAGTTTGTCATATTTAGATTGCTTATAAATAGGTCGTTAGAAGTCTTTGTAACGTTAGTTATGTTATCAGACTTCTGATCCGTTGGAGACACTTCGTCCATAATTCGATAACATGTTTCCATATCATTAATAGATATTCTTTTAGCAAATCCTTTGTTCTTTGTATTTTTTGGGTAAATAGTTTTTCATATATTTCTACAGTGTCGTTTGATTGGTATGAAACCTTCGTCCAACATATATTAATTGACAAAACATTCATAACCGGTAAGATTGATATTTATGTTAACATGTCATGTTACTTATTTTTTGTTACCTTACATGTGAAAACCAATATCCACCCACTTCTATCGTACTACTAACATCAACTCCCAAATAATTATTCGATGAATTCTAGTCACCTCTACCAGATAAAAACATAGTGGAAACTCTAGAATAATTGTATGATCTTCCTATGGTTGTTGTGAAGTCGAGGAAGTGACATTCACAACATGCCTATGAAGGAACTACTACGATTTTCAATGTTGGTTCGACAGCTCCGCAACCTACCTCCCAATATTGTTGTGGCAGATATTGCGAAAGGGTATGTTTTTTCTATGATGATAATGTAATTAGCGACCTTATCAAGATCATTCATAATTTAAAGAGAAAATTACATGAATAGTCCTTGTGGTTTGGGGTAATTTACGCGTTTGGTTCCTAACTTTTTTTTTTTAACTTAGACTATCCCTATCATCTGTTTTTGCTGCACGCTTGGTCCTGTCAGATGTAAAAAGTCTAATTTGCCGTTAATGATCTCTCTCTCTCTCTCTCTCTCTCTCTCTATATATATATATATATATATATATATATATATATATATATATATATATATATATATATATATATATATATATATATATATATATATATATATATATATATATATATATATATAGATGAAGATTCAAATGAGAACAATTTCAATAATTATTGAAATTGAGAACGTGAGAACAAATATAAGCCACATATTTTTATAATAGGCCTCATCCGTCCCCTTCCACCACAACCACCACCAACCTTCTATGCCTCCACCACCTCCCCCATCCACCGCCAACCCATCTTACCCCACCTATTACCGCTCCACCTCACCCACCAGCACCCACCCCACCCTAACCCCCCCCCCCCCGCCCACCCAAAAAAAATTAATTTTTACCCACCCATTCCCGCTCTACCCCACCCACCAGCACCCACCCTACCCTACAACCCCACCCCGTCCACCAAAAAAATTTTAATTTTTTTTACCACCCACTACCGATCCACCACATCCACCAACACCCACCCTACCCTACCCCCCTACAAAAAAAATTAATTTCTTTACCACCCACTCCCGCTCCACCCCACCCCACCAACATCCTACCCTACCCCAACACATCCCACCCTACGCTACCCCCCCCTCCCCACAAAAAAAAAATTAATTTTTTTCCACCCACTCTCGCTCCACCTCACCCACAAGCACCCCACCCTACCCTACACCCCCTCCTCCCGGGCCCACAAAAATTTTTTAATATTTTTTACCAATCACTCCCTCCACCCCACCCACCAGCGCCCACCCTACCCTATCACCCCACCCCCGGCCACCAAAAATAATTTTATTCTTTTACCAGCCACTCATGCTCCACCCCATCCACCGGCACCCACCCCACCTTACCCTACCTCCTCCCCCCGACACGAAAAAATATTTAATTGTTTACCACCCACTCCCACTCCCACTCCACTCCACTCCACTCCACCCACCCTCCCTACCCTACCCGTCCCTACCCCACCCCTACCCTACGCTAACCCCCCTCCCCAGCTGCCCACCAAAAAAAATATTTTTTTACCACACACTCCCGCTCCACCCCACTTATCAGCACCCACCCTACTCTACCCACGCTACCCTACCTACACCATCCTACCTTACCCCCTCCCCCTCCCCCCGCCCACCAAATTTTTTTAATTTTATTTACCACCCACTCATGCTCCACCCCACCCATAAGCACCCATTCTACCCTACCCTACTACCCCCCTCGCCCACCAAATGTTTTTTTAATTTCTTTACCACATGCTTCCGCTCCACCCCACCCACCAGCACCCACCCCTACCCTATCCCAACCTAATCCTACCCTACGCCCCACCCACCAACACCCACCACCCTACTCACCCTACCAACCCCCGCCTACTAAATAATTTTTTTAATTTTTTTCCCACCCACTCCCGCTCCAGTTCACCCGCCAACACCCACCCATACTGTAACATACTGAGGGGGATTTTTCGTTTTGATTTTTGGAAATTGGGGTTAGACATGTCCGTTTGACCTCAAATTTGAAACACAAGTCCAATATGGCCTAAGATTTCATGCAAAAATGTTGGAACTGAAATACGACCCCTCGGGGGTACTGTAGCAAAATACGCATCTTTCGGGAAAAACTATAAAATGAGTTTATTGATGGTTATACATTTGTATGGCCTGTAGTTATGTTATATGAGACTCATAAGTCATAGAGTTAGTTGTAGCATGTATTTATTAAAAATATATATATACTACTTGTATAGATGGTGCTTCGAATACTGTTGAGCACGGAAAGGGGAAAGGAATACGTAAAGCTTAGAGATCTGTAGCTACATCAAGGTGAGTTTTATGAGGATTTTTCTAGTACATAGCAAAATGATATTTTCAGAAAAGTATGAGATTTCCATATGTTTTTAGATACTAAAGTTTGGAAACAGTTTTGAAAGTAGCTCCAAGAGCTAAGTGTTTAAAAGAGATTTTAAAGAAGTTCAGTTTTTAAAAGAAGTATAGTTTGTAAAGTTTTGAAAGAAGCTCCATATGAGAGCTAAAGATTTTGAAGTTAGTTTTAAAGTAATTTTCAAGAGTATGAGTCAAAGAGTTAAAGTTTTAGTTTATTACAAATTGTGTCCCATTTGACCAATTTGAGATGACATGAAGTAAGAATTAAAGAAAGAAAGAAGTATGAGCCAGTTGTCCGGACTAGGATCACCCACATAATCGGGGGATCAGAAGACACTACTGGGATGGTACCTCCCGTCGCGAAGTAGTTGTCTAGCTTAGCATACCCTTGTGCTTGAATTCGTTACAAGTCACGAAGGGGAGACAGAATGAGCAAACCGAGTGGGCAGATCTGTTCTGTTCCGCGAGGGGAGCTAGTTGAATGAATTAAATAACTTAATCCATAAGTTTTCAGTTGGTCATGAGTAAACGAGAAAGAAAGCATTTTTAAAGAATAAAACAGTTTTAAAGTAAGAAGCAGTTTTGAGAAAGAAAGTATTTTGAGTTTGAAAGAGAAAAGCAAAATGATTTAAGATTTGTATTGAAAGTAAGTTTTTAGCAGTTTATCAGTTTACTTGTTATTAACTCATGTTTTGAGCAGAAATATTTTGGGTCTAAAACCCATATTACTCACGAGACTTTATGTCTCACGTATTATTTTTTTTAAAATGCTATGTACGTAGGTGAGATGAACGGGAGCTGGAGTGGGACCAGTATGAAATACAGTAAGTTTAAATTATGGTTTTCAGTATCGAGTCTGTAATACCCTTTCAGAATAAAGTTTGTAAAATAAAAAAAAAAAAAAAATTTAAGTGGCTACTTTATAGTCACGAGTTGTAAAATATGTTTGAAATGTAAACTGTATTTGTATTTAAATATGGTTTGAGAAAGGGGTGTTACACATACCCTACCTTATCCTACCCCACCCAACCTTTTACATGTGAATGATAGGTTTTAATCACATGTGAATTATAAGGTTTAATCATATGTGAATAACAATGTTTAAACACATATGATTAAATACATATGATAGGAAAATTATTTAACAATATTATGAATATTTTTTGTTAAATTGTAATTGTTAAAACCTATAACTATCATGAAAAATTTTTGTTGATAATATATATTCGTGGATTTGATAAGTTTTTTGTCCAATCACATGTGATTAAACCTTGTTATTCATGTATGATTAAGCTATTCACATGTGGTTAAAGCATGTTATTTATATGTAAATATGTACATAATGAATTTTTTAAATAGTTTTTCTTATTATATGTATTTAATCATATGTGATTAAACATTGTTGATCACATATGATTAAGCTATTCACATGTGATAAAACCCTATTATTCACATATGATTAAAACATGTTATTCATATGTGAATATGCATATAACGAATTTTTTATTTTTTAATAATTTTTCTTATTATATGTATTCAATCACATGTGATTAAAACATGTTGTTCATATGTAAATATGTACATAACAATTTTTTTATTTTTTTATTATTTTTCTTATTATATGTATTCAATCACATGTGATTAAAACATGTTCTATTTCAGCATATTTACATGCGAATAACAAGTTATAATCACATGTGAGTAACATGTTTTAATCATATATGAAAAAATTATTAAGAAATAAAAAATTTGTTATGTGTATATTCACATATGGATAACATGTTTTAATCACATGTGAATAATAGAGTTTTATCACATGTGAATAGCTTAATCATATGTGATTAACAATGTTTAATCATATGTGATTAAATACATATAATAACAAAAAATTATTTAAAAATAAAAAATTTGTTATGTACATATTTACATATGAATAACATGTTTTAATCACATGTGATTAAATACATATAAAAAGAAAAATTAGTAAAAAATAAAAATTTGTTATGTACATATTTACATATGAATAACATGTTTTAATCACATGTTATTGAATACATATAATAAGAAAAAAAATTTAAAAAATACTATTTGAGCATATTCACATGCGAATAACAAGTTATAATCATATGTGAATAACATGGTCTAATTAAATGTGAGCAACATGTTTTAATCATATGTGAATAAATTATTAAGAAATAAAAAATTTGTTATGTGCATATTCACATGTGAATAAAAGGTTTTAATCACATGTGAATAATAGGGTTTTATCACATGTGAATAGCTTAATCATATGTGATCAATAATGTTTAATCACATGTGATTAAATACATATAATAAGAAATTTTATTTAAAAATAAAAAATTTGTTTATGTACATATTTACATATGAATAACATGTTTTAATCACATGTGAATAGCTTAACCATATGTGAATAACAATGTTTAATCACATGTGATTGAATACATATAATAAGAAAAATTATTAAAAAATAAAAAATTCTATTAGAGTATTTTTCACATATGTATAACAAGTTTTAATCACATGTGAATAGCATGTTCTAACTAGATGTGATTAACATGTTTTAATCATATGTGATTAAATATTATTATTCACATATGATTAAACTATTCACATGTGATTTAAATAAATTTTCTTTGAAGCATTTCATCGAACACCTTTAGTGCGTTGGTTGTTTTGTTCGTTTTATGACTTTCCAATACCATTTAAAGTACCATAGCTGAACAAATAGCTTCATAACATATACAATCAATAATCACAAAGTCTTATTTTCCATAAAAGAAATATCTGAGAACCAAAGTCAAAAAGAAACAATCCCTTGCAATGAGGCAAAAACAAGTTACAACTACCAACCTCAACGAGAATGCAGACTGAATGATAAAAATAATAAACCCAACCAAACAGAAACATGAAGATTGTTATTCTGAATGCCTTCCAACAAGGTCAAGTGGGGCATCAATGATGTTCCTTAACTTCAAAGATCCCATCAGGACCTGAAAAATGAACAGTAAATACTATTTAATCAATAAATCACACAATATAGTGGTTCATAACACCGTTTATCTATACATAGGTAGCACAAGCTTACCCCATGGAAACTCCTTGTTACGAATGTGCATGTATGGATACGCCTGCATAAATGACGGAACAGTAAAGATTATTTAATCAATAAATCAACCAATTCACTTTACTTCTAGTTGAATCCCGTTCAGAACTGATTGGAATTAGAACCGATACCTAAATCAGAACTAAATTGAAGAATATAAATAAGATCATTGATTTCTATTGTCAATCCTGAAATCGATCTGTTCAGGTTTGGTGATCATTCAGAACTGTTCAGGTTTGGAACACCATTCAGTTTTGATTGGAATGACAATACAAATCAATTGATGAACGAGAATTGCTTGCTCTAGGTTTCGTAAAGTTTCAATACAAATCAATGAATACTAGATTGAAAACAAGGAATTGATTGCAGGTACATAAAGTTTCAATAAAACTAACTGGTGCTCCAAATCTCGTTCATCAATGATTGTTTCAATACAAAATGGATCTGTTCAGAACGGTGAATTTCTAGTTTCAATACAAATCAATGAATACTAAATTCTCGTGAATTTATATTTATGAGAATTGATTGTTCTAGATTTCGTATCTATTGATGAACGAGAATTGATTGCAGGTTTTATGTTCATTGATGTGTATTGTCAATCCTGAAATCGCAAGTCAAGTCCTGAAATCCATGTTCCTAAAATCACAAGTGAGAACTAAGAAGACGACTTACCATTAGCGTGATCGACTGGTTCAATTGCAGGTTGTGTGTCTACTTCTCGCAAATCAGAACTAAGACAATGAAATAGCAAATCGATTGCAGGTTCAGTGTTTATAGCTCAATGATTGACCAGTTCTTTACCAATTCTTATGTGATTGTAGGTTCCTTATTGATCGGTTCTTAATTATAGTTAAGGTATGATTCCAAGTCGACAAAAAATGAACGTTGATTACTGTTGACGGGTCCATCCTTCAGATCGTCTTGAGAGAGAACGAGGATGAATGGCCAGTCGATTACTGTTGTCGTCTTATGTCACGAAGAAGAATCCGTCTTCATCCTGAAGCCTTTGGTTTTTTTGATGCCTAATAAAATAATCAATTTCACCAAGCGCTGCAAAATCGAGACCTTAATTCAAATGTTTTGGTACGATAATAGAAGTCAACTGGAAAATGTAAGATCGAGTATTGTAATAACAACTGGAAACAAAAGAACCAAGGTTCCAACAAAACTTGTAAAACATAAACCTAAAACGGCATCAAGATGCACGAGACGGACGATTCACTGCGAAATCTTTCGATTTACTTGGATCTCCGTCTCATCTTTCGATGCTTCGTCTTCAATCTCCTCATTCTCTTCTTCTTCCACTTAGCTCTCATGGCGACGCCGGCAGGTTTTCACAGTCGCACTGGTCATTGGAAGAAAGCGTTGCAGGTTTTCTCGCTAATGGAAATGGCAAAATTCCCCGTAATTTACTTGTATACAAAATTAAAATATAAAAAAAAATTCGCGGTGGTTGTGGTGGAAGGGGTCTGAATGTGGCTTTTTTTAATTAAGTGGTCTAAATTTGTTCTTATGTTCTCAGTTTAATAATTGTTCTCATTTTAACGTTCCTATATATATATATATATATATATATATATATATATATATATATATATATATATATATATATATATATATATATATATATATATATATATATATATATATATATATATATATATATATATATCAGTATCAAAACACCCTCAAATAAACCACCATCAGACACGTAATTGCAACCGCCAACCACGAATTCCATCAACATATTGGATTACGAATTCAGTATCCAACCACCAATCCAAGTCGCCCGTAGGGAACAAGAACATACACCTTGTGTATGGATATGTGTAGGTTGTGTGCTTTCAATCAAAAACAAGAGGAAGACACGAAAAGATTGATCAATTGAGAGAAATAGGCAACAGAGAAATTAATCGACCACCACCATCATCACTGCCGTCGACCACCACCTCCATCATCACAGAGAGATCAATTGTTTAGTTAAACATGTGGTCCCATCACCCTCACCTACCACTTCCATCGACCACCACCATTATCACCATTGCCTAGAAATAAAAAATCAAAAATAAAAACCCATCAATCATGTTCAGAAATCAAAACCAAAAATTAAATCGAACAGAGTAAGCTTCATCATTGAACGAATTGCTTCGATTTCAGCAGAGTAAGCTTATTTGGTGAACGAAGTGCTTCGATTTCAACAAGATCTATTTCTCCCTCTAATACCTCGATCGATGATGGCGTTTGGGAGAAGCCGAACAGAGTAAGCTTCATCGTTGAATGAAGGTAGCCACGATGGTGGTTTTATTTTTCCATTAAAGGTTGACGCCGCGATGTGGGAGGGGCACATTTATATGATTTGGGGATAGGCTAGGGTAATCAATGGGGGTTTACAACAACAGATAATGAGTACCGAAAGAAGAGAGAGAGAGAGAGAGATTATATGTGTGTGTATTTATATGATTGGGGATTAGTGAGATTTTTTTCTTTTTTTAATTAAAATAATAATAAATATTATAATAAAAAATAAAAAAAGAAATCATTGAGGGCAATAGACTTTTTACATCTGACAGAGACCAAGCGCGCAACAAAAACAGATAATAAGGACTGCCCAAGTTAAAAAAAAAGTTAGGGAGCAAGCACGTAAATTACCTCAAACCACAGGGGCCATTCGTGTAAATTACTCTATTTTAAACGACTTTCTATAGAGTGTGTGAATTTTTTGGATGTATGGTTTGCAAAGACAAAAACCAATATCATTCTTTATTTAAACGATTTTTAAGGAGGATGTGAATTTTTTGGATGTATGGTTTGCGTATACAAAAAGCAAGGAAGAGATGTAAAATTGTAGGAGTGGTAAATCCCTTGTACCAGATTTTGTTGAAGCGTTGCTACAAATCACAAAAGGTCTTTGATGTGTTTTGATGCAAAAATGGGAGGCAGTTAGTTATGCTTACAAGCAATCAAAAGACATGGAAACAAGATACACAACTCATGATTTGGAACTTGCGACTATTGTTTTGCTCTCAAGATTTGGAGACACTATTTGTACGAAACAAAATGCAAACTTTACACGAATCACATAAGTCTCTACTACATATTTACTCTGAAAGATATTAACATGTGACAAAGATGATTGATCAAACTTATAAATGATTACGACATCGAATAAATTAGAATGCTGAAAAAGCCAATAGCATAGTCGATGCCTTGAGTCAGAAAGTGCAAAAAAAAGTCAATCAAAGTATGATAAATGAGAATAAATAGAGATATATTCTTATTGAGCAAATGAAAATGCACAAGTGGGAGCGAGTCTTGTTGAAAAAACGAGAACATGATGTCAGAAAATAGACTTTGAAGAAAACATTCAAGAGACATATATGGGTTCCTGAATTCGGAGACAAAGAACTAGTATTAGATGACACTTACAAATCTAAGATTCTATTCATCCAAATATCACAAAGACATATGGAGACTTGAAAAGAATGTATTGGTGGCCAGCTATGGAGCCTTTTGTGGCCAGATATATATTCTTGATTGTGTAACGTGTGTATAGGTAAAATCCAAACACCAATTACCTTATGGGAAATCCAAGTCACTTCATGTAACGATCAAAAAGTAGGACGAGATTACCATGGATATTAGCATGGGGTTACCAAGGACCACTAAGGGTGCCATTTGGGCCATTGTTGAATGTTTGACCAAAAGCACATTTTTCTAGTAGAAGTTAGCTTAATTGTATGTGGACGAAGTAGTTAGATTGCACGGAGTACCTTCAACTATTATGTTAGATCCGGAGGCAAGGTTCACTTCAGAGTTTTGTAAATTGTTAAAAAAGAGTTGAGGATGGAATCCATTTGTGTACATGTTATCATCCTCATTCCTCAAACAGGGTTTTAAAGAAGAAAAATGTCCAAGCAATTGAAGGTCGATTAATAAAAATATTAAAATCAATATTTGTTGTAAACCAATACTTTTTTCCGAGTAACGTCTTTTTAAAATACGAGTTTTTTATGGTGTATAACTTAAAGGCCGATTATTTCATATAAAACATTAGATTTATTAATCCTGGTTGTTTTAACGATCTTAAATTTTATAATATGCTTAGCGTTTTAATAAAGAGCAAATTGCATAAAAGTCACTAACTTTTCCAATTTTCTCGATTTTGACACTGTATTTTTAGTTTTTGCAATTAAGTCATTATGTTTTCAGAAAATTGCAATTAAGTCATTATGTTTTCCAAAAAGTTGCGAAAATAACCATATGACAGGATGGCAACAGGTTACCAGGTCATATGGTCAAATTTGTAATTTTTCAGAAAACATAATGACTTAATAGCAAAAATAAAACATAGTGTCAAAATCGAAAAATCTGGAAAAGTTAGCAAATTTTATGCAATTTACCCTATGCAATTTATATAACTTAATCACTTTACATGCCTCGTACGTGTCCAAAAAAGTAAATTTGTTGTTACCTTGTTTTTCCGTTTAAAATAATCAATTTTATTTTCCTGAAAGTGGAATTTCAAAAAGATTTAGGATAAATGCATACGAAACCTTCTTTTACTTAAAAAAATTCTAGTTTAAACTCTTAATACTTTTTGTTTCATTGAAATTAAGTTTTTTTTTTTTGAAAATGAGTATACATTTTTTGTTTTATTGAAAACAAGTACTTTAATTTCGAATAAGACGGCGCCTTTCTTTATTTTTGAAATTCCATTTTTAGGATAATAAATTTGATTACTTTAAATGGAAAAACAATGTAACAACAAATTTATTTTTTTGAACACGTATGGGGCATGTAAAATGATTAAGTTATATAAATTGCATAGGGTAAATTGCATAAAATTCGCTAACTTTTCCAGATTTTTCGATTTTGACACTATGTTTTATTTTTGCTATTAAGTCATTATGTTTTCTGAAAAATTGTAAATTTGACCATATGACCTGGTAACCTGTTGCCATCCTGTCATATGGTCATTTTCGCAACTTTTTGGAAAACATAATGACTTAATTGCAATTTTCTGAAAACATAATGACTTAATTGCAAAAACTAAAAATACAGTGTCAAAATTGAGAAAATTGGAAAAGTCAATGACTTTTATGCAATTTACCCTTTAATAAAAGCTTGCATTTTTATAGGTTTTTATGAATGGCATGTTTCTAAAACATGATTTCATTTTATGTATGAATTTTAGGGCATGTTTGATACAAAAAAATAAAATCAGATAAATTGAATTGATTTCATCTCATTTATTTGTTCAATCCTGAGAATAATAAATGGAAAAATAGAACAATTACATTTATTCTGTTTGTTTAATTTTCTATTTTTAATTCACTTAAGTAAAATTAATTGGAAGATGATTATTCAGCATTTAATTAAAATTAATCAATATATTATATATTTGTTTTATAATATTATTTTATTTTATAATGTTTGTATTACATATCTGTTTTATAATATTAAATTATTTGTTATATATTTTTTTATTTTATTTTTATTTTTCAATTAGTTTAATTAGCTAGATATTTCAAATATCAACAATTTTTTCAGCTAGTATATCAAACATAAAATAAACCAATATTTTAAAATCTGGGTTTTTAGTTAATCTGTTATGGTGACTGGGTCACATGTCAAGTGGTCCAACTGTCGAGTCAACCCGATTTTCAGTATTTTCATACATTTTATATTTTCTAGCATAAATATATATTTATAATACAAAAACAATGCAGTTCCATCTTTTTGGTACTAAAAAAATATTTTGTCTAAGTTTCTATATTAAAATGTTACTAAATTTAATGAATCAATAGTAGACTAATTTTAGAAGTTTGAGCATTGAATACTTTAACACAATTTTTATTCCCAAATTCTACGTTTATGTTTCAATCGTCGGGTCAACCCGATTCTGGGTAATCGGTCCAACCGGATTTTTGAAAAACCCGACAAGTTCAATACGAGTCAAAACTAGATAAAAATCCGATCATAATTCACTCATTCTTTTCATCGCATCACAATTCAACTGATTTAACCGAAAGAATCAACATGAATTTTAAAGTCTCGAACTAAACAAATATAAATATACATAACAAAAGTTTGTTAACCTTATTAAGTTACAAATCATTATCCCATTATAAAATGATAAGTGGAGGTGAGCGAACACGTCGCCACCACCCATGAGTTCTAGAAGATTCTTCGCTCTCATATTAACATGTGCTTTATTCCTTGAACTTGTGTGCTTTATCCTTTAAACTTTGAAATGTTTGCAGAAATATTACCACTGATTTGCATTTTGTTTAATCACAAACAAATAAAAAATAGAAAAATAATCATTTTTTTATCCAAACAATTGAAATCTTTTAATTATTACATATTTATTGGTTTTCTTATTTTATATAAATGTTACATGAAATGATAACAAATGGTAGATTATTAAATTTAATGATTTAATCATTTAAATCACTGTAATTCCATTTAACGATAAAAACTTTAATTGGTTATAATATCAAATAATCCAAAGATATATCAAATAAGGGTTTTTATTTAGAGAAATTGTATTTGTTCCTACTTTTTATTCTTACTCATGTTTCTATCCATGTATAATTGTGACATGTGTCTTAAAATATTATTTATTTTATTAAATATGACACTTGTCACAATGAACATAAGTAGGAATAAAAAGTAGGAACAAATACAATTTCTCTTTTATTTATACAATCTTACTCTAATTTGTAATTACACTTCATCTTATTTTTGACTAATTTTGATTGGTTATTTTAGTCAAACATATATTTTCAAAGTCATTAAAAATTAATTACCGTTACATCGGAAACTAAACATTTATATAAAATAAGAAAACCAATAAATATGTAATAATTAAAAGATTTCAATTGTTTGGATAAAAAAAATGATTATTTTTCTATTTTTTATTTGTTTGTGATTAAACAAAATGCAAATCAGTGGTAATATTTCTGCAAACATTTCAAAGTTTAAAGGATAAAGCACACAAGTTCAAGGAATAAAGCACATGTTAATATGAGAGCGAAGAATCTTCTAGAACTCATGGGTGAAGGCTAAACTGAAATTCAATTTCATAGGTATACAAGAGACTTGGATGACAGATTACAGTAAGATAAACATTGAAGGTTGTTGGGACTCCACTGATTTCGAATTTGAAGGTGTTAATTCTCAAGGAAGATCTGGTGGGTTAATTAATATCTGGGATCCTAATATGTTCAAAAAAACTTCCGTGCTTAAATCTAGAAGTTACTTAATTCTAGTTGGTGAATGGTCTGGAATTGAAGGTAATACTATTCTTGCTAACATATACGGTCCACAATTGGTGACAGATAAAGCAAATCTATGGAGAGAACTAATGGAACTGATGTCCCAAATCGAAGGTTCGTGGCTCCTCTTTGGTGATTTTAACGCAGTACGATGTAGAGAAGAAAGGAAAAACTCGGTGTTTTGTCAAAGAACTTCCAATGACTTCAACAACTTCATACTTAATTCCAGCCTCCATGATTTTCGTATGGGAGGTTCGAAATTCACCTACTTCGGGCGACATGGACCAAAACTCAGCAAGCTAGATCGATTTCTAGCCTGTGAAAACTTCCTTCATAATCACCCCAATGCTTCAGTCACCGTCCACCCCAAAGAATTATCTGATCACTCACCAGTTGCATTAACTTCAGACGTCGCCGACTTTGGCCCCCCTCCTTTCAGACTTTTCAACTCTTGGCTACTAATTGATGGTATTGACGAGCTTGTAAAAGCTACATGGGAAAATTTTCGAGGATATGGCACTGCTGACAGACAATTTGCTGCAAAACTGAAGGCCACGAAGAATGCTATTAAGGCTTGGAGGAATGACAAATATAGACAGGAAAATGAAGAAATACAAAATATAAAAGCGCGTGTAGCCTTCATTGAGGAACAAGCAGAATTGCGTGCTCTCAATGAATCTGAGCTATCTGAAAGAAACAACGGAGCTGAGAAAATCATGGAATATGAAAGAAGAGCGGTAATGGATGTGAAACAAAAAGATAGAATCAGGTGGACAATAGATGGAGACGAAAATTCTAAATTCTTTCATGGATACGTCAACTGTAAATCCAGAAAAAGAAGAATTGTAGGGTTGAATATAAACAACAGGTGGACTACAAGTGCAGATGCCATCAAACGGGAGGCCTTTAAATTCTTCAGTACCAAATTCAAAGAAGACAGACCTTCAAGACCCAAACTCATCAACCCATTGATTAAGACACTTTCACAGGGAGACGTAACACATCTGGAATCCACAATTTCACAGGAAGAAGTCAGAACGGCGGTTTGGTCATGTGGAGGGGATCGCGCACCGGGACCCGACGGATTCACATTTAAGTTCCTCAAAAGATTCTGGGATATCATTGGTCCAGATATGATGAAGGTTATCAGACACTTTGAAGCTCATGGACGCATTGCTCCGGGTTGTAATTCATCCTTCATCACCTTAGCGGCTAAAATTAAAGACCCCACCCTTCTAAATGAATACCGCCCTATCAGCCTAATCGGAGCTTCCTATAAGATCATTGCAAAAGTCCTTGCAAATCGTCTAAAATCAGTAACTGGTAGTGTTATTGATGAAACTCAGTCAGCGTATGTGGAGGGAAGAAGTATATTGGACGGTCCATTGGTGATAAATGAACTCTATTCCTGGGCAAAATCGACAAGCAAGAAAGTGTTGATGTTCAAAGTCGATTTCGATAAGGCATTCGACTCCGTAAATTGGGAATTTCTGGACTCCATTCTTACTCAGATGCAGTTTGGGATCAAATGGAGAACATGGATTAAAGGATGCTTATCATCATCAAGGGCGTCGGTTCTAACCAATGGGTCACCTACGGATGAATTCGACATTGGCAAGGGAGTCCGTCAAGGTGACCCACTCTCTCCGTTTCTCTTTATCATTGCAATGGAGGGACTCAATGCTATTATGAGAACTGCTTGCAATAAAGGTATCATTCATGGTATCAAGATCACAAATGATGGACCCCTCTTATCTCACTTGTTTTACGCGGATGACGCAATATTTGTCGGTGAATGGTCACGAAATAACCTACAAAATCTAGCCCGAATCCTCCGATGCTACCATATAGCATCGGGATTGAAAGTAAACTTTCACAAGTCAAAGGTTTTTGGAATCGGGGTCCAGCAACATGAGACAATCAGTTGGGCTTCGTTATTGCGTTGTGAAGCCGGCACATTACCGTTCACATATCTCGGGGTACCTGTTGCTGCCAACATGAACCATATAAAAAATTGGCAGCCCATCATTAATCGCTTTAAATCCAAACTCTCTTCGTGGAAATCTAAAAGTCTCTCTTTTGGTGGACGACTTACACTTATTCAAGCGGTATTAGGTAATCTTCCTACCTATTATCTCTCCCTCTTCAAAGCTCCACAGGGTGTACTCAATGAATTAGAAAAAATTAGAAGAAGGTTTCTATGGGGTGACTGTGATAATAAAAAGAACATTAGATGGGTTTCATGGGATAAGATTGTAACTCCTAAGAACAAAGGTGGACTAGGAGTAGGCTCACTTCTCTCACTTAATTTGGCCTTAATGGCTAAATGGTGGTGGAGATACCGTTTGGATTACTCCTCACTATGGTCACAAGTCATCACAGCTGTACACAATCTAAAGAATAAACCGGCACATCAAATGTACAAGAAATCAATTTCTGGGGTTTGGAAAAATATAGCAGGTACCAAAGAAGACTTGGAGGCAAAAGGAATTCGACTAAAAGACATCATTCAAAAAACAGTTAATTCTGGAAATTCGACTCTATTTTGGATGGATGATTGGATAAATGGAGGCACATTAAAGGATCAATTCCCAACTCTCTATAATGTTGAATGCAAAAAAAGATGCACAGTGGCGGAACGAGTACTCCAAACAGGTTTTCAATGGGATTGGGCTTGTGACATAAATCATGCTGGGCTTTCATCAAACATGGCCCAACTCATAGGTATAGTCGGCCTATTTACCCCAGGAACATCTTGTGATAGCTGGAGGTGTGTGCTAGATTCGGGTGGAATATTTACAACAAAGGCGGTCCGGTATAAATTGAATGCTATGCAGATTATATACCCACAACACAAGATAAAGTGGATAAAAACAACCCCACTTAAAGTATTAACATTTATTTGGAGAGCAAGAATGGGACGAATTCCTTCATCAAGGGCTTTGAGCCAACGCGGAGTGTGCATGGAATCATTGAACTGTGGACATTGTGATATGGAGATGGAATGTGCTGACCATATTCTAACAAGATGAAGCTTTGCTAAAATCACAAGGGAATGGATTTTCAGGTGGATTGGAATAAATGAGATGGATTTCTACAATGTTGATGATTTGATACAATTTGTATACAATTGGGGAAACTGCAACAGGAGAAGGAAAATTCTGACACTTATCATCTATGGTATGATGTGGATGGTGTGGAAAGCAAGGAATGAAAGGGTATTCAACAATCGACGCATCTCTCCTACGATTGTGGCGGATAATATCAAATCAACGACATTCATCTGGTTAAAACATCGAGGAAAAAAGAAGGCGATGACATCGGTGGCCTGGAACACTTCACCTTTCTTATGTTTATGAATTGTAATTTTTTCAAAACTTTAATATTCTCCTGTATTATGCCGGCTAGCTACTTGCTAGTCTTGGCCTCTTTTTTTTTTTATATCATTTGCCGTTTCCAAAAAAAAAAATTACATTAATTATATCACTTTTCAAAGTCATTAAAAATGAATCCCTGTGTAATAAATGCGTCGAATTAATTATAGCTTAATAAATTATTGTTATTAAAAATACAAACTTGTTATAAATATAACAATTATAATCAAACAAGAAGTATGATTATAATCTATTTAAATTAAATTACATTCAAAGAAAAAAATTAGTTTCGATAATATTAATTTAACAGTGACAATTTCTAATATGTCGCAGTGTTAAATACTCATTTTGATATCAAAATTACAAAGTTTAACTTGATGATAGTTCAACAAAAAGTGTTGAACTTTAAAAGTCTAACAAGACAAAATTAGAAAATTTATGATCTTAATTTACAACATCAATATCTTATAGTAATAGTAACATTGAAGAGTAATGCTACTTAATTTCAGTGGAAGATTCGGGTCCCTTTTGTGAATTATGATGTCAACCCTTTAATAATAAATTTTAGTTTATTAATTATACTTTACAAAATATATACCGTAACTCCCACAATAACTCTTATTTTATTTTGTAAGTTTTCAAAATAAAATATTATTTAAAAAAATAATTTATGAAATAGATTTAGACTTGATTTATTTAATATTTTATTTTATAAGGTTTTAAAATAAAAAAAGTATTTTATTATACATGTTCAAAATAATTTATTTTAAAAAAATTAATCATTCTAGGTAAAAAGTAAAATTATAATGTAATGATTAGGGTGGACGGTATAACAGTAGGTTCAGACATTGGTTCGAAGGTGGCACCGCCGCGAGTTCAACGGCGTGGTAGTGGTGTGGTTTCAGGAACCCGCATTCGGTTGGAAGTGTGTGTATATAATGGGTTCAGGAACCCGTTTTCGGTTGAAAACAACGAAGGAAAAGATGGCAGCGGGTTGGAGGTGTGGAGGTTCACCGGCTTCAGCAGTGTGACCATTCCCTCCACTGCGGGTTCAGGCGGGTTTGACGGTGCCGCCACTCCCTCCACCGCGGGTTCCGGTTTCAAAAAGCTTTATACCGTCCACCCTTATAGTTAGACCATCTCCAATGAGAGTTTAATAAGAGTTCAATGGAATTAAATTAAATATAATATAGGAGAGAGAAATGATAGAGTTCAATCCCCATTTAACTTTACAAAGAATGATTTAATAAAATTATAGAAAACACTTTTAATAATCTCTTTCCTACTTGACACTTTATTAAACTCTTTTAGAGTTCAATGCATTGAATATGGTCTTATTTAATGAAAAAAATTTGTAACTATTAGGGGGTAAGTGTAGATATTGAACGAGCTATTATTAATGGGTCAATCTAGTTTTTTTTTTTTTTTTTTTTTTTTTTTTTTGGAAAAAGCAAATATGGATTAAAAAATGCTGAAAAACCAAACCGAGCAAGAGCTCAACCGGCCAGCAAAAGAGTACAAAAGTACAAAAGTACAATATAATCAACAATTAACAGTGAAACAAACCACCTATATTACAATCCAAGAAACCAAAATAACTATATATTAGCAAGCGGATTATTGCACCAACTCTCTCAGGAATGTTTCCTTTTATTGCTTCTCCTAGAGATCCATAAGAACACCGTAGATTGAATGGAGCCAAACACAGATTGGGCTGAGGATCTACGATTATGAAATACCAAATCGTTTCTAGATTTCCATATTTGCCAAAGGGTACCGTAACATATAATCGACAACAAACGATTTCTTTTCTGGCAGTTGCTCCAAGAAGATGCGAAATTTAGTACCTCAGCCGTGGAGGATGGCTCGAAGGTCCCCAGTTCACACCACATACTTGTGATAAAATCTCCAGCACCATGGGACAGTATATGCACTTACCCCTAATGATTACAATTTTTTTTCTTTATATAACTATGATCATTACACTATCATCTACTATACTATGAATTTTAAGACTAGAAAATCCGATACGAAATAATATTTTCATACATAACATAAAAGTCAATAATATGTACTATAATTACACAAAAACTAAATTTTATAACAAACATTAAGTACAATTAATGTAACGATGTTAAACATATTAGTTTTGAAACCTCTCTCAACGTGGCCTAGTGATTATCATATGGTATAAAAAGTTACATTTAAACTCAAGTTCCGTATGCTTCAACTTTAAAACGAATTGCTCTTCAAAAACAAAATTAATTTTGAATCTTCATTGTACAAAAGTGTTAAAATGCACCGCAATGACCGTAAAAGTTCCATATCAAAATTTAGGAAATATAGTTGTTGTGATTATTAGAAACTTACTAAAATGGTAAAAGTTCAAATCACTCACCGACCCCAGTAATTGTCCCGAATCAGCGTAGGGACCGAGTCATTCAATCCCCTATATATACCCCCTTAAATTTATCAGATCAGCACAAAACTTTCTATCGAGATCCTCCACCCTCACCCCTATATACACCCCAGATATGCACTAAACTTTCTATCGAGATCTTCCACCCGCCCGCTGCCTGCAAGCGTCTACGATCCCCCGAAAAGTAAGGATTTCTATATCTGATGAGTTAATTTGCTTGCGTTTATATCGCTTTCTCGAACTTCTGTGTATGTGGATTTAGATATGATTGCATTTTTAAGTCTATTATGCTAATAACACCTTGATATAGTGAGTGAAGGAACTTCATATAAGAAAACCATGTGAGAAACGAAAATCTTGGATTGTTTTGTTTGTTGATGCACCACTGATGATCTATCATATGAGGCAAGACCCACATTTGAGACCCGAATTGATGCGTTTCAAGCTATAGTGAGGAACGTTAGTGCTTAAGATCCCAAATCAGTAGACTTATCTGTTACTTGTAAAAGATCAGATTACTTGATATCTGATTTTTTTTTTTTTTTTTATCGAACATTGTTGATGATTCATGAGGCAAGACCCGATTTGGTGATTTGTTTGTTGATCATCGTGATATTTTAAGTATTAGATAGGTGTTGTCTGTTTTGTTGAATAAGCTGAAATCTGATGATGTTTTTATTTATTTATATGTATTCTAATGTGGATTTACTTTTACTGATGCAGAAACTTTATTTCCTTCTATTGCCGAATTAGGGCTGAGCTTCTTTTTCTGGTTTGAATATCTATTCTCTATTCCTTTTCAGCTCCAACATCAATTCTTTTTCATGATCTTCCTTTTATTTATTTTTTATTTAATTATTGTTCTATGTCATATATAATTAGGGAAGTGATTCTTCCACGGTTATTTTTTGTTAGTCCATAGAAATTTATAATAAATAGACAATTATACCCCCTCAACCCTCTTCTCCCTCTTTCATCCTTTTTCCTCTTTTAGCCTTCTTCGTCCTTCAGCCACATTCCGGTATAGAGTAATAGAGTAACTATTATACTCCTAATAATTGAGGGTCGAAACTTAATGTATACATGATTGTGGATATCATTCGGCATTTGTTCTCACAACTGGGTCCATTTGGATTCATATGCTCTAGCTTGGTCTGAATACCTAAGGCGGAGATTCTGTCATGTTTGGCTTTCGGTTCCGACATGGGTTCAGGCTCGATTGGCTTTGGGTCGTGCGCCTGGACAATGCATACATCATCAAGTCCCGCAAGAACTGACAACTCAATCTATGCATCTCTCTTTTATGCTCATAGATCCTATTCGTCGTTGAATAAAGAAATGGATTCTTGACGGATCTCCACGAATTCTTATACCCGAGAGAACATTGCCATCGTTGGAGAAGGGTGATGACGAGTACAAATCATATAGTCCTTATGTTAATCGTTATCAGGGATCATCCAAATCTCCCACATTCAACATCAACAATTAGGTTTTTACTGTCTTACATTTCAAGCCTGCAAGACTTGTTGTTTACTTTCAAATTGCTTTTGTGTATTCTATTGTCTTGCTCTTTACCAGAAGTAGGAAGGAGGCTGAAAGAGGAAGAAGGATTGCAGCGCCGATGGCTTACCGGCTGAAGAGTGCAACGCCAAAGGAGGAAGAAGAGTGTTGTGTTCATCGTGGTCTCTTGGAGGGTAAATGAGGGGCATATCTCTAAATTTAATGAGGGGCATAAATGTCTATTTAATATATATTCTGTGGACGAATAAAAACAAACCGTGGAAGAATCAGCTCCCATATAATTATGGACCTTTATTCATTTATTGCTCCTAACATGATTATGTGTAATCAATAGATTCAGCAAGGTTAGAGACATAATCGATTTCGCCTCAACATGGGGGAATTGCGTGATAAAGAGGAGACGATTAATTAGCATTGTTTATGGAACAATATGGTGGATTTGGAAGATAAGATGCGACAGGTTGTTTAAATCAACCTTCACTTCACCGGCGAAAAACAATTGATTACGTGAAAGCATTGGTGTTCAATTGGATTAAATTTAGAGGTTTGAAAAACCCCATCAAGTGGGAGGATTGGAATGCTTATCCGTTCTCAATAGCATAATATTGTAATCTTTTACTGTATTGTATGTTGCCTGCTTCTAGCCTCTGGTTAGATCTGGCTGTTTTCTTTTTTCCAATTTTATAAAATCTTTTCGCCTATTCCAAAACAAAAAGACCGTCTATTTATTTTACTGTTTTTTTTTTTAGTGGTTACAAGCCGAGGATTCATCAACAGGTGGTATTAATTAGATCTGTTTTATGATGTTTCATTATTATTTATTTGATGTAGCAGCAATAATCAGTTATATTATCTATGCTTCTTATTTTTTCTTCTAATTAACCATATATTATCTGTTTATCTATTTGTTTTTGCCCAATCGATTATTAGTATTACTTGTTTTCTAGTTTCCCAGGGAATATTGAATGATTAGATTATACTAAGTTTAACGGCCAGGTAAGTCAAACATAAGGTCATAGTATTGTCGTGGGGATATCTACCTCTTCTAATCTACCTCTTCTAATAAATCACTAATAGGAATGCCACGTGTCCTCTTCTTGCTCTTCCTCAACCTTATTTTCCCGCTCAATTCCTCTTCACTCCTAATTAATGTTGATTGCTGATTTTTTGGGAAATAAATGAATTGCAATCGGTTTATTACTTTTGGTAACCGTTTCCATTGTAACCGATTCATCAATTGAAGGATAGAGTTAGATCTCAATAAATCAGGAAGAATATGTACGAAATTATCCTTAAATTGATTGACTCTTCTTGATTCCTTTTCATATATATCTCTGTCTTCTCCCGTAACCACCACGCCATCGTATTCCATGGTTGAATCATCAAAATCAAGGTTGTATCTTCTAAAATCTTCAATTTTTGGATGTTATTCGCCAGAGGTACATACACGTTACTTACCTTATTATTGTTTTTTCGCAAAAGGTCAAGCTTACTAGAGCAGCAGAGGGTAGCATCGTTATAGTTGTCAAGTAAATTTCCTGAACTGAGCCTGGTGATTACTTTTGCCTGTTAATCTATTATGTGTTTGCTTGATATGATAAAGTGAATAGGAAATACTAATTTTATTATAGAGAATTGAGTAACATGTCAACCTCCAATCTCCCTTGTCTCTGCCCGACGATTGTGTTCGTTAGATTTAAAATTAAATCACAATTTGTTTAAATTTTAATATATCTAGATTATAAATCCTTACCACAAAATGCTCCATGCATGATGCCTTGCTCCGTTTGAGACAGAGGGCCCATTTAAGGTATGATGCGTCCTACCATTCCCAGTTCACTTTTAGGATGTGAATGGAAATGTTTGTTTTTTTAGTTTGGTTTACTATAGGATGTTATACCAAACAAATAAATGAAAGCATTTCCTTATTTCTTGTAGTTAGTCTGTTAAGCATAGTAATAAGACATGAAATTAAGGACATTATGGTAATTATTGGTTGACAGTATAGCAGATGGGATATCCAAGCTCATTTCTATTTTCTTGCTATAACATTTAAGAATTATAAAAGTAGATTGCTATTTCTTTGTATAATAGTTGTCTATGTATCTATGTATGTGAGTGTCTATATTTGACTCTATTAGGTGTGTATGTATGGTTGTGTGTGTATGTCGTCCTTATGTGTGTGAGTAAATTGTTCGGTGTGTGTTTTACAATTCTTTTTATTCATGTTCAATCAAAATTTGTAGTTAACAAATCTTTTTTTTTTTTTTTTTTTTTTTTGCATACAGTTATGGTAGGGTCAATCTACAATGGTTCTTTTGTATCATAAAATGCTAATGGAGACTTCTGACTTTTATTTGCTTTGTATATTAAAGTTTATTTAGCTTTTCCAGTAGTTTTGTTGTACAATATGATAAAAAAATTTAAATTTAATCAGATTCTTATTTAATTTTAGGTTGTTACTTCAAATATAATGATAGCATTTTTCAAATTAACGGTTTTAATATGGCTCAAACAACTAACATTTTCTAATATTATGTGTATACTAACGGTGAGATAAATAAAAATTAAAGGCATGTCCGTGAAAAGTAAACGTGATATAAATAATGATATATGCACAAAAACATTCGTATATGTGTATGAAGTACTAATAAAAAGGAAAATAGATCCAAAAAGGTTTCTTTGTTGTAGTGATGATTACGTTTCTTTGTGGGTTCTATATCTCCCGAAATCAAGTGATCAATTTTTTGATGTGAGTTCTATATCTTTCAATATTAAGAGATCAATTTTTCGTTTCTGTTATTATGTAACTTTTTTTATATATATTTCCAATTTTACGTATTAATCGTTGAGCATATTAAAATTAAGTTGGTATTTATATGCATATATTTATATTTTGCTATTTATTTTTCCTATTTATATTTTCCAACTGGTGTAGTTAAACGAATTTCCAGGTTTACCAAACTATAATTTACTTTTAAAAGGCGTTGTTTTGGTTATGTTACTAAAAAACATTGACCAGAAAATTGGTTTATATAATGAAATATACTTCAGGTGATATCACTTGATAGTCATGTTACTAAAGTAGTTGTTGTATCTAAAACAATATTGGACACCACACTTTTAATTCAAGATTGTCTTTGATAAAAGCATTCATTTCAAATTCCGAAGAACACAATTTCCACTTACAGCTTGTTTTGCTATGACCATGAATAAAAGTCAAGGGCAGTCATTGTCAAATGTTGGTTTGTTTCTAAGATAGCCAGTTTTCACACACATACAATTATATGTTGCTTAATATAGAGTTAAGAGTAGAGAATGGTTAAAATTATTAATTTTAGATAATGATGGTAGTCTCACCAATAAAACTTCCAATGTTGTATACAAAGAAGTATTTCGAATTTAAGTTAATAAACTAACTTTTTTGTATTTATGACATCATTTATTTATTAACTATAAATAGATAATTGTCCATTCAATTTTTTACTTGTGAATTATTCTTTTGTTTGTTTACTTATAACTCATTTATACTACCAACATCGTTAAATATATGCATCATTTGCTAATTCATAATTAGATATAAGTTATCAACCCGTGTTTAACACGGGCTTATAACCTAGTGTGTGTATATGTGTGTGTTATGGAAGCAGGAGGTGTTTTGTTTTCTTATACACGTCAATGGGGCGCGTGTTTTGGTTTTATTTTGGATTTATTCAGCAAAGATGGCCACGTCAGCAACATGTGATCTTCAAGTCATACCGTTCCATAACTGTAAAGGATGCATAGACAAGGTCAAAAGCGCACTTCGTAAGATTAATGACGTGGAGTTGACAGAAAAGGACCCTGAGATTGGGACATTTACCATCTCAACCCTTGTGAATCCTGAAGTAATTAGGGCTGCTCTTCAGAAAAGATTCCGTAAGAAAACAATTATTCTGTTGCCAGGCCCGCCGCCACCAACTACGGAACCGTCGGCTCCACCGATGCCAACTACTGAAGGTTACTATGTTATCGGGTATCCTGTTGATTCTTACTACTTTGGAAGATGATTTATCCTGATTGGTGTTGTAATTTTTCTATGGAGCCTTTTTTATATGGCCGACGCGTTTTAGTTTTATTTTTTTTCCGAATGTATACTTGTGAAGTGATTTAGAATATGTATCAGTGTGAGAGCCATGTGGCCTGTGGGGTTAGGCCTGTTAACCCCGAGAAATAATAATATTTTTGTTTTTTTATATGCACAATATTAAAGTTTCATTTAATTTATCGTCTCTATAAATCCCTTCGGTTGGATTTGTGTTTTGTTTTCTATCAACTTTTTCTCAACATAAATTACTAGATGACAGTATATCAATTTTTTGAATGGTTTAAAAACCTGAACAATTTAGGTACTTTTAATGAAATTACATCGAAAACATATTGTTTGGTTATGTTATTTGAATGGTTATATTGAATGATAAAAATGATTAGTGACATTGAGATGATTTCAAAAGTAAACTAAACCAAGTTGTTATTTATATATACCGCATGAATAATTTCTTTAATTTACAGTAAACAATCAATCTGGGTTTTAATGATGACCGCTGTATATATTAATATATTAATACTAGCCAACCGCGTCAACAGTTTACAAGTTTTTGGGTTCACGATTTCTAAAACATTTAATATTAATAAGTTAATAACAGAATATATTAATAGATACAAATAATCAACCTAAAAATAAAGTGAACTTTAGTAATTTAATGTGTTTGCATGCGAAAACAAAACACAGTGCAATCACTTCGTGAATTTTACCAATTAGGAAGAACTTAAACCTTAAAATCAGGTCCATTATACCCTTGATATTTGGTAGATTTCAACAATTTTTCTCCCTCAAAATATAGTCCAACTATTTGCCAAGTTTAACTTTCATAAAGTTCGCCGTATTGATACAAGTTTAAGCAATATAAGGTATAACCAAATCAAACCTAAGTTCTAATTAAACTCTCAAAAACCACTATACAAATATATGATCTTTAATGGAACCAAATTTAAAATCAAGCTACAAATATAAAACATAAGCTTTTATAATGCCCGAAAACTATAAGTATTATCAACTCTTGGAGTCCTTGAGCTTGAAGTTTTCCCATGATATGTCTTGCGAACCTCATTCTATGTTGTGAACCCCATTCATAGTCATTGCATTCTATTTGACACTCATTCAAACAACTAGAAGTATCAACAGAAGCATAACTTTTGCCACATGGCACTCATTCAAACAAGTGGATAGCCTTTTGATCATGCAATTTTCTCCACCTACAGTGCTCATAGTTTGGTAGTGGATTAGTGGGCTGTTTCTGCAGCTACCATTCATCCATTGACAGCCCTTACCAGCCTTCCTCATGCCTCGTCAGCCCCTAGCCCCTACCAACCCTCCCCATGCTTCTTCAAATACAACCTCACAACATCACATCACAACCTAATCCAAAGACGACACCTCTAAACAAGTTCATAAGCTCAACTTTCATGTCGAATCAACATCTCCCACTCCTTGTAATTACTTACAGGCTTTCAAAGATCCCAACTGACTCAATGCAACGAAAGAGGAATATTTAGGGGGTATTTGGGAGTGCTTATAAAATCAGCTTATTGACTTTTTGATTTTTTGGAAAAGTCAATAAGCTATAAGTAAGGTCAATAAGCAGTTTTTAACAAGTAAGGGCCTCCTTACTTATAACTTATGACTTTTCTAAAAAGTCAATAAGCTGATTTTATAAGCACTCCCAAACACCCCCTTAGTTCTTATCTCTAACAAGACTTGGCTGTTTGTACCCCACCCTCTAGAGGCTAATGTTATTAATTGAATTTGGCTATTAAAAAAAAACTCAATGTAGATGACACATTATCTCAGTATAAGGCTCAGCTTGTTACCAACGGTCGTAGTCAATGACCATATATTGATTGTGATGAGACCTTCAATCCAATGGTCAAATTAGCCACCATTCACAATATTCTCAATATTGCTATTACTCAGCAGTGGTCCATTCAATGGCTTGATTTGAAGAATGTGTTTTTGCACATCCACCTCCAAGAACTGGTATATATGCAGCAACCCCCTAGATTTTGATATGCCTTTTGGCCTAATCATGCATGTTTTCTCCGGTAGGCTAAAACACGCTACCCGTGTCTAGTTTCGCCGTTTTCTATGTTTATTTCTCGCATTGGTTTCACTCGTTATCGTTGTGACTCATCTTTATTTATTTATCATCATTGTCCTCACACAACCTACTTGCTTCTATATGTGGAAGTTATTGTTTTAATAGGGTCATCTCCCGAGATTCTGGATACTATAATCTCTACGTTGGGCATCGATTCTCCATGTCTGATATTAGAGATTTGGACTACTTGTTGGGCATTGTTGTCACTAGGAATTCACAGGGGATGTTTTTGTCTCTACAGAAATATGCTCAGGAGATACTTAAGCGCGCCTGTATGCATAATTGCAAATCGGTTTGCACCCAGCTGATTAATTGGCTAAGATTGACGGCTTCGATCCTTCAGTTGAAACCCCCGCTTTGTCTCAATATCCAGATATTTTTAGTCTCCCCTCCACTCTTTTCCTCGATCTCAGATCCAGCTTGAACGTCCGACGTTGTGGGGTCATCCCTTGCTAAAACAAATGTGGTATGTGTAAGATATTTGTGGAATCTAATATTGTGATACCGGCTCTCATACCATGTAAGATATATGTAGAGTCTAATATTGTCTCTCTAAAAGAGCTACTATGGAATAAGGGGAAACTTTACATATATATAGACACTTATAAGACTGTGTCATACCAATGTAAGATACACTAACGGTATGTCGCTAAAATCCGTCAATGAAAGTCTTTTATGTTGTGTCAACTCTTTAACGGCCATCTGCCTCTTTTTGGGAATGGTTTGTCCGGTTGATATGATATTCAAGGTATTGTGTTAGCCCGAAGTTTTTATCAAGTCACCACGTGGACTTGTAGAATTCATCCAAGTTGTCCAAGAAAGAAATATGAATTTATAGTTTGATAATCATCCACCATAAATTCTAAAATTAGAAACCGTTGTTGGGTTTTTATATAATAATATGATAATAAAGAATGCTTCACATCACAAAAGAAACAAAACATATCATAGCAAACATCGAATATTAATCTAAAACATTTACATAACCATATTGAGTGTTTTAATTTGAAACGTGATTGTACAAACGTGACGAAAATAAGCTAACATGCCAAAATAATCATATAAAAATGTTGAAAAGTCCAAGGACTTTTTCTTACTTTTTAAGAAAACTTAAATCTAGCAAATTATTGCCCGGAAAACAAACCCCATAACACGTGTTCAAATCCAAATTGCATCTACTGCTTTCATCGATAGCAATGTCGTCCGATTAACCTTGGGCTCCAATCCATTTTTGCATATAAATTAAGTTTGCACCTGTGCTGTGGCCTAGTGACCAGAAATTCTCAAGTAGCTCAACATTCTCTTTGGAAAGCCTCCTGCAATCCTCCTACGACTGCCGTCAAGTACCCCAAGAGTAAGCATCTATATATATCTTGATCGGTTTTTATATTGCTTTCTTGAATTTTGTTGTTTGTTTATTTAGATATGTCATGACGGCTGTATTTAAGTTTTATTAAGCTAATAACAGTGAAGCACCTTCCATAGTGAGTTAAGGAACCTCATTTTTGTTTTCGAATTACTCTCTAATTTTCTTGATACCAATATGTTGACTTTTCGCTTACATGAATACTTTTTGAAGAAAACAATGGTCTCTACTTTCTATATTCTATAACAAGTTGTAGCTAGTGTGATCAATATCTTACTTTTTTTTTTTTATGAAAAACATGTCTGAGAAATGAAATAATCGATTGTTTTGTTTATTGATGCACTGCTGATGATGTAACCATAGTTAGAACTGGTTTACTTAAGATGCGAATTCATTACACTAGTGTATTGCTTGCTTAATAGTAGATTACTTGATATCCGATTTTCTTTAAGAATGCCAAGGAAACCATTCTTTTAACAAAAATTCGTGGTTTGATCATCCATCATTTTTGATGATTCATGGCTGAACTCCAATTTGAGATCTGAATTCCCGATCTTTTAAGTAAATATTTCGTAAGCCTAGTTGTTGTTTGTTTGTCGAATAGTTTACAGTTGAATGGGATCCCAATTCCCACGTGCTGATATAATATATATCACTGCATTTATTACTCTTTTGCTATTGGCTAAAAAATGGATATTTCACGCGACCAAAAGATCATCTCCTAGTCTCCTTTGACTCGGAACTTCCTCAGTCTTCCCCCCTTTTTCATCGTTAAATTCTAAACCCGGATTTTGCATCTGATTTTTTCGATTGCCTTTTAGAATAGTGCTAATTTCTGATCGTCCATTTATCTATCTTTTTATTCAGTTATTGCCCTATGGCTAATTTTAATTATGGATCTTAATTTATTCAATTATTTTGTACATATCATCCAGCAATCATAAAACATGCCTCCCTCAACAACAACAACTGTTCTTCAAGTCGTCCCCTTCGATAACTGTGAAGGATGCATACACAGGATCAAAAAGGCACTTCGTAAACATATTGGGGTCGGGTTAATTGAAATGGCACCTGATTCTGGGGAATTCACCATCTCGACTGTTAAGCATCCTGAAGTAATCAAGAACGCACTACAGCGAAAATTTCGTTGGAGAACTATAACTTTGTTGCCGGAAAGCGACCGTCCTGATGAAAATGTACCACCACCAACAACTACCGAGCCGTCGGCTCCACCGATGCCTGCACCTGAAGGTTGTGTTTACGGGTATCCAATTGGCTTCCATGACTCTCGCTACTTCAGAAGATGATTATCAGATTCCTGTTGAACCCGGCCGTTTTACTTCTACCTTTTTCATTGTATGCTTGCGATATAGAAGATATATCGTGAGCTGTTAAGAAAAGAAAAGAAAAAAAAAAAAAAAAAAAAAAAAACATATAGTGTGAGACATGTGCCGTTCCATAAAAAATGGAAAAAAAAATTATAGTGTGACTGTGTGAGATAGGTGGGATTAGGCATGTTAAATCCCATAGAACTAATACATCTTATACATAGAATAATCCATCCATTTAACTTATTTTCTCTATGATATGAAATCTTTCTACAATATGCCTACTAAAATTCCGGTTTTATTATTATTTTTTACATCAAAACCCAAATTTGGTTGTTAATCGCTATCATAATAATTTGATTGAATGGATAAGATTGATTCCTGACTAATACTATGTACTATAAACATCTTAGGTACAATCAAATGATTTATTTTAACAAATGTATGAAACAAGTAAGATCTTATTTAGAATAGTATTATTTGAAAAGGAGGTGTTCTATTTTAATAATTTTAGAACGAAACAAGTTAAATTTTATCTAGAATTGCATGTCTAAAAGTCTTGGTCTATGTGGTCATCTAAATCAACATCGTGACATTGATGGAACATAATTTTGCTTTAAACTTTATTTTTTATTTAGAATTGCATGTCTATAAGTCTTGGTCAATGTGGTAATCCAAATCAACATGGTGACATTGATGGAACATAATTTTGCTATCAACTTTGTTTACCTTTTAAATTATCATAGATACATTGTGCATATGTATATGAGAGTTTCTAGTGGAATGACTCCTTGACCCATTTAACACGCACAATATTTTTTTCTCGATTTAATTTATATTCTGTCGATATCTCCTATAATTTTATCTAAATATTTGTTCTCTTTGTATGGCCGGTGTAACTATATGACGATAAACTCATCTAAAAGGATAATGACTTATGAGAGTAACAAACTTTTACAATATTTTAGTTATCATCTTTTTGCACATTTTACCATTAAATTTACATAAGGTGTTGAAAAAAGGCCAATATGACTGGCAATTGAAGGTTTTCCTGACTTGTAGCGACTTCGTTGGCGACTTTTCATCTTTGATAATCTTTTCCTCTTTGACCATATTCTTCTTCGACAACCTTCCATCTACGGTCAAACCCCCAAAAAACTAACCCGCAAACTTGAATCGGAGAAATAAGGGCACATTTTTTTCCCAAAATACCTCACTTGTAGATTCAAACTCTTCCTCAAATATGCTTTCAATTCAGTCGACAATGACAGATGTATCATCTGTCGGTTCCCTTTCATAAAGTGAACCTTGTACAATCATTGTCACTTATTTATTCTGGATTCTTAGGTAAATAGTTCCGGAAGAAAGAAACTCTCGACCATCATGAAAATTGCAGGGGATGTCCTTGTAAGTGCATCCTCTATAGATGAAAATGGTTTTGTTGATTGCTTAGTTTTTCTCGAAAATCCCTCAAAGAGTCAACATGTAAACATCACTAATCATATTAAACATATACAAGATTTTTAGTTCCCAAAACCTACCCAAATTAGCAAAATCACACAAGAATATGAAGATTGATGGTTGTCAGTTTGATTTCCATCTCGATGTATAAACCAGAAATGGTAATGTTAAGATTGATGGTTTGGTTTTAAGAACGAAATCACACAAGATTATGAAAATAATTGTTTTCAGGGTACTATCTCTCATGGAATTCACATTCGTCCTTTTTCTATTGATCGTCTCATGTCATATTATGATGCTGACTGGGCAGATTGTCTGAAGACTTGTTAGTCCACTTCTGGTTCTATATATATCCCGATAACAATCTTTTCTCTTAGTCCCCAAAGCACCAACATGTCGTTTCTTATTTTAGTACTGAAGCCGAGTACCGGGAGGTGGCTAATGTTGTAGGTGAAGCTTCTTGGCTTCAAAGTATCCTTTTTGAACTATATTGTCCTCTATCTCGTGCTACTGTTGTCTTTTGTGATAACGTTAGTGTCCTGTGCCTTGCTTCAAACCTAGTTCTGTAACACCCCAATTTTTACACAATTTTTTTTTTTAAACTTATATTACAACATTTAATTATACAAACCATTTAAGTTTTTTTTTTACAAACGGGGTATCACAAATTTGAATCATAACCATAGTCCAAACCTGTTTATTTTACATTTTTAGCAACAGAAGCTACGGTCCCACACCCGACTCTTCTAACGTCCTTCCTGCTTACCTGAGTACATAGCATTTTAAAAAAAAAAATACGTGAGACATAATGTCTCGTGAGTATTAAGGGTTTAGACCCAAAACAGTTTTCCAATAATAATTTTACTCTTTAAATTCTTTTCCAAAATTTTATTTCCTATGAGCGCACCCATAGGTATTCCTTATTTTGTGATGGTACATTCCTACGAGCGCACCCGTAGGTTTTATACGAGACGCACCCGTATAACTACTTCCCCAATAGTATGAAACGAATTCATCTATCAAGGTAAGACAACTACTTCGCGACGGGAGGTACCATCCCAGTAGTGTCTTATTGCCACCCCTACCGCTGCAGGCAGTGGTCTTTATCCGGATACTAAGCAACTTGTCATCATGGGCCAATCACATTATTAGTTCACTGTATTTCTGATTTTCTTTCTTTACACATTCAAATCATATTTTTCATAAAATACTTTTAAAGTCATAAAACCATTTTGACTCCAAAACATTTTAAATAAAATTCATTTTTGCTATGTACCCGAAAATCCACATAACACTCACATCGAGTTACCTAGGAGTTATTTAGCTTCTTGAACTCCTTTTCCTTTCACTTGGTTATTCGTATTTGAACCACCACCTATTATTTGAAAAATATACATTTATATTCAATTCATATATATATAACAATTAATTTTACAGTACAAGAGTGCCATACTATGCAACTACTGATTATAATTAGGCTACAACGCCCATTACAATAACTTTCTTTAATTTGTAAATTTTCCCGAAATACGCGTATTTTACTACAGTACCCTCGGGAAGTCGTATTTCGGTTCCGACAATTTTCTACAAAGTTTTGGGCCATAATAAACCTATGTTTAAAATTTGGGATCAAACGGACAAATATTGGTCAAAATCTAAAAACTCAAAATCTCTGCATGGTCTGCTGGCGCCGCCTCGCGACGAGACCAAGGGTGTGGTCGCGACTCGAAGGCTGCTAGCTTCGCGACTCGAAGGCTGCTAGCTTCACGACTCGACCAAGGGGGTCGTCGCGTCGCGATCGCTGCTGGTACAGACCAGAATGTCCGATTTTTGTGCTGTAAATCCCATTTTCCCATATTAAGCTCTTTATGACTTACTTAATCGTTTTAGACTCATTCCAGGACCAAAACTCATCTTTTAAACAAGTCTTTTAACCTTGGAATCACTGATTCCACCCAAATTCCACAAAAACCCGTTTTTGACATTTTTGGCCCAAAAATCCAAATTACCATTTTATAATTGTTTCTACTGGTTTATTTTGATCGATATAACCTCTGGAACTTATTATAAATCATTAGAATCAATTTGATCACAAGAACTCACAATCTAGAGTTCTTGATCAAAATCATCATTTCTTGATTTTCAACATATTCCTTGGTTAGAACATGTCTATTTGATGATTTTGAACAAGATGATTCTATTAAGAACATGAATTCTGGAAAATCAGAAGTTGGGACTCAACTCCCGTTCCAGATTTTGAGCTTAAATCATAATATGTTTACCTCTCAAGGCTTGGAATCACCAATTCCAAGGTATGAACTTCAATTCTAGTAAGAGGTTCCAAGCTTCTTCTTCTCTCGTGCTCTCCCTCTCGTTCTCTCTAGCTCTCTCTGGACACTTCTACTGGGTTCTCACATTATGGGGGAAATAACTCTCCTTTAGATTTATATAATTAATATTTATAAACATTTGTATTTTAGTCCCTAGCCTTCCAACTATTTCACAAAGATGGTCCTAAGCTCATAATCTCACAATTTAAGTTTCATTAATTACCAACTTAACATTTCCTTGACAATTTGGTCATTTTCATGTCAAATGACCATTTTGCCCTTTTTGGTCAAATTTCACTATGGCACCATATTTGAAATTTTATTACACATAATTATTTAACATTTTATTACAAAATTTTTTTTCCACGGGTTCTTACAAGTTCAATACCAACACACCAAACATGTGAAATTGATTTACATTTTGTTGGGGCACGTGTTGTCATTGGTCATGTGTATGTCTTGCATGTGCCATCCACATATCCATTTGTAGATATTTTACGAATGGACTTCCTAAAAAGTTTTGAGTATTTGGGAACCTCGTGCTCCAATTCAGGAGTATGTTAGCATATTATTGTATATATTTCCCTTTATTTGCATTTTATAGTGTACAATCTCTTCTGTAATTGTTGTATCTATATATTGATATCTAATTCAATTCAAACCCTAATAGGGTTTCCATGTGTCAAACAGTCCAAAATTTTGAAGAGTCTTGCGTTTTCAACCATATGAGTGGAATATAGGTTAAAACTAGAACTTGCAACTTGCAAGGAGCTTATCTAGTTGAAGAACTTCATCGAAGTTAGGCATGAAACAAGAAGACTACATTCTTCACTATGACAATCTGAGTTCAATTCATGTCATAAAGAATCTGGTACTTCACAGTAGGACAAAACATATCCAAATGAGATATCATTTCATCATAAACTTGATTGGTGATGGTACGTTGTCCTTGAGGAAGATCCTTAGTCTGTTTACCGAAGTGGTAACAGTAAAGACTTTGAAGTTGTGTTCCACTTCAGTTCGCCTTTTAGATTGATGAGAAGGCAACGATCTAGAGAGAGAAGGTTGCATAGTTTTGGATTTATGAGATGTACATGCACTAGAAGCGGTTGGTTTGTTAATTACCTTTCAAATAAGATGTTGTTGAGTCTTGGAGTCTGGTTGCTTCTGGACTTGATCGTTGCTATTGCGACCAAGCATAGGCCCTGCTCATATTTCATGTAATAGTAGGACCAAATAGTATGTAGTTGATAGAGTTGAACTGAATGGGAAATTTACCATCTCAATCCTTAAGCATCCTGAACTAATCATGGTTGCACTACAGGTCTACAACTATATTTTCTTAAGTAGCCTATTTATTTTGCCGCCAGAAATATTGAAATGTTAGTTTTGGACCACCGGCATGAACTCCTGATTGATTGGTTTCACCGATGCCTACAAGCGAATAATTTTATTGGGTATCCAATTGGCTCTTACTATTTCGGTAGATGATTATCCAGACATGTTTGTTATATCTATTATATAAAGCTTTATGCCTTTTGATTGTTTCCCTGCGGTCTATGCGCTTTTAATTTTTTTCTTAAGTTTTAACTTTTTCATTGCATACTTGTAAGTTGTAATTAACTAGGATTTGCACCATGCGCATTGCAGTGGAGACTCTGTATTCATTTGAAAAACACAATCTATCAAGTATATAGGAAAATATGCAAAAAATTAAGAAAATTTTAATTTGTAGAAACAAAAAACTCTTAAAAACATATATACATACAAATATGTAAAACAAGTATTTTATAGAAATTGATTCTTAAAAAACTAAGTCGTAAAATAAGATGTAAAAAAAGCTGAAAATTAAATAGTATTAATGAAACCAAGTTCTTGAATCATATGAGGAAAATTTTAAATCTTTGGCAAAATGGTAAGGAAAAAAAATTAGGTTTGTAAAGGAAATATAATTTAGGCTAAAACCGTAAAAAGAAAAAGGAAATAGAAAAATTATGGGGTGAACAAATAAGATATTACTAAAGTTGAGAGTTAATATAAAAACTCTAATGGGCAAAATTGTAAGAAAAAATGTTTGTAAATTTTCATTTATAAATAATATACATAGCTAAGCAATAGTTAAGTTACATAAAGACGTTGGGCAAACGGGCAACAAGCTGCGCCGCTAGCCCTTTTTGAATGGCAAAGCCGATACGCTTAAAAACAAAATTTGTATATCTAGGTGACATGATGTTACTATGCATAACCCGTTGAACTCTGTTGAGTAGCTCCACCGCTTCAGATGCGAGAAAACCAAAGGTATCAAAAGCGAAAGGGATAAACACATGTTGATTCTCCAGACATGCCTTTTCGTGTTTATCCACTTTGCATGCAGCTGCTTTCAAAGCCGCTTGCCCCCTTGTGAAACCTCCACTCCTCAAGTTTACAAGAGGGGAAACCCCGGTAAGGTCCACACATGCATGTTTACCTCCCATCCATCCAAAAACCAAAATGTCAGCAGGCCTTAGGGTAGATCTACCGTCAGACGGGTCAGTCAAAAAGTTAACAGGGGCTTCTTTTCGAACCGAAATCCCGGCACGTCGGCAGACGTCAAAAAGAACATCCCTAACCATATCATGTCGGTACTTGAAACCTGGGAGCTCCCGACAATGAACAGCATGATCCCCAAAAGAGTCCAAGCACGCCTTCTTACAAACCGGACATATCTCGTCGACCGGAAAAAGAGGAATCATAAGGCGGTAAAGGAAATATAAATTAGGCTAAAAGTGTAAGAAAAAAAAAAGAAGTCAAGAAGGTGAATAAGTAAGATATTACTAAAGTTGAAAATTTAATATGAAAATTCTAATTGACAAAATTGTAAGAAAAAAAAAATAGGTTTATAAAAAATAAAACTTATACTAAAATTATAAAAAAAAAAACATATATATAAGATGAACAAATAAGATGTTATCAAAATTAAGAAGCAAAAATAAAAAAATTCAATTATTTTATTAGTAAAAAACATATTTGGGTAATTGTTCGCTTACATTGCATATAGTGTGAATTGTGCATCAGGTGGGGTTAGGGCTGTTAAACCCCCATTAAAAGTTAAAACTAACAAATCTAATTTTTGATACAGAGTAATCCATCCATCTAATTTATGCTTATGAATTCTTTCTGTTGGATGTCATTCCTTTTGTCATAATTAGAGAAAATAAAAAGAAATCCAAATATGTTACGTTTGTTAATTCCTATCACTGTAATCGACGCCATTGACTTTGATGTGCATTATTTATTATATCCTTTTATTCACTAAAACTATAACCATCTAATAATTAAAAGATAACTCGTTTTAACGATGTATCAAAGCATAGGTTGCTTTTTGCTTTTCGACTTATCATAGTTACAATTTTATTTGAATGAAACAATAGTTGTTGTAAGTGAAATTAAATTGAAAGAAATCGTAGGGTGATGAGAATTGATTCCCAAAAAAGGCTGATATTTAACCCAAATCTCTACATTTCAGACAAAAGATACTTGTAAATTGTAATTGTGAAACCTTGGAGCCTAAATATGATTTGGTTTTAAAGGCAGGCCACTAAATGCTGAAACATTCTTAATTGATTCCTCTTCCATCTCAACAAGCCGTCTACAAAATGTCTCCACATCTCGTGCTTCTTCCTTCAACACCAATCTCAACTCCTTCCATTCGTATTCACGGGACCCGTCTTCCATTGTGGGTCCCACCACTTTCCCCAGCAAGTCAATCCCTTTCCTATCTATAGAAACCACCACCGCATCCTACACAAACACAAGATTTAAACAAAATCCCAATCTATGAAATTTGCCAATTTGGGATCATACCTTGACATTTTTATTTAAGTATGTGTTACAAAAGATCACCAGTCCTCGACGTCTCACTTCACTTTGATTAATACCGTCAATCAAGCTTGCAGAAAAAACCGCTACATAATGTAATTTTTTTTTTTTTAATATAATAGCGACATAAGGCGTCAGATTTTTGATATCATGTGTATAGTATACAAAAATACTTACATAAGGGGTCAGATTTTGATTCTTCCATATCCTTTAAATCCACTTCATGGCTGCTTCCTTTGGATTCTATGTAGCTGATTGAACTGCATGGTAAAGACATTTTTAATCTGATGTAATCTCATAGCAGCAATATATGTGTGTGTACTTATTGTTACATGTAATACCATAACAAAGAACATCAGTCAGGTTTCTAAATGCATATTGTTACCTTGGATTAAACTTATAAATCATGTATTGTTGATCATCTTCATTCAATAGGTCTTGGAGATTTTCAGCACGTGATGTAGAGGTGAAGTTGGATGAAGTTAGTATACCAGAAACTGAATAACTGAATTCCTTTATTGTCTCTGCTTCTAATATTATCATCTCTCGTAGGCTTTCTGCAGCTGATTTCATCTGCCACAATTTCATAAATAACAATAGATTTAAACAAAAACACCATCACCAAATTTTTTTTTAACATTCTTGAAACACAAAACTTGAAGCAAAACTAGTTGCATCAACATCTTTTGCTTCAGAATTTATATTACACAATATTGATAAAACATCATCTTAGAGTATCATAGAATCAAAAAGATATACCTTTTTGTCACCAAGTGGCACAACTTCACCAACAAGAGCAACCCGATTAGGAGGCTGTATCAATAAGATACTTTTGGTTAGTCTTTCACACACTGAATTCAATCTTAGTCGCAAAGCTTTCTAGTGTCTCTGTGTGTGCGCAATGTATTCTTTTTCCAAATTTATTCTTTTTTTTAAATTATTTGGGGACACATAGAGAGAACACGAGTGTATGTGTGTGTGTGTGTGTGAGAGAGAGAGAGAGAGTGGGGTATAAAGAACCCTGACTGACCTTCTTTAGAGAATGAAGCAGATTTGCAAGTGAGCCTGGTAAAGGACTTGTGACAGCCAATGAACCACGTTCATCTATAACTGTATTCTTTTTTAGAAAAATGCAGAAATAAGAACACTAGAAGGGCAAGTCTATTTCCAAGTAAAGCACCAAGCATTTTAATGATGAACCATAATTCATACCAAACCTTTTTCAAATAAAGACTGTAGAAAAGATTGCCAGCCCTATGCTATTCAACTTCTAGTATAAATTATGTCATTCAAACTCAGGTTAAAGGAAACAAACAAGTACAGAGAGATAGATATGCTCATGGCCATTAAGAGGCTAGCCACAAGCATAAAAAGATCAAGAACACGTCATAACATCAAAGAATACATGCACTTCTATCAAATCTAATCATACCACATTATGCAAGTCATCTTCAGGTACCCAAATGTAAGGCCTACCCTTCTTCACAAAGTATTTAACTTTTGACGAGTAGATTTCTTCCTTGCTGCAAAAGGAAACACACACAAAAACTAGTATATAAACAACCATATGACAATTATACGACTGGATAACCAACCCTGACCCTACTAATCAAAGCAAACAAATTTAGATGGGTACCTTCCTTTAGCATCGGCCTTAACTGTATTAAGATTGCCTTGCCAATTTGACGCCAATATATTCTGCAATTAATTGATCATCAGTTACATACCCATTTGATAGGTGTAACGTAGAGAGAAATAGTGACGCATACCTTGCATTTTTCGGCGAATGTTAGTACAGTAGTTCTGCTCCCCTTCATCATATTCAAAAGCGACTGACGCACACCAACTGTTTGCTGTAATTACTGAGAGAATCAAGTTACGAAAACGTACTGACGCAGCCTCGGCTCCTAAACTGAAATTTAGCTTGCAAAACCTGATTTGTGTCTTGCGCGGAAGTGACCGTTTCACAGAGAGAGAGAGAGAGAGAGAGAGAGAGAGAGAGAGAGAAATCAGGGTTCAGGGTTTTGGACAAAGCCACATAGCGGTGCGTCGATGGACGACGGTGTAGAAAACCCTCTTACCAGAATATCGTAATCATATTATTTAACAACTTAACAAAAAATTATCTAATTTAATGATAGTTGAATAATTTCATATTTTTATACGATAATAAAGAAATATTTATAAATATAATCATATTTAGTATTTACAGTTATTTTTAAAGGAAATAATCAATAATTTTGAATAACCTATTTTGTCGATCTAGTGAAAATTACTAACCGATCAATAATCACAATTTGATCGAAAATTTTGAGTTTTTAATTTAACAGAATATCGTAACCATATAATTTAACAATAAATTATCTTATTTATGGATAATTGAATAATTTCATATTTATATACAACAATAAATATAACCATATTTAAGGTTATTTTATCGTCCTAGTAAAAATTACTAACCATCAATAATAAGAATTGATCGAAAATTTTGAGTTTTTAAGGCCGTCCAATATGGATGCGAGGAGAGGTGCCACGTGCAAGCTTGTATTTTTTTTTTGCGGGGAACACCGCCTCCTATCAAAAACATCTCTCATATTTCTTCTTGCACAATGACCCGGCGTCACGCGATGAAATGTATGTTAATTACTTGTACCATATGATTCATCACTTGTATCAAATGTGAGGGAAAGTTTGAAGTGACTATTTACAATGGTGTGAGGATGTGTGAGGGATGCTGACAGACTATTGATGTGGAAGGAAAAAAAGTAATGGAAAGTAAGAACCATACCGGATGGTCTAATAATCAAAATATATATACTGCTAATTTTACGACAATAACAACTTTTTAAATCAAACTCTAAGTTAATCTTAACATTAATGATTTAGAATGCCAAAAGCCATCGTGATAATTTTTGAATTTGTAGAACTTGGGTGTTCGTTCTGCCAAACTACAATAGTGGTATCACCTGGCTGTGACCACCGGTTACAGGCGACCGCAACCTTAAATTTAATCGCCGGTCCGAAAAAGCTTTCAGCAATGGCGGATGATGGTGATTTTCTTTGGAGCTCTCCTACGGATCAAGGTTCAGAAGTTCAATTGTTCGACAGAGATCGACACATAAGGTACCTGGAGATGAATTACCAGCTACTGCCATCACCGTATGAGGGTCAAGAGATCAATCGTCTTACTCTCGCCTACTTTATTATTTCCGGTCTCCACATCCTCCATGCACTCGATCGTGTGAGCTCTCATCACTTACTTCCCTGATTTGTAGTCAATTGTTTTTGTTGCTGTGATTTTAGATCCGATTTTGCTCAATTCCCGTTATTTATTGCTTGATTAACATACTATCGATTGCTGAGTATTCCTCAATTAGCACTTGACTTGGGCAATTTTCACTCACTTGCTAGATATTAAAATTCCGAATCTACAGATAATTAGGACTTAATCTGATATTTTCATATGATTATTTAGGTTGATAGAGACGCTATTATCCATTGGGTTTTGTCATTGCAAGCTCACCCTAAAAATGACGCCGAACTGAACAACGGTATGAATTGTGAAATTTCCACTTTAGAAGCGCACAATGTTCACCCACTAGTTCATAACTACAATGAACCTACTTCTGGGCTGTTTATTGCAGGAGAATTCTATGGATTTCATGGCTCTAGAAGTTCTCAGTTTCATTCTCTTGATAATGGGGTATGAAGTCAGATTATCACTATGTATTCTATTCAAGAATTCACCTTCAAAATTTCGTTCATTTTTGTAGTTTGGATGTAATTTTCTTACTCTGGCATCTGCTTACAGATTTCAGTTCCCAATAACAGTCATTTGGCTAGCACATACTGTGCATTAGCCATATTGAAGACAGTTGGTTATGACTTCTCTCTTATCGACTCTAGTTCAATTTTGAAGTCAATGAAACATCTTCAACAATCTGATGGGAGGTAACTCTACATTTCCAATCTCTTTTCCTTTTTTCTTTGCGGTTCATTAAATCTTCTTGCCATGACTTATATCGATTATTCTTGCTTCCTTATTTCTGTCTGTTCAGTTTCATGCCCATTCATAGAGGGGCAGAAACGGATTTACGGTTTGTATATTGTGCTGGTAAGAACCCATGCTAGTTCTATCAAAATAAAATTCATTCCTTTCTGGATTTATTTGCAATTGTAACCACTTGATTTTTTAGCTGTCATTTCTTCCTTATTGGATGATTGGAGTGGTATGGATAAAGAGAAAGCCAAGAACTATATACTAAGTTGTCAGGTATATAATATCTTTGTACATCACAATTTCTGATTTTTAAACTAAATAAATAAAAGGCGTTCCATCCCGGTTTCCTTGCAGTCATATGATGGTGGGTTTGGACTAATTCCTGGTCAAGAGTCTCATGGTGAGTTTTACTGCCTTTTTAAACATTGTATATGTGATCTGTATTTTCATATAAACTATTTTCTCCTTAATTATTTTACTAGAACTTAATTTATTACTTAATAAATTGTTCTTACTTCTAGATTCACAGGTGGTGCAACTTACTGTGCTGTTGCATCTCTCCGGTTAATGGGATTCCTTGAAGATGACATAGTCTCTAAATCCACATCCTCTTCCATCATAGATCTTCCATTGCTTCTAGATTGGTGCTTACAGGTAAATTTCTTATTACACGTTGTGAAAGGGCAAATGCGTCATTTAACTCCAATCATTTTTCTCATGTTCCAGAGGCAAGCAGTTGACGGAGGGTTTCAAGGAAGACCTAATAAAGATAGTGACACATGTTATGCTTTTTGGTAAGCTCACCGCATCTTTAAAAATTCAATTTTTGTTTTTTTTTTTTTTTTAATTCTGTTCGGTTACATACGGTAATTCAATAGGGTCGGCGGAGTTCTAAGAATCTTAGGGGCTAACAAATTTATTGACGAAAGTACCCTTCGCGATTTTTTGCTGACATGCCAATCCAAGGTCTGTTACTTCTCCAAAAAATTAATCTACTTTCGTTGATTTGTTTATTAGTGTCTTAATAGGGAAAAATTTGTTTGTTTAATGCTTTAACAAAAAGAAATGAAAGTACGTTGCTATTTATTGCATTTAGCCCTTTTGTTTTGTTTGGCAGTATGGTGGTTTCAGCAAGTTCCCTGGACAATTTCCGGATCTTTACCATTCATATTATGGATTTACAGCATTTAGCATGTTAGGAGAGATGGATCTCAATTCCCTCAGTGTAGAACTTGGTATAAGTACCATCACAATGTGATCTAATTTCAGACACTTTTTCAAGGTCTTTGCGATCATTTTATCTTGTAATTTTAAAGCGATACTGCTGTAATGATTTGTACCACACGCATGATGATTTGTACGTTGTACTACATTTGAATATTACAACACAAAAGACAATATGATTGGACATGTGAGGTCGTGTTTCGATGTTCAGTTTGTCCCTAGTGCTTGTAGCTTTTAAACTTTGATTTTTCATCTTTTTAGATGTTCGTGCCAGAAGTTACATATTTGCCCCCATTGTGTTTGCGGCATTGGTGTTTTGAAAATAATTATCTTGCCATTGTAACTTTAAGCATTAATAAGTTTTCAGTGATTGAGGAAGCTGTTTTGTGTAGGGATAACGATTTAAAAAGATAACAAAGTTTTGAAAATTTATAAAAAACATTATTCAACTTTCATTTGTACACATTACACCATCAAAGTATATATTTTATACATATTATATAATCAAAGTTATCCGTTTGTTTACATTTAACCTTTGATCCACCGGCACTAGCCGGTCATCTTTATCTGTACGGAAATAAAAAATAGAAAAATGATTTAGAATAGTAACGAAGTTTGAAAAGTGTACAAAAAATATCATCCAACGTTCATTTGTCCACATTACACTATCAAAGTATACATTTTGTATATATTATACCAACTATGTTTTCCACTTGTACACATTTAACATTTGGTCCATCAATATTAATGACTTACTAGTTAACAATTTAGGGGTGAGCAAAAACTGAACCGTAGGTTTTATATTTTATAAAAATCGATTATTTGATGTGCGGTGGTGTGGTTTTGCATTATATACCGTACCGCACCATTGGTTTATTTGTTCGGTTTCGGTTTTGATTTTGCGGTTTTTTGGTTACAGTTCGGTTTTTGCTCACCCCTAAATTGTTAAGTAGCAAGTCATTAATATCAGTGGACCAAATGTCAAATGTGTACAAATGGAAAACATAGTTGGTATAATGTGTACAAAATATATACTTTGATGGTGTAATGTATACAAATGAAATTGATTGATGTTTTTTGTACACTTTTGAAACTTCATTACCCTTCTAAATCATTTTTCCTTTTTATTTCCGTACATATAAAGATGATCGGCTAATGTCGGTGGATCAAAGGTTAAAATGTGAATAAATAGATAACTTTGATGGTGTAATGTATACAAATGAAAGTTGAATGATGTTTTTTGTATATTTTTAAAACTTTGTTACCATTTTAAGTCATTATCCATTTTATTTACGACTATTTGATTATATAGGAGTTATAATCGACATAAATATAACAAAATTTATTATTAGACTATGGTATAAAATTACTAGTGTGTATTTATCTTGCTCTTATTTGTCAATTATTTCCCTTAAAAATTATACCTTTTTGACATGCAACACAATAAAACATAATTATAACAATTTCAAGACATAAAACTTTATCTTCTGTAATGATTATTTGATTTTGATTATTTGTTATTATAAAATCATTTTGAAAACAAAGGTCTTAATGTTGTTATAGTAAGACCAACAAGTATGTCAACACCGCACCATGCAGTGTTTTATGTGGACATTCTATCCGGTGCGGGAGCATCATGCCTATTGGGTGGTTCACCATGATCCAAGTACTCAATGCGGGTACTCCATACCACACATCCATTTCTCTTTCTCTTTCTTCTGTACACACATCAACATATATACATACACATTCATATATCTATATAAAGTGAAGGGAGTGAAGGGTGGTGAGGGGTAATCATTTCCTAGATTTATGGTTGTGAAGGGTGAGTGATGACCACTCTCATTGGTCCCAAGCATTGAGATTGTATTTAGGTTGTGACGGGTGCGTGTAACGTAACTTATTTTCTGAACTTATTGTAAATTTCCAATTGTGAGTCACACTTAAAAAGACTATTTAAGATAATTTGATAAGATAGCGGGCTTTTTAAACATGTGTTTTTTAATATTTAGTTTTTAATTATATATTTGAATGGATTTTGTTAAAAAAAACGCCTTTAAGTTTGTAATTTTTTAACGTTTTACAATTTTAATTCTTTAAGTTTGGTTTTGCCCTATAATTTTCATTCAAATTTTCTAATTTTACTCTTTCGACATTTTATTACACGTATCCCGGTTTTCTTAAAGTAAAGCTCTACGTTTTTCCATTTTTACCCGTAACTTTTATGCAACTTGTTAATTTCTCTCGTTTTACCTTTATCTTCGTGGTTCATGCCGGTTGATGATATTTTTTTCTGAAGTTGCATGACACGTCAGTGTCTTATAAACGATAGTTAAAGTTAGATGAACATATGTCAAATCTAAAGGAAGTGAACGAAATGCGGTTAGAGTTGAAGTACGGAAACGGAAATTACTTTGAAGTTGGAAGAACAAAAGATTGCAAATGTTATATTACTTAGATTGTTTTAGTCATGGTCATTGTGGTTTTCACATTGTGCATTGTAAAATTTCTTCTGTTTGTGAAAATACATGTAATGGCTTTACGCTCTAGAGGTCCAAGTTCGAGTCTCCTTCTTGCCATTCTTTTTTTCTTTTAAAAGACATTGACGTGACATGCCACGTCGACAAAAAATGGCTAACCAGTGTGAACCGCAAAAAAGGTAGAACAAGTGAAATCAACAAGTTGCTTCAAAATTATGGTGTAAAAGTAAAAATAAAAGTATGCAGGGGTAAACTTATAAAAAATCGCAAACTTAAGTCCTTTTTTTGCGAGATTCATTTTAAGGAAACCATGAAACCTTTGATAAAATGTCAAAATGGTAAAACTATAAAGTTGAATGAAAATTATAGGTAAAACCAGACAAAAAAAAGGGTTAAAACCGTTATCAAGTTGCAAACTTAACGCATTTTTTTACATCTCATATTTAATATCATTCTATGTCATTTTATATTTGTCTTTATATATCTTATACATCTTATCAACTAGTTATATCAAACATTATTACTTTATCAAGTAACTTATTACTTTTAAGCTAACTTTCCAGTAGTCTGTCAAAAACGACTTTACAAACATTATAACTACTCCTAAAGTATAAACTTTAAAGACCCTAATATGTTGAAAACATATGTCTTAAAACATAATTTGAATAGTTTATATATATGAAGTGATCGTTGATAGTATCTACTCTCTATTATGATTGCTGTTTTAATTTTTATTTAAGAACCAGAAATCTTATCCCTATGTATCAACCATCGTAAAGTTTTGAAAACAATGGGAGTAGAGTAGAGTAGGGAGTTAGTGGTAACTGGTAAATCATAAATGGGTGTGAGAATGCAAGGTGGGGGTTGGTAAAACTTTCGGCCAATACCACATGTGCCCTTGTCACGGGCATCTTTGTGGTCATTTGTTGTTTAGGAAAAAGTCCAACTCATTTACAAACACAAACAAATTCTCAACTTGTTTTGTTACTTTTCCTATATAAGTCAGAGGGGGATGAAATCTAACTGACCCCATGCCCTCAACTTTCCCCCTTTTCAATTAACCCCTTGAGGTTTTCACAAGAACGCAAACAAAGCTAAAAAATCTTAAGACGGGAGCGTTACACCATATATGAGATTATTATATTCATAGTTTACATGTAATTATCGTTAGTTTGTTTATTACAGATATCATGAGACTTCAGTTCTTTCAGTAATAATGGTATTGAAATTTCCATAGGTTGATGTCCAAAAGTATCATGTACCACTCAAAATGTGATTTTGCTGAGAATTTAATGGGTTGGGCCACAAAGGTATAAGATAGAACTATAGGGTTCTTCTAGGTAGTAATGAAGAAGTTAAAGGTTTTAGTTGTAACTAGTTTAATATTCAAGGTGATTTTGGTAACTCGCTCTTGAGTATTGTTCTTTCACCGTCTGTGATTCATCATTGTTGGCTTGTCAATCGTTTAACTTTAGTGGTCCGTGGACTATATGTACTTTTTAAACATGGTCCTTGTACTATAAGTGAATTATAAATAGGGTCCCAAATCCATGATTCATTTATAAGATCTTTAGGTTGTGTAACTTATGCTATTAAAGTTATAATCTACAACTCTATGAATTCATTTTTTGACACGAACCTTTCATCATAACATATACCCCTCCATTTATTACGATTTATCCGTAGCTCGTTGGTTAACATTGTTTTTAAATTTCAAATAGATTCATTCGTGTGGGATTTTGACTATTTTCTTAGCTAGAAAATATAATCGAAAAATATGTCTAAACGGAGATATGGTAACCTAGATTACTTTACTGATTAAAGAAGTATCTTTTCAAAAAGAGTTAACAAATGAACTTTTTTTCTTCTTACCTACTAATTTAGAGATAACACAAGTCAAGCCAAAAAAATTGACAATACCATATGATTTGTTACAAAAGTTTTCTTGCCCAATAAAATTTAAAAATCAATATTTTGATCGACGAATTTAAATAATTAAATATCAATGAAGTTCAACTTCAAAACTCAATATTAACATAAGTTGTGTTGTACTCTTGGTTTTCTATCTTATTTCTGAAAAACAACTAAAAGTATGAAATTCCTTTATTATGAAGAAGTATATAATTAACATGAAACGATATTTTTTTTATAATAATGGAAAATGGATGGAGAACAAATCATTACCAAACTAAGATATATTGAATCCAAGATAATATACAAATCTAAACGCATATTATACAAGTTATTATAATAAGATGGCTATGGATAAAGTGTATCTAGTCTAAAGAGGGTTGATAGTTCAATCCACGATCTTTTGACGAAAAAAAAAAACACATTAATTAATCAACATCATCCCAATCAATTAGCAGATGAGTGATTAAAATTTACAATCTGAAAGAGAATGTTGTCCCCCATCATCATGAATCTCATAAAGAACTCTTTACCCCAAAATTTGTCCCGCGTAAAAAAACTAATTTTTTCTCTAAAATACTAAAAAACACATTCAAGGGATGAAACTTTTATTGTTCATCATCTATCAACACATTCAGCAGAAAATCACTAAATAAATCAATAAGTAATGGCCTAATGGACTTTTTTAATTAAAAGTTCAACTCAAGCTCTCATACAAACTTTAAACATAAAAATGTGTACAAAAAAGAACCCAATATCTTTCATTAATGAAGCTCTAATACAAGTTTCGATTCTTGTGAAATTGTGGTCTGAATGTAGGAGGTGAAGCGGCTAAAGGAAGTACCTGTGAAGTGCTTGAAATATTATCCTTTTCTTTAGAAACAACAAGTGTGATAAAAGATCCATTTTCAACATCATCATCACCATCACTCTTTTGAACACAATCATCAACTCCGAATCTTTCAATTAATTTTCTTCTTTGAAGTTTATCTTCAGCGTCTCTCAAGAACTTGAATTTCGGAGGTGGTGATGCCCAAATCCTGTTGAATTCCGCATCAGTCGATGTATGAAAAAGAGGACTGAAGGGTCTATAAGTAGAATCCCTAGGAGTTATAGGAGGTGTCAAGAATGGCGGTGAAGAAACCGGAGTAAAAAATGGTGTTTCAACAGAAAACACAACATCGCTTAAACTCCTTCCTCTTGACCCCCTTTTAGTACTTCGATCTTCTGATTCCAAATCTTCCTTGGTTTCTTCTTTGATTGTGAACAGAAATCGTGGTGGACCGGAGAGGTTTTGCAGCCGTAAGAGCTCGGTTTCGATAGTCATGTCGTCGTATGCTTCAAGTGGTCTGAGCCACGACGACGACGACGACGGTTGCGGTTCGTGGACTTGAGTGTCTGTGGTTAGCCCTGTAGAGCTTAAAGACGAGGGTTTTTTCCAACAAAATAAGTACAAAAACTCTCTCGCTGGGCTGCTGTACGTTTCCTGAATTTCTCTGTTGGTTACCCTCTTTTTCCGGCATAACAGATAGTAAAGCTCGGCGATGAGCGCTAGCAGTAAACACCCGAAAACGAGGCTCAAACCAAGTCCGACACTACTCGAAGATCTCATATTTGTTTCCAGTCACATTCCAGATGCCAGAAGTGTTGTTATCTTCAGAAACTTACATGATGAATCTCACAGGACTTTTCACAAACAGTTGGTGTGCATGAAAGCTCCAAAATACTGAAGCATGGAGATGCCTTGTTGCCCTTATCTTTATCTGAGCCGATGAGAAGTAAAGAGTCTGATGAGACCATAAAATTTTTGGCTCCAAAGATAGGGGATTAAAGTGGGATTTTATCTACAAAAGCACAGTGCTGAAAACAGAGAAAGTGTGCTCTTTTTTACTTGAAATCAAACTCTTAAATGATTATGTATCATTAAACTCATGAATCATATATTTTCACTTTATACCCACGAAAAGTAAACCAACGCATATGACTACAATTTGTCTACACATTGCAACTTTATTTTATTTCAAATGTTGTGACATAACATAAAGACAATAAGATAGATTTCAAATATAAAGATTCTTGTCGAGAAATTTGAAAGTCAGATTAAGCCTCGATTAGTAATAACCTAATTAAAGCTATTGATTTTTTATGAACGATATTTTAATTCTTTCCAATAAATCGAAAGACTTTTCTTTTCTGATTTGTAGCTTCTCGTAGGTCATGGGACTTTAAAATGCACGTCCTAAAGATATTATTTTTTAGTAAAGATATGCCCTCAAAATCCTTTATACACATATGGATATTTTTTGTGTTATGATTAAATTTTTTTATAAAAGAATACATACATTTCGATTGGTTGAGGAATAAATGATATGCTATAAGAGTAGATAAAAAGAGTTTGGAAAATCCAAAAAGAGCAATTTATGGTTAAAGACGGGATGCCCACAAAATCACATGGCATCACATAAGGAAGAAAGGGATGTATCATTCAATACTCATTTGTTGCTGTCTAAAAAAGACTCACGAGTTTACTTTTGTAATTTATACTAGACCTATTCGTTAAAATGACATATCTTAGTCTTGTATATTCAGTAATATTGTTTTTTCTCGTTTAATAAAATAACCATACTCGTCATGAATCTTTTATCGCATGAACAAGAGACAAATGGTCCCCACATATAAAAAGTTATTTTCGTTTGTTTTATGGGATTGTCCCTGTAAAAATGGATCGACGATCATAATTGTATGTTGCGCCTGAGGATCATCGGTTTAAGAACATACTAGTGATGGAAGTGAGTGATCCTTAATCATTTCTTTTTTAATACATTTAACAATAACAATGATTCAAAAACATATTTGCGAGTATGTTTTAGCATTTTAGGTTATTTTGTAAAGACATTGTGGTTTTGTAAGCTTACATAACAATGCCCTAACCAATGACAAAGTAGTGTTGAAAAAACGTTCATATGCCAAGTAAGAACCACTCACAAGTTTTTAAGAACGACTGTGAAATGTGTTTATCATGTGTTACAAAATGAAGGATACACTAGCGAGTTATTGAAATTAATCACTAGTTTTTTGAAATTAGTCGCATGTTTGGTCTTTGTGTTTATACACGAATCAAAAACATGCACATGAGTGTTTGAAATCGTTCGTATTGGTGTATTGTATATGTGCAAGTGTGTGATTGCATTTTTGTGAGTGTTTCAATATCTAGCCATGTTTTTTAAACTATTATTTCAGTCGGAATTATTTTCAAGCCTTATTGAAAATTAGACCAATGTGCACTAACGAAATAAGAGAGATGTTGTCTCATTCTCCTACTCATATGGTCTTATTTATGAGTTCATGTTTTGAGGTGCAAGTAGATATCCTAAAAACATATGGACACCCACTACTTGTCTATGATATGCTCATTTCTCAAATCCGATGAAGCTATGACGATGATGTGTTCATTATCCATGTTGGAAGATACGAACTATGTTTTGGACGTTGAGAGTTTTTCACTATCTGCAACACCATAATTTTTTTTTTCATAATAATAAAACCTTCAAATAATAATTTGTAAAAATAAACTTTTGGTTTACAAAAGCTTTTCAAGAAATTAAATAAAATTATCAGAGTACACAATGTTACTAAATAATAAAATCTAAATTAGTTAAAAGGTGGAAGTCTTTAAAAGTTATAACTCTAAAATATTGCACAAGCGCAAGGTAATAAAGCTGTATTCTTCTCCAAAATTTACCCATTCAATATCAACGATTAATTGAATGTTAGTGAGCACATATATATGGACAAACTATCACATGTAACGTAACACATAACAACTAATGTTCCACATGAATAGGTCAGGTAACTTTCTCCTCACTCATCAGGAGAACTTTAAACTATGACACCTCAAACAGAGGAATTTAATTGCCCTGCCTTACAAAGAGGTAACATTGGTTTGACCTCACAAAGAGGCATTGTAGAATTTGTCCTGACCTTACAAAGAGGCATCGTATGACCTAACCTCACGAAGAGGCAATGTAAATTTTCCATGACCTCACAAAGAGGCACCGTATGGCATTATCTCACAAAGAGGTATCATAAAACATATCCTCACAAGGAGGCAGTAAACATACATATCATAACATACAAGCACATACACACATAGACACGTTATGACACGTATAGACAATGAAACTCACATGATCCAAGTGAGCAACTAGTAGTAAATTTCAATACCAATATATCAAAAGAACATGTAACAGCCTATAAAACTTTAGTTTATTACTTATTGGGTCATAACAGCCCACTTATTAACTTGTTCCTATATTTCTTAACAATTTATGTTTTCTCACTTCTATACACACAACAATTATCCTACTGTTTTGACCCACTAGACTTCAGATTTATGATGGAGAATAGGCAAACAAATAAACTTAAATCCTTAAGTTCACATGCAACCTAAAGGATCTATGTTTTCTCTATTGAACATATAAATAAGAACATCCAAAGGAAACTCTAAGTATAATCAAAATTATTAAAGAGGGTTTCATGATTACATACCTTATTGTTATTATAGCAAATAACAATTATTTCTTATCTCGTTGATCTCTCGGAAGCAAGTACCACAAGTGTCGTGCCTATAATGATTCACACCCAAAAGTCCAAGCAAATGTCAATTATCTTAATTATCTTATTAAGAAAAGCTCGCTATAAAACCTTAGAGAAAGATTATAGATTCTACTTGAGAGAGAAGAGAAAATTCCAGAGTACTGTCTACATGAATGGGACAGAGAATAAAGTACCAGGGATGCGTATTTATAGCTTCAAGGGTGATAATGATAAACCTTATTTGAATTCAAACAGTTTTATCTTCGAAACCCTTTTGGCTATCCGCATCGCGGCTCTCCTTGCCCGCGCCGCACGTGTTCCTTCGACCAAACATTTTCTGTTGTTCAACTATTGAACAATTACAATCCAGCCCCTGCACTTTTAATTAATCCCAAATTAATTTCAGCTAATTCTAATTAATTCCAAACTAGTTTCTAATTAATTTATCATTACATAATAAATTAATAAATTATTATCTTTCTCTTTCTCTCTCTCTCTCTCTCTCTCTTACTATTACCTTAATACCATTTAGACTACTGAGGGCAACCCAAAATGACTTTGCTATTATCAATTCAAGTACATACCAATTATAGTTATGGGCTTTGACACCTAATCCAACAATTTATTCATTGACTTTTATAACACCAACTTAGTATTTTTTTTCATATCTTTCCAATGCTACCGACCTTGTATATTTTTTATTTTTAATTATTTTATACAAATTTTACAAGGTTACAATTAGAAGATGTACAGTGCTGATCAGCTTGACAACCATGAATAAATTACACTGTAAACCTCCTTTTGGATTCAAACTCGACTTTGAGGTATACAAATGAAAGAAACAAGACACTCATAGTTTTCAAAAGCATTGTCTCACCCTCAAATGACTTTATAAGACTGAAAATGGATGAAACAAGACACTTATAGTTAGTAAAACAATAACAGAAAGCATAAAGTTTTAATCTTTATTTTGCACCATGTTTTCTTTTAGCATTTGCAACATATAATGTCTTAAAGCTTGTAGCTTTAGCCTCGATGATTTTTGGTTTAGGGTTCTTGAAGTGTTTATTGATTTCTTTGCATTAGGTTGCAGATTTCCTTGCAGATTTTATGTGATGCGTTAATGGAAAGAATAATTAGGAACAACAAACTGTAAAAGTCTTTGAGGTGGAAAACAAAACGCTACTTAACCAAAAAAAAGAGACGTGGCAAAAGTAGAGTCTAGAAAAAAGACATGTGACAAACTAATAGTCTTTTATTAAAATAAACAAATACACATACACTTTAGTTACATTCGTATAATTAATGCGATATATATATATATATATATATATATATATATATATATATATATATATATATATATATATATATATATATATATAGAATCAGGATCGGGTGAGGACTCCAATTTTGGTGAGGACTGTGAGGACGAATCTGGACCTCTAATCTTGAAAAATGGGTGGCTAAGATTCATTGTGAAAAAATTGACACATGTTAAAAGCTTGGGGGGCTAGTTGTCTAAAAATTAAAACTACTGGGTGGGTAATACAAATTAAGAAGGGTAATATAGTAATCTGATCGAGTACCCCACCCCTATTGCGACACTTGTCACAATCTCGTTTGCTGGGTTTTTTTTATTCCACCAACTTAGTTTTTGGGCTATAACTTTTTTTTTCTTTGTAAAAAAAAATTTCTGAAAAAACCAAAGTTCTTAAAATTTAATTCTCTACAAAACAAGCACCATCATGAAAATTTGAAAAAAAAAAATATTTTTTATTTTTTAATTTTATAAAAAATCAAAAAAATAAAAAAATTCTCCAAAAATTATGAAAATTTAAGGGAACATTGTAGACATTATATTAGTAAGTTTGCAAAAAGAATTTTTAGAAAAAAATGTTTTTAAGTGTTCGTTTTTATATTTTTAAGTAAAAACCCATCAAAATAACAAAAAAAAACATACATGATCCAAAAATATTAAGAACCAAAATACGTTTAATTATTCAAACTGTTATAAACTAATTATTTTATGAATCAAAAATTATCAAAATAGCAAAAAAAAAATTACATGATCCAAAAATATTAAAACGAAAATATGTTTTATGATCCAAAACTTATGATCCAAGATTCAAAATTAGTTATGATCCAAGATCCAAAACGAGTTATGATGCAAAACGATATATGATGCAAAACGATTTTTAAACGAGAAACGTAAAAAAAAAAAAAAAAAAAAAAAAAAAAAAAAAAAAAAAAAAAAAACTCGAAAAGTAACGAAAAAAGTAAAAAAAAAACTGAAAAAAAAACGAAAAAAAACGAAAAATAATATTTAAAACAATAAAAAACGAAATAAAAATAAAAAACCCGGCTAAATTATGTTGTACGAACGTGAGTAACATGTGATTATATCCTCGAGTCCGTATTACGTTCCATGGACGAGCGCCGCATGGGATTACGTCAAATCAATAATTGCGTTTGACGTTATTGCCCTTAAGGAAATGAGTGGACGAGAATTGTCCTCGCAGTCCTCACCCAAATTGAAGTCCTCACCGGATCCGGACCCTATATATATATATATATATATATATATATATATATATATATATATATATATATATATATATATATATATATATATATATATATATATATATATATATATATATATATATATATATATATATATATATATATATATATATATATATATATATATATATATATATAACACACAACACGGTGGTCGTGGTGGGTAAGACACGTGCCTTGCGTATGCGAGGTTGCGGGTTCGAGCCTTGTCGCGTGCATTGGGTGCTAAAGATATTAATGCCCCAGTGTAGCCTCTGTGCTAGCCGTGCAAAGTGTGTACCCGGGGCTGGTTTCCCCCCAGTCAGTTGCCTGCAGGGCGTCGTTACGGGATCGGCGTGTGCTATGCACCAGGGTTCGCTGCTGCGTTAGTGGGTCTAGTCTCTGTGCAGGTTCCTCGGAGAAGGCGAAAAACTACGACATAGTGTAGAGAATAGCCAATGTACCTAGCGTAGCCTGTAGTATATTACGATTCATGTAGTAGATTCATCCCTAACTTGCAATATATATATATATATATATATATATATATATATATATATATATATATATATATATATATATATATATATATATGTTCAAATACAAACCATAATTATTGTGTGAATGTAAGACCAATTGTGGTCCAATCATTCATAAAATGTAAGAACGTAAATTATCACAAAACTAATTAATTGTTATTTTAATTTTTTTCCACTAATTTAGGTAATTGATCATTATCTCCAAATTTATATCATTATCTCTTCTTATACAAAACGTAACATCAAAACAAAGAAAGAAATCAAGAAAAAAAATCATGAATAGCCCTAGCTGCCGACGGTCGTCGAAACCACCGCCTAAGGCGGCACCATCGTCGCCATCAACGCCAGCAGCATGCCTTCAGTGGTTTGCTGGTTTTGCTGATGGAGAAGAAAAGTGACGGTTACCTCCGTATCGGTTCTTATGTAGAAGTCGTGAACGGTGGAGATGGATTTAATTTTGTGCAGCGATGGTGACGGTTCATAGGTGATGGAGTTAGCGAAGGAATAATGTTAAGTAATTTTAGGAATAATGTTAAGTAATTTTAGTTTTATTGTTAAAAATATATGAAGAAAAGTTGGAATTTTAGGGTTTTTGAAACCAAAATACGAAGACTCGAAACTAAAATTAAATATGCTAACGCCTTTCGTTGATGTCTGGGTTTGTGTTTTAGTGTCACATTCTTTAAGAATTCATATGATGGTTGGTACGTATTTAGTTCATTCTCCAATAATAGACTACTACATTCGGTTATCATTTTATCTAAATTCTCAAAGAATATGTTATGAATATTCAGTGATTACCAATTAATTAAGAGTATACAATTCACATATTCTATGATAATGTGAATGGTATGTTTATTTGGTTGTCAGAAAATGAATCTGGAATCCATGTAAATGACAAATTTGTCTTTATTGTTTTTTGGTTAAATTTAATTCGTTTTATAACTTATTGCTAGTGGTGGGTGGTGGTGGATAGTGGCGGCGGTGTCGGTGGTGATAGATGGTTTCAATTTGAAAGGTAATAGAATGAGTATAATGATAATTTAGGACATTCTCTCTTTCAAGAAAATTAATTCCTTCCAACCACCAAAGGAATTCATTCCCTTCATTTCAATGGAATTGGATTCCAATTCCCCTAAACAAAACTTAAACCAAATGCAAGAATTCGAAGGAATTGGATTCGTATTCTCTCAAATTCCGACGAACCAAACGGCTAAGAGTTAAAACTTACATAAAACACACAATATGTAAGATAACAATATAGGTATTTGTCCCAAAAAAGTTCTACCATAGGTGTGTTGGACACTTACGAACAACCAAATATACTAGCCACTACCTAACTAAACCATAAATCTCTGACAAGCTTCCTCAAAATTTACCTTTCCTTTTGAGCTTTCACATGGACACTACCATCTGAGTAGTATGTTAACCGATAAGTTAAATGCTTAGTGGGTTACAAGCTTTGTTAAGTAGGAAAAATTGTCTAACAATTTCAAATTTACATAAAGATACAATGCATTTCATGCTATCAACACAAACAGTTGTACTTCAGAAAAAATAGTTTTGCTTTACATAAGGGGCTACCTAAATAGTACTTTCTAATGTGTTAGGCACATCACTCCTATATGCTATGTATACCGCTCCCATGTGCATTCGTCTACCGTATAATCACTACATGCTGAACAAAGATACATGTGTTTTACGACTTACAACAATTGTTTTACATGCTAATAAAATACATAGCTCAAACAAATGTTTTACCAAAAACTTTATGCATTTTAAATGATGCATCGTGCTATGCTATGAAAATTCTTATCCGCACTTATATACATGGATGCATGCTTTTTCTTCAAAAGTAATTTTTTTGATATTGTCAACAAATATTTAAAATATTTGTAATCACATCGTTTTTGTGGGCCCCACAAATAGCTAACTGCTACCTTTGATCAGCTTTCCACAAGTTTTCTCAAGTCAAAATACAAGTTACATACAAAATCGCCAACGGCCCAAGATCAGCTCGTGGGCCTGCATCAACTAGTGGCCCAAAACCCACATTCCCTTTATTGTCTCTAGCCCACAAGAACAATAACATCTATTCCGAAGCTTGCTAATGATTTTATATGTCAATTGTCAAAATTATCGCATTAGGTGTGTGTTAAATTGGTCAATCATTGTTCCAAGTATTGGTCAATTTTGGGCTTTTTAGCAAATGTTTTTTCAGCTGTATCTGCTCGTTTGGCATGAATTAGAAGAAGAAATGATATATAGATACACTGTGTTATTATTTGCATCCCAAAATAAACTATTTTTTGTGACAAAATGTAATCATCGGATCCAACGATGGGTATTGACGGTCGTATTTGTTAAAGTTGGTGTCCTCCTTTTTGTTAAGGACGGCATTGATGGCGACTTGCCCCTTACGTTATTTTCTCCGTCTTTCTCCTCTTAAATAATCAATATCTTTGCTTAAGAAAACAATTCGTTCATTTATTTAAAATTTTATCGACAATATCAAAATAAAACTTTGCAGAATATAATTATAGTACGTTTATTTACAACGAGTTAAACATACCAAGTAAAACTTATCATAATAACGAATTAAATGCGTCGAAAGTTATTTAAAATATATAATTAATAATACATTTACCACACTAGGTAGTTGTAAAAAGTAATTTTATTTTACATATGTTTGTTTCGATCAATTGATAACCATTTTGTCTTGGGCAACCTTCAATGTACATATTAAAACACCAATTTAGTATAGAATTTTAAAATTTTATCTTCAAATAAGACACTATAGCTATATATATAGTAACATGTTAAATATTAATCCATCTGGTTTAACATAAACTTGGAATGCTTTATTTTTAAAACTTTTGATTGACAATTTTGTAATTTAAATATTAAAAAAAGTATTATTTAAATTCTAAACTGTAATATCTGTTTTTTTTTTTTTTTTTTTTTTTTTTTTTTTTTTTTTTGTTATAAATGGTGGTCGATTATCCTATTCAATATCTGCACATTGTTTTTACTAGACACCTAAATAATAACCGCTATATAAAGTTGCATTAACAGAAGGGTTCCGTGATGTCTACAAGTAGGTCATGTAGATGGAATTACTTAAGGTATTTTCATGCATTGCATGAGCTACGCGATATCAAAATTTAGTGAAAATGAACACTCAACTTAACGTTGTCGTTCTAACTGTATAAGCGAATACTATCTTAGAGTGATTGATAATGTTCTATGAATAAACTGTCTATTTTAAAATTAAATTTATTAGATTCACAATATCCATAACAATAATTAACAGGGGACAATCAACACAATAACGATAACAAAATACGATATAATAATAATAAGTAACAAAATATATTTTGATAATAATATTAGATGAATAGTAATGATTAAAAAAATATTATTATTATTATTTTAAAGTTGATGAAAGATGTATAAAGGGTTTATTGGAAATTTGGAGGTTTATTTAAGAGAAAAATAATCATCGCTGAGAAAATTAGTAATCATCGTCGTGAGCATGGAGACTGAAAGTGGTACCACTCTCCGGTCGACAGAAACTCGGGAAACTCGCAGGAGAATTGTATTGTTTCCCTTACCTTTTCAAGGTCATATCAATCCCATGCTTCAGCTCGCAAACATTCTTCACACCCAAGGTTTCGAAATAACCATCATACACACCGACTACAACTCCCCCAATCATTCAAACTATCCTCACTTCACCTTCAACTCCATCACCGACGGCTTTTCCGAAATCGAACAACAGTTGCCGCCGCCGCCGACTGACCCGGATGCCGGCTATTTTCTGAATTACCTTAATAGAAGCTGTGTAGATCCGTTTACGGATTGTCTAGCTAAGTTGTTGGCGGAATCCAATAAGGGGTCGATTGCTTGTCTTGTCACAGATGCTGCATTCTACTTCACCCAGGCCGTGGCGGACACAATGAAACTCCCTCGAATGGTGCTCCGAACAGGCAGTCTATCTTGCACCAATGCTTATAACGTTTTATCCATTTTCTCGAAAAAGGGTTGCGTTAATCGTACAAAAGAAGGTCGGTTTCATATTGTTATTGTTAGTGTATCCTACATTGGTGCGACATGGTCCTATAAGTTTGTATATATGTTGGAGTCTCCCCTCTCTCCACAAGGGCTCTTTTGGAGAGACACTCTTGGGATCCACATATATTTACATGGTATCAGAGCCGGTGTCCCGCATCCCTGAACCTCATCGAGCCTACGTCTCTGAGGGGGAGTATTAGTGTATCCCACATTGGTGCGACACGGTTCTATAAGTTTGTATATATGTTGGAGTCTCCCCTCTCTCCACAAGGGCTTTTTTGGAGAGACACTCTTGGGATCCACATATATTTACAGTTATGTACAGGTTCTTTCTTTACACATCCTTCAAAATTTTGGATATACATGTATGAAAGAATGTATTGATCTGTACATATATATTATTTTACAGATTTAGATTCTGAAGCAACGGTGCCGGAATATCCACTTATGAAAGTCAAAGACGTCATGAAAATGGCAATCAACCCACAAAGTTATGGGGACTTCTTGGCCAACATGCTGAAACAGATGAAGGTATCATCAGGGATCATTTGGAACACCTTCAAAGAACTTGAAGAACCTGCACTCGAAATTATCTGCCATGATTATCCGGTTCCTAGCTTCACTATAGGCCCATTAAACAAGTACTTCTCATCATCCTCCAGCAGTTTGATCGAGCAAGACAAAACCATTCTCTCATGGCTAGACACCCAAGCTCCAAAGTCTGTGATATACGTAAGTTTTGGGAGTGCTGCAAGTATAACCGAGTCAGAATTTCAACAAGTGGCTTATGGGTTGATAAATATTGGTGTACCGTTCTTGTGGGTGGTTCGACCAAAAGTGGTTCGTGGTTCAGAATGGCTCGAATCTTTGCCTGAAAAGTTCTTAGAGGATGTCGGTGATAGGGGACGTATAGTGAAATGGTGTCCTCAATAAGAGGTACTAGCTCATCAAGCAACGGGGTGTTTTTGGACTCATAATGGATGGAATTCAACATTGGAGAGTATATGCGAAGGAGTTCCTATGGTTTGTTCGCCTTGTTTTACTGACCAACCAATAAATGCAAGATTTGTGAGCGATGTTTGGAAGATTGGTGTTATGTTGGATGATGGCTTTGAGAAGGTGGGTATTGATATGGCACTTAGAAGAGTGATGATTGATAAAGAAGGAGAAGAAATGCGTGAAAGAGCATGTTGTTTGAAGGAGAAGGTAAACCTCTCTCTCAAAGAAGGCGGATCTTCTCATCAGTCATTAAAGAGTTTGGTTGATTATATTTCATCGCTTAATCATTTGTAAGTTGTATGCATCGCGGAGAAATAAATTTAGAACTTGGATAATATTATCAAGTATTGAAGGTTGAACGATAAGAAGATATATAAAAATAATAATAAATACTTTAGATCTTGATATTATTATGAAATATTGACGGTTTAGTGATAAGAAGATACAAAAAACATAATCGATACGGAAAGTAGTAGTAGTGTTGGGTGATTCGTGTGTAATAAATTTTGAAAAAAATTTACATCCTGCATGTGAGAGTTTTTGAGTAACAAGATCTTTCCAATCATTAATTTTATTATTATTGTTGTTTTATTATTTAGGTACTTATATAATTAAAAAACGTATTAATTATAAATTATAAAATTATAAAATTATAAAATTATAAAATTATAATTAAAATGTTTAGAAACACAAACATGAAAATTTCAATTAAATTAATAACAGAGGAAAGTTTTAGTTATGTTTTTTTCTTCATATTTTAATTTATAAAATAATGTTAGGTTATTATATTTTACTTTTTACAAAGCATATGAATACAAGTTGGGGCTAGCCCACTTGGCTAACAAGGTGATTACTAACAAGGAGATCATGGGTTCAAACCATGGCACTAATATAACAAGGAGTAGTTTAGGACTAGGAGTAGGATAGATTTGCCGTTCAAAAAAAAAAAAAAAACAAAGCATATGAATAACATGTATTTCTTAATTATAAAAGTCAAAAATTATAAATGTCATCTAGTTATTTCAATTTAGTTTCAAAGATATTATATAAAAAAGCAATAAAGACCGATATAAACTAAAATTGTTGAGCCATAAGGCTATGAGGTGTGCCTCATAATGCGGGGTGCGTTCTGCCAAATAAGCAAGGAGGACGCCGGCTACACCCCCCCCCCCCCCCCTTGCGTTCTCCGGCGTCTTCTTGGAGACATTCCTGGGACGCCAAAACTCTTTTCTTGGCCAATAAAAAAAATTGTTTTTTAATTAAAAAAGAAAGTGATGTGGAAATTACAAAAGGAGGTCTAGGACTACTGCGCATTTCCTTGGGTATGTCCTGTGATGTCTTTGTGATGTGGCAGGATATTTTGATTGTCTTGCACACCCCATAGCCTAAATAAGATTGATGAAAAAGGTTTATCATAGTAGAGATGTATTGGGATTATATATTTGGTTGTTGAGGTGGCGTTAATTTGATGAGAAAAGATTAAATGAAAATACTTAATTTATCGTGAATGCTCTTAATTATCTTATTAAGTCGCATACAATACACTTTCCCAAAGTTGTATTTCAACACTATAGATGTCCTAGTATCATCAAATCAATCGTGGAATAATCTGAAAGAAGAACAAACACTGCGAGAATTTTCATAAAAAGAAAAGCCCGTAAAAGAAGCCCAACAACAACGGCGAACAGATTGGATAGGCGAGTCGCCATGCCGATCAAGTGGTTAGTCGGACCGGTCCGGCCTCTTACCAGTCTGCCTATTGATCTAAATTCTAAGGCGGTGATTTTTTGACGTATGTTGTCTGTCCGCCTAAATTTGCAATAAAATCACCATTTTAACAAATTGTAACAATTATTTACATAGCTTTGATGTCATTAACTAGACGATCCAAATTGCAATAAGACGATCCACCTTTCATCAAACATTGATTTGCAAGTGTCGCCATCTGATCCGCCGACTTCCTAAACTCATCCCTCCTATCCTCCATCAATTCTCTCACCATCTTCTCTACAATCACTCTATCACAAGTATCCTTCATGTCTAAACCCAACTTCCACACCTCCCCCACAAATCTACTATTCACTTGTTGGTCCAAAAAGTACGGCCAACAAATCATCGGCACACCTTCAACCACACTCTCTAGCGTCGCATTCCACCCACTGTGTGTCAAAAACCCACCCACCGCACCATGGGCCAAGACCTCCTCTTGTGGAGCCCACTCCACAATGCAACCTCTTTCCTCCGTACCTTTTGAAAGTTCCGGCGGAATCTCAATGGAACCATTGAGGACTGAGTTTGATCGTACGACCCACAAGAAAGGACACCCACTGTTCACCAGCCCATGCCAGAGCTCTATATATTGCTCCTTTTTCATTACAGCAAGACTTCCAAAGCTAACATAAATCACGGATTTTGGTGGTTGCGAGTCCAGCCATGGAATACAACTCTTGTCTTCTTTCCACAGACTGTTTGAAGATGGCAGTGACGAGGATGATGATTCGCCCGCAAGCTTGAACTTAAGATGGGAGTGTAATGGACCAATGGTATATAAATTTGGACAAAAACTGCGTATTTGAGAAACTATTGGACCCTCTAATTCATCAAAGGTGTTAAGTATAAGCCCATGAGCTCTTGGGTTTTCCGTACCTTCATGGAGATAAAGCATCAAATTCGGGTCTTCCAAGTTGCCGGAGCGACAGAACAATGGAAGATCACGGTGTCTAAAGAATCCTTCCATGCCTGGTATGCTTTTTATTTGTGTGTCCAACTCGTGTTCTAATAAAAATTGATTTTTCAAATAAGTAAAAAGAACTACTAATTAATTAAAACAGAAGCAGAAGATAACTCACCGGCGAATGGTAGTTCACCGGATTCAATGAGCTTGGGAAGACAGAAGAAAACCCAGAGGCAACAAGCACTGATTGTACGAATATATATAATTGGTATTCCTATTTCATTAGCTACATCACAAGTATACCCCATAAATCCATCTGCAATTATGCATGTTACCGGTCTACGTGACTCTGAACTTAGTTTGCCGGAGGTTAAGAGATCTTTTAAGAGGGTTCTGTTGGTTTTTAAAGATTCGAACAGCTCCATAAGGCCATCAACAGAGCGAGGATGGAGTTCTGGAAGGCCATCGGGTATGCTTTCTAGGTGGAAACCTGGGTAACTATTGAATCGTGACTGTATATTTGAGTATTTGAGGAGTTGGGTACGGATATGATCAGTGACGAGGAAGGTGACGTGGAGACCCGAAAGGCATAAAAGCTCAGCTAGTTTGACCGTGGAGTTCACAGGGCCTTGTAATGGTAATGGGAATATCAACACATGAGGTGGGAGTGTTTCTTTATCCATTACAGAAATTGTTTCTCAATTTTCTTGTTCCTCAATCTGCACAAGAAACATCAATAACTAATTTCATGTCATGACCAAAATTAGAGTAAATCAAAGAAAACTCTTGTTCCCGCCGACCAAAATTAGAGTAAATCATAGAAACCTATTTCAGTCTTTTAGATCTTGTTTTTACAAATAATCTATAGTTGCCAAAACTTGCCATATCACCATCATTATTTCTTATGAAGTTACAGTTAAAGACTAGTTCACTAGATACATAGTATTTCACATCACCAACAAAAACCATAAAGTGTAAGTGAAAATGGACCTTTTAAGCACTGCAAATAGTCATGCTGAAGACAAATGGCTAAAAGGTAAAAAGTAGTTCAAGCCAAAGAACAACAGAGGTGCAATTAACAACAACTCATCATTTATAATCTCTTCACAGTAAAATTAAGAGTCCCATAAACCTTAGTAAAGAACGTAATGTGCGACACAGCAGGTAAATTAAGTGAGAACAAACACCATTCAGCTGGATCATAGATTAGTACATACAGATCCCATCATAATATGTGATTTAAAGGGATAAGTAAAACCAACTTTCTTCCACTAGATCTATAAAAGTGCTTCTAAATTTTAACCGAAAATATAGGAAGAACTTGATTAATTCACACCTAGAAAGGTAGAAATAAGTTATAACAATTTCAATAATCACCATCTTAACCAAAAACCAAAATCTTCATTGAATACAGATGAAAGGGAGATAGAGGGTTACCCTTGGGAGTCAACGCAGCTGATTGTGTAATTGAGGATAGAATGGGAAAGCTTAGTTTTAATTTCGCTATTAGTTAATTAAATATGTACAATTATAAATCTCTTTTTATATTTTTATATATATTTATTGTATCATTTATTAAAATACTCTCAACATCTGTCACGTGGAATTTTTTTAATGTCATTGTTGACAAATATTCAAAACATGTAATAGATAGTTTATAAATCCAAATTACATTGCAATCAAACTTAGCTATTTAAAAATTGATATTTAAATATGAGAAAACACTCATAATTTTTAGACAAAATTACATCGATGGTCCTATATATGCTTTCTAATTCGTATGGGGTTTTCTTCAGCCATAGAAGGATACCTTAACAGAACAATTTTCTCGAAAAGATACGTCATTGAAGGATTGCTTCAAAGAACCAATTCATGTGAGGGTTTTGATCGGGGTCCACCGTCCTAAGCTTTGCTCGTTACATCTTGTTGCCCGACTTCTTCTCCAAAGCTAAATGGTTCTGGCCTCTGGGATAATTTCAATATTCGTTGTCTAATTTCTGCTATCATTAGCACAAATAGTTCAAGTATAAACTCAGTTGGTTGGAATCATATATGATGTTTATTTTCAATTATTCATCGAAAAGAGAAGGGGTTTCTACAAAAAAAGTCCCAATGTTTTGAGTAATTAATGAAAAAGTCCCAATTTTTTTTTAAACAGAAAACCGGAAAAAGTTTTCAATTTCGCCATTTTTTACAGGCTACCGGCAGAATAGGGCGAAATTGAAAATTTTTCCAGTTTCCTGGACTTTTCTGTTTAAAGATTTTTTTAGACTTTTTCGTTAATTTCCCCAAAATATCAGGTTTTTTCTGAAAAAAACCTTATACCATATGGTTATGTGTTCCAACTTTTATATCAAAACGGTATTCGATGTTACTTGCTCTCGTCTAGTTTTTTTCCTGGATGTACTGATCCGGAATTTTCACTAATAGCATTCAAGTTATTGGTTGGTGTCCTACTCGTGTTAATTTTAGCGCAAAGTTTGCTGTCTTGCATTTCAAATCTTCTCGTTCACGATTTATTTCATTGTTTATTTAATAAACTTAATCTAAGGTTAATCAATTTCTTAAGTTGATAATAAATTTTGTATATATGACTTTATACGAAAAATAAATCGTTAATTTACTATGCTTTTGTTGTTTGTATGTTTAGTTCTGTGGGTGGAGAAAACAAATACTTGTAGGAGAAAGCTTCAAAATAGTTAAACTTGTAGATTAAATGAAACAACCCTATTTTTAGCCTGAATTTTCACTTAGTTTCCCTTCAATACATACTTATAAGATATTAGTTTCAGCTTGAAATCAAGAGTTAACAATGGTCTGAAGTGAAGTGGGCCATTTATATTCTTAGTTGGAGTTCAGACGCAAAAATGGTTGCATATTCTAATGATCTCTCTAATTGATAAATATGTTTTTAGTTTTGATCGATTTTCACCCAATTTCTCACATTGTTGTGGAACATTCTTGGTATAAAAGGAAGAAAAACATGAAAGCTCAATTTCACATTATTTTCTAGCAAAATAAAAAAGCAGAATTTCTTACATCCTTATAAACTTTTAATATTACTTATATATCTTTATAAAATTCAGAACTACATATATATCATTCTAAAACAATAAAATTTACATATATGTCCAAATTATTATTTTAGTTAGAATTAACGTAATTTAGTATTAAAAACTAATCTAAAATAAGAAAATATGAGTGTTAATTTACATAAATAGCCTTCTCAAATTAAAGATTAGAATTAAACAAAATTAATTAGGATAAAATTTGAAATCGTATTATTGTGCGCCTTAATCATCCATCGCAGGTTTGTTGATCGTATTTTCTTGTCGTCATCTTCTACATCACAGGTGAGAACATTTTTCCTCTTTTTTTTCGTTTTCCGAAATCTAGATCACAAGAACAAAGATGTTGTTAATGATTGTGCTTTATGACTATTATGTTGCTGGTGTATGCTTGCACAGGAAGTATGCCATTAAGGAGGTTAAGTTTTATAGGAAACCTGGGGAGGAAACTGTGATCCCGTTGTCGACTATGCCACATGAGCAGGAATTGGGATTCCGGTCCAATCCGAGCTCGCCACCTCAGGATAGCAAGTCTCCACTACAACTATCAGTTTTGGAAGAAGATTAACGTGTGGGAGGTAAGGATATAACTTTGGAACCAGTGACTTCATTCCATAACCAATCTACCGAATTGTTCACTGCATTAACCATATATATCAAATCCTTTGAGGTCTGTGAACTAATACACAACACCTTTCATAGTTTAAGTATAGATACGGACATGCATGATCAAAATTTCAGTTTCTCATTTATCAATTCCAGTTTAGTATGAGAATTCACCTTTATTTTGCTGTCCAGAAGAGAAGAATTAATATTCTTGACGACACCAGATAGCAATGGAGTCAAAGTCGTCATCTCCGGCCACTCATGGTCGCTGGAAACACCAGCCGTCGCCGACAGCCATCCCAAATCGCCACACCAGCACCAATGCTGAAGGTTGTTGCAATTACTCTTCACCCAAGCTTGCTACTAGAAATCGTGATCACTAGGACCAAAAATCGCATATGTCCTTTCCGTTTTTCTCCTGAATCGTGACCCTTGAACCACAATTCAAACCCATCGATTTTTTCACGCCTGCTTTCTATCCCACCTCCGATCTTTTCACACACCAAAGATCCAACTATCGTTCCCGACTTTGATGCTTCTTATCTACGTCTGAATCTCTTTGCGTCGATATCACTTTCACGATTCCTCTCTAACTCTCTGATTCGTCTCTCTTTTTCCCTCAGATTACGATCTGGAGAACACACACGAAGAGCTTAAAAAGAGCTTAAACTAACGCCTTGTTCCCGAGTTTCATTAAAGGAAAGAAAAGAAAAGGAAGGAAAATATAGAGAGAAAAGAAAGGAAGGGAAAGGAAATGATTAATCATTTTCGTGTTTCCAAGTTTCATTGGTTTCAATCGACATCAGAAGGGAGAAAAGTATATTATACAACTTCATATGTTCGGAATCACCAACAAAAGTTTACAGGTTTTTTCATGAAAAAGTACAAAGGAGAAAACAATACTATACAACTTCTACGCAGAAAAAAAAAAACAAGTTAATATAATCGGAATCACCAACAAAAACAATAAGAAAAAAGGAGAAAACAAGAGCTTGAAGAAACCTGGAGCAATGTGCGTCTACGCAGGAACAAGATGATGACTTGATGAGAATTCGTAGGAGCAGTTGAAGAGAATTACACAACTGGCGAGATGATTTTATAGAGGCTTCAGGGCAAATCTGTCAAAATATTAGATACTAGTTGTAACACCCGTGTATTACACGGGATGACATAAATAAAACGTATTTAATGAAAATATAAATATTAATTATTTTAAAAACCAAATTTTCATAAGATATGAGAAATATGTTGAAACAACAATTCGAATTCTCATACCCGTAATGTTAGATATTAAAAACAACAATTCGAATTCTCAAACCTTAATTTTTGTAATTCTAATAGATTCTAATAAGATCAAAATTCGTAAGTTTAGTAATTCAGTAAATTGTAATAAATTTGAAAAGAAACTGAAATTTTTATACTAATCGTAACTGAAAGAGTAAATCAAGCCAGCACACAATGCATAACAAACTGAAACCGATCTTTTTGGAGTCACCCTTAACTGTCAAACAAATTACTTTTTTTAAGAATTTCAAAACTCTGAGAAAATGACATGTGGCCAAATCAATGTCGTGATGACAAGTGTCCTCTAGATCTTTATTTATTAGGATAAGATTCAAGTTTATATATTCATATTCTATATCGTATTATATTCTCCGTTATTCTACTTCTGAATAAGAACTTAAGTTATGCTAATAACATAAAAATATTTGTTATACATTATTAAAAAACACACCTATATTTTAAAAAGCAACAATTATTAGTTTTATAAAAATGATCTAAAACAAAGTTTTGAATTTTTTCCAATATACATACGCATTTAGTTTGCTATGCAAATGCATATAAAAAGCTAGTTTTTTTTATATTAATGTGATTATTGATATATTTATCTTTTTTGTCGTCAATATAAACTATATATTTATTTAAAATGTAAATGGTGAACTATTTAAGAAGTAACTCTACATATGTGGCTACATAAATAAAGGTTTCTAATTTATTGCTTTAGTTATGAATTATTGAATACATACATTAAATACATTCAATTCAAACAATTTTTTTTTAAAAAATCAAAATTATGAGAAAATGACATGTGGCAAAATCAATGAGGATATGACATGTGGCTTTGAGTTACTTATTTATTAGGATAGGATATAGAAGGACCCGATCTCTTTCTCTCCAAATCCCTCCGATTTGGGAGGAAACTTTGGAGGGATAATCTTCCTCTCTGATCCGTTCTTTTCTTTCACAATCCTTCCAAAAAGAAAGTCGGGAACACCCACGAATTACACTTTCTTTCCAAATCCCTTCCATTCTCTCCTTAAAACACACTCGGGAACAGGGCGTAAGGGAGTTAGGATTCGATTCCATTGCCGTAGAATATGAAGATAATATAATTTTGTTTAATCCTTATTGTTAAGGGTATTTTAGTAAAATAATATGATATCTTGAAATTTAAATAAGTTTTTTAATTTTAAACTGGTTTAATTCTTAATAAAATAAAAATTTGGACATATATGTAAATTATATTGTTTTAGAAGAATATATACGTAGTTTTGAATTTTATAAGGATATGTAAGTAATATTGAAAGTTTATAAGGACGTGAACAAAATTCTGTCGAATAAAAAAGATACTCACATTAGATTGACAAATAATGTCATGTTTATATTATTTTGTTCCCACAATCATTGGCCCATTTCCTTGTATTTCAATTTGTATATACGAGATATCACAGATGTAGGTTTAAATCCAAACGTTCTCAATATTTACTTTATACAGTTTTCTTCAGAAAGTCCCGATATTTTAGGAAAATTAACGAAAAAGTTCCAAAATAATTTTTTGAACAAAAAAGCACAGGAAACTAGAAAAAATTTTCAATTTCGCCTTTTTTGTCGGTATCGGGTAGAAAAAGGACAAAATTGAAAACGTTTTCCAGTTTTCTAGGCTTTTCTGTTCAAAAAAATAATTTTAGGACTTTTTCATTAATTTACTCAAAATATTATGACTTTTCTGTAGAAAACCCAAAAGAAAAATACAACTTGCTTCTAAAAAATAAAGTTGTCGTGGTTGGCAACTTGTCATGGTAACTATCTTTGCTCTTAATTAATAGATTTAGGTTACAAAAGGTATTAAACCAATGATTTTACATATGAATTTAAAAATGAATATATATTTTTATTTAATATAAAATTAGCAATAGTAATAAAATATAATAAAATAAATAATATTAAACAAAGTATAATAATCTTTATTAATTACTAGATACATCAAATATGCAAATATTACAAATACTGTGTGGTCTGGTGGATCGTACTGTACACATTCCTTCGGGCACTATATAAGATATCTCATCCAGCAGAATACGGTGATATGTGGATACGCTACAATTAGAAAACAGTAGGCATTAGATGTCTTTATTGTAAATCAACCTTCAAATAATGGCCACTATAAACGTGAGCAATAAACAATGGTTGCAACATTGGGAAGTTTTGTGAACAACACTAAAGCAAAAGCACGTTTTTTGTATAAAAATAAACAATTACACCATACATGTTAGCAATTAGAAAACCAGTGTCTGTCATTATCATCTATTATTAAAGTCGTTACATGCATCAATTATGTTGTATTACTTCATACACCCCATTAATGTTATATGGATTGGAGACATACCAAATCACTTTGAAGATTTTAACATGAGTTTTATTAGAAAGATATTTTTTTATATATTGTTACAACTCTTTAAAGACAATTTAGATCAAATATGACAAAGACATTGAAAATGTAAATAACGATTAGCCAAGACAATTTTGTCATACAACAAAAACAAACTGAATAAATAATCTTTTTTTACTTGATTAAATGTTTACACATACATGACTTAAGAAACGGGCTCTTGGAGTAAGAAAAATACATGAAATAATTATCATAAGTAATGTTTTCGTTGTGACAATAAGACAAAAATTAGATATATAATAGGCGTTTGTAAAAAATACTAATGGAACAGAATATAGGATAAAATCTTTCGTAAAAATAAAAACATAGATATATAAAAACCGTTTTTTAATTGACAAATAATTATAAAACAATAAGACAAAATTGATAAAATAAGATTAATAATAATAATAAGACAAAAGAAAAAAATAAAAAATAAAAAAACAAAACAAAACAACAAACAGTTATATATATTGAGGTTTATGGAGACAAAACGATCTCTAAAAGACAAAATATATGTCTTGTCAAAGGAATACATGAAAAAAAAAATTATAAAGAGAATCAATACACATAGCAACACCATTTTCTCATAAATTCCAACTTAAAAAGAAATATTAAAAATTTGTATATATAAGAAATAGAAATTTGTTTTGGGTGGGTACCAAGTACCTTATTCTTACTCCACTATAACTCTGGTTTTAGCATTTTTAAATAAGGCCGTTTATTAACTTACACAAATTTAACACGGTCCAATTATGGATATTAATTTTTTTTGTTAAATATTTATATTGCAGCGTCTTTTTTGTTTTCACCATGACCCCAAACTATGTTTGGAACGGCCTAGATCCATTCTAAGTCTGATAACATACATTCCGAGAGAAGATAGAATATTTTATTAATTGTATAACTTAAATGTGCTTACAACGATTATGCTATCGAACAAGAATCGAAACTCCCAGATTTAGCACCTAATATGGTCACTCTAAAGCTTAATCGTGAACTCTGTAATTGCTATGTAAATTTCACAATAATTATGCCTCAAAAGAGCTATCGTATATATCAGGAAAAGAGCAAACTCTACAAGAATTTACATAAGAAAGTGGCTTCTAAAAGAAGCCCGCAAGAACAACAGAACTAGTTGGCGATATTAACTGGATTGGTCATGTGAAGGGTCGGACCGATCAAGTGGTTCACTGTACCGGCCCAGCCCAGCCTCGGACCATTTCACCTATCATAAGGACACAATATTTTTTGACACATGTGTTGGTCAACCTAAAACGAAATTATTATTTTTCACCACAAAATTCCACAGTTTTTTACATAGCTTTGATGTCCTTAATTAGCCGCTCTAAATTACAATAAGATAAGCCACCCTTCATCAAGCATTGTTTTGCAAGTCTCGCCATCTGATCCGCCGACTTCCTAAACTCATCCCTCCGATCCTCCATCAATTCTCTCACCATCTTCTCTACAATCACTTTATCACAAGTATCCTTCATGTCTAAACCCAACTTCCACACCTCCCCCACAAATCTACTATTCACTTGTTGGTCCAAAAAGTACCGCCAACAAATCATCGGCACTCCTTCAACCACACTCTCTAGCGTCGCATTCCACCCACTGTGTGTCAAAAACCCACCCACTGCGCCATGGGCCAAGACCTCCTCTTGTGGAGCCCAGTCGACAATACAACCTCTTTCCTCCGTACCTTTTGAAAGTTCCGGTTGAATCTCAATGGAACCATTAAGGACTGAGTTTGACCGTACGACCCACAAGAAAGGACACCCACTGTTCACCAGCCCATGCCAGAGCTCTATATATTGTTCCTTTTTCATTACAGCAAGACTTCCAAAGCTAACATAAAGCACGGATTTTGGTGGTTGTGAGTCCAGCCATGGAATACAACTAATGTCTTCTTTCCACAGACTGTTTGAAGAAGGCAGTGACGAAAACGATTCTAGCCTGAGCTTGAGATGGGCGTGTAGTGGACCAATGGCGTATAAATTTGGACAGAAGGTGCGTATTTTTGAAACTATTGGACCCTCCAAATCATCAAAGGTGTTAAGTATAAGCCCGTGAGCTCTTGGGTTTTCTGTACCTTCATCGAGATAAAGCTTCACCTTTGGGTCTGCCATGTCGAAACGACAAAACATTGGAAGATCACGGCGTCGCAAGAAATCTTCCATGCCTGGTATGCCCTTTATTGGGGCGTCCAAGTCGTTTCCTAATAAAAATTTGATTAATCAATTACACAAAATCGAAACAGAAGAAATAAGCAGATAACGCACCTGCGAATGGTAATTCACCGGAGTCAATGAGCTTGGGAAGACAGAAGAAAACCCACAGGCAACAAGCACTAATTGTACGAATATATATAATTGGTATTCCTATTTCATTAGCTACATCACATGTATACCCCATAAATCCATCTGCAATTATGCATGTTACCGGTCTGCGTGAATCTGAACTTAGTTTTCCCGAGGTCAAGATATCTTTGAAGAGGGTATTGCTTTTGGTTTTTAAAGATTCGAAAAGTTCCATAATTGTATCAACAAAGCGAGGATGGTCTTCTGGAAGGCCATCAGATATGCTTTCGAGGTGGAAACCTGGGTAACAATTAAAGCGGGACTGTATATTTGAGTATTTGAGTAGTTGGGCGTGGATATGATCAGTGACAAGCAAGGTTATGTGGAGACCCGAGAGGCATAGAACCTCAGCTAGCTTGATCGTGCAGTTTACAGGGCCTTGGAATGGTAAGGGGAATATCAACACATGAGGTGGTAGTGTTTCTTTATCCATCATAGAAATTGTTTCTCAATTCTGTCGTTTATGACTCTCCAAATGAAACATTAAGTGCTTCAAAATTTCAATCCAATTGTGTGGAAGGACTTGATGAACTCAAACCTGGAAATTAAGGTAAAAATAGCGACTTCGATAATTAGCGTCTTCGTCAATGGATAGATATATACGGAGACACAGTTACGTAACTGCCATAGTAGAAACTAGAAAGGGGAGGGAGATTTACCATTGACACTTTATCCATTAATGTAATTGAGCGGTAAGGATATAGCAGGATCAAATCTGTAAGGATATAGCAGGATCAAATCTTATCCAATGTCGTCCCTGTAGTTACCCACAAATTATATCGTTTTTTTTCTTTTTTAATTTCATTGATAGTTAATAAAAGTCTTTGGATCTTATTAGTTATTATAAAGTTGTTTTAAGTTTCATATTCTAACATTAACCATTAGTCCAATAATCTAACATCTATATTCTATAATATGCAAGTGAAGCCTAGCCTAGCTGGGTGGATGCATCCGGGTTATATACCCATGTGGTGGGAGGTCTGGAGTTCGACTCCAACTAACCCCATGTGGGGGATTTTCCCTGGGCGGCGAATAAACAGGTGAAGGGGAAAGGCTTTGCACCATAGGTAATCGCAAACCGCCCTGGGTGTAAGGCTGAGTACCCTCAAGGTGTTAAAATTGCCGTTTCCAAAAAAAATATTCTATAATATAGATTCTGATTTGATTTTAATTATTAAATTATTGGTAAAAAGTATATTTTACGCATACGATGGATAATTATACATTTTTAAAAATATTGCAATCAAACTCTACATTTAACGAAAAATTATTGAAGTACGAAAAATACTGATTTTTTTTTGGTTACATGCGATGTGTTGATTACTCTGATGCATATTAAAATCTGCAAGCATGTACAATGTAAATATGTAATCTAACCTTCAATTCATACATTTATGTTCATATATGGGTTAACAAAACGATGCTGATAATGATTTTGGAACTGTATGTCTAGTCGTCATTTGCTGGTTTTAGTGGTACTTACGGTGTCCTCAGAAAAACAATGTGTCATTTTTCTCTGAGATCGCTAGCCCTACACAAGAGGCAAAGGAGGTACCGAGTGTGTCGTGGTTTTGATTTCAAAGGGAAGAAATTGATAATGACCATGTTTAAACAATTTCATTTAGATCAATTATAAAAGTTTGGATTATTCATTCTATCATCTATTCATCTTTTTAACATGAGTAAATTTTAAAAAAAGCCACTACGTTTTTAAAAGAGTGAATTACAGTTTTGGTCCTTATGGTTTGGGTGATTTTTTGGATCGGTCCAAATTTTGAAAATCCTACTTATTTGTCCCTGTGGTTTGTGTTTACTAACAGGTTTGGTCTCTCCTTCCGTTATACTTAACTTTTTCTGTTAAACGTGGGGTAAAATGACCAATATACCCATTATTTTATTTTTTTCATTTATTTATTTTAGAAATATATATATATATATATATATATATATATATATATATATATATATATATATATATATATATATATATATATATATATATATATATATATATATATATATATATATATATATATATATATATATATATATATATATATCTCACTCATCCACATCCATTTCCCGACGCATCCCCAATTCCAAAGCTTCATCTGCAATTTCAATTTCCCCTCAAATCCAACCGTAAATCCTAACTCGATTTCGATTCAACATCTTCTACTGTCAATCATGGAGGCGACTCTTGGACTACTCGTCTATCTTCTACATCCAAGCATTACCAATATGCTCTTCAATCTAGATGACACAATGGGACCGGTACTGGATGCCATTGTTGATCACACAATAATCCTTATTCCCGTGTCGGGTCCAGCCAATGAGTTGACAATAGCCCGATATCTGCTTTGTCTGAATGTTCGATCCAACGAGGCAAACTTGGAAATTTTCGCACCCTTTTAAGTAAATCTTCCAATAAACTCCTACAAGTCTTCTTGTTAAGAAGCGTGTAGACGAAATAGAATGATGGATAATATGATGGTATCCATCGTCTCATCGTTGAGCACTCGTCGGAGCCTGCTATGGGATTGTTTTCTATGTTAAACATGAAATATGGTGTCACATTCTTGCCAATATTAGGTGCTGTGTGTTTTTCTGAAGAAGCTCTGCTTGACCTCTTTTGTCTGTGTCGCGCAGAAAACGCGCAGACGTTTTACCTCGTAGACTGTTTGTTTTTTAAAAGACCGCAGACCTAAAAAGGTATGTGCACCCTCTTCTTGTCGCAGACTTGGAACTGCCTCTTCTTGTGTCTTCTAACATCTTCTAACCCCAAAATATTACATTGACAAAACTGCAAAAAAAAAAAAAAAAATGGTCCATGTGGTTTGCTGTTTTCTGTGGTTCTGGTCCAAACCTTTGCAAATTTGTATGGATGGTCATTTTCCAAGATGTTTCTTTGTGGATTTGGTCCCTGACCAATTTGAAAAGTCTATTTTACCTTTTTAATTTCTTTTTCCTGTTATGATTAGTTATTTATCATCTTAATTAAATAAAAATAAAATTAAATCCCACCCTAATCCTGTTGGATTAGGTGTCTAAGCCATGACTAATAATTAGTATTTACCTAATTAATAGAAGCACAGTCCATTTGGGTTGCCCTCATGGCTGGAGGTTTGATAGAAATTTCAGTAGAGAGAGAGATTGATTTATTATGGGATTAATAAATCAACAGGAATTAAATATATGGTTTATTAATATATTAAAGTGATAATATATTAATTAGAAACTATATTAATTAATTAGGAATTAATCCAGAATTAATTGGATTTAATTTGGGGATTAAATTAATTAATTAAAGGTGCAGGGACTAAAACTGTAATTATTCAATAGTTGAGTAAGTGACAGTGTGGAGTGACCAGTTGGAAGTCGAAATCTATATATGGATATATAGAATTTCGAAATTGATAATTATTAGATAAATAGGTTTTTGAATTGTAAGATAAAAGGTTTATCTTATTTGAATTCAAAAAGGTTTATCCTTAAGGCTTATCAACTGGTTATTCTGTAACTATAAATAGGGGACCCTGGAACCATATTTTTCTGCGCCACTTTCACATATTCTCTCTGGATTTTCGATTCCCTCTTCTCCAAGCTTGGGTGTGATCTCATTTGAGGCAGGATAATTTTGCTGCTAAGCTTCTAGAAAATTCTAAAAGGTTGGTTTTTCTAATTTTATTCTTTTAGTTAATTTTCTTATGGCCTTTAGGTTTTGTTATATGTTCAATTAGAAGAAAACATAGATCCTTATAGGTTGCATGTGAACTTAGGTTATTTAGTTCATGGTTTGCAGAAAACCTTTCAGTGGTATCAGAGCCTGTTTTGTTTTCTTATTGAATTGCTATAACTGTTTTAGGGTTTAAAGCTTATAAACCCTAATATATATTAAGGATCGATTTCTAGGATTAGGGTTTTGGAAACACTAATCCCCCCCTTGCAAATTTCGAAAATTGTGATTAGGGTTTTAGAAGGTTTTCTATTTTTGGTAACTTTATTTGTTAATTAAATGGATAACCTTAAACCCCATTATTTGAATTCGATTTTTAGGGGGTTTAGGATAGGTTTTAATTAATTTGATTAATTTGGATAAACCTATCTTCATTTGAATTAATTTAATTAATTGTTAATTAAAAGATAATTCAAAAGGGATTTAATTAATTTTAAATTTTCGAAAATTAATAGAAAAATCCAGAAAAATATTTTAAAATGTTTAAAATATTTAGATTTAATTAATTTAATTAATTGGTAATTGAAATTGATTAAATCGAATTTAAGGTTTAATTTAATTCAAAATTTAATTGTTAAATTTGGTAAAATTAAAAGATAAACCTTGAATATTTTAAAGGGTTTTAAAATACATCTTATATATATTATTAAAAGTTAATACTATATATATATGAGATAAATTTGGTTAGTCAAATCAATAGTAGGCCTCATTCACGAAGCTGGTCTATAAAGTGGGTATAAGGAAACTGCCTATAAAATGGTAGTCTAATGGGTGAACACTCTCACCCACCGCTCGCCTGATCAGTGGAGGGTCGTTAGCCGAACGGGTTTGACAGAACCACTTAATCATTAAAAGTATAATGATCAAAGTACTAGAACCATTTATAAAATCCCAATCTAGTTACTTTAGGAAAAATGTGAATTTGATGCTACCCCATGAAATTGCACATTGCACTTTATGAAGCGTTGGTGGAGCGTGTGTGGTTTACCGGCACACTAATGGGGTTTCATAAAGAGTGGCAATGGGTGTCTCGGGTGTTATCATTGTTGATGGAGCGTGTGTGGTTTACCGGCACATCAATTTGAGATGATAATGGACCCCGAGAGTACCAAGCTAATTTGCATGGTTATTCACACCCAGTTTGTGATCCTCGGCATCCCAGTCACAAACGGTGGGGCATATCCGAGATTAAACATGCTATTGAACAGTTCAATATATCTCAAAAGAAACTAGGAATTCCATTTATAATAAGATTATTTTTCCGCGGTGGAATTGGCTGAATCGTCATTCGCCTACCTTTATAAAATTTGCTTATAGATTACGGCATCCCTCTTCTATGTTGCAAATTGTTATAGTTGGATCCTAGCCTTATTTTATATTGGGTTATTATAAGGACCGACATGTATCTAATTAAACTTACCTTCTTTTATAGATGTCTTCTGCTGATCAATCCGCTCCCCAATCAAACTCCAGTGTTCCCTCTATCCTCTCACTGTGTTCCAAGGTTCAACTGAACGGAACAAACTACAATGACTGGATTAGAAACATCAAGATGGCTCTGAGGTACGAGAACAAAGAGTATGTTCTCGAGACTGAGCTTGTCGATGTTGACCCTGAAACTGCTACTCCCGAGGAAATTGCCTCGTACCAAAAACATTCTGATGATGTGACCAAAGTGGCCTGCATCATGATCGCCACAATGAACCCCGAATTGCAAAGGATATACGAAGACTACTGGCCCTTTGAGATGCACAAGGAGCTTGCGGAAAAGTTCCGCAAGCAAGAGCGCATCGAGAGGTGCGAGGTGGTCAAGGACTTCACGAACAGCAAACCTAAAGATGGAGAGTCCATCTGCGCTCATGTGCAAAGAATGCAAGGTTACGTGGAGCGGCTTAGAAAGCTTGCGATGCCTGTACCGGAGGAGTTGGCCGTTGACATAGTGCTTAACTCCCTACCGAGTTCTTATGACCAGTTCAGGCTGGCTTATCATTTGAACAACAATCAGGCTAACCTGACTGAGTTGCATCGCATGCTTCGAGTTGCTGAAGACGGGATGAAGGGTAAAAGTGTACCCCGGTTAATCAGCCCGTCCTAGCCATTGGAAGTGGCAAAGGAAAGAAAAGGAAGGGCCCTCCTAAGCAAAATTGGAGGGAAAAGGTTCAGGTCGGGTCGTCAAGCAATGGCTCGAGAACCAAGTCTTCCCAAATTCCTTGTGTGGCCAACCCCGATGAAGCCAACTGTTTTTACTGCAAAGAGAAGGGCCATTGGAAGAGAAGCTGCCCCAAATACTTACAGGATGTCAAGGATGGGAAAGTAAAGCCATCGACAGCAGGTATATACACTATCTCTAAAAACTCACCATCTTCTAATTCTTGGGTCCTTGATACAGGATGTGGTTTTCACATTTGTTCTGATCTGCAGGGCCTAAAGGAAAGCAGGGAGGTGGAGCACGATAGACTGAACCTGATCATGGGCAATAGGAGATCGTCCCCTGTTACCAAGATTGGCGTTTATAGTTTAGTGCTTAGTAGTGATGTTAGTATAGAGTTATTTAATTGTTGCTATTCGCCAGAAATGGCAAGAAACATTATTTCATTTCACGCATTGTTCTGACAAGGATTTCAATTTTCTTTTGATAATAAAATTGGCTCGATTTCTGTTTTCAAAAATGATATTTTGATTTTTACTGCTTATCCTTGTGATGGTGTGTATGAAACCGTTGAATGTGTTGACAATTTAGGACATAGTGTAAATTATATTGATTCTACTAGTGGTGTAGAAAAGGCATGTCTGTGGCATAGTCGGCTCGGGCACATCAGCAAGAAACGCATCGCCCAACTCCAAAAGGATGGAGTGTTGGAATCATTCGACCTCAGGTCGGATGATGTATGCGAATCTTGTCTGTTGGGCAAGATGACTAAATCACATTTCAAAGGGTCTTTTGAAAGAGGTGAGGGTCTGTTGGACATCATTCACACGGATGTGTGTGGTCCATTCAGATCAACCACAAAGGATGGCACGCGGTTCTACGTGACCTTTACCGACGATTTTAGTAGATACGGTTATATCTACTTGATCAAGCACAAGTCAGACACCTTTGAAAAGTTCAAAGAGTTTAAGAACGAGGTAGAGAATCAATTAGGCAGGAAGATAAAGATGCTCAGGTCCGACAGAGGCGGAGAGTATCTAAGTATCGAGTTCCTAGACTATCTAATGGAATGCGGAATAGTTTCGCAGTTGACACCTCCCAGGACACCACAGTTGAACGGTGTTGCGGAGAGGCGCAACCGAACCCTGTTGGACATGGTTCGTTCCATGATGAGTCGAGCTTCACTTCCCATTCACTTCTGGGGGTATGCCTTAGAGACTGCCGCCCATATTCTCAATCTTGTCCCTACTAAAAAGGTTGCTAAAACACCTCATGAAATGTGGACGGGAAAAGTTCCCTCGTTGGCACATATCAAAGTCTGGGGTTGTGAGGCTTTCGTTAGACGAGAGACTCAAGACAAACTCGCAGAAAGAAGCGAAAGGTGTTTCTTCCTTGGTTATCCCAAACAGTCCTTTGGATATCTATTCTACAGACCGAGCGAGGACGTGGTCTTTGTAGCTAGACGAGCGGTCTTTCGAGAGAGAGAGCTCATATTCAAAGAGGACAGTGGGAGTACCATTGATCTGGAAGAAATTCAAGAGTCATCAGATGACGCAACCTTAGGAGAAACTAGCAACCAACATGAAGAAGAAGTTCCTGTTGGTCCGACAGATGTATCCTTACCTCTTAGGCGTTTCGGTAGGGTTAGCATGCCACCCGAGTTTTATGGGTTCCATATAACTTCGGATAGGGACACGTTTGTCAGTGATAGGACACTGATAAATTTGGATGAACCAGCTAACTACCAGGAAGCAGTGGCGGGCCCTGAGTCTGCCAAGTGGAAAGAGGCCATGGATAGCGAGATCAAGTCCATGTATGACAATCAAGTTTGGAACTTGGTTGACAACGTACCGGGTCGAAAGACAGTCGGATGCAAATGGATCTTCAAGAAGAAGACCGACATGGACGGAAAGGTACACACTTTCAAGGCAAGACTGGTTACGAAGGGCTTTACTCAAACCCCAGGGGTTGACTATGACGAGACCTTCTCACCAGTAGCCAAGATAAAGTCTATTAGGATTATGCTGGCCATAGCTGCATTTCATGACTATGAAATTTGGCAGATGGACGTCAAAACCGCCTTCCTTAATGGAAAGTTGACTGAGGATGTATACATGAATCAGCCAGAGGGTTTTGTCGATGCAAAGTATCCCAATAAGGTGTGTAAGCTTGAGAGATCAATCTACGGATTGAAGCAAGCTTCTCGCAGCTGGAATCTTTGTTTCCATGAGAAAGTCAAAGAGTTTGGCTTCTCTAGGAGCGAGGATGAGTCCTGCGTATATGTCAAGGCTAGTGGGAGTATAGTCACCTTTCTGGTGCTGTATGTCGATGACATACTGCTCATGGGAAACGATATTCCAACCTTGCAAGATGTCAAGGCTTGGCTTGGGAAATGTTTCGCCACGAAGGACCTAGGAGAGGCTGCCTATATTCTCGGGATAAGAATATTGAGAGATAGGAAGAAGAGATTAATTGGACTTAGTCAGGGTACATACTTGGAAAAGGTACTGAAAAGGTTTAGTATGGAAAATTCCAAGAAGGGAGAGCTGCCTATCCAAAGTAATGCAAAATTGAGTAAGACTCAAAGTCCGAGTACAGACGAGGAAATAGCTGAAATGAGTCGGGTACCTTACGCTTCGGCTGTAGGATCGATCATGTACGCTATGACGTGTACTCGCCCTGACGTGGCCTTTGCCTTAAGCATGGTCAGTCGGTACCAGGGTAACCCTGGAAGAGCGCATTGGATAGCTGTGAAAAATATACTCAAGTATCTGCGAAGGACCAAGAACATGGTGTTAGTCCTCGGTGGCAGTGATACCTTGAGAGTTGAAGGATATACAGATGCCAGCTTTCAGACAGATAGAGACAGTGGTCGGTCTCAGTCGGGCTGGGTATTCCTTTTGAACGGTGGAGCAGTTACTTGGAAAAGTTCCAAGCAAGAAACAGTGGCTGATTCTACGTGCGAATCAGAGTACATAGCAGCAAGTGAAGCGTCAAAGGAAGCGGCATGGCTGAAGAATTTTATCGGTGACCTTGGAGTAGTCCCGAGTATTCAGGAGCCCTTGGAACTGTTCTGCGATAACGAAGGTGCGGTCGCCTTGACAAAGGAACCGCGCGATCATGGAAAGTCCAGACATAACGACAGAAAGTACCACTACATCAGGCATAGGGTAGAAGAAGGTCACCTCCTTGTAAAGAGGGTATCATCAGAAGATAATCCTGCAGATCCCTTGACAAAGGCTCTGAGTAGGATTAAGCATAATCAGCATGCTAGGAGCATTGGATTAAGAGATGATATAAGTTTTTATAATTAGATAGATTTTTGAAACTTGCAACAATGTTATTGTATTTGACTTTTGTGATTTAATAATAGAGATTTTTTAATGGGTAATGGTTTACTAATTTTGTCAATATATATCATTATGTTTCATTTTTGCATGTTTTACTTCCTGAATAATTGGATTATTCAAATATCCACAGTCACTCATACTATTAGGGAGTAAGTATGAAGTAAGGCTGTCATGAATTGGTAATAGATTGTCTAAGGAGTTAGACATTGCAATTGGATTGCTGCACCATTCGTGAGTACTTGGAAATGGAGATTTGAGTATTGGATAAACCCGCGCTCAATGGATTGCTTCATGGATTACATCACGAGCAATATTGAGACGATAATATCTTTTGATCTTTAAGCTGAGACATATGAGTTATGATTTGCTAAGACGGTTGTTCATTGATAATACGAAAACGCATCAGTAACTCGGTGTTATAAAACGTATTGTTGTGAGTAATTTGTCTGGTAAAAGACATAAGTATATGAGTCAAAGTTTATTCGTCCCTTGACCCTAACGGGGAACAGATATCTGTAGGCCTCTCGATGATTTTGAAGTTGACTAAAATGGTTGGCCAACCGGGACTAAATTGGTAGTCTAAAAGTCATATGCAAATCGGAAATCGAGGAACAGTGAATCAGACCAGATTGATTTCATCCATGTCTTGAGTCTGAAAAATATCTTGTTGGACGGAGGATCATCTGATCACTTATCTATGGACAGGACTGATTAGATCAGAGTTTGGCATTGGTTTCTAGGAAGCTACAAGTGCTGGTTAATTAGAGGTTAAATTGGTAATTATAGTCATAGACTTATCCAAGTGGGAGACTGTTGGATTAGGTGTCTAAGCCATGACTAATAATTAGTATTTACCTATTTAATAGAAGCACAGTCCATTTGGGTTGCCCTCATGGCTGGAGGTTTGGTAGAAAATTCGGTAGAGAGAGAGATTGATTTATTATGGGATTAATAAATCAACAGGAATTAAATATATGGTTTATTAATATATTAAAGTGATAATATATTAATTAGAAACTATATTAATTAATTAGGAATTAATCCAGAATTAATTGGATTTAATTTGGGGATTAAATTAATTAATTAAAGGTGCAGGGACTAAAACTGTAATTATTCAATAGTTGAGTAAGTGACAGTGTGGAGTGACCAGTTGGAAGTCGAAATCTATATATGGATATATAGAATTTCGAAATTGATAATTATTAGATAAATAGGTTTTTGAATTGTAAGATAAAAGGTTTATCTTATTTGAATTCAAAAAGGTTTATCCTTAAGGCTTATCAACTGGTTATTCTGTAACTATAAATAGGGGACCCTGGAACCATATTTTTCTGCGCCACTTTCACATATTCTCTCTGGATTTTCGATTCCCTCTTCTCCAAGCTTGGGTGTGATCTCATTTGAGGCAGGATAATTTTGCTGCTAAGCTTCTAGAAAATTCTAAAAGGTTGGTTTTTCTAGTTTTATTCTTTTAGTTAATTTTCTTATGGCCTTTAGGTTTTGTTATATGTTCAATTAGAAGAAAACATAGATCCTTATAGGTTGCATGTGAACTTAGGTTATTTAGTTCATGGTTTGCAGAAAACCTTTCAAATCCATCCCCCACCAATCCGACCCCATCCCTCTTGTAACGCCCCAACTTTTCAAACCATTTTTAATACATAAAAACGTATTTTACAAAATATGGTTTAACAAAAACCATGTTATTTGTTTAATTACAATCAAAAAGGGGAGTTACAAATACATATCAAACCATAAGCTTAAGAGAAACGGATTCAACCAATACCAAATATGGAAGCTGTATTCAGCTCCACTCCTTTGCACCTAGTGCTCATTTAGCAACTTCAAACTATCTCACAACCTTATACCTGAACCTGGAATACATGGTATAAAAAAAAATAAAATACGTAAGACAAATTGTCTCGTGAGTTACATGAGTTTTAGACTCAAACTTTAAAATTCTTTTACTAACTTGTATAAACATTCGTAACATAAATCTTTGTCAAAACTACATAATATACACATATACTTTTCAAAAGCATCATATATCAAACTTTGCAAAAATAATGTCTTTTATGCTTTCTTTGACTGGTTTTATAAACTTGCTGGGATTTTTATACTTAGGGCATTAATCACTATAAGTGATACCCCAAGTCTCTACAATTAGAAAGAACGGATCAATACTAACGGTAGAATTGCTGAGGCAGTCTACTTCGCGAAGGGGTTGTCCCCAGTAGACTCCTTACCTAACCCGGGTAGGTTGGAACATAGTTCCCTTACTAACAATGCTAGTCACAATACCAGTCAAACATAAAATACTTTTTTGAAAACAAAACATTACTTGCACGAGAAATGGCTATATGCCAAGCTTTTGACCCAAACATATCTCTAACATGATTTAAGCTATCTTCAAGAATCATACTTTCAAATATAGCAGTCAACTTTCTATTTAAACTAAAGAGTGGACCATTTTTTGCAAATATTTTTCACATATAAAAATAATATATATGAAATCTGAAAATACTTACTTACTTGCCATGTATCCCAAAATGGGTAAAAAAATGCTACATGTACTCACCGAATAATTCTTGAAATGTCGTTTAGACGTCCCTCGATTCTTTACCCTTTCGGTGTCCGATTACTTGGCTTGCACCTATATGTGGTATATGGTACATTAATTTACATTTTAATTGACTCTATAGTATGTTAGAGTCCTTATTATACCATTAATGGTCAAAACAAGTGTATAATTCGTGAATGACCAACTTTAGTTAAATTGTATTTTATACGTATTTTACAACAGTACCCTCGGAGGGTCGTATTTCGATTCCGATAAAATTTTATGAAGTTTTGAACCATTATAGACCTATGTTTAAAATTTGGGGTCAAACGGACAAGTATAACTCCAACTTCCAAAAATCAAAACTCAAATTCCTCCTCAGTGAGTTACACGGTCGTGTAACTTTGCCTTGCAAATTACACGGCCGTGTAACTTTGTTGGTCATTTTGGTTACACGGTCGTGTAACTTTGGCCTGGAAAGTTACACGGCCGTGTAACATTCCTGGCCTGGTTTCGGGTTCGATTTTCGAGCTGCAGACCTTTATTTTCGCTTATTAAGTGCTTATTACTTAACTTAATCATTTTACTATCATTCCATGACTAAAACCTTTACTTTACATCAGGTTTTAAGCCTTGGAATCACTGATTCTAATTCCAATTTCTTGAAAACCCGTTTTTGATGATTTTCACTAAAAATCCAACTTTTTGAAATTAATCACTTAGGAGTGTCTTAATACATCCTAAGTGATCATTTGGACTTAGAAAAACCATAAAAACTGGTCTTGATCTTGCAAACCCGTGAATTAGGGTTCTTGGTCAAAAATCTTCATTTTCCTTAATTTTAACAACACTTCATAATTGAAGTGTGTTTACTTGGTATTTTAGTATAACTTGATGGAAATAACTTCTGGAAACATTCCATGAACTTCATTAATCGAATGTTCCAGAGATTCCACACGAAGAAGATGATGAATAGTAGGAGTTCTTACCTTGATTACTAAGGAACCTTCAATTCCTTCTTCAAATTCTTTGTTTCTCTTCGTGATTTCTTGATCTCGTTTCCTTCCAAGATTTTCTCCCGTGCTCTAGAACTCTCCAGGAGATTGTTCTGATTTTATGTTAATTATGAGATATTTTTCTCTATTTATATTTTCATATTTACAGTTTTGGTCCCTCTAGTTCCCTTCTTTGAACATTGGCCACCAAAACCCATTATCTTTTCATGGAATCAATTCTTTAACATTTTTAGTCCTAAAATATAATAAATTTTTATAATAATTTCTGCATAGGGTCAAAAGACCAATTTACCCTTTTCATGGTAAAAGGACTAAATTACCCTTACATCCATAATTTCTCATAATATTACATATAATACTTAAATTACACACATTTTAGTTTATATATTTATATTACAAATTTTCGGTCGTTTCAACTACCTCCCCCTAATTAGGATTCCGTCCTCGGAATCGCTTCAAAATCTGTAAAATTAGGGTATCTCTGCTTCATGCTTTCCAATGTTTCCCAAGTCAAGTCTGAGCCCAGTGAATGGAATGCTTCCATTTGACCAACGCTAGATCAATCTCTCTGTTCCTTAACTTTTTGGTTTTCACCTCTAACATCGCCTCAGGTTCTTCTACTAGTCTGTTGGGTGTTTCCACCCTTAATTCTTCTAAAGGAATGGTTAACTCCTTCTTTCCAAAGTATTTCTTGAGATAGCATACATGGAATGTATCATGTATTCCCCTGAGTTCTGGTGGTAGCTCCAACTTGAACGCTTGTAAACCGATTCTTTTCAGAATTTTGAAGGGTCCAATATATCTTGGACTCAGCTTCCCTCTCTTACCAAACCTTATCACTCCCTTCCAAGGTGATACTTTTATCATCACCAAATCGCCTTCTTTTAGATCATAAGGTCTTTTCTTTAAATTTGAATAGCTTCTTTGGCGATCTTGCGCAGTGTTGAAAAATATATTTTATATGTGACCATCACTGAAATAAGATGAACTGTTATTATCTAACAAATATTATCAGTTTATTCCAGATTGTGTGAATTCGAGATAAAAAACAAGAATAAATCAAGACCCGAGAAACTTTGAGAAAACATCCAAATCTGAGGAAGTAACGCTTCAAACCAAAGAGCAAAATACAACAATATCACACTGTAACAGCAATCACGACGCGACAGATATTATGGTCGCGACGTGAAGAAGAAACAAAGACAGAAGACCAAAAAATCGCCCAGCGATCGCGACGCGACGAAGGAGCTGGTCGCGACGCGAAGAGCTTGAACGCGAAGCTCCAACGTGACACCACCAACTTTCTAACCGCGAGACTACCAACACACCATCCTTCGCGACGCGACCAAAAGCAACGCGACCAAAAGGAATCGCGACGAAAAGCTCGACATACCAGCGAAGACGCACTGACCCGACAAAAAGCGCACCGACCACCAGCTATGGACCTTCGCGACGCGACGGACCATATGGTCGCGACGCGAGCCCTGTTCAACAGCAACTATAAATTGAGCCTTTCTCTTGCTGTTTTGTTACACCAAATCAACCAAGAATTATACACTCATATACTCTCCAAGAAACCCACGACCAGAAACCTCAAGACTCTCAAATCTCTGCATTTGGCAACAAGAATCAAACCGCACAACCGCAAGAAACAAGATATCCTCCCGACACCAAAACTTCAAACCTCTAAACAACCTCTACCCGACACCAAACCTCAAACCTCCAAACAACCTCTACCCGACACTAAATATCACCAAAACCTCATTCAACCCGAGCAAAGAACAAGAATCGAAGCTTCAAAGAAAATCGTCATATTCATCTGCTATCGATAAGTTCTTTTGAAATTATTCGTGTTATTATTGATTTATTAAAACTGTTATAAATCAACTGTACCAAACACCCGAGACATAAAAATTGAACCGTGACTACGAAAACACATGTGGACTGTATTTAACCGAGACATCTAACTTCTAACTTCTAACCTTTTTATTTATTGTAAAAACACGTTATCGTTGATAATGGCGTTTATTACATCTAACATCTAATTTCTAACTTCTAACTTCTAACCTTTTTATTTATTGTAAAAACACGTTATCGTTGATAATGGCGTTTATTACACCTAACATTTAACCTCTAACTTTTACTTTATTTATTGCTTTCTGTCCATTTAAATATTGTCTAGTTTAGATTTACCGTTTTATCTTATTCCGCAACTCTTATTTATTTCCGCATATTATAGATAAAATACATATCTGTCACACAGTAATCGGCTTAAAAACCCTTATTCGTGGTGATCAGTTATCGTATTCTCAACAATTGGTATCAGAGCTTGTGTGATTTAATCTGAAATTTTTGTCGAGAACTTTTGTGTAGTGTTTTTATAAACTACCAATAAGTTTCCTTTAAAAATTTCATCTTAATATCACTTGTTAAAAACAAACAAAAACTTTTAAAAAAAAAAATTACTTGTGTGATTTATTTTGAAAATTTTTGTCGAAAACTTTTGTGTAGCGTTTTTATAAACCACCAATAAGTTTTCTTTAAAAATTTCATTTTAACATCACATTTTCGTTAAAAAAAAAAAAAAAAAAAAAAAAAAAAAAACAAAAACAAAAACAAAAAAACAAAAATGTCTTCCGCAAACTACTCAAACATAAATTCTGTATCTATTGCTAACAGTATAGGTTCAGGTACTCGAGCACCCATTCTTATTCCCGAAGAATATAAATCATGGGTAGGTCGTATGAATCTTCATCTCAACTCTATAAGTGAAGACGTGTGGAAATGTGTAGACGGATCTCTACCAGATAACATGACCTCTCTTACGAGTAACTTGGATATACTGAATGAAAGGAAGAAACTCGAACTTCAAGCCAAAAAGGAACTTGTGTCTGGAATACCCCACAGTATTCTAAGCCAAATGAATGATATAATTCTTTTAACCGCAAACCAAATTTGGCAAACTTTGAAAAATCGTTTTGAAGGAAATGAGAGAATCATTGGAAACAAGAAAACATCTGTTTTAAACGAATTTGACAACTTCAAAATGTTTTCACATGAGACCATCCATGATGCTCATGACAGATTCAATCTCATTACCATCAAAATGAATAATTTAGGCATCAAAAAGTCACAGCATGAAATAAACCTCAAATTTTTAAACAACCTTTATGAAAGCTGGAAAATGGTCAAACTCATCATCCAGGGAAATCCGGCAATTCATACTGAATCTTTGTACAATCTGTACGGAGAATTACAATCGTATGAATCCTCGATTGACCCACCAACGTCTACTTCTTTTGGAGGACCGCTTGCTCTTTTGTCAACATCCTCTCAAAACCAAACACATTTTCCTGATCAAAGTCAAATTGATTTAAATCAAAACCAAGCTTTCTTAAGTAATCCTTGTGACTTGTCCGATCCAAATAATGAAGCTGACTACCATCAATTGTGTGCTTTGGTAGCAAACACTAATCTCGAAAGATTTTTGCCACATCATAGACCAAATTTTCAACAAAGATCCACTTTTGGACAAAACTTTCAGAATCGTGGTTTTCAAAATAATAACAACTCTTATAATAACCAAAGTTCTGGATTTCAGCAAAATCATTCAAAACCATCTCAACAGAAACAAATTCAAACATCCGAAAGACCTCCCGTTAAGAGCCAAAAGGCTGACAATAACGATGATGATGATGACGTAATCATTTGTCACAAATGCAAAGGACTAAATCATTATGCCCGAGATTGTCGAGCCAAAATCAAAATCAAAGACTCAGCTTACTACGCTCAAAAAGCCGAAGAACTGAAGAAACAAGAAAAGAAAGCAAAGCAAAAAGCTTTGATGGCATTCTACGAACCTAGCGTGGAACACTGGCCAACCTCTGATGATGAAACAGATAATGAACCAGCTCAGTCAAACTTCTGCTTCATGGCAGACAATGAACCAACCACAAGAGCTCCATATGTCATCGATCAGGTATGGTCTATGATCTCAGATCTCGGTCTTTCAAGAACACCATTTGAGTCCCACATGACTAAGATTGAGAACAGTCTAAAAGCTGATCTCAGACTGTATCATGACACAATAGTCAAATCTGATATCTACAAATCTGAATTACAAACCTTGCAACTCAGATTTGGAGAATCCACAAGGACTAGAGACAAACTTGAAAGAGACATTGAACGAAAATCTGAAGAAAATAATCACATCCTAGAACAATTAAATGAAGCTCTAAAACAAAAAAGGGACTTAGAAATAAAAAATCAATCTGTTATTTCATCTGAAATAAAAGATACCTTAGAAAAGGAAGTCCTTCAGTTAAAACAAAAAGTTCAAGATTTAACTGACAACAACACTAGTTTAATTCTAAAACTAGATGATTCTTCAAAGCAAATCAAATTTCTTGAATCCGAAAATCAAAGATTTCAAGGAAAACTGGATTCTATCAATATTGCCAGAAAATTAAGTGATGATGTTTTCACTAAAGCAAATAACTTAGGAACTGACAAAATTGATACGAACTATAAACCAGGAATTGGAAGAGAATCTTTTGAAAATGAAAAGACTGAAAATGAAAATGGGAAAATTAATGAAAATTCTAAATCGCCTCAACCAGATTTTTTCTCATCTGCCAATGAGGACGATTCAGATGATGAAACAGTAATCAACTGTAGCCCAGATGATACTTTTTTCAACAAGTCATACAAAAGAGTTGTAAAATCTGAATCAGACTCTGCTAGTTCAGTAACTCATCAATTGAGATCTACTAAACTAACAAAGAATGATGGCACGATCAAACTTGAAAATTTCTTAAATGGAGAAAATTCTGATCATCAAAATGGTAGTACTTCTGTTCCAACTGTCTTTCCCTCTTTAAACTCAACCTTTATTGGAAAGAATAATCTGGGACAAAAGTATTCAAAGAAACAACAGACAAATAAACAAACCATTCAAGCTGTCTGTAAACCAAAAGAACAAAGCAGGCCCATTGTTTTCAAAGAAAAACCTTTGAAACCAAGCGCTGTGCCACAAAACCAAACCTTTAATCCAAAACAAAAACCGTTTCAAAAACCAATTCAAAATCGCTTTCAAGAGATAAACTTTAATCTCTCAAGGAACTTTCAGAAATCATCATTTCACCAAATTCCATTCCATCATCAAAGTGTTTTCCAAAACCATTCAGATCCCAGATACAAAGAAAGGTTATCAAACAGAACTTCACATATAGGATACTTTTCACAAAATCAGAAATCGTTTCAAATGACAGGTTTTCAAAGACAAATCTTAAATTGGGAAAATCTGATAAGTCAAATCAAGCCTCAACCACTTCGTCCAATTAACAGAAACCATAATGATTTCAGATTATCAAAAACCATTAACAAATCAGGACCCACCATGGTTTGGGTACCTAAACTTTCTGTCTAATGCAGGCATTTTGTGCTGGAGAGCCCAAGGATGGCACATGGTATATCGATAGTGGCTGCTCCAAGCATATGACAGGAAACCAAAGCTTTCTACGAGACTTCAAACCCACAGAATCCAAACAAGATGTTACTTTTGGAAACAACATGACTGCAAGAATCAAAGGTTATGGAAACATAACAAATGGTCACTTCACCATCAAGAAAGTAGCCTATGTTGACGGCCTGAAACACAACCTAATCAGCGTATCACAACTTTGTGACAACAATCATGAAGTTCTTTTCACCAAACAACGAAGCATAATCACAGATGCCAAGACCAAAGCCATTCTAGTTAATTCTGATCGTCTAGGCAACATGTATCCACTAGATATGGACCTTATCTATGGAAAACCAGACATCTGTTTCTTGTCCAAAGCTTCTGCTGATATTAGTTGGTTGTGGCATCGTCGTCTTTCCCATCTCAATTTCGGCTACATCAACAAGTTGATTGCAAATGATCTTGTTCGCGGACTGCCACTTCTGAAACTTGATAATGAAACTCTTTGTGCAGCTTGTGAAGGAGGAAAACTGTCCAAATCCTCTCATAAAAGCATTCCTGAATCTAGTGTATCCGAACCACTAGAATTACTGCACATTGATCTTTGCGGCCCTGCAAAAACCCAAAGCATAAAAGGGAAGAAATACATCCTTGTTATTATTGATGATTATTCACGCTTTACTTGGGTTTTCTTTTTAAGGCTAAAGTCAGAAGCACCTGAAGAAATAATCAACTTCATCAAACAGATTGAATTAAAGCTCAAACGACCAGTTCGAAGAATCCGAAGTGACAATGGTTTAGAGTTCAAAAACATAACTCTAGACTCATTTCTCAAAAACAAAGGCATCGAACACAACTTCTCAGCCCCTTACACTCCTCAACAAAACGGTGTTGTTGAAAGAAAGAACCGAACTCTGTGCGAAGCTGCAAGATCAATGCTCATCTTTGCAGATCTGCCACAATACTTCTGGGCAGAAGCAATAGCCACAGCTTGCTACACTCAAAATCGTTCTTTAATCCATAAACAACTTCATAAAACACCATATGAAGTCATTAACAACCGAAAACCAAACATCAAATTTTTTCATATTTTTGGTTGTCGATGCTTCATAAAGAATAACAAAGATCACCTTTCAAAATTTGAATCAAGATCAGACCAAGGAATTTTCCTTGGTTACTCCTTTACCTCAGCTGCTTATCAAGTACTGAATAAACGTACTAGAGTAATTGAAGAAAGTACCGATATTCATTTCGATGAATTTTATGTCAGGAAATTGGATCGTAAACATTTTGGTTCTAAAATGATCGATAATATTTTTCAAAATCCAATTCAACAAATACCTTCTACGGACATAGAAATTGATCTTGATTTACTTTTTGAACAACCCAAAACCGCTTATAATTCTGAATTTCTAACATCTTCTACTTTTCCTACAGGAAACTCCGATGCAGAAACTTCACAATCAAACCAAGAAAATACAGATCAAGTCGAGGGGGAATTACCAACACCAAATCCCTCGTTGAACACTCCCAATCCACCTGTTCAAAATGATCCTAGTGCATCATCTATGGGGGAACCTTCATTACCTCATTCTCACCCTATAATCCAAAAAGACATATCTGACAACAACCAAAATCTATTCCCAACAGAATCACCTGACCAAGAAGAACAATGGGACATAGAAACACCAATCGAAATACCTGAAAAAACTCGCCTAAACAAATGGACCAGAAATCATCCTGCAGAACAAATTATAGGAGATCCCAATTCTGGTATTCAAACAAGAGCCGCTACCTCAAATGAATGTCTATACGGAGCATTCTTATCCATGACCGAACCCAAAACCATCCATTCAGCTCTCAAAGATCCAGACTGGGTCAAAGCCATGCAAGAAGAACTAGCTGAATTCGAAAGAAACCAAGTATGGGATCTTGTTCCTACTCCTCCCGATGTTACTGTAGTAGGTTCAAGATGGGTTTTCAGAAACAAAACTGATGATCAAGGCATAGTCTGTCGAAACAAAGCAAGACTTGTCGTCAAGGGCTATTCACAACAAGAAGGAATTGACTACGATGAAACTTATGCTCCAGTTGCAAGACTCGAAGCCATTCGTATCTTTCTAGCATATGCAGCACACAAGAACTTCAAAGTTTACCAAATGGATGTAAAATGTGCATTTTTACATGGAGAGATTGATCGTGATGTGTATATTCAACAACCTCCAGGTTTTGAAGATCCACAGTTCCCAAATCACAGTTTTAAGTTACAAAAAGCAGTTTACGGCTTAAAACAAGCACCTCGAGCCTGGTATTCAACATTGTCAACATTTCTAGAAGAATCAGGATTCAAAAGAGGTTCAATTGATCAAACTCTCTTTCGTAAAATCTTTAACAAACATCTGTTAATCGTTCAAATATATGTCGATGACATTATTTTCGGTTCCACTGATGAATCATTGAGTGTCAAGTTTGCAGATTTAATGAAGAGCAAATTTGAGATGAGCATGATAGGAGAAATGACTACTTTTCTTGGACTACAAGTCAAACAATCATCAGATGGAATTTTCATCAATCAAGAAAATTATGTCAAAAATCTTCTAACTCGTTTTTCTCTTGACAAATCAAATACAGCAAAAACTCCAATGGCCCTTGGTTACAAATTAGATGCTGACTTAAATGGCAAGCCTGTCGATCAAAAGAAATATCGAGGAATGATAGGATCACTCCTATACCTCACAGCCAGCAGACCCGACATCATGTTTTCTACATGTGTCTGTGCCAGATACCAAGCCAATCCTATGGAATCTCATGCTATAGCTGTGAAAAGAATTTTTAAATATCTTAAAGGAACTCCATCTCTTGGCTTATGGTATCCTGCTAACTCTGATTTTCAGCTTAACGCCTTCACCGACTCCGACTATGGAGGATGCAGACTAGACAGGAAAAGCACATCTGGTTCTTGTCAATTTCTAGGAGGCAGACTGGTAAGTTGGACTTCAAAGAAACAATCATGCGTGTCCACTTCAACCGCAGAAGCTGAATATGTAGCTGCCGCAAGCTGCTGTTCACAAGTCATGTGGATGCAAACCCAATTACGTGACTATGGCTACAAAGTCTCACAAATACCAATATTTTGTGACTCAACCAGCGCAATTGCCATTTCTCACAATCCAGTGCACCATTCCATGACAAAGCACATCGACATTCGATATCATTTCCTCAAAGACAACATACAAAAAGGTCATATCGAATTGCACTTCATAAACACCGAAGATCAAATTGCCGATGTCTTTACTAAGGCTTTAGACGAAACCAAGTTTCAATACTTCCTAGGCCGTCTAGGAATGTTGAATCCAGATAACATTCATCCCTAATCTCTTACATTTTGTTTGTACAAAAGAGTGTTTACTTTCAGTCAAAATCAAAAATTTCCAAAAACATTCAAATAACCAAAATCTTCCAAAAACATCCACATAATCAAAAATCAAAAAAAAATTAGAATAAAGTTTTATCTTTTTTAAAATCTTTATAAAACCATGTGATTAACATCTTCTTGACTAAATTTTCAGATGCTTATGCTCGATAAATGTTCTCAGTTATATTGATTCTTATTTAAAGAGAAGGTTCAAATTTCAAACATTTGTGTCATGTACATTCTCCTATTCCCTTTGAATTTATTTCAAATATAACGATTTTATCAATTAAGGGACATAAAATCAGGAGATTCAGATGAAAACCAAACCCATGTGAGAAATTGTGCCTCGTCTTTAACTGCTAAGTGAAATTCATTTCTGTGAGCAAAGGTGTTTTCATTATGACTTATAGGATTTATACTCTTATACCGTGATGCTAGTCTCATTTTTGCTTAGATATCAAAATGACCAGGGACGATACAATCATTTCTTTATATATTAGACAAACTGTCTATTATATCACCTATCCCTATCCTCAATGAAGCCACATCAAGAAAAGATATTTCATCTTGCATAGCAAGTCTGACAATTGGAGAAACGACAAAGTCGTATCCAAGAAAACCAAAAGAAAACTCAAAATCTCAAAACGCAAATGATGTCAACAGATCACAACTGGTAAACACATCAGATATCTTTTCACAAATAAAGAAAAGATAAAGACAAAGGTGAACACCTCACCAAAGAAAAGGAAGATTTACAACAACAATCAGTCAAGACAGACATCTCTCAAAACTTTCCAAACAAACAGATTCTCAAAAACCGAAGATTTACCGGGATACTGTAGCCTTCATAATTGGATATTCTTAGTTGCAAACTGCACTATAAATATTTCTAAACCCCTCTACATGTATTTCCCGACGGAGAGAGAGTGAACATCAATGGCATGAATGAAGAAACCCTCAGAGTAATGCCGAAACCAGTCTTATGTGATTGATTATCTAATATGAAGACCAAGTGACTAAAGTATATAGGTATAAATCCACATTAAGCATAAGTCAACACCTTCAAACTGAGAGATATCACTCATCTTTAGTGATTATACACCCGTTCTGCACCCAGAACAAACAAACACCTCAGTCAAGTGTGAGATATACCTATGAGAAGTTCATCTGAATCGACCTATTAAGATCACTTGTCGTCTTTATAAATGTTATAAAAACTTAAGGAATATTATGAAAGTACATATACAAAAACCTTTTGATAATTGAACATGAAACTTTGATTCAGAAACAAATACTCTTGACAAACATTTTTCAAAACATAAGTAAAATCTAGTCACACTCTTTCAAAACAAGTGATATGGTTTTATAAATGTTTTATCCAAATTACAAGAATTTTCAACCTTACCTTTTAATCTGTTCTTATTTCAGTAATGATCACATAGGGGGAAATTGTTGAAAAATATATTTTATATGTGACCATCACTGAAATAAGATGAACTGTTATTATCTAACAAATATTATCAGTTTATTCCAGATTGTGTGAATTCGAGATCAAAAACAAGAATAAATCAAGACCCGAGAAACTTTGAGAAAACATCCAAATCTGAGGAAGTAACGCTTCAAACCAAAGAGCAAAATACAACAATATCACACTGTAACAGCAATCACGACGCGACAGATATTATGGTCGCGACGTGAAGAAGAAACAAAGACAGAAGACCAAAAAATCGCCCAGCGATCGCGACGCGACGAAGGAGCTGGTCGCGACGCGAAGAGCTTGAACGCGAAGCTCCAACGTGACACCACCAACTTTCTAACCGCGAGACTACCAACACACCATCCTTCGCGACGCGACCAAAAGCAACGCGACCAAAAGGAATCGCGACGAAAAGCTCGACATACCAGCGAAGACGCACTGACCCGACAAAAAGCGCACCGACCACCAGCTATGGACCTTCGCGACGCGACGGACCATATGGTCGCGACGCGAGCCCTGTTCAACAGCAACTATAAATTGAGCATTTCTCTTGCTGTTTTGTTACACCAAATCAACCAAGAATTATACACTCATATACTCTCCAAGAAACCCACGACCAGAAACCTCAAGACTCTCAAATCTCTGCATTTGGCAACAAGAATCAAACCGCACAACCGCAAGAAACAAGATATCCTCCCGACACCAAAACTTCAAACCTCTAAACAACCTCTACCCGACACCAAACCTCAAACCTCCAAACAACCTCTACCCGACACTAAATATCACCAAAACCTCATTCAACCCGAGCAAAGAACAAGAATCGAAGCTTCAAAGAAAATCGTCATATTCATCTGCTATCGATAAGTTCTTTTGAAATTATTCGTGTTATTATTGATTTATTAAAACTGTTATAAATCAACTGTACCAAACACCCGAGACATAAAAATTGAACCGTGACTACGAAAACACATGTGGACTGTATTTAACCGAGACATCTAACTTCTAACTTCTAACCTTTTTATTTATTGTAAAAACACGTTATCGTTGATAATGGCGTTTATTACATCTAACATCTAATTTCTAACTTCTAACTTCTAACCTTTTTATTTATTGTAAAAACACGTTATCGTTGATAATGGCGTTTATTACACCTAACATTTAACCTCTAACTTTTACTTTATTTATTGCTTTCTGTCCATTTAAATATTGTCTAGTTTAGATTTACCGTTTTATCTTATTCCGCAACTCTTATTTATTTCCGCATATTATAGATAAAATACATATCTGTCACACAGTAATCGGCTTAAAAACTCTTATTCGTGGTGATCAGTTATCGTATTCTCAACACGCAGCTTTCATGTTGGCTTGTATTACACCAATCTTTTCATTCGTCATTCTTACAATTTCTGGCCCAGTGAGTTTTGCTTCACCAGTTTCTAACCAACATACCGGGGTTCTACACTTCCTACCATATAAAGCTTCAAAAGGAGGCATCTTGATGCTTGAGTGGTAACTGTTGTTATACGAGAACTCTACTAATGGTAGGTGTTGGTCCCAACTACCTCCAAAATCAATGGCACACGATCGCAACATATCCTCCAAGGTCTGAATAGTACGTTCGCTTTGCCCATCTGTTTGAGGGTGATAGGCTGTACTCATCTTGATTCGAGTTCCCATCTTTTCTTGTAGAGAATCCCAAAAGTTAGACGTGAATCGAGGATCTCTATCTGAGACTATGGACAAAGGTGCTCCATAACGTCTGATCACTTCATCGATATACAACTGAGCTAATTCTCCAAGTGAGGCAGTTTCTTTATACGCGAGAAATAGGGCACTTTTGGTCAATCTGTCAACAATGACCCATATACTATCGTGTCCTCTTCGTGTTCTCGGTAGCCCCATGACAAAATCCATGGTCAAATCTTCCCACTTCCCTGCTGGTATCTGCAACGACTGCGCACTACCATACGGCACCTGATGTTCTGCTTTCACTTGTGCACAGGTCTCACAGCGGGATATATACTTTGCTATTCTCTTCTTCATCCCCGGCCACCAATAATGCTGCTTCAAATCTTGATATGTTTTTGTACTTCCAGGATGTATAGAATACTTGGATTTGTGAGAATCATCCAAGATTATCTTTCTGGTTGCCCCATATTTAGGAACCCAAATACGTCCCTTGAAAGTTCGCAACCCTTGAGTATTTACTTCAAACATCACCTTTTTCCCAAGCTTTTCTTTCTTTATGTTCTCTTCAGTTAAAGCATCATCTTGAGCTTCTTTAATCTTTTGAATTAAAGTTGAGACCACTTCAATTCGCATGGATCTTCCTTTAATAACTTTTTCACGAACTTTTCGGCTTAAGGCATCGGCTACTACATTAGCTTTTCCTTCGTGATAAATTATTTCACAGTCATAATCGTTCACCAACTCAATCCATCGTGTCTGTCTTAGATTTAATTCTTTTTGAGTAAAAAGATATTGCAGACTTTTATGATCTGTATATATCTTGCATTTCGTCCCATATAGATAGTGCCTCCAAATCTTCAATGCAAATACAATTGCAGCCAATTCTAGATCATGAGTAGTATAACGCGTCTCTGCATCTTTTAGCTGTCTAGAAGCATAGGCAATAACTTTGCCCCGTTGCATAAGAACACATCCGAGACCTCTATTAGACACATCGCTGAATACTACAAACTCTTCTGTGCCTTCTGGTAAAGAGAGTACTGGAGCTTCACATAACTTCTTTTTCAGTATTTCAAAGGCTTCTTGCTGTTTTTCTCCCCAGATAAACTTCACTTCTTTCCGAGTTAACTGAGTCAATGGCACCGCTATTTTAGAAAAATCTTGGATAAATCGTCGGTAATAACCGGCTAACCCAAGAAAGCTTCTAACTTCTGTAGGTGTCTTCGGTGGTTCCCATTTCATTACTGCTTCTATTTTTGCTGGGTCTACTTTAATACCTTCAGCTGAAACAATATGACCCAGAAACTGAACTTCCCGCAACCAAAAGTCGCACTTTGACAATTTCGCGTATAACTGTTCATTCTTTAAAGTACGTAACACTTCTCGTAGGTGCACTTCATGCTCTGCTTCACTTTTCGAATAGACTAGAATATCGTCAATGAAAACGATAACAAATCTATCAAGGAAAGGTTTACAGACCCTATTCATAAGGTCCATAAACACAGCTGGGGCATTAGTGAGACCGAATGGCATCACTAAAAATTCATAGTGACCATATCGAGTTCGGAATGCAGTCTTGCATACATCTTCATCCTTCACTCGGACTTGATGATATCCAGAACGAAGATCAATTTTTGAGAAGTAACTTGCTCCCTGCAACTGATCAAACAAATCATCAATTCTCGGCAAAGGATACCGATTCTTGATTGTCACTTTATTGAGCTCGCGATAATCTATACACATGCACATAGTACCGTCCTTCTTCTTGACGAACAATATTGGAGCTCCCCAAGGGGAAAAACTGGGACGAATAAATCCCTTGTCAAGAAGTTCTTGCAACTGAGACATAAGTTCTCTCATCTCTGTAGGAGCAAGGCGGTACGGCGCACGAGCAATGGGACTTGCTCCCGGGACAAGATCGATACGAAACTCCACTTGCCTAACGGGTGGTAACCCAGGTAAATCATCGGGAAAGACTTCCGGGAATTCATTAACTACTTTTATATCCTCCATTTTCTGCTTCTCTTTCTTCCCATTCATCACATAAGCAATGAATGATTCGCACCCTTTTTGGATGCATTTACGGGCCTTAATAGCAGTGATGAGACTCTGCATATTCTTCCGTCGTTCTCCATATATATATACTTTGCTACTATCAGGGAATTTGATCGACACCATTCGTTTCCCGCAAAGGATTTTAGCATTATGAGTTCCAAGCCAATCCATTCCGATAACAATATCAAATCCTTTAATCCCGATAGGTAACAAGTCAGCCTTTAAAATTCGTCCATTAATCTCCACCGGACATTTTTCGTACACATGATGTACCGTAACTAACTCTCCGTTCGCGACTTCTATAACACAAGTATCATCTAATAGTTTCATCGGTATGTTTAGACGCTTACTAAAATCATGAGACACAAAAGAAAAATGTGCCCCAGAATCAAAAAGGACATAAGCAGGTTGTGAGTTTACAATAAGTGTACCTGCCACCACATCCTGGTCTTCTTTGGCCTCATCAAGAGTCATCTGAAACGCTCTTCCCTTCGTCTTCGCTGGTTCTGTCTTCTTATTGCTTGCGGTAGAAACTAACGTTTCATTCTTCTTCTTGGGACAGTTGGTGCTGTAATGACCCTTTTCATGACAATTGAAACATTCCACTTCACTGATATCTTTCACCTTGCAATCTTTAGCCTGGTGACCCGGAAGACCACATTTATAGCACCCACTAGTGCCCTTCTTACATTCCCCACCATGCTTCTTTCCACACTTCTTACACTCTTTAACTTCACTTTGTTTAGAAACCCCTGATGAAAACCGACTCTTCTTATTTGCTCCAGAGATTCCTGAAGACTTTCGCTTTTCCGCAAATGCTTGTCGTTCCTTAATCTTTTTCTCTATCATACTCTCGACCCTAGCCGCAGATTCAATGGCTTCATCAAGAGTTGTAGCTTTGCTAACTTCTAGCGAGTAGTCCGCCGGCAAACCATTAACATATCGGTTTATCCTGCCAGCCTCGGTCGGTAAAGTATCTTCCAGAAATGGCAGCATCTCACAGAACTTTTTAGTATACTCATCAACCGTCTGTTTATCCTTTGCAAGAGCAAAGAATTCATTAACCAAATTCTCTCGATGCCTAGCCGAACAGAACTTGCCTTTTAATCGCTGAACAAACTCTTTCCAAGATAAAGCATCAACAAAATCACTTCCCTTGGTTCGGCGGAGAGTATTCCACCAGTCAAGAGCACTCGCCTTTAACATTTGAGAAGCGAATCCAACCTTCATATCCTCTTCACAACGACATATGTGAAGAACTTGTTCCATTTCAGTTAACCACCGTATTGTTATTCGCGGATCCATTTCCCCGTTAAACTCCTTTGGCCGACAGGACATAAAGTCCTTGAAAGTACAGGCTCCTTTAGTCTTGAACTGAGGCTGTGATTTGGAAGATGAATTTCCCTGAGAAGAAGTTTGTCTCGGATTAGTGCCTTCAGGAGCCACACTTTTCTCACTATCTTCAGGTTGTGACCTTGATCTATCGCCCAGTCGCTCATCCAGAAGACGAGTCATTTCCTGTCTGTTTTGTACTTGTGAATCATGTAACAATTTCTGAATCGCCTCCAAAGTCAATGGAGGTGGGTTGGCCTCACCCCTAGCATTGCTATCGTCAACGGCTTGGGGCTGTCGGGGAGGAATAGGAGGCCTTGCATTAGGATCCGGATTTTCTGCGTACGATCCTTGACCACTTCTAGTTCTCATTTTGCTATAAAATTTTCAAATACTTTAGTCTTTCATACTATATCAAAATATTAGTTTACTACTTTTTCCACTAGTTTCCCAGTATTCCCTCGCGGTTACACTAGTCACAATACGCGTCCTGTGATTATGATAATACGGGCCCATATTACCATAATCACCTACACATGTTGTTCCCGATGTTTCCGCTCGGTTCCACTGTTCACTAGTATCAATTAGCTACTTTTAACTCATAAATATATTCATCTAATACCATTAGCAAATAATGTCCTATTTCCTTAAGACATATCCATTTATGTAATTCACTTTAACTAACTATTTTACTAGTCTAAGCCTAGGAGTGGAATGATCCAATCCTAATTCGCTTAAACTATGGCTCTGATACCAACTTGTAACGCCCCAACTTTTCAAACCATTTTTAATACATAAAAACGTATTTTACAAAATATGGTTTAACAAAAACCATGTTATTTGTTTAATTACAATCAAAAAGGGGAGTTACAAATACATATCAAACCATAAGCTTAAGAGAAACGGATTCAACCAATACCAAATATGGAAGCTGTATTCAGCTCCACTCCTTTGCACCTAGTGCTTATTTAGCAACTTCAAACTATCTCACAGCCTTATACCTGAACCTGGAATACATGGTATAAAAAAAAATAAAATACGTAAGACAAATTGTCTCGTGAGTTACATGAGTTTTAGACTCAAACTTTAAAATTCTTTTACTAACTTGTATAAACATTCGTAACATAAATCTTTGTCAAAACTACATAATATACACATATACTTTTCAAAAGCATCATATATCAAACTTTGCAAAAATAATGTCTTTTATGCTTTCTTTGACTGGTTTTATAAACTTGCTGGGATTTTTATACTTAGGGCATTAATCACTATAAGTGATACCCCAAGTCTCTACAATTAGAAAGAACGGATCAATACTAACGGTAGAATTGCTGAGGCAGTCTACTTCGCGAAGGGGTTGTCCCCAGTAGACTCCTTACCTAACCCGGGTAGGTTGGAACATAGTTCCCTTACTAACAATGCTAGTCACAATACCAGTCAAACATAAAATACTTTTCTGAAAACAAAACATTACTTGCACGAGAAATGGCTATATGCCAAGCTTTTGACCCAAACATATCTCTAACATGATTTAAGCTATCTTCAAGAATCATACTTTCAAATATAGCAGTCAACTTTCTATTTAAACTAAAGAGTGGACCATTTTTTGCAAATATTTTTCACATATAAAAATAATATATATGAAATCTGAAAATACTTACTTACTTGCCATGTATCCCAAAATGGGTAAAAAAATGCTACATGTACTCACCGAATAATTCTTGAAATGTCGTTTAGACGTCCCTCGATTCTTTACCCTTTCGGTGTCCGATTACTTGGCTTGCACCTATATGTGGTATATGGTACATTAATTTACATTTTAATTGACTCTATAGTATGTTAGAGTCCTTATTATACCATTAATGGTCAAAACAAGTGTATAATTCGTGAATGACCAACTTTAGTTAAATTGTATTTTATACGTATTTTACAACAGTACCCTCGGAGGGTCGTATTTCGATTCCGATAAAATTTTATGAAGTTTTGAACCATTATAGACCTATGTTTAAAATTTGGGGTCAAACGGACAAGTATAACTCCAACTTCCAAAAATCAAAACTCAAATTCCTCCTCAGTGAGTTACACGGTCGTGTAACTTTGCCTTGCAAATTACACGGCCGTGTAACTTTGTTGGTCATTTTGGTTACACGGTCGTGTAACTTTGGCCTGGAAAGTTACACGGCCGTGTAACATTCCTGGCCTGGTTTCGGGTTCGATTTTCGAGCTGCAGACCTTTATTTTCGCTTATTAAGTGCTTATTACTTAACTTAATCATTTTACTATCATTCCATGACTAAAACCTTTACTTTACATCAGGTTTTAAGCCTTGGAATCACTGATTCTAATTCCAATTTCTTGAAAACCCGTTTTTGATGATTTTCACTAAAAATCCAACTTTTTGAAATTAATCACTTAGGAGTGTCTTAATACATCCTAAGTGATCATTTGGACTTAGAAAAACCATAAAAACTGGTCTTGATCTTGCAAACCCGTGAATTAGGGTTCTTGGTCAAAAATCTTCATTTTCCTTAATTTTAACAACACTTCATAATTGAAGTGTGTTTACTTGGTATTTTAGTATAACTTGATGGAAATAACTTCTGGAAACATTCCATGAACTTCATTAATCGAATGTTCCAGAGATTCCACACGAAGAAGATGATGAATAGTAGGAGTTCTTACCTTGATTACTAAGGAACCTTCAATTCCTTCTTCAAATTCTTTGTTTCTCTTCGTGATTTCTTGATCTCGTTTCCTTCCAAGATTTTCTCCCGTGCTCTAGAACTCTCCAGGAGATTGTTCTGATTTTATGTTAATTATGAGATATTTTTCTCTATTTATATTTTCATATTTACAGTTTTGGTCCCTCTAGTTCCCTTCTTTGAACATTGGCCACCAAAACCCATTATCTTTTCATGGAATCAATTCTTTAACATTTTTAGTCCTAAAATATAATAAATTTTTATAATAATTTCTGCATAGGGTCAAAAGACCAATTTACCCTTTTCATGGTAAAAGGACTAAATTACCCTTACATCCATAATTTCTCATAATATTACATATAATACTTAAATTACACACATTTTAGTTTATATATTTATATTACAAATTTTCGGTCGTTTCACCTCTCCCCTTCTCTCTCACACAATCTCGCACACTTAAACCATGAAATGCCCCGCCTGTGAATGTCATTCGGGCAACTCACGCCTGAGATCAACTATGTGATTAAACTCTACTACGATAAATAACTTGTTGACGTTTGTATAGCCATTGATAGGAAGCCCTATCGACAAATCATTTACTATCATTGAATTATCCCCGGTCATCAAGATTGTGAGCCCATCTCTAAAATCTGGGAACGATTTTGAATCGATAACAATGAGAAATCGGTAGTGAAGCTTACTAGCTCACAAAAGTCTTATCCCAAAGATGAAGTCGTTGGAAGTATGTCGCCCGTCCTATTGTCTGGTTCCGATTTGAATCAATCTCATTTGGCGTCACTTGGATTCCGTCATTGGTGCTATATGCAGCACCATGTTCTTGTGACATAGCACCCGACAATCAATTGGCTGAGGTCTTACGACCAAGTTCGGTGTCGATAGGTTCAAACATAGGGGTGGAAGCTGTGGTGGAAAATTGAATGAGTTCAAGGGTTTGTGTACAAAATCAAACCGGAAAATGGTCAGTAGAGCCTCCGACCTGCCGCCATGGTGGCCCACCGGAGACAAGAATCTCTACTAAGCAAACAACGGAAAATTAACCAAATGTACTTACAAACAAAGATATCAAACAAGATCAAATGTTTCCAAAGTGTTCTTGAAGTGTAGGTTCTCCCAAATTTCGTTCTCCCTTTGTTAGAAATGAAGTATGTCTCAAAACTGCCCAAAAGTGGCCTTAAAACCGTGACCAAAACTGCCAAAGAAGCAGTTTTTATACGCAACACGGCCCGTGTTTAGTGGGACACGGGTCGTGTTCTTCATCAAGTTCTTCAGTTGGTCGGGACACAGCCCGTGTTGAATGGGACACGGCCCGTGTAAAATGTCTCTGTGAGATTTTGGCATTTTGGGGTTTTACACGACCCGTGTTGGTGTAACACGGCCCTTGTTCTTCATCAGTCTTCATTTCTTTGTCATTGAAGCTCCGATATGCCTCCAACTTCAAATCCAATGCTCCTAAGCTGCTTCAAATCAATCCAAATGCTCCAATACGTCCCATGCTATCATCCAAAGGCTCTATAGCTATGCTCCAAGTCTCCATTTCTTTTGCATCCATTCCACAGCTCCGTTTCATCCTGAAAAACACACCAAACTAATGAAGTACCAAAGTCCCCGGAAAATTACTAAAAATGCATGTAAATAGCTGAAAATAAAAATAAAGAAAGGGAAAAAGGGCTTAGAAAAGATGCACAAAATGCATCTAACATGGTTACCGGCGGGTTATGATGTTGGATGGGTTTTAGGGTTGCAGATGAAGGAGATGGTAAGAGTAATGCACGTTTCCTTCAAAGAGGTGGGGTGAGTGTATGTGGTGGAAGCCAATATTTTTATTCGTTATAAATAATAAATAATAATAATGATAAAATTAGTAAGGGTAAAAGAGACATTTTATGTTTAGTAGGGACCAACCACGCAACAAAATCAAATGATAAGGACTGTCCGAGTTTAAAAAAAGAGTTAGGGACCAAACACGCAATTCACCCTAAACCATAGAGATCATCCGTGTAATTTACTCTATTTTCAATTTACAATATTGTGAAGTAAATATGCATCACTAAGGGGCTGTTTGTTTTTTTCTTGCAGATCTTCTTGAGCACTTTTGTCTGCGCTACGCAGACGGTGCGCAGACATGGACCTTCGCAGAGTGTTTGTTTTTTAGAAGACCGCAGACCTAAAAAGGTCTGCGCGTCATCTTCTTGGGGCAGATATGGATCAACATCTTCAAGGGTCTTCATAACTCTTCTAATAGCAAAATAATATTTTTTAACCTAAAAACAAAAAGAAATACACATCTCTTGACTTCTTTTTTCCTTCCATCCGGTGTCTCGTTTTCTCTTCCTTGTGTCGTTGACCAAACCGCCGCAGCCGGCCACACCATCGCTGCTGCTACCGCCGACACCTGCCTCCGCCGTCTGCTACGTCGCCTGCTACGCCGACACCAATTTTCTCCCTTCTCCTTCTAACTGATTCTCCTTCCAGTCGATTCTGCTACACCGAACAGTCATCAACAACAAGTTACTGGTTTTGTATGCTAGGGTTGCGATTTTGGTATGCTAGGGTTCCAAATTTGGTATTTTGGGTTTCCGATTTTTGTATTCTAGGGTTCAATTTTGCTAATGATTGCATTCTAGGGTTCAATGTTGCTGATAAAATACTTTTCTAGGTTGCTGCATATTTTTGTAATCAGAATTTTTGAATCATGTTGCTGAATTTTTTGAATCAGAATTATTGAATTGGTATGTGAATTTGTATGCTGAGATTTTTTTAATCAGATTTGCTGATTCGTTGTATTTGTATGCTGATTTTTTTTAATCAGACTTGAAGTTGTTAAATATGTACAAATCTGAAAATTGAAATTAGGGGTTATGTTATGCGCAAATTAGATTTATATATGATTTTATGAATTATATTTGAGTGTTCTAGAACTAGAATTATTTCAATTTATTCTAAGCATGCAGACTTTAAAAAACAAACAGTGTTCATCTTGCAGACTGCAGACGTTTGATCAACATCTTTTCTGCAGATGTTCTACAGATGTGGTCCGCGGACTACAGACCTTTTACCTCTTAAAATCGAACAACACCTAAGTTAGCGTGATCCTTCATTGATTGATTAATGAGACAATGATAAAAAGAGACCGAAAGATGCTTACGTCCGAACAACAATTGATTTTCCAGGAGTGTCGATGCTCACCTTATTAAGTTGCATTATATTATTTTTTAATGATTACTTAATTTTTTGTTAAATCTCAAGAACATGTTTATAAAAAACCCCAAAAAAAAAAAGTTAAAATGCCGAGAACAAAAGAAAAGACCCCAAAATTACGTACGTAAATCTTTATTTTTTCAAATAACACAAACTGAAAATTTATCCAAAACCAAAACTATTTCATACGAAAAGATTCCAAAAAAATTATTAAAATCTGTAACAAATTATAATGACAAGGAACTCATTTTTCTGACAAGGCCTGGAACTACATGGATTATTGTGTGATCAACAGAGGGGCGGCTGCTCTTGAACTACATGGACGAGTGGACCACAAGTCGTGGGTTGCCTTGCATGTGACCACCCTTTGGTACCCTTTCAATATGATTTTGGGTCCGTTTAAATCACAAAAAGGTTAATTTTAGAGTAAATTACTGAAATAATCCTTGAAGTATCTCAAAACTAGCAGAGAGAACCCAAGTATTCGATTTTCACTATATGGGTCACTAAGGTTTGCAAAATCCTACAAATCGGTCCCTGATGTATCGAAATAGTTCACAGGTCATATGAAATGACTTTTTTACCTTTTCTTATTTCTTTTATCTTTTTATTTATATTCTTTTTATAATTAAAAAATAAAAAATTAAAAAATCTCATCCCACCCCACCCCACCCTAAACCCACCATTATGTTCCATCCGGTCGTGATTTTCTTTCTGTAGACGGAATCGGGCCCTAGACCCAACGCCATCGCCGTGCCCCTCATACTTTCCAGCGCCTGATCATACAAAAACTCAAGATGCCCAATTTATATGAACGCTTCCGCCACTCCATGAAGACAATACTGAGGCATCAACCAAACCACCATTATCGGAATCGTTTCATGAGGTTTATCGATTAATCCATGATGGGGACGAAGACACGGTCGTAGAAGACGATGGTGGCGAGTATAGAGGTTAAGGTGAAGAAGGACATGGAACCGGCAGGGCCTAGACCTGTTGCTCTCTTAGGTGCGTGATCTACAGATCGAGAAAGAGAAAGAAATCGAGATTGCTTCTATTCCAGTTTGTGATTGCTTCCGGCTGGGTATATTCAACTTCCGATCCCAATTGTAGATTTGAGTTCGTGATTGCTTCTATTCCAGTTTGTAATTGCTTCAATTCCAATAGCAGTTCGTGATTGCTTCAATTCAGCAGTTCGTGATTCAAGGTTGATTTGCAGGTGTTTGTGAAATTTGGGATACGTGTAATTGGTTACGCATAGACATCGATTTGCAGGTACGATTCAAGTTCAAGTTCGTCTTCTTTCAAGTTCTACAATGTATTTCGATTTTGTGATTTCTGTTTCCGAAACGACATTCTGTACATAGATTTGTCGGTGCTTGAACATGAATTTGTTAATTTTGTTATGTCAGCGAAGAATTGCAATCGTAAGCACTATTGTAAACTATCACGAAACGAGAATTTTCGTACATCGACTTCATCTTTATATGAATTTCTATCCGGTATTTGTTGTTTGACATGGAGTCAACCACCTCGAGGCTTTGTTGAATGAGCCAAAATGGAAGAAAATAACGAAGGTAGTAGCAGTAAGCATCAAAATTCGGGTCTGGAAGTTGGTAATAGTACCATTGACAACCTAAATAAGCAACTTCAAGCCACCGGCGAAGCTGAGGATCAACTAAACCATGACAAGTCTCCGGCGATGGGGTGAGTGGTTTTTTATTTTCTTTTTATTAAAAAAACAAAAGGGTAAAAAGAAAATGAAAAAAGAAAATAAAAAGGGCAAAAAAGTATTTTTATATGGACCAGGGACCGATTTGTAGGATTTTGCAAACCTTAGTGACCCATATAGTGAAAATCGAATACTTGGGTTCTCTCTATTAGTTTTCGGATACTTCAGGGAGTGTTTGTGTAATTTACTCTTAATTTTATTAAACCTCCACAACTGTAATTATTTATTCTCGTAATTATTGTAAAACCTGGAGTCTCGAAAAATATTTAGTCTCATGAGTCATGATTTGATTCAATCAATTTTTAAAAAAGTTTAGTTATATACTACTTAATGATCATTATTATTTAATCCTTTTTAAAAATTCGATGATGCCTCTGGACTTCTGAAATTATGTTTTAAACACGTAACGTTTTTATAACTAGTGGGGTGCCGTGCTATGCACGGCTTCTCGAGAACAGTTTTTTTCCCTCGTCGTAAGCAGGCGTTGATGCAAGATGAAGATATTATAGGTAAACATATGTAACTATGTTGCCATTATTGGTTAAAAATGTAAGTAAATTGCTATTATAGGTAAACATATGTAACTATGTTGCCATTATTGGTTAAAAATGTAAGTAAATTGCTATTATGGGTAAATTATAAAATGCATTGCCTGTATTTATCAAAAGAGTAAATATGTTTCTTTTTCTAGCAATTTTCCTCTTTACACATGACGGTGGTATTCTGCTCCAGTCACAACAAAAGTTTGCTATCCAACCTCTCAATAACTCAATAAGCATTCAGATAATAGCAAACATGTCTAGATCTTATAAAATTATTCAAACATTCATACGTCCTTTTCATTTATTGTACTTAGATAAAATCAAACAAAGGTACCCTTTTCATTTACAAAATCTATACACAACACATCAGACATGTGTTATAATTGTGAAAAAATGAAATTTGCTTGAAATTTTCATCAATACTTAAAGCTATTTTCTGAAATCTTAAACAGGGTACAAGTGTTACCTCTATTCTACCATTAAAGGTGACATAACGTCTTTTTAGGCACATTTACTTGCCACCCCATGTCTTTCCATAGCTCTTTATATTGTATTCTGTGTAGTCACTGTTGAAACATGATTTGACAATAAATGCGGAATAAAAACGACACCAATCAGGATCTAATGAGTCGAATGATTGTATTGATCAAAGGTTTTACAATGTGTGTTTTTCTATATGTTTTCTATGTTTGTTTTCTATGTGTGTTTCTCTCTATCTATGAAATCACTAGGCTCCCTCTAGATCATTAACTATAAAATAATAATAATATCACTATTTATAGTCTAGACAACATATAAGGAGCCCAATGAACAAGCCCACAAGCCCATATGCCTAAGCGGGCCTTCCTCATGCCACCAAGTCATAATCATGAAGAACTTTGCACCCAACAATCTCCCTCTCAAAGATCGGAATGGATGACGTGGCATAGGAAGCGAATCAACAAACGCGTGAATAATAATCTTCGGCAATCTTCTCGAATGACCAATAAATATCTAATAATCTCCCCCTTTTTATGATCAACGAGATCATAAAATCGTATGGTCACGAGAATGTGTTCGATCCATCCAAAACTCCCTCTCGGAAAATGAATAATCATCAAGACGTTAAGGTTCACTTAAAAATTCGTCCCAAAAATGTCATCATTTCGTATAAATGCCCAAAATAGTAACTAATCCGAAATTGCAGGGACCAAAAGTGAAAAGTAGCCATAATAGCTCACTTTGTGATAAAGTCTCAATTTCCATAAATACGTCCAAAATGAATTGTGAGATGTGGATTGTGGGCCATATCATTTAATGCAACACAATATTTCCATTTTCTTTTTCTTTTCTTCATGAACGTACGTATAGACGTATAGTGAAGGAGACAGCGACAAATCGAGACCAGCTGCAATCTTTTATTCATAGTAGCTTTTTGACTGTTGCAGCAACAGTAAGAAAAGGACGACGTCTCCTGTACCAAATTTCAATCTTTGTGAGTTATAGCAAAAAGATACGGCTGTAGTTGTACTTTTGGTAGAGACACCTAGGAGAGATGTTTCTTTGGCGTGTTTCAATGGAACAAAAAGAAATCCGGTTAGCTTTTAGTTCGATATGAACTAGATGAGTAGAATATGAACTTGATCCTCCAACATAACCAAGTCACAGTAAATAAACTCTTTCTTTGCTATGGGTCGTACAAGAAAAGGACAAGTTCACATAGGATAGCTGTACCGAGTTGCTTTTCAATTTTCTCAATTAACCGGATAAGAGTAGTGTGTCAAACGGTCACCCTTTCTTTGTACGCATGCTGAAGGAGAGAGAAATGGGAGACGGTGACAAGTCAACAGTTGCAGCACATATTCCCCATGCTATTTTTACTTCTCTCATCTCCCATGCATAACTTTTCATTTGAGTTTCATTTTCGGTTCTTGACCCATGAGAGAAGATAATATTTCCTTTTCAATTTTCTTATTTGCTCTTGTAGAGATAAACCATAAAAGAGAGTTTAAAAATTTTGACATGTTGCTTCCTTTCTTCTTTTCTTTACCTCCTTGAAAAGAGAAACGAGAGATGACTCCATTTTCTTTGCATCTCAATCTTCCCATCCCCTGTTCACATTTTCTCCACCGGTGAGGGCGATCACAAGAGGTTATCATCTCAAACTGACCAAAACTCCGAAGAGTTTCAAAACTGCGGTATCGTCTTCATCATTCCGAAGAGTTTCAAGGCTGCGGCATCGTCTTCATCATCAACATTAGTTCCGAAGAGTATCAAGAATTCGGAGTCGATCATCAATCCTTCCATTCCGAAGAGTTTCAGCAATTCGGAGTCGATGTTTTCTCCGTTCAGATCCAAACTCCGAAGAGTGTCAAAAATTCGGAGTTGTCTTCTCAGACTCATCGGTTCCGAAGAGTCGAGAATTCGGAGTCGTCATCTCCATCTCTTCGGTTCCGAAGAGTTAAGAATTCGGAGTTTTCAACAAACTATATGATTTTTTTTTTTGTTGAATGTTTGGAAACCCAAATCATTTTTGAACATTTTGAAGCAAAATTCTCAACAGACCCCTTTAAAAGTGATGATGAACAAGCTTCTGATCTTCGAGTTCTTTTTGTTGGAACAAGAAAATCTTCAAACAACACATTATGCCATCCTGAATTTTTTAAAAGATCCCTTCTTTGAACATAGCTTTCTGAAAATTTTCTTTTAACCACAAAAGAATTTCCAATAAATTTCTCATCTAATTTTGGAACAAGAACATCTGAACATGTCTTTTTGGGAACCCACATTAACTTTGGTTTTGACTTTTTCTTCTTTTTAAACTTATGAACACAAGATCTAAAACAAGAACTTTGTTCATCGTTTTGAATCTGATTTCTAACCTTCAGATCACTAACACTTCGGACTTGATATATTTGATTTTCAACAAGAACTGGTTTTCTATAAAGTTTCATCCCATGAAATAAATCCGAAGGGGAAACTGAAGAACTATCTAATTTGTGTCTTTTTGTGGAATCACCAACATACAACACTTTTACCAAAGATCTTTCTTTAAAATCTGACTCCCTCTTAACATTTGCAACTATCTTTTCAGGTTGAGAATCAAACAAGGATCCGAAGGGTAGTTTTTGATTTCCAGAAATAAGAACACCAAGAACATCATCTTCAACAACTTCAAGAACACGAAGAACACTCACATCTTCAACAAGAGAAACATAATTTGATTGATTTTCGTTTTTCTACTCCTTGTTTCTTGTCAATCACTTTAACAACTTTTAACATTTCTGTGAATAACTCTTTGTTCATATCATGTTTCAAAGGATGAAAAACGAATTTTCCATAGAAGTCTTTCTCACCATCAGAAATTAATGTATCATTTGTGATTTTCAGATCTCTAAACACAAATCCAAGAAATTGGTCGAAATTTACTTTATACTTGATATTATCAACACAAACAATCCAAAACTTTGAATCTGTTGCTTCCATTTGTGTTTTGAACAAAAAATAATCACAGATCTTGGATAAAACTAGAGAGAGAAAGTGGATCTGAAGTGAGTTTTTAGAGAGAGAAAGTAGATCTGGTAGATCTGAACGAATTTTGATGATAAAACCCAGATCTGATATGATTTCTAAGGAGAAAAACAAATCTGAATCGAGTTCAAGTGATAGAAATCTATTATGAACTGAAAAACTCAACAAAATATGGATATCTTTCTAGAAAACTTACAAGATCTGAAATTCTGAATCTGAAAATTTGAATTCTGATTGATGATGTGATAAGGTTGTCAAATCAGGAACCGTTCCTTGAAATAATCTGTTAAATCTTCAAGGTTAGGCTCTGATACCAATGTTGAAACATGATTTGACAATAAATGCGGAATAAAAACGACACCAATCAGGATCCAATGAGTCGAATGATTGTATTGATCAAAGGTTTTACAATGTGTGTTTTTCTATGTGTTTTCTATGTTTGTTTTCTATGTGTGTTTCTCTCTATCTATCTATGAAATCACTAGGCTCCCTCTAGATCATTAACTATAAAATAATAATAATATCATTATTTATAGTCTAGACAACATATAAGGAGCCCAATGAACAAGCCCACAAGCCCATATGCCTAAGCGGGCCTTCCTCATGCCACCAAGTCATAATCATGAAGAATTTTGCACCCAACAGTCACTTCTCCCTGTACCAAATAAAGATGGTTTCATTTCACTTTATATTAGCCTGAATGGTGTAACATCTTTCTTTTTAACCAAATTGCAATCCAAAATCATTTTTCGTTTTCCATTTTCCATTTGATTAAGTAATTTTCTATCATTTCTTAAAGACCAATGTTTAAAAAATAAATAATTTTATGTGAAGTATAGTGAATGATGAATGAGAAGCTTACCTTATTTTTTAGCGGATAACTTTGACATTTCTTGATATGCAGTATAAAAATATGATATCATTTTCTTTCTTGGCTTCCTTTGGTGTATAACCAAAAAGAGGATGGCGTGTCCTTTTCATCACTGTTGATTTCCTTGTTGCAGTGAACAACAATAAATAATGTCATATCCGTTTCATATACAAATGCATTTGTAACCAATGCTATTAATGATTTATAAATGGCACTTATATTTTCATTTATTATATTTTTTGCATTAATGATATTTAAATTGAAATTGTGTCACTTTCGAAATGAAAATAAAGGTTCCATCAATGGGTTTTAAGTGGCATCGGTTTACAACATTACAATTTTGTTCATATTATCGATTCCACTAATACACTACAAAGACTAAGGTTTTATTGTGAGAAAGAGGAGAGAGGTCATTCAATTTTTGAAACATAGAAGAACATGCTGGGGATGAGGATGGTGATTGCTTGATATCTTTGGGTTAAAAAAGAAGCATCGTGTCCTTAAAAATAAGTTTATACCTTGACGCGACCTTATATACTCACTTGGTTCACATATAGATTAACAAGCAAGTTAATCTACTTACCGGGTGAAATTTGAAATCTCATACCCATCTACTCTAGTTTTAAAACCAACTTTGGAATCTTAAAACATCTTAGCAGCATCAAGTATTGTGTACCCAAGGTCAGGTAAAACTTAAAAATTATGATTTGGTTAAAGCAATATATACCTTTTGTGCAGCAAAATATGCATCTAATGGAAAGAATTCTTATGCTACTCTTTGTCCGGTAAAAACATGTTCTCAAAAGCAGTAATTTTATGATTTTATTATTTCATATTTATAAATTGTATTCTATGTTTATGAATATAGGAAACTGGAACTACTTTGCAGCAATAAGATCTTAGAAAAGAGATCCTAAATTTGTTTTCTTCTGAATAAAGCATATGCAGTAAACTTGCTTGTACATTCAATTAGATTATTGTGATTTCTGACTTTGTATAAAAAATATATAATTAACAAACCTAAAATGAACACATAAAACAAATCGGGAACCTAAAAATTGAAATCTGAAACTAGAACATAAAAGAATCGACCAAGAACAAACCTGTAATCGGGTCTCTAGGGAACGACGTTATAGACAGGGTTGGTGATGGAGGAGAGACGTCACCGGTGAATTAGGTTCTCTAGAAGTCCTGCCATGAAATTAAGATTTACATAAAGTTTTTGACAATACATGGAGGGTTTTGCTGGTAGAGAATTTCTTACATATTGATGGTGACCGTAACTCGTAGGTTCTCTTCTGATGCGCATCTCCTGAGCGATGAGGGTCCAAGTATGCATCGTTGGCAGTAGAGACATATTTGGTGTCTGAAAGCTTTGAGAAAGAAAAGAATCTCATCACGGAATTTTTGGAATCGATCAAGATATTTGATGAAAACAAATAGAAAATAAACCATTTGCCTGAAAAATCCCAATTTAGAAAATAAAATCGAAGGGTTTTTCGTTATACTAAGGCAAGTGACATACCTGGATTCTCCTGTGAAGACTCAATCCTCAACTCTTTTTCCTTTACTTTTTTATTTGATGTCACTGCAAATCAAATGAAGAAATCAATTTGATTAACGAAACCCTCGATTTGGTATCGTCGACTTCAATTGCTTAAGAGATGCAAAAATCGGATCGACCTCAATTGCTTAAGAGACGCAGATACAAAGGAGAAAGGAGACGATTGAGATGCGATGTAACAGGAACCACCAAAAATCACTAGGGTTTATACCAGAGAGTTACCTGGACAGCGATGAACGGAGAAGAAGGGGGTGACGAAGAACTGGTGCGGTGGCAAAGAGGCTAACGACGAGTGGCAGCGATGAAAATCTGAAAAAAATGGCAATCGACGGGTTTGGGAGAAAAGCAGCGACGACGAACAGCACACGCAGTCCGTCTAAAATTGGGGGAGAACAGAACCAACAACTCTTAACAAAAAAGCGAGGGAGGGTAGGGCAATAAAAATGAATGTTTCTTTTATAAAGTGGATTAATATAATGACAATGACAATTAATACTTAATGCGTGACAAAAAAAAAAGGTTACACGGGATTACGGGAATGAGAAAAACACGCAAATTAAATAAAGTATATAATTATTGAGCATATAAATTATTTTGTGGCCTTCAAATGGTTTCTTTCATGTTAAACGGGTTTTAGCTATCTTTTCAATACAATGCATACATAAAACATAATGTGGAATATTTCGTTTAGCTTGACACGCACATGAAATGTGTAAAGTGAAATATCTAGATGATTATTACAGTGACAATATAACTTTAATAGTAATCATTGATATGCGATGCAATTAAAGAAAGACGAGAAAAACATGACACAATAAATTACATGGTTCGACCAAAAGAGATTTTATATATGCGTTTTGAACTCTATATATAAATATTTACAACCGAAAATTCTATCAACTATTGGGTCGTGTTCATATCCAAGTAAATTCAAAACACGTATCCCCTTGATTTTGCAGTTGGGGTTTTTTTACTTCATTTTGGGTCAAGTCATAAATCCATTCGAAACGTCAAATTCCAAGTCACACTCTAACAACCATAATCCAAATATTAAAATAAATAAAAATAATTATCTATATATGTTCAATAAGCTTTTCAGAATATGTATGCAATTCAACCCAATGAATGAGAAATTATGCAAAATTCATCCACCGGATCAACTCAAATAAACTACCTTGGCATTACCACACTGTGGGTGAGTAAACTAGCTTAGCATCTAGTAGCTACCTACATTGAAAATCTCAGTATACTACCTACATATATATTTAACGGCTCGGTACATTACCTAAACCAAGTAATTACCCACATATACATCAACCTCGGTGCATTACTCAAACCGTGTAATTACCTAAATATGTTAGGAATACAAGTGAACTATTATCATTAATCGACATCAATTATGTCACAACATGACATTTTACATATCATATGCTACACAAGCCTCTTACTCACCATGACGACCTTAGTTAATTAATGTCTCCAACACTTTAGCATTTCTTCTTTGACTCCTAGCGTCTCTGAAATCAACACTTTAACAACATCAAGATATGTCATTTATGTGAATATGTTTAAATTCATGTCCTCTTTTCAGTAACATACATCTTAAACCTAACCCACTCTAGGATTAATTCAAATATTCAATATAAGTAAGACATTATATGGGATAATCCAACCTGTATGTTATTATGATGCTCCGATACCAATTTACCAACATTACCCCTTTTAAGTATCAAAACATCTTGCAAAATACATCGCATTAAGTATCAAACCATCTTAGGCATCCAACCCTTAAATTTTCGTATTTAAAATCAGGATACAAAACTACTTACATCGCATTAGTCGCAAAATACAGAATGCATCGCCTCCTTTATTAACATAGCACCAGGTTAGATATGCCCTTTATCTAACTTTTACTAACATGCAATGCATCAATTCACTCTATCCTATTTTTATTTTGCTATATCCCTAAGTGATTGAATGTTTCCAAATAAACTAATAAATTAATTAAAAAAAACAGAAAGATATTTTAAACGAACAATCCAAATTCCAAAACAAGTCATTATGTATCGTTGCTTGTCTATATATATACATCGTCCATCGGACAAAACTCACGTGAATTCCCCGAACTTCCATGTGGCAATACTAGACATACATACATGATACATGTGTCTGCCTCTAAATAACTCGAACAGAGTCAAAGCCACCCCCAAACAACCGTATTGTAAAGAGAGAGAAAAATCCAGGCCACCATCATGTCCACCGAATCACGGCCAAACGACCGCCGACTTGCGCTTTTTCCGTTACCATTTCAAGGTCACATCAACCCAATGCTTCAGTTAGCAAACATTCTTCACGCTAAAGGCTTCAAGATCACCATCATTCACACTGTGTTTAACTCTCCAAACCAATCAAACTACCCACAATTCACCTTCAAATCAATCTCAGACGGCTTATCGGAATCCAAAAACATAAACTTCAATCTGGATACTACTAATCCTGTCGTCAACTTCATGAACAGAAGCTGCATCGAGCCGTTCAAGGATTGCTTGTTGAGATTGCTAAAAGAGGAGCCAATCGCATGCTTGATCACGGATGCGCTTTGGCACTTCACTCAATCAGTTGCAGACAGTCTTAATCTCCCAAGGATCGTCTTACGAACTAGCAGCATGTCCTGCATCCTTGTTTACGCAGCCATTCCTATTCTTAATGAAAACGGCTACCTCAAAACCACCATTCAAGAAGATCCGATCCCAGACCTTGCACCGATTACAAACAAGGACATACTAAAGGTTTTCAACGACGAGTTTAAGGAGGGAAAACTCGAGTTAATCTCTAGCATGATAAAAAATACAAAAGCGGCTTCAGGAATTATTTGGAACACGTTCAAAGAACTCGAAGAATCTGCATTCTCAGTCATATCCCAAGATTTTTGTGTTCCCAATTTCCCAATTGGTCCATTTCACAAGTATTTTCCGGCCTACTCTAGCAGCTTACTAGAACAAGATCGAAGCTTTATGTCATGGTTAGACCAGCAACCAGATAGATCTGTTGTATACGTGAGCTTTGGGAGTATTGCTCAGATGGATGAAGTTGGGTTTACAGACATGGCTTGGGGGCTGGCAAACAGCAAGCAACGCTTCCTGTGGGTGGTTCGACCCGGTTCAGTCTCAGGTTCTGAATGGCTTGAGTCGTTGCCTGAAGGATTCATAGAGGAAGTAGGTGAAAGGGGGTGCATTGTTAAGTGGGCTCCTCAACAAGAAGTGTTAGCTCATCGAGCTGTAGGAGTGTTTTGGACTCATAATGGATGGAACTCGACTTTGGAGAGCATTTGTGAAGGTGTTCCGATGATCTGTTCACCATATTCTTATGATCAGCCGATAAATGCTAGATATGTAACGGATGTTTGGAGGGTGGGAGTGATGTTGGATAACGGGATGGAGACCGCAAGAGTGATCAAAAGAGTAATTGAGGACAAAGAAGGTGGTGAGATGAGAGAGAGATCAAAATCTCTTCAGGAGAAGGTGAATCTTTCGCTAGGGAAAGGTGGCTCTGCAAATCAATCCTTGGAGAATCTAGTTGACTATATCCTTACTCTCTAAACTCTAAAGAGCCTCTCTAAGGGTTAGGGCGTGCTCCGAATTGGAGAAGGGAGGGTCGGTACCGGCAGCTACACCGTCTATTTGCTCAGTATCGTAAATTTGGAGGTATGTTTGGCATATCCCTCCCGATACTACTTTTCTGTCTCTCTTTCCTTTGTATATAGATAAGATGCTATACTTCAATAATTTGTAACACCAACTCTTAATATTCTCCCAAAATTGTCAAATGGATGCAAATCATCATCATGATGATCTAAGTTTTTACGTAGCAAATATGCACCTAAAAGTACCGTGTTGTGTTCTTCGTTTAGTTCAGACGTTATGTCGTTTAATAACAACACAAATTATGTATGCCACACATCAAGCTGCGTTATTTCTTCTTCAAGACAATGCAAATTATATTGATCCAATAAATAGAATGATATTTTGTTGGTACGTGGTTACTTCGCTGGCATTCATGTACTTGATGACGCCGTTTTCAGAAAACGGTTCCAAATATCAAGATAACTATTTATACGAATAGTTGATGATATGCAGAGATATGATACAATGTTTACTTTATAAAGGGACACTAGATTCCAAAAAAGTTTTATTCTATTACAGAAGTGTTCAGTTGCATTTCAACAAATAGCGTATGATACCATTGTTGATGTCTTAGAGGGGGTACTTGAGTATGTCTAAAAGAACTTCACGTGATACTTTAAACTTCTTTGATGAATATATTATTAAGCTATATGAAGATGAATATTTTCGTAAACCGATGTCTACATACAACTTTTATATGCCACACATGAAGAAAAACATGGATTTCTTGGAATGTAGGTAGCAATGACTATACACAATGGGCTCGGAGGAATTGCCCAACTGAATGGCGAGATAAATATATAAGTGTTTATCACGGTCACCCGATGATTATGTGTTAACAGATATAGAAAAAGAATGCTGAAATGATAGAGATGCTATAGACAAAGAAGCTGAATTGTTATCTTGAATGTGTTTATTCATCACCGTACCCTTGCTTAAATATGCAGGGAGTTACAAACTTTTACATATAATAAGTTGGAGACAGCTAATAGTGGGAAACACAAAAAAAGCAAAAGATGGATCTTAGTTGGGGAAATGATGCAAAGCTTATCCCACACTTATAAAATATTTAAAGTATTTCTTTTAACACTCCCCCTCACGTTGAATGGTGGGATTCCCAAAATTCAACTTGACTAAACATTTATTGAAAATTTTTTCATTTACAGCCTTTGTCAAGATGTCGGCTACCTGGTCTTCTGATCGAACGAACGGTAGTTCAATGATTTGAGCTTCTAGTTTTTCTTTGATGAAATGTCTGTCAACTTCCACATGTTTGGTTCGGTCATGCTGTACAGGGTTTTCTGATATTTGAATAGCTGCTTTATTATCACACATAATCTTAATTGTTTCTGTACGAAAGAGGCCAACTTCAGTGAGAAGTTTTCGTATCCATAGAGCTTCTGCGACACCTCGTGCTATTCCCCTGAACTCTGCTTCAGCACTAGAAAGGGATACCACTTTTTGTTTCTTACTCCTCCAGGTGACTAGATTTCCGCCAACTAAGGTGAAATATCCCGATGTTGATCTTCGATTTCCTTTGTCTCCTGCCCAATCTGCATCAGTATAGATCTGGGTTTTTAGATGCCCGTTTGCTTTAAACAATACTCCGTGCCCTGCTGTTTTCTTGAGATATCTGATAATTCTCCATACCGCCTCCATATGAGAGACCTGGGGTTGGTGCATAAACTGACTAACTACCCCTACTGCATATGAAATATCTGGGCGAGTATGTGAGAGATATATCAATTTCCCCACGATTTGTTGGTACCTTTCCTTATCGACTGATTTTGCTTGGTTGTCTATATTCAACTTTTGGTTTGTTACCATGGGAGTTTCTGCAGGTTTGCAATCAATCATTCCAGTTTCTGCTAATAGGTCTAGAACATATTTCTTTTGGCATATGAAAATTCCTTGTGTAGACCTTAATACTTCAATTCCAAGAAAGTACTTAAGCTGGCCTAGATCTTTCATCTCGAACTCTTGGAATAAGTTCTTCCTTAGTTTTGCCATTTCTTCCTCATCATTTCCTGTAATTATCATATCATCAACATAGATAATTAAACATGTTATACATCCATTTCTCCTTTTAAGGAACAGAGTATGATCAGAGTTACTTTGTTTGAAACCGTAATTTTTCATTGCTAAGGTGAATCTACCAAACCATGCTCGAGGAGACTGCTTCAACCCATAGAGGGATTTCTTAAGATGACAAACTTCACCTGGTTTGAAATTCTTCGTGAAACCAGGAGGTGCTTCCATATAAACTTCTTCTTTTAGTTCTCCATGTAGAAAAGCGTTTTTAACGTCAAATTGGTGTAGCGGCCATCCTTCATTTGCAGCTATGGAGAAAAGGACTCTAATAGTATCAATCTTTGCAACTGGGGAAAAAGTCTCAGCATAATCAATTCCATAGGTTTGAGTATAGCCTTTGGCGACCAACCTTGCTTTATATCTTTCAACAGTACCATCAGGTTTATGTTTTATTGAAAAAACCCACCGACATCCCACTGGTTTCTTCTCGTTTGGAATAACACATTTTTTCCATGTGTCATTTTTTGCTAAGGCTTCTATTTCAGTTTCCATTGCATTTCTCCAGTTCTTTGTTTTCAAGGCTTGCTCTACGTTGGTAGGAATTTCGTCAGAGTATAGTGCAACATTGAAGGCCCTGGCTTCTTGAGTCAAGTTTCCTTTAGCCATATTTGCCATAGGATATCTGGAACCTCGAGATTCTCTTTCTGGAGAATATCTTTTTGGTGGAATCCCTCTGTTAGTTCTTGGAGGTAACATATATCTTTCTGTTGGTTGTTCCTGTATTAGTTCTTCTTGTTCTGTGGCAGTTTCATGATCAGGGGTAACAAGTTCAACATGTTCAAGAGAATCAGGTGTATGAGTGAACTGAGTATTACATACCTCGGATGTCAGGTTGGGAGACTGATCTGGGACGGCACTAGAGTTAGGATTATATTGTGTGGATATGTTGTGAGATTTTTCTTGAGTAACTTCGTTGGTATTTTCTTCTGATGTTGCCTGAACATATTCTAACCAACTTAGTGCGTCTGAACACTCTATCTCCCCCTGACCACTATGTTGGGAGGCATAGTAGTATTCTGTTTCTAGAAAATCACAGTTCATGGTGGTGAACATGTGATGAGTCTTGGGGTTATAACATCTGTATCCCTTTTGATTTACTCCATATCCGACGAATACACATTTTTCCGCACACAGGTCGAGTTTATTTCGTTGAGACTTTGGTATATGAACAAAGACAGTGCACCCAAAGATTTTTGGTTCTAGCATAAGAAATGAGGGAATTTTTTACAAATCCAGATAGGGTTTGTAGAGGAGTTTTAAATTTGAGAGTATTGGTTGGAAGTCGGTTTATTAGGTATGTAGCTGTGGCAAGAGCTTCAGGCCAAAAAGTTCTTGGAACTTTTGATTCGATTAAAAGAGCTCTGGTTATTTCTAACAAAAAACGGTTTTTTCTTTCAGCCACACCATTTTGTTCTGGTGTATGTGGGCATGTAGTTTGATGGATTATTCCTTTTGATTGAAGAAATTGTTTCATAGAGGTATTAACGAATTCTCCTCCATTGTCGGATCGAAAAATCTGGATATTTTTTTGAAATTGGGTTTGGATCATTGTATGAAACATAATGAATTTGTCAAGAACTTCAGATTTATTTTTTAAGAAATAAATCCATGTCATTCTAGTGCAGTCATCAACAAACAACACAAAGAAACGAAGGTTTTGTCCTCCAATGATTGGTGATGGACCCCATACATCTGAATGAATTAGTGAGAAAGGAACATCAACCCTGGTGTTTTTTGGTTTGAATGTTTGTCTATGACTTTTGGCTAACACACATGTCTCACACAACGATAAATTTTTTTGAAGGAAACAGTTTAGGAAATAGAGTATGTAAATAACCCGTAGAGGGATGACCCAATCTTCTGTGCCATAACCATGCTTCTCTTTCTGTGGTTCCATGAGCCATCATCACAGTACCATTTTGAGTCACCTCATCCACATAATACAATCCTTGTTTCTCAGTGCCACGCCCAATGATCGCTCCCGTCCTGATATCCTGTAAGATACAAAAGGTGGGATGCATTAGAACTGAGCAATTTAGTTCTTTTGTAACATGGCTTATTGATAACAGGTTTTGGGATAGAGACGGAACGTAGAGACAATTAGAGAGTTTTAACATAGGGGAAATCTCAATTGTTCCTCCTTGTTTAACTTCCATTTTTTCACCATTTGCAGTTTGTATTTGTACTTTCCGAGGTTTGGATACCGAAATCAGATCTGATATTTCATGAGTCATGGTGTCGGTGGCCCCGCTGTCAAGTATCCAATTTTTATTTCGTATATTATCACAAGAAAACATTATATTTGCACTTCCTCCACTTTCTGGGTCGTTTCTGCAATTTTTTAAACTTGTCTCTAAATAAAAAACCATGGAATAAGCTTCAGGGGTATTTTTTGACACTTTCCTTTTTTCAGGGTGCAAATTGTTTTTTGTTATTTTAGGGTTAAAAATCGGGAATCTCTTATTCCCGTTACCTGCGATTTCACAAAAGCAGTCATCTTCTTCATGTGATTTTGCAGCTACGCCTCTCCCGTCTCCGATTCTTGATCTGCCGTCGCCGTTCGAAGCGGCTCGGCTGTTGCTCACGGCGGCGGAATTGATCCCGTTACCTGCGTTATTTAAGCCATCGTAACCTTCACGGGATACCGCATCCAAGCTTGTCGATCTGCTGATTTTCGATCCGCCGACTCTCGATCCGCCGTCGCCGTTCGAAGTGGCTCGGTTGTTGCTCACGGCGGTGGAGGTGACAGTCACTGGTTGGTTTGGTCTTGCGATTCCCGATGCGATGCCTCCGAATCCGCCATGGTTACCGTCGCCATTGATGGTGGTGTTGTTGTTGCCGATGACCGCGGAAGCCTTACCCCTCTCTCCTCCGTTTTTTCCGGTGACCGGTTTGCCCTTCTTGTGCCCGTCGACCCACCACTCGGGGTACCCGACAAGCTTGAAGCATTGCTCCTTGGTGTGTTTCATCATCCCGCAGTGCTCGCACTTTAGGTGTGTTTTGTCTTCTTTCTGAAATCGGTTGTTTTTTGAGATGTGTTCCGGTCGACGGATACCCGTTGAGGCAAATCCACCACCAACGGAATCGGAGGTAAGCAGTCCCATCGCTAAACCTTGAGTTTCATTTGAAACGGTTCCCAAAATATTTTGGTGAGCCGCCTCTTTCCTAACAGCAGCATAAGCCGCTTCGGCTGTTGGTAGAGGATCCCATCGGAGGATATCTCGTTTAACAAAATCATATTTTCGATCAATGGCATTTAAAAATTGAAACAGTTTTTGGTCAGACCTGATTCGGGTGTATGTTTGAATGTCTTCTGGACATTTCATGGGATTTGGATCGATTCTTTCGATTTCTCCCCATATCCCCTGTAAAGTAATCCAGAAGTCTTCCAGTGAAGTAACATTTTGTTTAATTTCGTTTGCTTTTACATGAAGGTTGAAAGTTTGCAGCTTGTCTTTCCCGCTGCTGTAAGTGACCACCAATGCATCCCATAGTGACTTTGCTGTGGGATACTCGGTTAGGTTACTTGCAAGAACTGGTTCTATGTTTTGTATTAGCCACGAAAAAACGACTAAATCATCTTGTTCCCACTGCTCAAATCTTCCATCCTTCTGATCTGGAGGGTTTGAGGTTAAGTGTGATAACAGGGCTTTTGATTTTCCGCCTATAGCGACCCGAATCATTCGGGTCCATAGAGCGTAGTTTTGGCTATTGAGTTTGAGGTTGATTTGTAGGCTGTCAGATAATTTGGGGTTTTGAGATTGGGAATTTTTTATAAGATTTGCTAGCTGTATAGCTAAATCATTATTTGAACTTTCACCTTCTGCCATTTGGTAGATGATGAGTTGGTTTAGAATCTCAACACCGCTCTGATACCATGTTAACAGATATAGAAAAAGAATGCTGAAATGATAGAGATGCTATAGACAAAGAAGCTGAATTGTTATCTTGAATGTGTTTATTCATCACCGTACCCTTGCTTAAATATGCAGGGAGTTACAAACTTTTACATATAATAAGTTGGAGACAGCTAATAGTGGGAAACACAAAAAAAGCAAAAGATGGATCTTAGTTGGGGAAATGATGCAAAGCTGATCCCACACTTATAAAATATTTAAAGTATTTCTTTTAACATTATGCTTGAGGTTGTGGCCTTGCAAGATTTATGGTTTTGACATGCATTCCTCAGTGTCGCCAGTTCCGACGAGTTAAGGGATGTCATCTGACCTCTCTTCCTGTTCTAGATTTGGTCCACTTGCTTTGCTACTTATACTGTCCTTGGTGTGGACTGTGGATTTGACAGTGGTCCTTGCACGTATTTGTTTAAGGAGTTTGTTTGTACTTTGTTTGATATAAAATGGGAGTCGTTGTCATTTGTGTTGCTTATCAGGGATCTCCATACATGCGCATATTTGTCATCCGATTTGGTTGTGGATATTTTCGAACAGCTCGGACTCCCTTTTACCCGAATCATGACCTTATAGGAAAGAGTAAATGCATAACCTTATAGGACGACATGACCTTATAGGAAAGAGTAAATGCATAAAATCAAGGTAGTTCAATAGTAGTAACTAGTAGGAATACAATACAGACTTAGGGTGCGTTTGGTTGCGGAAAAATTTTCTAGTTTTCCAAGAAAAATGAAAAGTTGGATAACGCTTTTGGTTAATCAAATTTTCCTAGAAAATGAAAATTTTCCGTTTTCCAAAATTACATAGAACTTAGAAAACTCAAATTGTTGTTTTCCAAACTTTTCTATTTCCAAATTTTTCCAAAAATACAATCCCTACACACATATTCTACCCATCTCACCCATCCACCCACCCACCCCCTACTCCACCCCACACCCTCACCCCACCCCTACCTCACCCCACCCCACCCACCCCACCACCCCACAGTCACACACCCACCCCCACCCCCCACCCACCCCAATGTTCCACACCCACCCCCACCCCCACCACCCACCCCTACCCCAACCCACCCCACACTTCTACCACCCACCTTACACCCACCCACCCCTACCTCCACCCCACCTCCACCCACTCCCCTACCCTACCCCTAGCCACCCCTCACCCCCACCACCTACACCCACCACATCCCCACACCACCACCCACCCTATCCTACCCTACCCTACCCCACCCACCTTATCCCCCACTCAATCACTCCCAACCACCTCCACCCCACCCCTCCACCCCCACCACACCACACCACCCACCCCTACCCTCACCCACCACCCATACCCCTAACCCAAACGCGTTTTCTACTAAAAATGAAAATGAAAACTCCACTCCATTTTTCTGAAAATAAAAAATGGAAAACGGAAAACACTTTTCCGCAACCAAACGCACCCTTAACTTCTCGGCAAATCTAACACTATTCTAATCTACTCCTAAACTACACCTTAAATTCCACCTATGCTTCTGGCGAGGCTTGAACCCCCAACCTCACATAGGGAGGGCAAAACCTGGTACCGCTGGGCTACAAGCCCTTTGGTACCCCGCTTATCGAGCATTCTCACTATTTTACCCTTATTTACTTCTTATTACCATCTCCATGCTTTATGTCTAAGTATATGCTCTCTGTATTGGTGTATTTATACAATACCCTCTTCCCTTGCCTTGCCCCCTTTATGTTCATTTTTATGTTTATTTTTATTGAATTTATACTCTTCAGTCATGTACTATTAAATTTCTTCTTATCGTGAACTAATTGAGAAGACAAATTTTATTTAGCTATCTATTTTAATTTAAATTAATTTATTTTTATATTATATTATATTATATTTATTTATTTATTTATTATCTTGTTAGTTTTCTTAGGGTGGGGGGAGTAGATCTTTCCCATCCCATTGAACCCACGCGCCACGTCAGCTTTTCTCTCTCCTCTCACTTCCATCTTTCCCCATCTTTCACCAGTCTTTCACCCATGGAACCAGTACCCACCGAACCCACTGAACCCACGATGCCACATCAGATTTTCGATTATTAAATTCATTTATTAATTTAATAAATGATTTTTAATATTTAATTTAATATTATAAATAATAATAATATGAAATTAATAAAAAATCACAAATAACATTAAATTAAAAAACCACACCATTACAAAAATTAAAAAGAAAAGTAATACCTAGAAATAAAATCCTAAATACGGAATATTAAAACCTAAATAACGGAAATGAAATACTAAAAACGTTAAAACACCTAGTGATCCAAAGTAGCTATGTATGTATGCTCGATGTGGTCTACAAGATCCGCAATAAGTTTTTGGTGAATTCATTGATTTCGTATTTCGAGAATCATGTCAGGGCTAACTTCTTGTTCGTTTGGGGAATCTGGAACATGTACTGGACATATAGCCCTACCTTCATCTTGGATGATCATGTTGTGTAAAATTAGGCAAGCGTACATGATATATTTACATCGATCGACGTCGACGGACCGTGCAGGCTGTCTGATAATAGCCCATTTTGCTTTTAGAACGCCAAAGGCTCGTTCAACGTCCTTTCTTGCCGCTTCTTGGGCCGCCTTGAAACGCTTCTTTTTGGGGGTAATAGGGTGTGAAAATGATTTCACAAATGTTGCCCGGTTAGGGTATATCCCATCAGCAAGATAGTACTCATGCTTGTATTCTTCCCCCTCCAAAACAAATGAACATGATGGCGCTGTACCAAGAATGGTATCATTGAATAGCGGTGATTGGTTCAACACATTTAGATCGTTGTTGCCCCCGGCAACACCAAAATATGAATGCCATATCCACAAATCATATGATGCTACTGCTTCAAGTATAATTGTAGGATACCTGTGATCACCTCTTATGTACTGGCCTCGTAGATACGTTGGACAACTCTGCCAATCCCAATGTGTACAGTCAATGCTATCCAACATACCAGGAAAGCCATGTTTGGCTTCGTGTGCAGCATACAACAGTTGAATGTCGCTGGATGTTGGTCTACGCATGTATTCTGCACCATATAACTGAACAACACCATAGCAAAAGTTGTAGAGGCTTTCACGGGAAGTTCGTTCTGACATATTCAAGTATTCATCAAGTGAATCGGGGGTGCTACCGCCCCTTAATTGGCGGATCGCCGATGTGCATTTCTGCAATCCAGTGAAACCTTTAACTCCACCGGCATTATAAGTTGTCTGAAAAATTGGATAATTCATTTCCAAGTCTCAGCAATCCGCACAAACAGGCGTCTACTCATCCGGAACCTATTTCTGAAAAGAACATCCCCAAACTTTGAATTGGGGACAAAGTAATCTGCCATAAGCTGCTGCTCAGCAGTTTGTCGATCTCTGTGTAGAAAAGTTCTATGACGAGGAATGCTAGAACTTGCAGTATTTTTTTGGAACATGAAATGTGCAGCTTCAGCAATAACCGTGATCGTATTCACATTGGTATCGTCATCAGACGATGACGATACCAACGACATAGGTTCATCCAGTAGTTTGCTGTGAACATACGGACCGGAAGAACTGGAAGAATCGGAAGAATCAGAAGAACTCATTTCAATTTAAAATAAAATTGAAGTGGGGTTTTTTTATTTGAAAAGGAGAAAATAGAGTTAATGTTGTGAGGAAGAAAGAAGGGTGAAGGTGTGAGTTTTAAAGGAGTGAAGATGTGATATTTATAGAGATGAGAGAGGATAATATTTAGAAGATTAAAAAAAATTTAAATAATAGGTGGGATCATCGGCTTCACCAACCCAAGCCTCACCCCGCCACAGCCGAAACCGCTTAACCCGAAGGAGGAGGGGCAGCGGTACCGGAGGTACCGGTGGTACCGCACCCAATTTCCACCATCCCGATTCAAACCCGCACACTACACCGTGCAGCCTTATAGCAGACCCATTAAAATTGATAGGGACCGTCTAATCCTTACCTCTCTAAAATCTATAAGTGATTGTGGTAATGTTAGCTTTGGTCTTGGTATTAGTAATTACTGTTTCTGCATTCTTGTTCTGTTGGAGAGCAAATCTACATCAAAATAATGCAAAATTAAAATTTGATATTAAATTAGAAATTCCCTAATAAATTGTTATAGAACTATAGGAGAGGGATTTCACTTTTTACTAGATAATCCATTGGGATTCATACATCTAAAATTACCTACTAAATGATCCAATGTTGCATAAGATGATCCACCTTTAGTTACACTTTTTCTACCCAACTTTTTCATTTTATTTGCATTTTCGGTCAACTCACCCTTCGACTCCAAAACATCTCGTATTCTTTTCTCGATTACATTTCTATACCATCTCTCTTCCACATGCATCCCGACCTTCCATGTTTTACCGACGACCTTGCTATTTACTCGTTCGTCCCAAGAGAACGGCCAACAAATCATCGGCACGCCTTCAACAATAGCTTGAAGTGTGGAGTCCCATTCGCCATTGGTGAAGAACCCACCTATTTCTCTATGGGTCAAAACCTGGTCATTTGAAGCTGAATCAACAATGAAACCCTTCTCCTTCGTGCCCTTGAGTAGCTTTGCCAGAATTCGACCCTCTCCAGGTATGGACACTGGCCGTCTTACCCATAAGAACCCCTTTTCACTATTCACCAGACCATGCCAAAGCTCGAGGGTTTGTACCCGCGTGAGTTGTGCGTGAGTTTCGATTTTGACGTAGAGAACGGTTTTGGGCTGTTGTGAATTCAGCCACATGATGCAATCGGTGTTTTGTTCAACGGAATAATTCAACAATGGTGTCATTCTTTTGGCTTCTTGTCTGACCCCTAGGTGCATGTAAATCGGGCCAATCGGGTACAGGTTTGGACAAATGGAACGAATTCGGGATAGTAAGGGTCCATCTAACGCTTTAAATGTGTTGAGTATGAGCCCATGGGCTCGTGGAAGTTGTTGAATTTGTTTCATCAGATGCTTCGGAAAAGGATGAAACAAGTCATGTGATGCGCACATGTTTGCAAGATCACCGCCGGTGAGAATCCCTTCTATGCCGGGAATGCGTTTTACGATAGAATCCGCATTGTTCTCTGAATTAAGAGTAAAATATACATCCATGATCCACCTTCAAAATGCTAACCGAGAAACTAATTTCGAAACAACAAAATTTACTGATCCACACAACGTACCTCCGATTGTTGGATCTGAAACTTCCGCTGCTCCGGTGAAGTTGGGGAGATTGGATAGAAACCATAAGCAACTAGGACTTAACGTCAACGCTGAAATAACAGGAACTTGAATCTCATTAGCAACGTCATATAGAAAACTCATGATTCCATCTGAAATAATACAGCTCACGGGTCCACGATCGTCGCAAACCAACGTTCCGGAAGTCAATATGTCTCTGAAAAGCGGCTTCATCAGGGTCTCAAGAGAGTTTAACAAATCCGTCGGATCAGATTGTGAATGATCTGGTGGCAGTCCGTCGGACATGGTGTGTAGGCGGAAGTTTGGATATGGATTTAACCGGGACTCGACGTGGATGTGGCGGAGCAGGAGGGTATGCGTGTAAGGGATAAGGAGAAACGTGACATCGAGACCGGAGAGGCAGAGGAGTTCTGATAGATCAAAGATGGGGTTTACAGGCCATTGAAGGGCCGAAGGGAAGACGATAATGTGAGGGGGCGGGGAGATGATTTGATCATCCATTTCAACTTTTTCTTTTCTTTGAGATATTGAGGATCAAGTAAACAACCAAACATGGGGTGGGTTTGCCGCCTTGGTAGTACTATATGTAGTAGACACCTATTCTTCTTTGACTAAAAGAAATGTTTGTTAAAATAATCCATATTTATTTAACTTACATTATTGAGTTCTTAAACCATTTCGACCACCAGAACATGGATTACGATGCTTTAATGCCCATTGACTTAATGTCCTCAACCAGCTTATTCAAATTCATATACGAAGATCCACCTTCTGCAACACTAAGAGCACCGTACTCTCCCAACATTTTCACCGATTGAATAAGCTCATTTTTTCTTAGATGAATAACATCTTTCACTGCTTTCTCGATTATAAATCTATCACATGTATCTTTTATATCTATTCCAATCTTCCACACCTCGCTAACAAATCGGCTATTTACTTGTTGGTCCACGTTATGTGGCCAACAAATCATTGGTACCCCCTCCACTATACTCTCCATGGTAGAATTCCACCCACTGTGTGTTAAAAAAACCCCAATCGCTGAATGGGCTAAGACCTCTTCTTGTGGAACCCATTCTGCCATGAATCCCCTTTCTTTAGTTTCGTACATGAGATGTTTCGAGACTTCATCATCATCATACTCTCCCACAATCGAACCTGGCCGTTTAACCCACAGGAAGGGCTGTCCACTATTCACTAATCCATGCCAGATTTCAAAGAATTGGTCCACCGTCATCGTTGCCATACTTCCGATACTAACATAAACAACAGATTTTTCTAGTTGTGTGTCGAGCCATGTGAGACAAGTTCTGTTTTCTTCCAGTAAACTGTTTGAAACACTGGATTGAGGTGCGATTGTGAGACGGGATTTGAGCAAGGTATGTAACGGGCCTATGGAGTAAATGTTTGGGCAGAGATTGCGCATGTGAACGAGTATGGAAGCATCTAGGGTTTCAAATGTATTGATGATGAGACCATGAGCTCGAGGAACATGTCGAGCTTGGTTCATTAAGATGTGCATTGCAGGATTAGCAAGGTCATCACAGCGATAGAAGGATGGAAGATCACGACGCCGTAGAAACGTTTCTGTGCCTGGAACGCTTTGAATGGGGACATCTAAGTCGTTACCTAAAGCAATTAAAACATCGTCGTTAAAATAAATTCAAAGGCAGTACCTGATTGCATCTCAGGTGAAAGGAGAAAAAGTTGCTCACTGTTGAAAGGAACCTCGCCGGCTTTGATCAAGTTAGGGAGGCACAAATAAGTCCAAAGGGCGCAAGGACTCACAGTTTCAAAATAAATCAAAGGAATCTCAATCTCTTCAGCCACATCAAGTGCAAATGAAAAGGATCCGTCTGGTATGATAACTGTCACCGGAAAAGCGGATTTGGAACTGAAGCATCCAGAAACCATCATCTCTCTGAAAACCGGCTCCGTCACAGTTCTGAATCCTTCCAGTATCTCCAGAAACAGTTCGCTAGAACGAGGATGATCATCAGGGAGTCCGTCGGAGATAGTCTCAAACCGGAAATTGTGATAGCAGCTGAATCGAGACAAGACATCGGTATGGCGGATGAGAGAGCGTTGGATGTGGTCGGTGTTGAGGACAGTGACGGAGATGCCGGAGAGACAGAGTAGCTCTGCTAATTTTAGCATACAATTTACAGGGCCTTGCATGGACAAGGGGAAAATCAGTACATGGGGAGGCATAGACAATAGAATTGGAGAGAATTCGTTTGATGAAACTGAATTTGAGAGGGTGTCGAGATGAGTAAGCAGACACTAATGACTTGAAGCCGTGGAAGTTTGACAATGGCGACCACATGATTAATATGAAAATGGAAGATGAAGAAGATAATGTTAAATTACAGTTCGAAATCAGAGAAAAGATACGATGAGATCAGCAGATTATAACATCTAAGATATATTTATCTCTTTCTTGTTTCATTTTTTCAACATGAAAATCGCAACTTCTATTGACCTTTCAACTTTAAATTGACTTAACTAAAATAACGACATATCTTTTTGTTTTAAAGAAATCTACTAGGGATTGTGTCCTTATTGATACAATTCAGTTAAATTTGTTGTACGAAAACCTTTTTGTTAATAGGCGATTTTTATTTGAAGTGATTGTCTCCCTTATTTGGTTATGAAGTTACAACATTTTACCATAAATATTAATTTTGAATCTACTATTATCTAATAAAAATAACTAGATTAGTGATTAGGTATTTTACATGCTATTACGGATCATACACTGTCGTCAAAGTTCGGAGAATAATACTTGATAGTCGGCATTTGAACTTGTTTGATGGTCTTATTTGGATATTAAAACTTAAAGATACTAGATACTTCTTGTTAAATGGCACTCATAAATCAAAATAACAATGTATATCAACTTAACGTTGAATGATTGACTTCATATGTAATCATTCAATTTATAATCGTTAATTGAGCATGTAATTTTTTTAAACGTATATGATTACAACAGTGTTGGATTTAAAAATTTCAGTTAAAAGATACATACCAATTACAACCAATCATAAATATTTTCACTCTTCAAATTTCTGTTCCTAGGGATCTAAGGTTATCACTAGCTTGAGAAGGTTAAACCTCATAAAGGTATGGGTTACATGATGTTTGATTGGGAGACAATGAAACAACATACAATTTTAAAGTCAAATCTACAAGTTCCACTAGAAAGTTATTTAAAATTTAGTAACAAAATGAATAATATTTATTCACAATACATATTCATCTTTTTTTGATGTTTTTATATCCTCAATTAAACGATTCAAATTACTATAAGAAGTCCCATCCTTGGTAACCGACCGTCGAGCCATTTTCATCATTCGTTCAACCGGTCTCATTAACTCGTCTCTCTTTGTATCCATTAACTCCTTTATAATTTTCTCAATAACAATCCTATCACAAATGTCTTTCATGTCAAACCCTAATTTCCACACTTCTCCAACTAACCTACTATTAACTTGTTGGTCAGCATAATAAGGCCAACACACCATAGGAACCGCCGCCACGATGCTTTCTAACGTTGAGTTCCAACCACTGTGTGTCAAAAATCCACCGACTGCAGGGTGTGCAAGGACCTCCTCTTGTGGGGCCCATCTCACCATATACCCTCTTTCCAAAGTACCCTCCAATAATTGGGCTGGAATGTTTTGACCATCTCCAGCCACAGAATTGGGCCTAACAACCCATAGAAAATTCTTCCTAGAATTCACAAGCCCGTACCAAAGCTCAATGAGCTCATCTCTACTCAACATGGTCATACTTCCGAAACTAACGTAGATGACCGACTTTTGCGCTTGCTCGTCCAACCATGTCATGCAAGTTCGATCCTCCTCCCATAAACTATTTGATGATCGGGGTGGTGATGTCAGTTTGGCTTCTAATCGGGATTTTAGGTTGGCATGAAGAGGTCCGATCGAGTATAAATTAGGAATGTGCTTGCGGATTTGAGCCAAGGCGGATTCTTCCAAATCTTCGAAGGTGTTTAGAATGAGTCCGTTTGCACGATAGGTCTCTTGTGTCTCGGTTGTGACAACTTGGAAAGCTCTATCTGATAGGTCACTTGCACGACAAAAACTAGGTAAGTCACGAAGCCGAAGGTACTTTTCCATCCCTGTGACCTCATTTAAAAGCCTGTCCATTTCATCGTCTTCTGTACATTATTAACAACTCTCGTTAGTATTATAACTACATATTTTGAAAAAGGCTAGAAGTTATGGTAGAAGTCTCACCAATCAGCTTCACAACTAACATAAAAATATATCGTAAGATAATACTCAAACTTGAACATCAAACTTTATTCATGAAATCTCGCATTCTTACCGTTAGATGACCATATCAAACATAGTTAAATAGTTCCATGAGCATTGTATTTGACACCTTTTCGTAAAACAACAATCCCTCTATTTTGTTCTAGCAACAAATTGAGTTAATTTAAGAACTCATTTGAATGGTGTCCATAAAAAATGTTCTATTCTATCCAAAAATTAGGGTTCTAGTTTTTAGTTGACACAACACGTCATGACAAATTTTTATATAAGACAAACACGACACGACATGACGTTGTGTTTTGCTTTACTAACACAAAAACAACACAAATTAAACACGATAAACACGAAAAAGATCAAATAAAATAAATATTTAGTTTAATTAATTCATATTTAATCATACAAAACACGATAAACACGACAAACATATGTTAATATCGTGTCAATTTCTTGTCGAATTTTCGACACGACACGACATTGTGTTTTTTACACCTAACACGAACACGACATGGACACAAATTCAAATTTAATTGCATTCCAATTTTGTTTGGTTATTTATATGGTTTATCTAAAAAAAATTTAATAGGAATTAAATATTTAAAATATATTTTCTTAACCTATGAATGTCGATGTCAAATGGTGTGGAATGAAAGCTAGACGCCAAGAAAATGAATTTAACTTTCTATGGTAATAGACGATGCACCTTTGATCGGAAGGTCGCCGGATTCTATGAGCTTCGGAATGCAGTAGAAGGCCCAAAAACAACTAGCACTAACCGTACGGAAAAGATAAATGGGAATCCCCATCTCTTTAGCAACATCAATGGTGAAACACATGATCCCATCAGCGATGACACTCGAAATAGGAGGCCGTTTCCCAGAATTTAAGCAACCACCAGGGAGAAGAATTTCTCTAAACATGGGTTTAGTTACCATTTTAATAGAATCGAATATATCCACGACTCTATTACCGGAACGAGGGTGATCAGGCGGCAGCCCATCTGAAATTGTCTCAAATCTGAAACCGGGGTACCGAGAGAAACGAGAGACGACATCGGTGTAGCGGAGGAGGCGGCGGTGGATGATGTCGGAGTTGAGGAAGGTAACAGAGAGACCGGAGAGACAGAGAAGCTCTGCAAGTTTGAGCATACAACTGACATGACCCTGGACCGGAAAGGGGAAGATGAGTACATGTGGAGAATTGGATTGAGAATCCATTGTGTAAATGAGGGAACCAATTAAGGGTTACATATAATTGATCACCGTTCCTGCTGATTCGCTTGTTTGATGAAAATGCAAATGACGTGTGAGAGAATCATCTTCTTTGTTCCGTGGACTTCAGGTACGGAGGATTTTTTGTTCATGCATTATACGTTGCCTTGGGGATTTCTATAAGCATGTAAATATAATTTCTTCAACTAAATCATAATGAACATACGTTCAATTTTATCCTCTTAAGGCCCAAAGAACATGTTTTAGAACATAAATGTTTTTATATGAGAACTAGTATCCAAAATACGTTGTAAAATAATTGTATTGTGATATTAACTTTTACGCTTCCCTCATACCCTAAACAATATTAATCTTTAAAATTTTGACGATTAATTAATGTACTGGTAAATCTGAAATTTATAAGTACAGATTATAAAGGAATTGGTTTTCTATAATATCTAATGTTTTAACATTGAATTTTTAATCGAACCGGTTTGGTGATCTTTTTTAGTTCATCCGTTCGGTTTCCGGCTTTCATAATTTTTATGTGTTTTTTATTTTTCTGCGTATATACACATATGTTTTTATAAAACCAAGAATTTGACATCAATATGTTCAAAAAATTAACATTACCAACATGTTGGATAAAGAAATTAAATCAAAAGTTGTATCATATATGAGATTGAGAAGACGCGATGATGCAATTTCATGTACAATATATTTTATTTTCATAGTAGACTGAATTTAATTAGAGTAAATAAGACTTAAGAGTATTTAGCTCAAACGAAACACAAAAGCCCAAGACAAAACTGATTCATTCTGGTTACTACAACCAATTTTTTTAGGGTCATCTTAAAAAAACCCCTTCATCATTAAATATGATGTCCCATCAATTTGGGTTTCTTATTTTATATATATATATATATATATATATATATATATATATATATTAAAAGAAACCCAAATTGATGTGACATTGTAAGTTAATGATGAGGGGGTTTTTTTACCAATACCCTTTTTTTACCAAAACCCAAGAAATCATCATATAACTTGCTCTAATCAAACCACTCCATCTCCGGTTCTTGGTCCAACCGGTCGGTTCGAATCAGTTTTTAAAACATTGATAATCTCCCGCAATCATTATTGATTACACGGATGTGTATGTTTGTTTACGTCTAGATATGACTATATCATGGTAAGAGCCTTAAGAAGTGGAAAGGATGTTTGAAAACACTATTATTAATTTATCGGGTGAATTTATGTACCCTTTTATAAAACTCGATTTAATTGATAGAGTTTTGTGATGTGTAGCCCACGTAAGAAAATACGTTTAATGCCAAGTGTTGTTACGGAAGTTCTTATGATACATCAATATCTATGGATATGAATGCGTAAATGATCTGTTTGTAAGATTATTTAAGACTAGGGGTGAGCAATAATACCGAAATTTCCGACCCAACCCGGTATCGAACCTGGACTGATATCGTCTTTGTATATTTGGTTCTGTATTCGATGCCATTAAAAGGCCAGATTCGATACTTGGTACCATCTAAATTCGGTACATACTCGAACCGACCTGAAAAGATGAAAAGCTTTACTTTAAACAGTACTTATCTTTTTATGATATTGTGGAGTTTTACAAAAAAAAAATATTAGAAAAACTATTGGAGCCGATAATACCTACTGTTGAGCCGATACCCTGCCACACATCAATTTTCCTTCCCGATTGTTCATCCTCCATAGCCAACCTTCAATTTTCAATGAAAAACATGAACTGGGTTACCTCCCCTATTGAAGAAACACAAGTAATTCTTCTAACTCAACTAGTTCTTGTAACTTGCTTTTTAGATTATACAATTGATTGTTAAAGTAGCTTTTATTTTATTGCTACATACAACTAGTTCTTGTTACTAAACTGTTGAATAAACCAAGAACACACATACAAGTTTTCTCAAATGTTCTAGGTGTAGAAATGGCCAAAAGTAAGAGAAAATGGGTTTAATATAGTGTTCACTAGAAGTAAAAATGGAACTCGATTGTAGACCAGTTCACCCACATCTCATGCGTCGAGAGTGGGAGCCACACGTAGGGATGCAAGTTTGACCAACAGATTCGGGTATCCACGGGTATCCGACCCTAACAGGGTGGGGATTACCCGACTTTACGTGTGACGGAGCGGATATAGAGGTTGATTTTTATACCCGAAGCGGGTACGGGTCGGAGACGGATTTGACACTATCCGACCCATTTATTACCCGATTATATATATATATATATATATATATATATATATATATATATATATATATATATATATATATATATATATATATATATATATATATATATATGATCAGATGTAGATCACAAGTATTATCTAATTTGCGAAACACACTCATATATTTTAACATTAATTGAAGACCATACAAAAAATACAATATTTGCAAATGTTTTTAATTAGAGCTGTAAAACCAATAACTGAATTTTGAGTATTTAAAAGTATGACTATTTACATAACTAAAAAATATGAAGATAAAAAATGAGTTTGTTATAAAATTTTAAATTAATAAATTTGATATATCAAAAAGTATATTTTGTCGGTTATCATGATATTCTTATAAAATTGTTTATCAATAAAACATATAAAATAGCTTGTCATTTATAGTTCAGATAATTGATTTTCATATTCTTATAAATTTCAATATAGTAGCTTTATTGAAAAAAAAAAAGAAAAAAAAAACTTTAGTTAGGTTTAGAGAGAAAGGCAGTTATAATACATTTTGTTTTTTTATGTCAAGAGCTAGTTCTAAATATATTTCTGAGTAAATTACAGAAACGGTCCCTTAAGTATCCTAAAACTAACAGAGAGAACCCAACTATTCGATTTTCACTATATGAGTCACCAAGGTTTGCAAAATCCTACAAATCGGTCCCTGGTCCATATAAAAAGACTTTTTTACCCTTTTTATTTTCTTTTTTCTTTTTCTTTTTACCCTTTTGTTTCTTTTTCTTAAGAGTTCGTTGTAGATCCATCTCATCAAGGTGAATTGTCTTTATTACCCTCGTCGGAAATTCTGAGAATGAATCAAAGTCGCCGTTGTTTCTAGCAATATGGTCGAGACAATGATTCCGATTTTTGCCGAGAAATTCTGAGAACGAATCTGTCTCGATTTTTGCCGAGAAAACGGATTTATTTGCGATTTGAGGGGTTTGAGTCACGGAGACAGATTCGTTGCATACATGTGAAGGGAAGAATAAAAGACTCTATGCATATTAAACGAAGCAAAAGACGACATACAAAGACATTTAAGGGCATATTCTTGAGTGTAACACCCCTTTTCTCAAACCATATTTAAAGTACAAATACAGTTTTCAAACATATTTTTTTTACAACTCGTGACTATAAAATAGCCACTTAAAATTTTTTTTATATTTCTTTTACAAACCTAACTCGAGGGGGTATTACAGACTCAATACAGATACCATAATTTAAACTTACAGTATTTAAACCGGTCCCAACTGCAGCCTTTGCTCCTTTCACCTAAGTACATAGCATTTCAAAAATAGTATACGTGAGACATAAATCCTCGTGAGTAATATGGGTTTAGACCCAAAAGCTTTTCTGTTCAAAACTTGAAATATTAAAATTACACTGTTCAAAATTGATTTATTTCATAAATCTCAAAATATCTTTTCTTCTTTACTTTCAAACTTTAAAAAGACTTTCTTTCATAAAACTGCTTTCTTTCTCATTTTCTCGTGACCAACTGAAACTTATGAATTAAGTTAATTAATTCATTCAACTAGCTCCCCTTGAGGGACAGAACAGATCTGCCCACTCGGTTATGCTCATTCTGTCTCCCCTTTGTGACTTGGAACGAATTCAAGCACAAGTGTAACACCCCTTTTCTTCAACCCATATTTAATATAAAAATACAGTTTCCAAACATATTTTACAACATGTGACTATGAAACAGCCACTAAAATTTTTTATTTATTTATTTTACAAACTTAAACTCGAGGGGTATTACAGACTCAATACCAATAACCATAATTTAAACTTACATTGTATCAATTGGTCCTAACTTCAATCTTCGCTCCGTTCACCTAAGTACATAGCATTTCAAAAAACATAGTATACGTGAGACATAAAGTCTCGTGAGTAATATGGGTTTAGACCCAAAACTTTTCTATTCAAAACTTGAAATATCAAAAGTACATTGCTAAAACTGATTTATTTCATAAATCTCAAAATAACTTTTTCTTCTTTACTTTCAAACTCTAAAAAGACTTTCTTTTATAAAACTGCTTACTTTCTCGTGACCAACTGAAACTTATGAATTAAGTTAATTAATTCATTCAACTAGCTCTCCTCGCGGAACAGAACAGATCTGCCCACTCGGTTTGCTCATTCTGTCTCCCCTTCATGACTTGGAACAAATTCAAGCACAAGGGTATGCTAAGCTAGACAACTACTTCGCGACGGGAGGTACCATCCCAGTAGTGTCTTCTGATCCCCCGATTATGTGGGTGATCCTAGTCCGGACAACTAGCTCATCTTAAATTCTTACTTCATTTCATCTCAAATTGGTCAAAGTGGGACACAATTTGTAAACTATTCTTACTCAAACATTTTATAACTCTTTAACAAAAATACTTTCAAAACTGCTTCTGACATCTGAGTTCCTATAAGGAACTTCTTTCAAAATACTTTACAAATCATACTTTAAAAATATACTTAAAATACTAAGCCCTTGTATAGAGCTTCATTCAAAAACCATTTTCCAAACTTTAGTATTTATAAACATTGGTAATCATACTTTTCTGAAAATAACATTTTTGCTATGTACTAGAAAATCCTCATAAAACTCACCTTGACGTTGTTACGAGTCTCTACACTTCTCGTATTCCTTTCCCTTTTCCGTGCTCAACCACGTTTGAAGCACCACCTATACAAATTGTATATATAAATACTCAATATAATTAATTCTATAAGGCTAAGGTCTCATATAACATAGCTCTAGGTTATAATAAATGTATAACCATTTATAAACTCGTTTTACGGTTTTCTCCGAAATACGCGTATACTGCTACAGTACCCCCGAGGGGTCGTATTTCAGTTCCGACTCTTTTCCATGAAATCTTTGACTATATTAGACTTGTGTTTCAAATTTGGAGTTCATTGGACAAGTCTAGCTCAAATTCTAAAAATCATGGGCATGAATAGTGTTTTTAGCCTCTGCCGCTACAGTAACTTTTCCGCAAGGTCGGATTACGGATTTGACCATTTCCGACATATTCTTATACCATGTTAAGGTTATGTCTGAAATTTCAGGTCAATCGGACATGTCTAGCTATGGTTTCTAGCGTTTGGAATATTTGAAATTTCTAACATTTTTGGTCCCCGACTGGAGCACTGTAGCACGCAGTTCACCCATTAAGCACTTATTTCAGTTCTTAATCATTTTACTATCATTCCATGACTAAAACCCTTGTTTTACATCAGGTTTTAAGCCATGGAATCACTAATTCCAATTCCATTTCTTCAAAATCCCGTTTTTGATATTTTGCACCAAAAATCCATCTTTTTGAAATTAGTCACTTAGGAGTGTCTTAATACATCCTAAGTGATCATTTGGACCCAACAAAACCATAAAAACCAGCTTTGATCTTACAAACCCGTTTTTAGGGTTCTTGAGCACAAATTCCCATTTCTTGATTTCTAACATATAGCAACCTACTTCCATGTTTTTGAGTTAAGTTCTTAACTAATGGCTTATTGGAAGCATTAGCTACTTAACCCACATGATTTATTACTGAAATTTCAGTTTCCACTCAACCCAAAAAAACCCAAATCAAGAACACACACAAAACCTAGGTTAAAACTAAGGAATTCTTACATTGGAATCACTAATTCCAACCTTTGATTCCTTTGATTTCTTAGCAACCTTCAAGAACTTCTTCTTCTTCTTTGCTCCTTCCCGCTGCCTCTCGTGCTCTCTGGAATTCTCTGGAGACTTTCTCACATAATGAAAGAAATAACTCTATTTTAGAGTTATATAATTCACATTTAAAACCTTTTGCATTTTTGGTCCTTTGGTTTCTAACTTTTCTTCAAAGATGGTCCTAAGACCATAACTTAGCAACCAAAAATTCCATAAATGTCTAACTTAACATTTCCTTGACATTTTGGTCATTTCCATGTCAAATGACCATTTTGCCCTTTTTGGTCAAATTTCACTATTCACGAAGTAAAAACTCCAAATTTCACATAAACTATTATTTCTCATTATATTATTTTACAAATACATATTATTACATATAATAGTCATACAATACGATAAAAGACGATTTTACCCCGTTTTGACTTTTTCGCGGGTTCTTACAACAAGGGTATACTTAAGCTAGACAACTACTTCGCGACGGGAGGTACCATCCCAGTAGTGTCTTCTGATCCCCCGATTATGTGGGTGATCCTAGTCCGGACAACTAACTCTTACAACTTTCTTTGCTTTGGTTCTTATCTTTTTACTTTCTTCATTTTATCTCAAATTGGTCAAATATGGACATAATTTCAAAACAAACTCAAACTTTAACTCTTTGACTCATACTCTTGAAAATCACTTTAAAACTAACTTCAAAATCTTTAGCTCCCATATGGAGCTTCTTTCAAAACTTTACAAACTATATTTCTTTTAAAAACTGAACTTCTTTATATCTTCTTTAAAATCTCTTTCAAACACTTAGCTCTTAGAGCTACTTTCAAAACTATTTCCAAACTTTAGTATCTAAAACATTTGGAAATCTCATACTTTTCTGAAAATATCATTTGGCTATGTACTAGAAAATTCCTCATAAAACTCACCTTGATATAGTTATAAATCACTAAGCTTCTCGCACACATTTCCCTTTTCCGTGCTCAACAATGTTTGAAGCACCACCTATACAATTATCACATATATATATATACTTATTAAGTACATAATACAACTGACTTTACAGTTCTAAGGTCTCATACGACTCAACTTCAGGTTATACTAATTAGTTAACCATTAATAAACTCATTTTATAATTTTCTCCGAAATACGCGTATTTGCTACAGTACCCCCGAGGGGTCGTATTTCAGTTCCGACTCTTTTCCATGAAATCTTATCCCATATTAGACTTGTGTTTCAAATTTGAAGTCCATTGGACAAGTCTAGCTCAAATTCCAAAATTAAGTTTTAACATGAATAGTGATTTTAGCCACTGCCGCTACAGTGACTTTTCCGCAAGGTCGGATTACGGATTTGACCATTCCCGACATGTTCTTATACCATTTTAGGGTTATGGCTAAAATTTCAGGTCAATCGGACATGTCTAGCTATAGTTTCTAGCGTTTGAAATATTTGAAGTTTCTAACATTTTTGGTCCCTGTCTGAGGGCGCACCGCGCCTGGGCGCGCCTCGCCTAGAGCCTGGGCGCGCCGCGCCTAGCGCCTGGGCAGGCTCTTGATCAGTCGCGATTTGGCACTGTAGCATGCAGTTTTGGGACTTTAAGCTCTTATTCCAGGTCTTAATCACCTGGGGTTTGTTCTAGGACTAAAACCCTTGACTAATAACACATTTTAAGCCATTAAAAACACTTTAATAGATCAATTGCAGAAATTAAAATTCTTGGCTAAACTTGAAAATTCTCAAGAATAGCATTCTACTTTCATGTTTTTGAATTAAGTTCTTAACTAATGGCTTATTGGAAGCATTAACTACTTAACCCACATGATTTATAACTGCAATTGCAGTTTCAATTTCATCCAAAGACCAAATTCAAGAACACACACAAAAATCTAGGTTAGAACTTTCTTACTAACCTTATTTAACCTTGGAATCTCCAATTCCAACCTCTTTTCTTTGATTCCTTTGTTGCAATTCCAAGCTTCTTCTCGTTCTCTCTAACTCTCTCTCGTTCTCTCTAGAATCCTCTGCATACTTCTGGGAAATGAGAGTAATTACTCTCTTATTAATATAATTAATAGTTATAAAATAATTACATTTTAGTCCCTAACTTTCAAACTTTCCTTCAAAAATGGTCTAAAGGTTAATACTTTTCCAATTATGCTTCATTATTTCCAACTTAACATTTTCTTAACATTTTTGATCATTTTCATGTCAAATGACCATTTTGCCCTTTTTGGTCAAATTTCACTATTCACGCGTCAAAACTCCAAATTTCATATAACCTTTTATTTCTTACATTATAACTTCACAAATACGTATTATTACACATAATAGTCGTACAATACGACAAAAGACAGTTTTACCCTTTTTGACTTTTTCGCGGGTTCTTACATTGAGAATGAAAGAAACTTGAAAGCAGAGTCGATTGTTGCAGGTTACTCCGACGAGGATGGAAGTGAAATCGATTCAGGATCCAATTGATATTAAACAGAAAGAAGAAAAAAATAAGAACGAATTACTTGCAAATGGGTTGTACAGTCCAGGAAACATTCAAGGTTTGTCGATTGCATTGATGATATCGGGTATAGAGTAAAAAACATTGTACGACTACGAGAAATAGATTGAAGAACAGAGGGTAAATAAACCTTGATTGATGAACAAAACGAGATCACCAGGATGATTTACAGAGCTTATGTAGGTGCCTTCTTCGATTTCCAATCGAACAACTTTTCAAACCAGCGGGAACACCTCCTTAGTCAATACATCGAATTTGTTGCTAATAGATTATCGGGTGCATTGGGATACGGGTATCAACCCAACTGAAACCGGAAGGGAAAGGAAATTCGTGCACAGCCGAATACCAAAAAAAAACAGAGCTTCGTCCAAATGTAAAGCAACACCAAACACCCATAAACCCAGTTGCATCTCCTGGGTGTGAATTGGCCCGACTGAAGAGGGATGAAGAGAGATATTCCAAAATTAATTTACTGAATTGGCCAGCTGAATTGGCCGGTCTTCTTTGATTAGAATTTGTTATCGGAAAATTTTGAAACGGGTTACCTCCAAAATTAATTTACTGTTCTTTAACCCCATGAAGAAATTTCCGGTTATGACTTTCCTCGTCACGTTTATGAACAGATGGATAAGGCTTCGATTCTTGGAGACGCAATCGAAAACCTGAAACCATGAACGAGAGAGAGACGTACGGCTGGGGGTGGGGTGGGGGAGGGTTATTTCCTTTTTTTTAATTAATAAATTAATTAATTAACTTAAAGAAAAAGAAAAAAGAAATAATAAAGGGCATTTTGGTCTTTTTACTTGACCCAGTGACCTATTTGTCGGATTTCAGAAACGTTAGTGACTCATATAGTGAAAATCGAATAGTTATGTGTTTTCTGTTAGTTTTGGTAAACCACAGGGACTGTCTCTGTAATTTACTCTATATTTCTTGATCAGATTAGAATTACAAATATTTTACCAATACATTAAAATTCGTAATCAACTTATTAAAATCAGGTAATCAGATTAGAATCTTTCAACTTCCACAGTCCACTAAACTGGAAGAGGCCTTGTCCCTCCGAAATGGTTTATCTTGAACTTCAAGATAAGGATGCAATTAAACATGGATTCCCCATTTTACAGGCTTTTATAAATTAAAAACTAAAATTACAAAACTAACAATACCCAAAAAGCCGAAATTTGCTAACTATTTTGGGCTTATTCATGGCCCAAATTCTTGATAGGATCAAGATGATAGAATCATAGAAAGGCTCTTTTGGATCTAGATAGCTATGGAAGCTTTCAGAACTGTCTTTTTCTGCCTACTCGACTTCAAGAGAAGCCTGGAAACTGCCACCTCAATCTTTCACTCCTATAAATAGCTCTCGGTCTCTATCCTCCCACGCAGTGAAAAATACACGAGAGATAAACTATCAAAAGCATCAGACATGTCGATCATTCCAAGCTTCTTTACCGGCACGAGGAGCAACGTGTTTGACCCGTTCTCCCTCGACGTCTGGGACCCTTTTCAGGGAATCTCCAGCGCCGTTGGCAACCTCCCTGAATCTTCACGGGAAACAGCAGCAATCGCCAACGCAAGAATTGACTGGAAGGAGACGGCGGAGGCGCACGTTTTCAAGGCGGACTTGCCTGGGCTGAAGAAGGAGGAGGTGAAGGTGGAGGTTGAGGATGGGAGGGTGTTGCAGATAAGCGGTGAGAGGAGCAGAGAACATGAGGAGAAGAATGACAAGTGGCATAGGGTAGAGAGGAGCTCAGGGCAGTTTTTCAGAAGGTTCAGGTTGCCGGAGAATGCCAAGATGGATGAAGTAAAGGCTACAATGGAGAACGGTGTACTGACTGTGACTGTGCCCAAGCAGGAGCAGAAGAAGCCGGAAGTGAAGGCTATTGATATCTCCGGTTAGGTTTTAACACGTCGGCTTTTGTTTGGAGTGTAAAAATAGACGGTGTGGTGTGGGTCATGTAAGGTTATTTGTATGTTTTCTGAATTCCGTCAATAAAAGCTTGTATTATAGTTGTCTTCCAGTTGCATAATATAATGGCTTGTTTCGTTAAATATTTGCCGTGAATATAACGACAGAATTCGAAAATATATTTTTTGTAAATTTGGTTCATAAGTTTTGCTAAAATTAGCTTTGTTTGTTCCAAAATAATTGGATTAGTATTATAGATTCAAAAAATTGAATTTTTTATAAGTTTGGTCTAATTTAAAAAAAAATATATTCAAAATGATTATTTTACTATTATTTTTTTGCTTTTTTATTTTTTTTTTAAATTTTTATAACATTTTGATTTAAAATAATAATAATAATAACTCCACCTCTACCCTATCCGTCCCCTTTTGCCCTTCTCTTTTCCTTTCTCACTCCAATTCCACCATCTTTCCTCTCAGATCTCTTCTCTTTCTTTTTCTCTTGTCTGAACACATGTTGCTGAAGAACTCATAACCTGACAGAACAACCATTTCTCGCCGTTGCTTTTCTCGTCGGACCCACTGTCGTCACTCTCTCTCTCTCTCTCTTGGACATCTGTTCAAACCTCTCTCTCTCAGACGCAAACACATACACACTAGAAACTTGCAATTTGATTTCAAACACAACACCAGTTTTGAATCTAAAACAAACAACAAACTACATAAATATATAAGCATCAGCTACATATAAGCATCAGCTACAAATATTTGCAGAATATCTGCTTTTGAGATTCATCCCTAAATTTTTCAAAGGAGGGATGCTTGAAATAAAACGAATTGATCAATAACAGCTTTGAACCTCAGTCAAGCTTTATCACTTAACTTGAAATTGATCTGGGGATTTGAAAAAAGAGACCCGGTAGGAATCTCCATTTGATTTCGCGTGAGGAAAAGAGACCCGCACTACTAGAAAATTAGTCTTTAATAACATACGAACAATGACACATTAATTTTATGACACACAAAAATTTATGTCCTTAAAGAAAGTCATCTTTTTTAAAAACCGAAAGCGTTTACGACACACAAAAATATGAGTCATCATTTAATGTCATAAACCAGAAATATAAAAAACAAGTAGTATATTTCTACGTTGTTTTATAAAAAAAGTGTCATCTTATTCTCCATTTATTTCCTCGGCTTGAACTAAAGTCGCTTCTCAATATTCCTCCTCTCAATTCATACGCAGCTGGAAAATGGAGAGTGGCGAAGAGGATTTTGTGTTATTTAGAACACCAATCGAGCCGGAAGAAGATACATCGATTTTGTACATATACTAGATTTCGATTTACAAACAAACACTGGATTTACATCGATTCAGGAAAGTTCGTCTTTTCAAGCGATGTTAGGGCTTTCCAATGTACAAACTAAACCCCTTCCTATTTTAGATCGATGATTGTTTTTGTATCTATTCAACTTCAGAAGTGATGGAATGACCAGGTCAATTTTACTTCAACGATTTGATGAGGTTAACTATTTAGGGTTACTTGATTATTTTTTAGCATTGATTAACCATGATGAACTTGTGAAGCTTAATTGCGCTCTGTAATGGAAACCTTCTCCATCGTCCCACATTGAATGTTCATTAAGAACCGACCCGTATACAATCAAAACCTTGGGTACATAGCTATCGAGTCTAGTACTTCTAGAATTATTGCAAGAAGACACTACTTTCTGTTTTGCCCTCCAACTGTTTGATGTAATGTCTGAACTAAAAATTGTATAAAATCCATGAATATGTAAGTGACTATGATAGTATTCAGACAGCCCAAGGGCTGTTATATGAAATACAATGAAGTTGTTAAAGGTGCAGCTAAAATTCCCAATGTCAAGTATACCATGAAACTTGAATATATTTTTCCACTTTCACACTTTTATATCTATATATATTTTGTCTCTATAGGTTGTATGCTTTCGTTCACTCGAGAAACCAAAAGAGGACAAGTTCTCATTGGAACTGTAAGTATTCACTATCTACTGGTTTTTAATTTTACCAAATGGATTAAATTTTTATTATGTATTGTTGACTTTTACCACGTCAAAACTTAACAATTATGATGACATTGTTGAAAGAGTTTCCAGCAATTTGATCTTAGATGATCCATCTATATTAGCATTACATCTCAGAATTGTTACTATTAACAACCCAAACCCCAATCAATCAAGTACCGGCGACTTCACCATCTGTCAGTCATGCTAACTCATTACAAGCAGGAATTTGTTCTAATTACTTAAGTCCTAAGATTATTAAATAATTGGAATGAATTTTAACTCGATATTTTGTACTTTGTGACTTCAAATATTTTGTTCATTACCCTTTTAAACTGTTTAGGCAAGCAGACCTCCAGGGTTTGGTTTGAGAATGTTAAACTCTCAAAATACAATATCCAGAATTGGTTCGTATGAGCAACCAATGCAACACTATCTGGCACAACAATGGAATCAATCTCAATTCTGATTGCAGTCGTACGAGCATCAAGGGGTAAATAAGTCTTAGTTTAAATATTTTTCCAAGTTTCATTTGAACACACTATTTAACATCATTTACAGGTGGATTTTGAGCATCTTTTTTCCCATTTTTAAGATTTTTTATTTTATTTTACTTTGATTTGATTGTTTTGTTATTTGTGTAGTATGCCTCAATATGAAGCCTAGTTGTAAGTGAAGGGTTTTCTGCAAATCTATAAACTAAAATCCTAAGTTCATATGCAACCTATAAGGATCTATGTTTTCTACTATTGAACATATAAATATTTCCTAAAAGGCCACAAGAAAAATTACTAAAGAATAAAATCAGAAAACTAACCTTTTAGTTGTTTCTTGCAAGCTAAGCAACGCAAGTGCCTTGCCTCAAATGAAGTCACACCCAAAACTAGAGTTTTCGAAAGTTCCAGAGAGAGGGAAGATTAGAAAACGTCGTGGCTTTTATGGTGCCTAGGGGTCTCTATTTTTAGTTTCCAAGTGGCCACCAGATAAGCCTTTAGAGATAAACCTTTTTGAATTCAAATAAGATAAACATTTATCTATCAATTCAAATCTATTTATCCTAACATATAATAATCGAAATTATGGATAATCCCTCCATAATTTCGTTGGCCACTTAAACTACTATAATTGTCATTTATTCAACTATTGAATAATTACAATTCAGCCCCTGCACCTTTAATTAATCAAATTAATCACCAAATTAATTCCAGATTAATTGCTAATTAATTAATATAGTTTCTAATTAATATCTTATCACCATAATATATTAATAAACTATTTATTTTATTTCTATTAATTTATTAATCATATAATAAATCAATCTTTCTCTCTCCTGGATTTTCTGCTAAACCTCTAGCCATGAGGGCAACCCAAATGAACTTTGCTACTATCAATTAGGTAAATACAAATTATTAGTCATGGCTTAGACACCTAATCCAACAGTAAGTTGCAAATGAATTGTAAGCTAACATTTAGAATTGCCCATGCTGATAAAATATCACCCAAATTGACCCATTTTGTGAAATTTCAGGTTATTTAATGATGTAGTCCTCACATTTCTCTATGAGTTAAACTAAATATCTGGGCAATTTGCAAGAAATAGCTATGTACTTTACTCTTTCTTCCAATATAGACAACATACTTTACCTTTTACCCATGATAGAGATATTTACATTTACATGAGAGTTAAATTAAGTACACTGCTATTATTGGTGAAGAATGTCGGTATTATGGGTATGGAAGTATATTTTCTATGCTGGTAGCAAGATTAAATTTGTTGTTATACGCAACAATTGACTCATCGATATACATATTTCATGGAATAGTGCATTATGGTATTGCTACGCATAGGGAACTTTATAAAAAATATATGAAATATTTATCCTTATGAATTCAAAAAGACATAACTTATTCTATTTTCCATATTACAGGTTTAAAATGCTATTGGATCCTTGAAAATAATTCGGGCTCCAGATGACAATAAAAAGGCTGTAGATTGTAGTAAGTGGGGTGGTGACAAGAAAAGTATTGGTGGTGGTGCAGGTGGTGGATGATGCAGGTGGTGGATTTTCCATGTTTATTATTTTGTATTTGACATGACAATGGATTTGATTTGTATTAATGATATTTTACTTTATATTCTGAGACATTAAATTTAATGTGTGATTTAGTTTTAATATTGTTGAGTGTCGTAACCAACAAAATAAAAGAGTTGAAATATGGTTTTGGAATGATTTGTTAATTTACCAATATTTCGTGATTACACTACTTGTTATAAATACTAACTATGTAGTATAAATGGCAAGTAGGGTCGATCCACAGGGAGCGATGGTCTAATGGATTATACCTTGATTTCACGAGATTTAAACTTGTAAAGAAAGTAACAAAAAAGGGGGTTTTGATGTTTAGTTGGAACACGATTGTATAAATGACTTGAGACAAAATATAGAAAAATTGCTTTTGTATTTTATAATTTGGGGACAAATTCTGGTTTTGTATTTTTAGTCATATGATTGGAAATAACAATAAGAATGATGTTTTATAACTTTAATCTTTCTAAATTGGTATTTTGTGTATGCCGAAAGCTCGCACATACACCATTCACCTAATGTACCTTAGTCAAGAGAAGCTCGTTAACTAAGACTAATCTTACTAATCAAATCTAGATTAGTCAAGTGTATGCCGAAAGCTCGTACATACACCATCGTAGAATTTGAATGAAAGATTGCATTATGTTTTATGTGAATGTTCCCAACAATGTTCAATACTCCTAAACAAGCGTTGAAGCGTCAAAACATGAGATATGATTTTCACCAATTAAAGATGATTGTCACAAATAACATTTTATAAAACAATTACGGATTTCATAATTTGTATGACTAGATTGATTTATATTTGAGATCAAATGGCCAATATGAAATAAATAAAAATCAAACGCTTGTTAAGCCTCAAAATCATATCACTAGAAAGATATAAAATCAAACATCAAACTTTATATTAAATCACAATCATAATCCTTAATACAAAACCAGAAAATAAGGTTACTAGCCACTCATGACTAGTAAAAGAGAAAAGAACTTACAAAATGAAGATAATCCACACTTGAAGTTGCACACAAACAAAAACACAATGTATCTAGAGAGTATTCAGAAAATAATAGAAAGATGGGATGGTTCTAAGGCTAACTAGACACATCTATTTATACTAACACACCAAGGGCAAAATGGTAAAATGGACAATGGCAAACATCATCATTCCAAGACCCACTTCCTTCATCACATGGCTTCAAAATCAGGTTGGATCTGGATCTGGTCGTGTAGCATGGGAATGACAGCACAAGAAGGAATAAACAACTCAAAGTGGGCCAAAAAGCAGATCTGGTCACCAGGAAAAGTTACACGGCCGTGTAATTTCTTGGGCCAAAATTACACGACCGTGTAATTCTGCATAATCTTCCTGGGCTCCACTTCAGCTGACATGGCATCTTATGTGGCATATTAAGTTACACGGCCGTGTAACTTATAGGGTAAAAAGTTACACGGGCCGTGTAACACACTGTTTGATCTTCGGAATGATTTTTTGTAACTTCCTCGTTTGAGCTCCGTTTCTTCTGAAATTTCTTGTGTAGCCTCCCATTGTTATCCAATACAAGATTCAACCCTCAAAAGCACCTGAAAACAACCACAAAGTGTGAAAGTAGATTGCTATTCTTAAAATCCCGAAAAACATGAAAATATGCAATAATGATTAATGAGAATAAAATGCAAGGTAAAACAAGGATAAAAAGGCATGAAATCATGCTTAGAAATACACTTAACAAATATATATATATATATATATATATATATATATATATATATATATATATATATATACTATACTATACTATAAACCATATATAAATTACAACCCTCTTATGCATAATTGTCTTAATTTTTAAGATAGTACAAATTATAATACACAATGCATAACTTATCAAACATATTGTACAATCCAGTGATGCTTTGAAAAAAGCATAAGGAATCAATGGCTCATATTACATCCAGGAAAAGAGAATTGACATGATCACCATTTCAAAATTTGACTCCCTCCAAAAAAAATTATTACCAAAATTACACTATAAATAAAGAATTCTAATTCACAATTTCTTCACTCCATTGCAAAGATTTGCTCTATCATTTCATTCTCAAATTCCTGCTCATTGATAAATTTCTGCCAAAAATCAAGATTATGAATGATAATTATATTTCTGCATAACATGATTATAATTTCATCTAGCCATGCTTTTATTAGCCATTTTAATTTCTACAATGTTAATTCAATTTCTGCATAAATAACAATAAATTATAATTGATGTCTTTTTGCTTACATGATGCTGTAATTGTTGGTCTTTTGCAGGTACTAGATATTGTTGCTTATTTCATTTAAAGGTATGCATTTCTATCAACAACTAAAGAATACATTTTCAGTTTAATACCACATATGAGCATAGTAGTTATCCTTTTTTAAAAAGTTTTAACTAATAAGCAAGTTATATACATGTGACTGAAATCAAACCTTTTATCATTCTTAGCAGAAAATCAGGAACCAAACGTAAAAAAGTAGCAAACATCATCCACCTGCAGCAAATATGGTGTTAGTGGTGGTGCTAAATCGAAGACCCAGTGCTAAATCGAATACCCAGATACTGAAACTTGATCTTACTGTTGGAGTTTTGCAATAAGTTTTTCAAAATCCGCATCTGAGCATCATAATCGATATTTTCCTGTTAAGAAACATCAGTATGTCAAAAGCTCAATTATCAAGCCTTTTTGGTGTACTAACCAGAAAAAGTGTCAAGATCTAAATCAATATATTCTACTCAATTTGTACATCGGAATTGGATACCTGTATCAAAATTTTCAAATCATATTGTCCATCGGAATTGTATCTTCATTAGATCCAAATTAAGATCTAGATCTACCAAAAAATTGAGTTAACAAAAACCAGAAAAAGTGTCAGCAAGAAAAAGAGAAGTGAACAAAATTCTGATACCATTTCATAAAACTTCAACCATACCGAAATACTTAGAGAAATCTGTGTTCTGCAACTCGGAACTAGAACAGAGAGGCGGAGACAGGAGGCGATATACAATCTCCGATTACAATGTGTGTTGTTGGTAGGTGAAAACTCCTTGCAACCTGAAACCACCAAAAACTACCCAAAAGTATTTCAAATTCAAAACGAAAAAGCAGATCCGTAATTCAACCTGAAATCTCTTTGAGACTTACTTTTGTAAAATGTAAAAATTTACCTACAATCTCTGATTAACATATCAAATCCAGATTTAAAAATTCAGGATCGATAAAGCAGATCCGTAATTCAATATACATATTAAAATGTAACAATATTAATCCGATCTTGCAATTAGAACCTCAATCGGATCGGGCCGAATCGGATGAATCGGAGATGGTTCCATTGGTTATGGTGGCTAGCAGGTACGGCGGAGATGGAGATGGAGAAGGTAGTAGGTACGGCGGAGATGGAGATGGAGAAGGTACATAAATCAATCGGTTTGAAACATAAATCAGAAATCAAAACGCTAATTTAGTCGAGACCCAGAGTAGGAGAAGAAGATTGATGCAAACGGGAGCAAAGATCGGTGATCCAACAGACACATCCCATGTAGACGGTTCTTTGTTTATTTTGTTTTTTAGATTTGTAGGATAAGAAGATTGATGCAAACGGGAGCAAAGATCGGTGATCCGGGACTTCACCTGGTCGGAGGGGAGGCGTAGGCAAAAACGGGAGAAGAAAGTGGTGCAAATCAGTTTTGGATGCATCAGCTTCGAAGGTCGGAGCGGATTTGAACTTCAGGAAGATCGGAGAGGATAAAAACAGGAAGATCGGAGCGGATAAAAACATGAAGATCGGTGCAAATCAGTTTTGGATGCATCAGCTTCTAATGAATTTCAGGGGTACGTGAATTTGTGAAGAGGATAAAAACAGGAAGATCGGAGCGGATTTGAACAACATGATGCTGATTCGAGTAAAAGCCGAGGGAACAGACCTTAAGATACGATAGTGGAACGATTCAACATCGGCTAATTTTGTGATGTCTAGGCGGGAGGAGAACCGATGCGTGAAGTCGATTTGGAGGCTTGGCAGATCGAAGGTGAAGCTTGGCAGATCGAAGGTGAAGCTTGGTGGGATCTAGGGGAATGCTGTGCAAGACTGCTTTTTGTGGGATTCGTATATAACTGATATTTGTGGAATCCACGTTACTTCATCCTCTCTTTATTTTATTTCACTTTTCCACTGTATTATTATAAATGACATTTTTATATTTAAAAGTTGAAAGAATATGAAAAGATACTTGGCGTGCTAATAAAAGGCTACAACAAAAACTTTATTATTATTTATTGTTTTGTCCTTTTATAGATGACTTTGTAAACAAAAACAACTTGGCATGGCTTCATGCCTTCATAAATTTTAACGGAAATTTAATAGATTAGAAGTTTAGTATACTGATTAACGTATACTTACAAGTGTCGAAAACCAACCATTTGTCCCATCATGCTTCATTAGCACCCCTATATTACCCTTACAAATAAAAAAATATCTCCCATATCCATATTATTTTTAACCTAAAACAATGAAATTTTTAAACCCAAAACACCCGTTGAAACGAAATTAATCATAAAACGAAAACTATTAATTGGCTACCGCATCTAAAACCTATTAACTATCAATCACAAATCAGTTTTCTTATCCAACGGAATGTAGCCTCGAAAAAGAAAAACTATTCAACGACCCCCTCCCCACCCACACGCCCTGGTATTTATCATCCACTGTATCGTTGGAAAGATAATCAATCGCCCGAAAAGAAATTAATCATTTTCGTATTCGCCAACTCCCCTCACTGTGGTTCCAAATGTTATTTTACTCATTTATGACAATATCAATTCTTGAACAGGATCGAAAAAAACCGAACCGAAACCAGAAAAATAAAATTCATAGAATCAAAACCGAATTGCTTAATCGTTTTCGAGACGGTTCCGGTTTACAACATAACAGATACGTTTCGCCGCTAGAAACAAAAACGTACTTATATTTCATACCGAAAATTATTCGTCGGAATGAAACTAATGTTCGCCACCGATAGTAATTAATCGCCAAAAAGAAATTATTCTCCGCCGCCGCATTACGCGGGTACGCAGCTAGTATATATATAATACATACATAAATTATAAGTATTTTATGCATTAATATCTTAATTTTTAAGATAGTACAACACTCCATTGCTTGTGGTGAATTAGGCGGGCATTTCAAAAGGGTTCGAATTTTGAATAAACGTGTAGTCCTATGGAATCACTCATCTCTCTTTCATCCGTTGTTTACTTTCTAAGGTTTGGATTAAAAGTTATAGATCCTACGGTGTGTATCTATTCAGGTAACCAAACAAACACAATCACACACACGGATTGCCACCGTGTCGCTTTATCTACTTCCTTATAAAACCTAAAAGAGACATTTGGACCAAATCTCCCATGTTCTGCCATCTCAATCATCTCTTCATCTCTCACAATCTCTATCGTAGATACACACGACAACCACCATTACTATCCTGGCGTACAACCACCCACCTCACCGTCGTCAACCAGCCGCCACATCCTTCACCGCCTACGCCCTCCTCCTCAGAACCAGACGCCTTTCTACCGATCTCATTTGTTGTTAGCTTCTTCAAATGCCTTTCAACGGATCTCATTTGTTGTTAGCTTCTTCAAATGCCTTTCAACGGATCTCATTTGTTGTTACCACAAAGAACATCGACATCATCAAAACCGCCTCCTCATCTGTCATCACTGCAACGAACATCGACATCATCTGCACTTTCTCCTCATTTTCTGTTAACACAACGAACATCGAAACCACCAGCGCTGTCGCCTCCTTCTGCGATTCACCAAAATGAAGAATGACACCACCGCATAATTCCGTCAGTTTTTGGATGCTACCCCCTCCTAATTCTGTCTGTTCTCATTGTGTTTTTTGTACTTACAGAAATTTGTATATGGTTCTTTGTTTTGTTGGATTCCTAATTCTTGGCATTTTTTTATTTTTTGATGTTAGGGTGTGGATTAGGCAGGAGTTAACTGTTGGTTATTTTATTTCTATTAGGTTTGTTGTATTTGCCATTGTATCGATTTTTTGTTATAGATATGTTCATATTCACATCACAACTCATTTTGCTGTGGCAAATCTGTACGAAATGATTTGCTTTTGCATCTCCATGGTAGGTATTATTTGGGATTTTATTTTGTGTTCATATATGAATATTACTTTCGCTTTTGTTTCCAACCATTTACATACTAACAATATGAAGCTGTCTTTTGATTTTGGGTTTATGCAGTTGACAATTAGGATTTCCAATGATTGCGAATCACTTATCCCATTTGGAGTCTCTAAAACATTTACATGGCCATCTATTAATACACATACTTCAAACGAGTATTGGATGACACTGTGTGTATTTCATTATGGGTGTGGGTATGTATGTGTGCTTGTCTATGTATTTGAGTTGGTCCGCTACTGTGTTTATGTGTGTGTTTGTGAATATCCATCTGTAGGTACGCATGTGTGTATCTATGTATTTGAGTATGTTTGTATGTGAAAGTGTCTGACTTGCATGTGTATGTTTGTGTGATTGTGCATCCTACTTTCATGTAAGCTTAATATGTATCTTGGTAATTTTGTAAATGAAGTTTAGTATGTATCTGTTTGTATGATTGTACTTTTTAGATTTGGAAGGCCTAAAGTTTTATTTAACTTTTTAGATTTGGAAGGCCTAAAGTTTTATTTAATATGTATATGTTTGTATGATTGTACTTTTTAGTATGCAGCTGGCGGTGGGTCATCTGTAATTGTTGCCTGTTCTCCATATTATAACAGAAGCATATTTGTAAATCGAATTTTTAATTTGGGGAAATATGTAAAGTCTAGAGAATTATATAGAGCAAATAGAGATACTTGAAGAAATATAGAGCAGATGGAGATAATTGAGAAATAAAGGCGGTGAAAAGGAAATAGATAGGAGTCGCAAAGAATTGGACACACAACACGTATACCGGCGGGTGATGAATGGTGAGGGTACAATTCATCAATCCGTTCATAAATGTATAAGCTTATAATAAGAAAACTATTCGTTGAGAGAAATCATTTATCGTCTGTGGAAAAAAACCAATCAAACGATAGAAGTGTAATTTAATTTTCACTATTCACCACATAGAACTGTTTGCTGTCCATCTACAAGAAACCAATCAAACGAATAAACCATTCAACATTTCCATATCTGGCCACCACAACATCGCTACCTTGAATTAATTGCCGTCCGCTGCATTGCGCGGGTACACACCTACTATATATATATATATATATATATATATATATATATATATATATATATATATATATATATATATATATATATATATATATATATATATATATATATATATAATTAGGATCGAGTGAGGACTCAAAAATTGGCGAGGACTGCAAGGACAATTTTTAGCATTAGGATTGAAAGAATAAGTGGACGAGATTGAGTTTTATTTATCGTCAAAATATCGCGAGATAATATGACATTTTGGTAATTATTTACGAGATTTTAGAAAATTCCAACGAATGTTAAATGTTTGGAGAGTTAGAATAGAATATAAATTCAAAAAAAAAATTAAAAAAGGAAATAAAATCGGAATATGCCACGTGTCGCAATCCCAGCACCTCAAAGCAACCTTTCCCTCTCTCTACAACATGTCGCCCAGGCTGGGGTTTTATTTTTTCCACCTGTTTCGTTTTTCAGCTATAACTTTTTTTTCTTTACAAAAAAAAATTTCTGAAAAAACCAAAGTTCTTAAAATTTAATTCTCTACAAAATGAGCACAATCATGAAATTTTGAAAAAAAATATTTTTTTTAATTTTTAATTTTTATAAAAAACCCAGAAAAAAAAATTCTCCAAAATTCATGAAAATTTAAAGAATACTTGTACTCACTGTACTAGTGACTTTGTAAAAAGAATTTTTTAAAAAATGAGTTTTTGAAGTATTTATATTTTAATTTTAGGAAATATTTGTTTTATAAAAATAACAGATATTTTTTTTATCCAAATTCAAAAAAGCAATTGATGAAGTTCTTCGTAATACTATTTTAATGAGTTTATAAAAGATCATTTATATAAATATTATTGTTAAGGATACGAACGTTTTGTTTAAATGATTTTAAGTTTTTATAAAAAATATGACGTGAAAACTTTCGTTCTTCAAATTAACAAGTTTTTTTTTTTTGAACATAATATGATAAAAATGAGATGATTCAAAATATTTATGATTTAAAAAAACTTATGATTCAATATTTAATGATCCTTAATTTGTTATGATCTAAAAATATTTTGATTCAAATAATTTTTATAATCCTTAATTATATCTTTTTTGATTCAAAAAGTAAATAATTTAACATATATAACGATCCAAAATTTGTTATGAACAAAAACTTTATTTTAATATATTATTGATCCAAAATCATGTCACTAAAAAAATATGATTCAAAATGTTTTGATCCAAAATTTTATGATCCAAAAATGATATGATTCAAAAATAGTATGACTTGAAAATATTATGATGCTTAATTTTTTTATCATTCAAAACTTTTATAATTATTAAAGATTGAAAACTCAACCTATATTTACATTAAAAACATAAAACATAAAAAAAAAAAAAAAACCTAAAAAAAACAAAAACAAAATACCACTAGTAACTTCAAATATGTAGTAAAAATTTTAAAAATAAAAAAATAAAAAAATAAAAAATAAAAAATAAAAAAATAAAAAAATAAAAAAATAAAAAACGAAAAATAATATGAAATAAGTGAAAATTGAGAATATATGCATTTTAAAAAAAATAAAAAAAAAATAAATAAAAACAAATTAATTAAAAAACGAAAATAAACATAAAAACCCGCTTAAATGATGTTCCATGGACGTTCGTTGCATGTGATTAGATTATCGAGTCTGTATTATGTTCCCACGGACGTGCGTCGCATGCGAACGCGTCACATCCAAGTATTGGGTTTGACGTTTGTGCCCTTGACGAAGTGGGTGGTGGAGAATTGTCATCGCAGTCCTCACTATTTTTTGAGTTCTCACCGGATCCACACCCTATATATATATATATATATATATATATATATATATATATATATATATATATATATATATATATATATATATATATATATATATATATATATATATAATCAAGATCGGGTGAGGACTCTTCTTAAAGTGAGGACTTGCGATGACATCTTAAAAAAATTGAAAAAAAAATAAAACAAAAATATAAATAATAAAATGGATCATAGTACTATATCGGAGAAAAAAAAGATTCAAAAAAAAACTTTGTATCATTATTTTTTTTATAATGAAATAATGATCCAAAATAAAAACAGAAAAATTGCATTATTACGTTTTGCAATGATGCAAATTTTTTTTTCAAATTTTTTTTTTTGATAATGAGATAGCACTATTCTCGATTTTATGATTTGTATTTTTTTTATATTTTTTTCAAATTTTTTAAGGTGTCCTCGCGAGTCCTTACCGAAAAAAGAGTACCGAAACCGGACCCTATATATATATATATATATATATATATATATATATATATATATATATATATATATATATATATATATATATATATATATATATATATATATATATATATAATGACATACAAAATGTCCTAAATGTATGTCCAAAATTTATGACACACAAATGTGTGTCGTTTTTCATTTATGACTGGGGCTTCAATGACATACATTTGTGTGTCATCTATACTATTTAATGACACGCAATGCCTGTCACTAAAGGTATTTTTTTCTAGTAGTGCCGGTAGGAATCCAAAGACAGAAAAAAGAGACCCGTGAAGATCTCCATTTGATTTCTCCTGATCCCTAAGCGGTCGCCCTTACTTCTTCTTCGACTTTACGTCTGCAGCCCCATCAAACCCTCTCATCGGTCAGCTCTTATTGATTTTGATTTCTCCCTAAACAATTTTTCGTGTTTTCGTTGATTTCAACCATGGCATTTGCAACTCACTGGAAACCACGATTACAAGGGTTTGTGCAATGGAAAGTACGAAAATGGTCTCGTGTCTAAGGCTTTAACAGGAGGCGGAGCGGGGGGTGGTGGTAGGGGGTTCTCAGTTCTAACCAGCAAAATTTGAGGTGATGGTGGGTTATGGGTTCTGCGATGTTGCTTGGTAGAGAAAGAAAAAGAGAGAGCAAGAGAAAGAAACGAGAGTTAAGTAGGTGAGTGTTTTATAATTATTTTCTTAAATTAAAAATTAGTGCGAGAAACTAAAAAAAATGGAAAAACAAAATAATAAGAGCAAAAAGTCATAAAAGAAATTAAAAGAAAACGAAAAAAATAAGAGCAAAATAGTGTTTTACAATTTTCTTTTCATAAACTATATTTATCCTCCGTATCCATAGTGTCAGGAAGTCGACTATATTTATTCTGGTTTTTATCTAGTCATGTTTTACATTTTTGTTTTAAAGTGAACGAAACTATTACTTTATTCTCGTGTAATTATATCCACGACATTTATTCTGGTTTTTATCTTAACTAGTGTGGACCCGAGCTACGCTCGGGTAGGATCAGATGGGTGGGTGGTCCAGCCTTTTAAGTGAGTCGGGGTGGGTCGGGCAATAACAAAGAATAACAATGTACTTTTGTTAGTTTTTTTACTATAGCATCCTACTTTGAGTTTTTCTTATTACCTAAAAGGCTAAAAAAGAATACATATCCTGAAATAGAGTTTTTATTAATGTTAAGTACAGATACAAGTAATTGCATAGTAGAGATATTTGGTAATCAAGCAATTTTTTAACATCTTTGAGAACCTGGTGAAAGTAAGTATAAGCTGAGTCAAAGTAGTACTTGGCTACATCTTTATCCGGAGTCAGAAAACCAAAAGAAGTTTGTGCATTGCCCGTACACTACAATGCGTCATGTTTTCTTGGATCGATTGATAATGCTTCATCCAATTTTGATATAGTATCTACATGATCCAATCAATGAAATCGTTAAGCGTAACACAACACCTTGAGGCGTTTTCTTCAGATATGCCCCTGCTCCGATTACGAAAGAACATAATTAATTTCAGAAATCAGGTTACCTTCAATCATACTTTTTTATTCTCTTCAGATTTCAAACCAGTCTTATGTTCCGTGAAGATGACCACCTTTGAAGGTAATTCTTCAAGGGTAAAATGGGGAATCTCGATCACAGGACTGTGATTTTTTGCAATTGTAATACGTAACAGTTGGTTGGATTTGGGGTCTTTGGATTCAGGAAGTGAATACGGTCTTTGGATTCAGCTTTTGCTTCTAATTCAAACAAAGCTTGGTGGATAATAAATTCATAACCAAAAAGAAATGATAGTCAGTTAATCTTATTTATAAAAGCCTAAAATAAATATCTACTGGTTAGTTTTTTAAGATGTTATTTTTTTACCTTGTTCTTCTCGATTTGGTCTTTGAACTGAGGTAATTCCAACTCCTTAATTTGGACTTTTTTCTGCGCGAATTGGTCAACCGGAATATGGAATAGGCCAGTGATCATTTGGAAGATCACTGTCCTCCACTTATATATATATATATATATATATATATATATATATATATATATATATATATATATATATATATATATATATATATATATATATATATATATATATATGTCCATCGGTATTTGTTTTGGTTTCGTGGTCTCCGTTTTGTGCGATTTCTTAGGTTTGGTTGTTGCTCACCCCTGTATTCTGCAAAAAAAGTTTTGAGCAGCTTCACATAAGATACATATGGTAAACATGGATGATATAATAAACAACACGGAAGTAAGCTGCTATAAATAGGAATTAAGTACCGGGTCTGTTTCGGGTGGGTAGGAAGAAATCAAGAAATCGAAAGTTAGATGCTATAAAAAACAATCAAATCTACAACTAAATATAAGTAAGTTTCTATAAAAAAACATGAAGTACCAGGTTTGTACTTTTGGTGTGAAAATTTCAAGAAAATGAAAGTTGGATGGTATTCTCTAGACTCGACACTTTCAAGAAAATGAAAGAAGTTTGTTTAAATATTTTTTAGCTAGGAGCCAAAAAGTGTATACGAAAGTAAGTTTCTATTTTTTTGGATCTAGTTCTTCCAAAATGCATGTTTGTTTTCAGTCCTTACATGTTTCCAGGTTATCCCGCAAGTCGGTATACATGAAACCAATGAACACTTTAAAAAAAATCACATCTCCAAAAGAGGATTGAAACCCAGAACTTGAACTCAATTTCTTGTGGGTTTACCGAATTTAGATCCCAAGAAAGAAGACATGAATATTTGATCCGACTTCGATCGGAGAAAGCCTCCAATTGGAAGTTATGAAAAAATCTGCAAAGAGCACCACTAAGGTAAATTTTAAATTGGTTTCTCAAACCAGGATCTGTTTTATTCATTAAAATAAATACTTTATTAGAAAAGTTTATAGAATTTATGTTAATTTCGAAGTTAAGAATTACTCAACTTGAGCACATATGTCAAAAATTACTTCTACATGACCTCTAATGTTTTAATCCAAAAAATAACCAAAGAAAACAGAACAGGGGTGAAGAGCGAAGACAAATGCACCTGCATCTGCCCTCAGTCCCACACCATTAGTTGAAATATCCCATAAATTAAGTGAAATTCATGTGTTTACAGTAATTGTAAATTTTTATTCAAAACTTCTCAATCAGATCAGTTTCAAACGTGTTTACGCTAGTTTAATAGTTTGAAATTCACTTTATGTAGCCTTTTGAGGGATGTTAATAAAAATAGGAAGCCGAAAATCATTATGTGGTAGATGCCATTAATGAATTAAGTTGTTGATGAGCCAAATCGACTTCCTCCTTTCGCAACCATAAGCTCCATGTATAGCTGCAAGATAACCAATGAACCGACTAAAGAAAAAAAAATACAAACATATAACCAAAAAAAACCATCTCCACCAAATAAAGAGCATCGTCTCATGGAGTCAACCCTCTTCATAGTTTCAGAAAAAAAAAAACTCCATTTATGCAATTCTTGTTTCTAATGCAAGTATATGTAGGGTTCCAAATTAGACAATAGAAGGTGGGTAAATCGAAATATTAGATCACATGTACCTGCGATTGAAACCGCACCGAGCTACGATTCCAAAATCAAACAACAAAATGGTTAAAATTCGAAAAATCAAAGAAGGAAATTACCATATCGCACTAAAAACATAAAAACAATGTTGACAAAGGAGATGGTGACCGCATCTTGTTGACCACATGTGGATTCTCCTTTAAACATTAGATCACATGTACCGGCAATTAAAGCTCTATTCTCGCCTAGAAGAGAGACATTAAGTAGCGCAATCACCGCATCTTCTTGTCACCGCATCTTCTTGAGTCCAAGGATCGGCACACCGGAGAAGCGGAATCAATGCTGGAACTGCGCCGGATTCGCCTATTAACACTCGATTCTCCAATCGATTCTTCGGAAGCAACCTAAGTTTCGCAACCGCGGACCAGGAAGAAGTTAAGAAGGAAGAACAGAAACGATGAAGAAGAAGGAAGCAACACGTAGCAGCAAAGAAGGGCAGGTGGAGTAAACCTGGCGGAATGCCATTGGCAAAAACCACGCACCCCGCTAAAAACCCAAACACCCCCGCCACCCCTATAAAACCTTCTAGAAACTTACGGTTTTTAATATATAAGGTAATTAGGCCTTTTCCTCCCTCGAAAGAAAAGCAGGAGAAGCTTATACTCGGGTTCGAGCATGCGGCATGTTTGTGATTAAACCCTCGACGTACTGTACTATGTAATTAATATAATATATATGTATGGACGACCCTTGCATCTCTCCTTTTCTGGGTTACGTTTTAATTTTGGCAATGCACGATATAGTTAATTAGCAAGGGTTTAATAACAGACATTTGCATGAGGTTGTTTGTTTTAGGGATGGGGTTGTTTGTTTTAGGCTGTGGGGTGTGCTGGAGTGAAAGAACGGGTAGAACGCGATGAGGTGGAGAGAGAGAGAAGAAGAACGACCAATTGGAAGGGAGGACGATGCGTTCCTAGGTTGTCTTCCGAGGTACGTGTGAGAACGTAGAACGCGGGGACGCAGTAGGGGGCGTTGTTCATGGCGTTCCAGGTGTGTTCTGGTGCACCTCAGTAGGACGTGCGTGCGCATACCGACACACCCCATAGCCTTAGGGTAAGCAATTTTGTATGGTTGTTGGCTAAGACTAAAAATGGTCCATATATGATATAAAATGATATAAAAATTGTGATGTTATTATGAAATTGGTAATTGAACATTTGAAAACTTATATATTTCATATAATACAACAAAAATAATATCTTTACGGTGGAATATCCTAAAAAAAAATTAGATACTAAACAAAATCTGACTTGATTGTTATTTAATATTATCAAAATTTGAAAAATAATATAAAATTTTGATAAATAGAATGATAACAAACAATGTTAATTTTTTTTAATCAATGAAAAAGTTATAGTAAAATTTAATGTTGTCTAATTTCATATCATATTCTAAATTCCAACTTCGTTTTACTAAAAAAAATATACTTTTTGTAATTTATTTGTTATGTTTAGCTTGTTAGTTTTTAAATAGTTTTCTTATTTTTATTTTATTCAGAAAAATAAATAAAAATATTTTTTATCATAAACTGTTATAAGTGTATATTCGATAGAAAAAATTAGTTATTATGTTTATGAGTTAGCTATTTATACTTTTATAATCGTATTAGTTACTTAGAATTACGAGTATTTAAAATTATAAAACAAAATTTTAATTAAACATGAGAAAAATAATCCAGTTTGATTTTTTAGTTTAAGGATCTATTTATAATGGAGAATACATTTAGGGATTCAAAAATTGAATGTAAAATTATGATTTGTTATAAGAAGAAACAGAAAGTTGAAATTTTATGAGTGAATCAATTTTTTAAATAGAATAAATAAATGAAACTGATCAAAAAATAAATTTTATTAATATTAAGTTTATTAAAAATATATTTAATTTTTATACAAATGTAACTTATTTAAAAAACTTAAATTAAATTTTATAATATTTATCAGTTAAATATATTATATTTTAGATTTTGATTGCAGGTTGTACTTTATGTTGCATTAATTTCAATGTATATTTCCTTCTCTTTTATTTAAAAAAATTAAAAATATTGTATATGTTAATTGGATTGAGTATTATATATCTATTTAATTACCGTGATTTTGGTTGTTTTCTGTAACGTCTTTTTTTTTTTGGCTTGGTAACGCGGGTTGATTTCGTTGTTGTAAGCGGGTTTTTTGAGGATCCGTTTTTCTTTCGGGTAATCCACCGCTTTAACGTAATCCGCCCACCGCTTCACCTTCCTCACATCCAGATCAACCGAAAAGTAGGGTTTTCAACTATCATTCGTAATTGCTTCAATTCAGTGTCTATGATGTTTATGTATGTACTTTGTTAACCATGCTCCATTTGTTGACAATTTTCTGCTTGTACTTAACAAAGTAGTTTAGGGTTTCCCCAAATTCGAAGAAAAACTTGACAATCGACTTCATTGATGAAATTCTGCTTTTGCAGATGGAAGACCACCTGATTTCGCATGTTGATCAGCTCAGTGATGCTCCAAATTTGCCTACTGATACAAACGAATACGAAGCATCTGGTGAGATCGAGCCATTGATTCCGTTAATTGAATGCCGAATCTGCTAGGAGGAAGATAACATAAAAAACCTGGAAGTTCCTTGCACTTGCAGCGGCAGCCTCAAGGCAAGTCTTCTCTTCTTTACTTAGAGAAAACTTTTGCGATATTTACGCTAAGATCATCATATATTGCAGTTTGCGCATAGGAAATGTGTTCAACGATGGTGCAATGAAAAACGAGATATAATCTATGAAATCTGTCCTCAGCCTTACAAATCTGGTTATACTGCTCCTACGCCTCAATCAGAAGACACCATCATCGATATCAGGCATGTTATATCCCCTCCCTAATTCTCAGTTGCTATCATTAATCAGAAAAAGTTCATTGAATCCAATCTGTTGCAGTGGAAGTTGGACTTGCATGATCCTCGAGTCTTGGCCATGGCTGTTGCTGAGCAACGTCTTTTGGAGAATACATACAATGATTATGAAGACAACAGTACAAGTGCAGCTTCATTTTGTCCATCAGCTGCCATCATCGTAAATACCATCTTTTTAATAACAATTCAAATGAATTTTAGATTTCTTTATACAATCATTTTGTCACAGTTGATGGCTCTTCTGTTATTGAGGCATGCTCTCACAATTGGATATGGTGATAGTGATGATAATGATGATGATGATGATCCTTCCGCCTTTTTTGCTGTAAGTTGAAGTTATCAAAATCATTATATATGGTAGTAGAAATAGTATTTATTATTGCATATCTTGATGACTTGTATATGATTTGGGCAGCTATTTGTGCTTCGGGCAGTTGGCTTTCTCCTTCCTTGCTATATAATGATCTGGGCAATCAGTATATTGCAGCGCCGTAGACAAACCCAGGTAAAAAAGGACAATGATGTTTGCCACTTTTTACATTTTTTTATAAAATTATCTTACAAGCTATATTAAAGAGTAATTACATTACCAATGGCACAAATGGAAGTCCATTCGGACAAAGATGTGAAAGATGATAACTACTCTTATCATCTTATTAACTTCTTTTATACGTTTTAAGATTTTTAATGTCTTTATGTTACATATTTCAGTAAATATATATGGAGTTATATAAAATTCTAAACATTGTGAATAACTCAATTACATCCTATAAATTCGTAAGAAGTTTCAACCAATATACTTTATATATTAAATTTCTATTTATGTCGTTTTAAAATATTAATCGGATTTTCTTTTTTAATTTTTAATATATAATATATTATAATTAATTATACAATTGCAACTGCGTTTTTTTCTTTACATTTTGATCTAATATAATAAATTGTAACACCCCAATTTCATCCAATTTTTTTTTATATCAAGACTTCATAATACAAAATACTTAAACATACGGGGTATTACTCTTCCGTATCATTACCACAATTTAAACAGCACGTATTTTGCACAATGAAAGCTACCGTCTCACACTCGACTCTTCTAACTCCTTGTTTGATCACCTGAGTACATAACATTTTAAACAAAACATACGTGAGACATACGTCTCGTGAGTAATATGGGTTTAGACCCAAAACAGTTTTTCGTATTTCAACCATTCCAAATTGACCCAAAACAGTTTTTCCATATTTCAACTCTTTTAAATTTTCACATTATTCAATTTCCTATGAGCGCACCCATAGGTATTCCTTTTCATTTGTGAGCACATTCCTACGAGCGCACCCGTAGGTTTTATACGAGACGCACCCGTATAACTACTTCCTCGACAGCATGAAACGAATTCATCCATCAAGGTACCAATTAGACAACTACTTCGCGACGGGAGGTACCATCCCAGTAGTGTCTTTTGACCACCCCTACCGCAGCAGGCCGTGATCTTTATCCGGATACTTCTTAACTCATCAACAGGGCTCAATCACTTTATTACTTCATTGTATTTCTCATTTATCTTTTGTATACATTATACTTACTATTTGATAGTATCATTTCCAATTTCACAAAACTATTTTCAGTTCTATAAATCCATTTTCATTTTCATTAAATCATTTCAATTTCCATAAAACCATTTTGACTCCCAAAACATTGTATATAAAATTCATTTCTTTGTATAAAACCCATTTTGCTATGTACTCAAAAATCCACACATTACTCACCTGATGCGTAGAAGTAGGTCGCACACACAAGCACGTGATACTCAAGAACTCTTCTTCTTTCCCGAACCTACATTCCACGTGGTACTGCTTAGAACGAATTAACGTTTACATTTATTACTTATAATTATATAAGTATACATGTATTTTCCCGATACTCGACATGTACCGTGTCCATACCTTCTATTTACCTTATAAATACATCATTGAGATTATTAATTATCTTTAATAAGAATATATAGGACCAAACACCCACTACGAACTCTTTGCCGCAACCAAGACCAAAAACCACGAAATAATATTTGACAGCAAAGCTGATTTTTAGAACTTGATCAAGTGGAAAAATCATGGATATGAATGATCAAATGGCCAAAAGACTTGTGAGTTCAAGGAGGCCAAAGTCTTCCTTTTGTCGGCAGAAAATGACACGGCCCACAGGCCATCTCTTACAAGAATTGGAAATTATCCTTTCTAGACCCTCTACTTTGACATTTGAATTTTAATTGGCCCAAAACTCCTAACTCTACATTTAGAAGTTTCTCAAAATAACACTTTAACCCCCAAGCAACTATATTAGGGTTATTATTATTATTATTATTATTATTATTAGTCGTAATAATCGAGATTTGATTCCACGATTCGCTTCCAGTATAAAATTTATTTCCTTCCTTTTAAAATACGATACTAAATAGTTAGGAATATTTATAATCGCTAACGCGGAAAATTGGGTGTTACAAAATAAATAAAGGATATACGTTTGCTATTATAAAGTAATTTATCAAATTTTGTCTATGAATATTTGGAAACTAGCTACCAAAAATGAACCTGCAATGATTTTTATAATATATGTTTGCTATTTTTGATCGGTACTCTAAACTGATAATAATACAACCTTGAGATTTTATAAAAAATTATTCGAATTTTTAATAATTTAAAAATAAAATAAGTACCATTAATTGTTCAATAATGATATCATTTTAACCTATGTAGGATATTTTTATCGTTATATAATTTATTAAAAATAATAGATACTTTTAGTTAAATAAACTGTTAGAACATTCATAGCAATGTAAATTTAAGTATTTAATATTTATTTTGCATTCCCAATCAGACATAATATATGTTTGTTATTTCTGATGGGTACTTCTAAAATGACACTAATACAAACTTGAGATTTGTTAAAAAGCAAGAAAAGGAAACAATGGCGGCAGCTGATGTGGCAATCATGATTCAAGCAGGGCAACATAAAGGGTTGCAGGTCACGATTTAGAAATGATGCAATTATTATTTTGAGTATTATTTGCCTTCAACTTCCTTTTGAATTGGCTTATGCACATTTGTACGAAAGCATTGGATCAGATGTTGTGAAGTGAGTACCTTTGTCACACCCCCAAACCATGATGGCGGAAACGTCTGAGGGTGGAACGGAACATAGTGTCACAACCATTGCATACATTGGAACATAAGTAAATAAACAACCATCTTACATTGAAATTGGAAAGTTACATTATTCAAATGATATTGTTTCAACCCGATTACAAAATGATAATGAAATAAATAAAATAGACATCATCGCATCCCATCCCAAAATAGGTAGTCAGACCTGACTAATTGTTACCTGAGAATACAAGTAATTTTACAAGTGTCAACATTACGTTGGTGAGTTCATAAGATTTTTGTAGTGAGAAATTTAATAATTCATTTGTGAAAATCAATAGTATATGTACCAAGAAAATCGGTATTTTCTTTAACGTTATTGTAGTTTTAAAACCCAAAGACTAAATTGTATAGCATAGTTTGTAGTATAAAGCCAGTAAAAATGTATATTTCCATGTAAACAATTTAATTAGTTGATTTCCCATGCGAGACGCCCTATAACCATACTGTGACCATGTAGGCCTGCTTCGACGTTCTTCAGGCGTCGGACTGTTATGACATTTGTCACCTTAGACCCGTCGGTCTAGCTGTAGCTAGTAGCTCAGGTGCGGGGTTGTCAATCCCGTATAGATCTATACACAAATATCACTCTCTCTTACCGAGACTCTGGTTATAAATTTCAGGACTTATAGTATGTACTTAAATAAGCACTGTGAAGATCCGTCTCACAAAAATGTATGTATCAATCAACTTGTTTACGTAAAGTTTGTATATGAGAAACCTTTGTATTTGCCCATTATCATTTTTCTCATGATAATATAGTAATGTATAATAATTATATATTTTTATATAATTATTTTGTCTTGTTCAAAATGTCATAGTTACCTTGTGTCTATAAACTATTCCTATAATAGTCTATTTTTAGTATTCCGTCGTAAAAAGCGTATATTTACAAATATATGTGAAATAACTTATTTAGATAGTTATAAAGAACTTCTTTTAAGATATATTCTCCACAATAGTGGTGAAATAAATTGGTTGTACCCTTTATTAATTCCAATATAATATTTCATGACTATCAAATAAAGAACGGCCAGGTAGAAGATCAAATGGGGAGGCAGGACCCTTTCAGCGTATAAGCCTTTCGGAAATCCAACAACCTAGCCCAAATGATCGGCCTAGACACCGCTCTCGTAAGTAGATCATTCGATATTATATTTTGGAACTATAATTGAATTGTTGTCATAATGATATTTACAAAATTCACATTTTGTTTACTACTGTTACAAATGAGTATAAATAACTATTTTTATAGTATAACTTGTATTCTCCCCCTTAAAAACTTGAATAAAGATAAAAAGAAGGGGTATGAACTCTCCTTAATGTCGATGATGATCTTATCACCAATTGTTGTTAGATCGCCCGACTCTTCCTGCTTCTAACTAGAACCCTCTTTTTCTATCTTTCTACTATATTTTCAAGCTATATATCTACAACTCTCTCGATATGTGTATATAGCTTGTATTGGTGTGGTTTGATTATGAGAATTTGAGTCCTATTTATAGTAGATTTATTTTCGTATAACGGCCCTCAAGATACATATATTGGACAATTATAGTCGTTAAGATTTGCTATTGGCAAAACATACCATTGAAATTCTTTTTAAATAGATTTAATAGTTTTTATATAAAACAAATGATTTTTGTTTATAAAACTATAATCTACAAAAATCGTAGTTTAATAATATCATCTTTTTAAATAAAAGTCTTTAACGAATTAACGAAAGGGTATAAATTGTAAGTTTGATAAAAATATAGGGTTTAAATGTAAATACAATTTCATTTTAAATAAAAAGAAAATATTAAATATAAAACTAATATCAATAATATTAAATTTTGACGACAGATTATTCGTATTGACGACACCGTTTTGATGGTAAATTTTCCATTTTATAAAACGACATAATATTATTGATAAACTTAAAAATACGTATTGAATACGTAGTGTTCGAAATGAAAATACGAATTCTTTGAGGGTAAAATGTGTAAAATTGATTAAATAATGAAGTGGGGCCCACTTTATATAATAATATTACTAAAATTTTCAAACACATTTTTCAAAATCTTTGAAATTGAAATCGGCCGATCATTTTTTGACTCTTTTTTTTTTATAAATAAATAAATATATTATAATAATTAAACGTCGTTTTTAAGTTAAATTAAACGTTTTTCTATCATAACTTTTTATATATAACGTTTGGTAAAAATATAAATATATATTTGGAATCGTCGTAATTTTATCTACGTTTCGATATAAAATTTGTAATATTCCGAATAGTTTTACATTTTTACCGTTTTTCTATCATAACTTTTTATATATAACGTTTGGTAAAAATATAAATACATATCCGGATCCGTCATATTTTTATCTACGTTTCGATATAAAATTTATAACATTCCGAAGAGTTTTGACTTTTACAGTTTACTATTCACGTCGGATACTATTCATGCCGGATCACTATTCACGATGAATTTTTTTTTTTAAAACATCGAGCTCAGCAGGGTTTGCTCGTATAATTAATTTGAATTAGCGTACGTAGTATTATAATATCCAATAATATATCGTATAGATTATGAAATTTACATTTCACATATTAACTTTAACGTACGTTTTGGTTGACTTTCGTTGACTAATTTGACAGTTGTCACATTATCTACCCGTTAGAAGGAATTTCGTCCCGAAATTTAGCACTTTGAATGGATCCTCAAGGGTTTGGGAAGAGATGTGGGTATTTTTGTTTGATTTGGCTCTCACGTTCCTAGGTAAATTCAGGTCCTTGCTTGGCGCTTTCCAATTTTCAATTGCTTTGATTTTGGGGTGTAATGTCGTAATATTTTTGGTAACTAAACTTCAGTTATTCTTTGTAGAAACAAGAGTTACTAGGTTGTTATATGAATTAGGAGGATTAGAACCCATTTAGAAAGAGTTTAAACTTAAAAATAGCAAATAGAAGTTACACAGGTCGTGTAGGAGTCACTCGGGTCGTGTAGTAAACCTTTTTGAAACTGTTTAGCCTTGCAGGAGTTATACGGTTGTATTTGTGAACACGGTTCGTGTTCTTGTTACCTTAACATCTAGTGGTATCCAATAGATTTACACGGGTCGGGTTTCGGAGTACGGTTTGGATTTTTAAAAGTGAACGACGCTAACTTTAAAGATTAATGTCGCTAACCTGCTTTTGGGGAGTTATTCGGGCAGTGAACCAAAAATTCCCTAGACGATTTTCAGAGCAAAAGATATGAAATTTTTGTCATTTTGATCAAGGGTTTTGCGTAGAAAAAGTTCGAGGAGGTTGGATTTAACAACCGAAATACGTTCTCGAGTCCTTAATTCACAAGGTTAGAAATTTGAGTGTTAGGGTTTCAAACCCTAGATGTCCAAATCTGAAAGTATGTTTTGACTCATCTTATGTGTTGTTAATAGATTGTTAATATGCGTTGTACTGAGTACTTGTTGCAAATATCGTGATGTTCTAACGGTTGATCTGGTAAAATCACGGAATTCGGAGTTTCGGGTTGATAGCATATGATATTCTCTAATTGTGATTTGTATTTGCTATTGATTTCTTAATCATTTGAGTTAAGTATTATGGAAATGTCTGAGGATGTTTAAGATATGATATGTGATTTCATTTTACAGTTGATACTCGTAGGATGGAAGGAAACATTTAAGATACATGTAAACCACGAGCTCTACAGATACTAAATGAGTAGGTTCTAATTCATTATTTATGACTAGATTATTATATAATTGAATTAACTATTCTTTGAACTATTTCCGTTATCAGAAGATATATATATTAAAAAAAATGTCTTTTCGTTATCCTGTCCTCATCGGAGTCAAGCCGCGAATTTGGAAAAGGATATAAATTAAGGTAGTGAAAAGATTGCATCTACTGTAGATATTTTTAATTTCGGTATTAAGAACGTGAGTTGTCCTTTCAGTTCCTGCTATAAGATGCTATATAAACGGGTATGTATCATCATTTGTATCTAAGATCTTTTCAGTCTCATTCTTTCCTACTACTAGTTTATTCTTATATAATCTCAGATTTCCAATCGAGGCATGGAAAACAGATCTCATATGGAAAACTTGTCAAACGCTGAGCGGAATTTCCTAAGGGAAGAGGGTACCTCCCTATCGTTTAATCAGATACCTCTACTGGAGTCTGGTAATTATGATATCATTAACTCCTTTTATTTCTTATTCATTTATCTAGCGTTTTGATTTTGTTTTAAACTATGTGAGGTATAGATTTTCCAGATATATTACCGCTGGATCAACTTCAAGATGATCCTGAAGTTTTTCCTCTGATGGGTATTCTCCCTGAAGATCCACTGTCTTTAAATCAAAACATCGCTATTGGGCAATCTCAATGTATACTTCCAGGTTAAGTCATTTTCTTAAGCTTTATGTTTGTTTTGCTTAATTATCTAACATACGTTATACACAGATCCATTCGAAGATGATCTTACTAATGATAATCTAAGCATGAACGTGCCCATGCTGCATAGTGGAGTAGGTTTAACAAATCGGGGGTTTTTAACTGACATTCAAAATCAGGATCAAATACAGTCGATCCATGATAACACTATCGGGCTCGCTTCAGGGAATCCTGAGTCCGTGGGTGGTTTTCAATATCAGGATCATTTTCAATTGATCCAAAGTAACTTAGAAAGTTTCAAGAATGGGAATTCTGGGTTTATGGTTGATTTTGGAAATCAAGAACTATTACCCATAATAAGTACCAATGAAAGTGTTAGTGATCAGGATCATACACAATTGATCCAAAATGAAAACGTTTCAACCTCGATTCCAAGAACCTTTGAAATTCGTAGAAAAAGGGGTTCTGGACATGCGTTGAGTAAGGAAACAATATCCATGCATTTTGATAAGCCCATTTTGGAAGCTGCAAGGGAACTCAACGTTGGATCAACACAGTTGAAGCAACGCTGTAGGAAGTTAGGCATCAAAAGTTGGCCTCGACGACAGATTAAGAGTCTACAAACTCTTATTAACCATACTCAGGTTAAGAATTGTATTTCTTTCTCCACAATTTTAATGCCATGAGATTGTAATGACTGAAAGTATTTATTCAACAGAAATTTGATAAAAATCCTAGTAAAGCAGACGTAATACTTGGTCTAGAGAACGAGAAAAGAGCAATAATCGAGGGTTCCAGTTCGGAGATAACTGATACCACAAAGAGATTGAGGCAAGCTGCCTTTAAGGCTGTTTACAAGAAAAGAAAGGTTCAAAAGAGGGAGGAAGCTTCATCAGAGACCCATACACAACAACAATCTCTGCCTTCTGTTTCTGCTATAAGTGGTTTTAACCATGATTTTCTCAAGATCACAAGTGAAGAGAACCCAGAAGACTTGGCAGGTGACTTAGCCCGCCTTCGGCTTTCAGATTGAATTTCTACCAATATTAGTTTAATGGAACTGTTGATAGGGATGATGGAATGTTTTTGATAATAGTTATTGGTCAGGTATTATCGAATTGTCAGGTCTACTATGTAAGGATAGGGGTATAAGAGGTACATAAAGTGTCTAGATTTATGGTTCTATAGTATTGTAAAATACTCCTTTAGTATTTTAGCTTTATATTTTGTTCTAGAGTTTATTTGTATACAGTTCTTGGTAAGTTTTAGACTTGTTGTTTACTACGATTATCCCTAAGTACCTGTTAGTCACACCTTGGACCAATACAGTTGATCAGGCTCTATCTATCCTAGGTATGATTAAATAACTACCTAGGTGTACCCGTAGTGTTCAACTCATCTTATTACTCTTATTTGGTTCTGGTTATGACACTGTTCTAGTATGTATGTACTCGTACATATACTTTATAAAAATATCATTGTATTTTAAAAGTATCCTTTGTACGAAATGTTTTAGAGAGTTTTAGTCCCATTGTATTTATAGTTGTATATCTTCAATGGATTGCTATACTTAGTTCACTATAAACAATGCTCTGATACCAATCTGTCACACCCCCAAACCACGATGGCGGAAACGTCTGAGGGTGGAACGGAACATAGTGTCACAACCATTGCATACATTGGAACATAAGTAAATAAACAACCATCTTACATTGAAATTGGAAAGTTACATTATTCAAATGATATTGTTTCAACCCGATTACAAAATGATAATGAAATAAATAAAAGAGACATCATCGCGTCCCATCCCAAAATAGGTAGTCAGACCTGACTAATTGTTACCTGAGAATACAAGTAATTTTACAAGTGTCAACATTACGTTGGTGAGTTCATAAGATTTTTGTAGTGAGAAATTTAATAATTCCTTTGTGAAAATCAATAGTATATGTACCAAGAAAATCGGTATTTTCTTTAACGTTATTGTAGTTTTAAAACCCAAAGACTAAATTGTATAGCATAGTTTGTAGTATAAAGCCAGTAAAAATGTATATTTCCATGTAAACAATTTAATTAGTTGATTTCCCATGCGAGACGCCTATAACCATACTGTGACCATGTAGGCCTGCTTCGACGTTCTTCAGGCGTCGGACTGTTATGACATTTGTCACCTCAGACCCGTCGGTCTAGCTGTAGCTAGTAGCTCAGGTGCGGGGTTGTCAATCCCGTATAGATCTATACACAAATATCACTCTCTCTTACCGAGACTCTGGTTATAAATTTCAGGACTTATAGTATGTACTTAAATAAGCACTGTGAAGATCCGTCTCACAAAAATGTATGTATCAATCAACTTGTTTACGTAAAGTTTGTATATGAGAAACCTTTGTATTTGCCCATTATCATTTTTCTCATGATAATATAGTAATGTATAATAATTATATATTTTTATATAATTATTTTGTCTTGTTCAAAATGTCATAGTTACCTTGTGTCTATAAACTATTCCTATAATAGTCTATTTTTAGTATTCCGTCGTAAAAAGTGTATATTTACAAATATATGTGAAATAACTTATTTAGATAGTTATAAAGAACTTCTTTTAAGATATATTTTCCACAATAGTGGTGAAATAAATTGGTTGTACCCTTTATTAATTCCAATATAATATTTCATGACTATCAAATAAAGAACGGCCAGGTAGAAGATCAAATGGGGAGGCAGGACCCTTTCAGCGTATAAGCCTTTCGGAAATCCAACAACCTAGCCCAAATGATCGGCCTAGACACCGCTCTCGTAAGTAGATCATTCGATATTATATTTTGGAACTATAATTGAATTGTTGTCATAATGATATTTACAAAATTCACATTTTGTTTACTACTGTTACAAATGAGTATAAATAACTATTTTTATAGTATAACTTGTATTCTCCCCCTTAAAAACTTGAATAAAGATAAAAAGAAGGGGTATGAACTCACCTTAATGTCGATGATGATCTTATCACCAATTGTTGTTAAATCGCCCGACTCTTTCTGCTTCTAACTAGAACCCTCTTTTTCTATCTTTCTACTATATTTTCAAGCTATATATCTACAACTCTCTCGATATGTGTATATAGCTTGTATTGGTGTGGTTTGATTATGAGAATTTGAGTCCTATTTATAGTAGATTTATTTTCGTATAGCGGCCCTCAAGATACATATATTGGACAATTATAGTCGTTAAGATTTGCTATTGGCAAAACATACCATTGAAATGCTTTTTAAATAGATTTAATAGTTTTTATATAAAACAAATGATTTTTGTTTATAAAACTATAATCTACAAAAATCGTAGTTTAATAATATCATCTTTTTAAATAAAAGTCTTTAACGAATTAACGAAAGGGTATAAATTGTAAGTTTGATAAAAATATAGGGTTTAAATGTAAATACAATTTCATTTTAAATAAAAAGAAAATATTAAATATAAAACTAATATCAATAATATTAAATTTTGACGACAGATTATTCGTATTGACGACACCGTTTTGATGGTAAATTTTCCATTTTATAAAACGACATAATATTATTGATAAACTTAAAAATACGTATTGAATACGTAGTGTTCAAAATGAAAATACGAATTCTTTGAGGGTAAAATGTGTAAAATTGATTAAATAATGAAGTGGGGCCCACTTTATATAATAATATTACTAAAATTTTCAAACACATTTTTCAAAATCTTTGAAATTGAAATCGGCCGATCATTTTTTGACTCTTTTTTTTTTATAAATAAATAAATATATTATAATAATTAAACGTCGTTTTCAAGTTAAATTAAACGTTTTTCTATCATAACTTTTTATATATACCGTTTGGTAAAAATATAAATATATATTTGGAATCGTCGTAATTTTATCTACGTTTCGATATAAAATTTGTAATATTCCGAATAGTTTTATATTTTTACCGTTTTTCTATCATAACTTTTTATATATAACGTTTGGTAAAAATATAAATACATATCCGGATCCGTCATATTTTTATCTACGTTTCGATATAAAATTTATAACATTCCGAAGAGTTTTGACTTTTACAGTTTACTATTCACGTCGGATACTATTCATGTCGGATCACTATTCACGGTGAATTTTTTTTTTAAACATCGAGCTCAGCAGGGTTTGCTCGTATAATTAATTTGAATTAGCGTATGTAGTATTATAATATCCAATAATATATCGTATAGATTATGAAATTTACATTTCACATATTAATTTTAACGTACGCTTTGGTTGACTTTCGTTGACTAATTTGACAGTTGTCACAACCTTTTTTCCCATTAAAAATAATTCAAAAAAAGAAAAGAATTATATTTGTTAATATATAATAAATTGTTTATTTCAGGTTTGGGTTGACTGCAAGGTACCTATTTGCTATCCAGTATTTTACACAGATTGGAGGGAAGGTGTCTGTGAAGTTGATTAAAGATGAAAAGAATAAGAGTTCTGAATACATAGCTAATAGTTTGGTTTATAAGGTTAGTAGCTAACTTTATATTAATTTAATAATTTATATTTTAATTTAATTTTCTTATGCAGGTTTTTGGTCTCTACTTTATGCAATCATACATTGGAATCCTTTATCATGCAGTCTTGCATCGCAACTTCATGACACTTCGCCAGGTCATCATTCAGCGCCTAATCATATCAGAGGTAATGTATATTATTTCCTACCTATAATGGAAATGTACTTGCAATTTACAAATCTACCGTTATTTATTTATTTTTTTTATTTTTTATTTCCTCAGGTGTTGGAGAATCTGACGGAGAATTCTCTGCCTTATGTGAAATACAGCTATAGAAAATATAGAGCTATTCGGTAAATATTTTAAATTATTTAATTATTTTGAGAGGTTAATAATTGGTAATTAATGCTGACTCATCATGTGTGAAGTCACAAGAGAAAACGGGAGAAGGGGTATGCAGCTGGAAAACATTATTTCAATTCAAGGGTAGAAAAATAGTACTTTAAGCCTATATATGCTGCCAGTATTGGTGATGAACTTGAAGATGGCCTCTTTGATGGTAATATACGTATTTAAATATAAAACTAATTGTTTATTCATTTCTCTCATTTTCTAGAATTATAAAGAGCAAAAGTTGTGCAGATTTTATTTAATTGGCTTTACAATTTGGAATGATTATGATGTTCGCTTGTGCATTCCCTCCTGCATTTGCTTTTGCTGCATTGGTAAATCAAAACGTTTTTTTTTTCTTTTTTTCGTTTTTTCGTTTTTTCTTCATATCGCTCAAATAAAAGATCATATCATGGGAAAGTTACAGAAAAAAACATTATACTTGGTTAATTTGGGAAATTCTCATTGAAACATAATAATAGCAATCTACATTTGTCCTTAACTATAAAATTTCTAAGTCTTTTACATGGTTTTGTGTCATAAAGAAAAATATTACACAAATCAGAGCCGATGCTTTAAAGATTCTTGTCATGTCTAGAAGACCATTTCCTCGAGTCGATGCCACAATAGGAGCTTGGCTTAACATATTTCAGGTCCTAATTCTCTTTCTATTTTACATATATAAAAAAGTATGTTTATTTACTTATTTATTTTTGTTTTTTATTTTCAGTTTCTGATTGTGGTATCAATATGCACAAACTGCGCCCTTTTAGTATGCTTATACGATATAGAAGGAAAATGGAACATTTCTCCAGGTCTTGCGGCCATTCTCATAATGGAACATGTCTTACTCCTCATAAAATTTGGATTTTCAAGGATTGTACCCGAGGTACCATTTTTATTTTATATCTTTTACTTTTGGAATTTAGAAAAATAATATTGGGTTTTTATAGAAACCCGATTGGGTAAAAGCAAATCGGATGAAGAACGCAACTCAAGCACAAAACATGTGTTCTAAACAACTTTTGAGAAATATTTCCGGTGGTAGAGACATGTTGGTGAAGGCTCATTGATTGTTGTTCAATGTTCATCACTAGAAAAAAACGGTAACTGTATTCTGATTGTGCTGGATGCAATTAAGCCAATAACACACAAATGTCTCATTGAAAAAGAACTCGAAGGGTTTCGCATCACGTAAATAATTGTTGTTTCTGATTTTTTAAAAAAAATGTGACATCTCATTGTATGCTGTTTTAATCTTAGTTTTGATTTATATATATATATATATATATATATATATATATATATATATATATATATATATATATATATATATATATATATATATATATATATATATATATAATTACAGATTAAACAAGGAGCCCCCGATTTTGACATTCAGGAAAAGAGACAATGGTGGAATTAATTTCACATCAACAGTTGCTAATACACGGCAGAGTACGCTGTTATCTTTAGCATTTATCCGGACCCGTGCTCCAGCGATTCCGAACCCGTGCGGAGCATGAGCTCCCACTAGTTATTTTAATAATACGATTTATGAACTCTCAATTAAAGGTTATTTATCGACTAAAATATAAATTACATTATTTACATCTACAACTAATACTGAAATTAAATACAAAAGAATAAGTTTTTGAAAGCTAATATTGAGGGTAAAATGGGCACATTTTGAAACCGCTACTCAAAACGTTATTATTAGTAGCGTTTAAAAAACCTAGCTTGTTAGTTATTTATAAGTTAGTTTTTGGATTCCCAAACATCTAAAACTAAAAAAGCTCGAAAAAAACGTTAGTTTATACGCTAGGTGTGGCGCGCCAAACACAGCCTTAATATGTTTTACCTTTTATTTTTTTAGAGTTTTAGATAATTCGTGCAAGTGTGTTTCTTATGTTTTTCTAAAAACCTATTTTTTATCTAGAAAGTTATCATTTTTCACTTAACTTTATTCATAAAGAATTTAACGAAGAGAAAAGAACGATGCCATGTACGCAACTTCATTTTGAAGATTGAATTGTAGAAATCAATTCATCGAATACAAAAGTCACTGAAAACTGCGTAATGGGCCTAATAGAAATGTCTTTGATAAATGTGGCCCATATTAATGGACGTCATTGCTTGAACGGTTAAACCTCTTGATTAATTCTGGAAGCTTTCAGAAGTATCAGTCTCCTCAAGCTTCAAGAGAAACCCGGGACCAAGTAAAAAATGAGCTCCTTCAAAATATTAATTTTAGTAAAAAATGACGGCCTTTCAAAATATTATTCGTTTACACATAAATGTTTTCTAGGAAACATTTTAAAATGTAATATAAAGAATTAAAATGAACGAAAACACATGATATTAACCTTTCTTTACCGTCCCTTTAAGGTTAAAATATGAAAAACAAACCGACAATTGCAAATATGTAATTGAAGTAAAACGAAACAAATTCACAAGATGTAATTGAACTAAAAAGGACCACACACATTGACCGTTAATTTAAGCTTAATTGGACATGTAAATATGTTGTAATTGAACTAAAATGCAATAAAATTCACAAAATGTAATTCACAAATCACAAGGTTAAGAGTTAACCCAATTGAAATCCACATGAACATGAGTAACGATCTAACTAGAAAGGATAAATTACATTCATATCATCGAAATTAAAGCTATTGAACAACATAATGATAATAACTACTTTGAAAAGAATTGACATGAACATAGAACTGATAAACATCAAAATAAGAAAGGGCTAAGGCATTAAATTACAGATTACCGGATATGACTGATTCTATCTTCCTGTTCCTGATTCCCGAAAGGCTAAAACCAAGAAGACAATAATTTTCTAAATTGAAGCTTACTCAGTTGATTGATTATTGAAGGTCTGATAATTCACAATTGAAAAAATTCTTATTTCCGACCAATACATATCAATTTTGAGACTTGTGACAAGTGACTGTGGGATGTGGGAAGAATAGCGATGATTGATGAGGTTGAGATGTGGTCGATTCAGAAAATCAGAGGCGAGGAGATTAGGAGAATCGTGATTCACGAACGCTATTAGTAGCAGCGATGCTTTTGATTGTATCGCCAACGTTTCACCGAGAAAGAAGCGAGTATATTCAATCGTGATTGCCATCTTTGCACATTGGCCGTTTTCCTGATCACGGATTGTAAATCGTAATTGCCTTCATTCTGTCTTGACCTCTGGTAGCGCGTGACACTTGCGGCCCATAATCCTTTTAGTTATTTGGGCTTTTCTTTGGACTGAACTAGATTACTTAAATAATGGATCTACCCTAATATAATATACCTATAAAATTTGGGGCCTAACTGATTGGAAAAAATGGGCGGTTGCCCAGCCCGCCCTACCTTAGGGCCGGCCCTGAGAGAAACCCAGAATTTCCTATCTCAATCAGTCAACATTTTCCTCTCCTATAAATAATAACCTCCGATCGAACTTCTCATATCACAGTAAAGAGAAGTAGAGATTTCATAGCCTAAGAATCTGCATACAATCAGTCCAATTTTAGCCATGTCGGTCATTCCAAGTGTAAGAACCCGAAAATTTTGGTAAAAGTCATAAATTAAATATATGCAAAGTTGGGTCTGAACGAGGGCGTAATGGTAAAATTGTTCAAAAAGGGCAAAATGGTCATTTGGCACACAAATGACTTTTATGTAAAGAAAATATAATTATGGGGTAAGAATGAAAGAAAATAAACTTATAATGTTATCAAATGAAGTTCTTGTGCCATTTTGGGAAAAATAGAACTTGAGGGACCAAAGTGTAAAATGGCTAGGTATTAAAAGGAGAAAAATCTTCTCCCAGTTCATAGAACACGGGAGAGACTTCTAGAGAGTGCCAGAGGGAGCTAGGATGATCGGGTCTTGAGGGTTTTGAAGAAATTGGAAGAAATTAACTTGGAATTGAAGAATTCCAAGCCATATAAGGTTAGTAATCTTGTTTTTAGGGTTGTTTAACCCATTTCCCGTGAGTAAGTACTGTAGCTTCGTGATTTCAGTGGCTAGAGGAGGATTAACCTATGATTCCTAGCCTTAATTAGTGTCTAAATCAATATATAAACATAGTTCAGATATTGAAAGTGTTAAAAATTAAGGAATGAGAATTTGAGCTCAAGAACCCTAACCAACGGGTTTGTAAGAACAAGTTGGTTTCAATGGTTCTTAATGAGTTTAAATGATTTATAATGTCAAATGGATTCTAAGTAATAAGAACATATCTTAAAATCATCAAAGTATGTTGCTATTGTTGAAAAATTGGAATTTTGTTCAAGAACCCTAGAATTCAAGTTTACATGATCAAATTGATTCTAAGGGGTTTTAATAAGTTCCATATGTGGTAATTGTTAAAATAAATCAGTAGAAGTGATCAATCTCGAACAATTTCGGTTTTTGAATCAAAAATGCAAAAACGGGAATGTTTGGAAAATAATTGAAATCTATGATTTCCATGGTTAAAAACCTGAAGTAAATGAATGATTTTGGTCTTGTAACAAACCCTAGTGATTAAGTCGTGTATTAAGGGCTTAAAATGAAAAAAAAAATGGGGATTTGTATCATCAAAATCGGACAACTAGTCTCACCAATAGGAGATCGCGTCGCGACCTCCATGAGGATCGGGTCGCGATCCTGCGCCTGGGGAATATGATCAAATTTCTCCTGCTTCCTGTTAAGAGTGAGCTAGCTTGGTTCATTTTTGGAACTTGATGCTAGACTTGTCCGTTTGACCTCAAATTTTGAACATATGTTCAAAATAGTCTAAAACTTTATGGAAAATTGTCGAAATGAAAATACGACCTTCCAAGGGTACTGTAGTAAAATACGTATAATATACAATTTATTTAAAGTTGGTCATTTAAAAGTTATAGACTTGTTATGACCCATATTGGTATAATAAGGACCCCAGTGAGCTATAGAGTCAGTTAGAATGAATGTTAATGTATAACATGTTAATTATAGGTTCATGCCAAGTGATTATTGGATCACAAAAGAGTATAAATGCAATGAATGTTTAGTCAATCTACTAGCAATACATGAGGTGAGTACATGCAGTATTTTTACCCATTTTGGGGTACATGGCAAGTAAGTATATTCAAGATTTCTTATAAAATCTCTTTATGTGAAATTATATGCAAGAGTATTATTTCTAACTTGTTTGTGAAAGTATAATGCTATTTGAAGTTATGTTTTGAACTACAAGTCAAATTAAGTGAAAGTATGTTGGTCTATGAACCAATTATGTGAAAGTATATTTTGATTACAAGTTATATATGTCTTCAAGTATGAATAGGCATATAGCCACAAGATGTTTAAGAAGTATGTTTTGGTTACAAACCGTATATGTTTTCAAGTATAAATGACATATAGCCATAAGATGTTGGAAAGTATGATTTGGCATAAAGCTTAGAATGTTATAAAAACATGTTTTAGATATATGATTAATATGTGATGAAATTTATAAATTTGGCATTTAGCCACAAAAACAGAAAATGAAGAAGTTTGGCACTTAGCCACTATGTATATGTATGTAAAGTAATGTTCAAGTAAGTAGAAAGTATTTTGTATGACTGGTATTTGTGGCAAGCAATGTTAGTAAGGGAACCATGCAGTGTTCCACCTACCCGGGTTAGGTATGGAGTCTACTGGGGAAAAAGCCCCTTCGCGAAGTAGATTTCCTAAGCAACTTCTATGGTGAGGATTGATCCGTTCTTTCTAGCCGTAGAGACTTGGGTATCACTTATGGTGATTAAAGCCCTAAGTATAAAAATCTAGCAAGCTTTTAAAACCAGTCAAAGAAAGTAAGAAAGATGCTATTTTGCAAAGTATATTATGAAATGATTTTGAAAAGTAAAGAGTTATAGTATGTTATTACTATAAAGTTTTGAAAAATGTTTATATGATTTTGAAAGGTAAAGAGTTATAGTATGTTATTACTATAAAGTTTTGAAAGATGTTTATATGATTTTGAAAGGTAAAGAGTTATAGTATGTTATTACTATAAAGTTTTGAAAGATGCTTTATGTTAAATGTTTTATAAAAAGGTTGGAAAAAGAAGTTAAATGTTTGAGTCTAAAACTCATGTAACTCATGAGACATTATTGTCTTACGTATTCTATGTTTTGCCATGTATTCCAGGTTAAAATGATTTGCTATAGATGGGATGAAGTTTAGCTGGAGTGGAGCTCGAGTTAGCTCCTATCTTGGACTCAAGGTTTAATCCTTTCTTGCTTACTATGGTTAGTTTTGGTATGGATTTGTAACACCCACTGTTTTTAAGCATGAAAATTAATGGTTTTTGATAAACCGTATTTTTGTATTCATGTAATTATACAAAAAACCATAGTATTTGCAAATAGTAGAAATGGGATGTCACACCAAGCTTTTTTACAGGTAGGAGGAGCAACGTCTTCGACCCCTTCTCCCTTGACGTTTGGGATCCCTTCCAGGGCATTTCCAGTGTCCTCAGAAACTTTCCAGAATCATCACGCGAAACAGTTGCAATCGCAAACGCTAATATCGACTGGAAAGAGACACCGGAGGCGCACATTTTCAAGGCGGATTTGCATGGGCTCAAGAAAGAGGAGGTGAAGGTGGAGGTTGAAGAAGGAAGGGCATTACAGTTAAGCGGAGAGAGGAGCATGGAAAATCAACTTTTACAGGATTTTTCTTGAAACTCTAAATTTTCACTCCACCAATTGAATCAAGTCAACTTTTTGAAAACAAAAATTACAGGTAAATAAATTTAATTCTGTTAATTAAATTAGTGTCTTTATTGCAATATATTAACACAGATTATCACAGAAAAATTTACAATTACAGATAAATTACAACCCAGATGAATTACAAATACAGTAAGTTTATGTATTTTGCTGGTAACTCCGGCCACTGATTCCGGTTATATTTTCCAGCCACTGACTTCCGGCTACTGGTTTCCAGCTACATTTCCAGGCTACATTCCCGGCGGTGAGGCTGTTGTGGCCGACGAACCCTCAAATATTGGCCGGAAGTGAGATCGATCGTATGAGAGACGATCGTATGAGAGATCGGCGGTTCAAGATTTACCAGGAGATCGAGAGTAGGAGAGATTTCGAGTGAGAGCGATGTGAGGCAGATCGAGAGTGATAGACAGACGGAAACATATCGAAGAGCCGATGTGAGACGGTTGTGCACCGAAGTGAGAGCGATGTGAGGCAGATCGGAGGTCGTCGGTGGTGAATCGGCGATTGAGGGTGTGAGAGTTCAGTAGAGAGGGAGAGAGACAAGCGTGAGGGAGTATTTGTAACATCCGCATTTTGGGCCTAGATTAATTTTGGCTAAACTGGTAAAATAAAATTATTGAATATTTATTTAACTTCAAATTTTCACTTTTAAACATAGAGAGATAGTTCATTTTCAAAGATAACTCAAGTTTTACAAGTTGTTGCTCGGGAGATTCTTACTTGATGCAAACACGCGTTTTAAACCTTACCTTTACTTAAACAGGGACCCACACACTAATTAGTATTTTAGTATATTGATTGTTCATGTTAAATCAGAAGAACGATTTAATAAATTTATAAAGATAATTGCCGTTTTAGTAATGCGTTCCTTAAGATCATAATTATTCGTAAATTCATTTTAATGAAATCATGTTCTAGTAAGTAGATAACTTAACTAGGGATTTTATAGTACATTCCCAAATTTGAAATTATTTCATGTCGAAGGTATTTTGGTAATTTTCCGATCAATGCATTTGGCAAGTGAAATTAATAAAATTAGATGTAAGTTGAATGCATTTATTTGTTGGAGGGTATTTTGGTAATTTGGCATCATAAGACAAAGGCAGGTGAATTAAGGGTAATTTGGTAAATTCCCAATTGGCTAGCATGATATGCATCGTGGCAATTCCAACAGAATTTGTGGGAGCGCATGATCAAGAGAGGAAGTCTAGAGAGAGAACATCAGAGAGAGAAAGAACGGAGGTGAGAGAGAAGGGTGTTGGGGCTTAGCCTCTTTCGGGTGGTTCTCCACCACCGTGAATCATTACAACCTTCGGATAAAGGTAGGAGAGATGTTAGTCTGGTTGATGCATGGTGTGAATCAACAGGCAAGAGAAAGATGAGAGTATGTGGGATCGAGATGGTGTACGTGAGGAGGAGAGTAAGAGACAAGAGGGTGATGCTGTTGGATTCCGGTGGTCGACGGAGTTCCGAAGGGGCGACTGTGGTTGTACCAATTCCAACAGAATGTTTAAATGAGAGTGTGCGGGATCGGACCTGTCACTGGAGGTAACCAGAGTGAGGGGTAGCTACCGTCGAAAAGGAAAAATGAGACGGGAAGGATTGTTCTCGTGAGCTTCAATCAGGTGGTTATAGGAAGTGAGTGTGCAGAAAACGGGATTGAGAGAAGGTGCACTCGATGTGAGATTTGGATTAGAACTTGGAGAAGGAAGGAGATGGCGCGGAAGAAGGTTGTAACACCCGGCTTTTTAGACAAAAACACCCCTGAAAAAAATTTCATTTTTAACACGGTTTCAATGCATAAAACCATAACAAGGGGTATATTTTAATAAAAACGGGTACAAGTGTATCAAGGAGAGTATAAATACCGTAATCTCCTTTAAAGCCGGGCTGCTACTACAGCATCTAAGAGTCCTACTTCACGAGTCACGGACTCTATCTTGTCCCCTACCAGTATCATGCTAACCTGCAGGGACAGTAACAAACGGTATGAGCTACAAAGCTCAGTGAGTAATCAATTCCACAATAACACGTAATAAATACACTCATGTATTTATCTGGATATCTAATCCAAATTCCTAGCCTTACTGGCTGACCGAATATATCTCTAGGATTTCACATCCTAAGTTATAGTCTTACAGACTATGTCATGATAACCTGCAATTATCAAACCAAGTCAGTTATTTACACAATAACTATACACAACTATTTCTGTCCCATCTTTCTCAGTCACATCGGACTGCACCGTATATTATGGCTAACAGCCGCACTCTGTGTCATAGCTATATAAGCTGCATCAAAACATTATCAGTATACATTTCATAGCCCGTAGGCTGTACCAGCTAGGTTTAACAACCCGATATCATGGCCAAAAAGGCCGCATCATGTACCTGTAACAAAGTCATAGCCCGAAGGCCGCATCGGAGACATAGCCAACAAGGCCGCATCGGATAGATATGGCTCACGGGTTAGCCCGCTGTTGCCGTGGCTCACGGGTTAGCCCGCTGTTGCCTAGACTCACGGGTAAGCCCGCTGTTGTCTATATATAGGTTTGACTTGTCAGAATGAATTATGGCTCACAGGAAAATCCCGCTGTTGCCTAGACTCACGGCTGGTTCCGGTATTGTCTATATAAGTTTTATTGACTCACGGCTGGTCCCGGTATTGTCATTTTATTTTATTGACTCACGGCTGGTCCCGGTATTGTCATTTTATTTTATTGACTCACGGCTGGTTCCGGTATTGTCATTTCATAGTGTAAATATATGTGTATTGACTCACAGCTCCGTTCTTGTCATCGCAATGACTCACGGCTTATCTGGTATTGTCTTTTACATATATTTTACACTTGTCATTTTCGTCCCTCGAAGTCGTTTCAACCTGTAACAAAACAATCATCATATATCACATATGATATCAGTGAGATTACTCACCTGGATGCTAGCTGCATCAAGTTTCTAGTAGTTTCTTGCCTTCCGATACGATCCGTAGAATTTTGTCCCGCACCTATAATATAATCATTTTCAACATGATTATCGGTTAATACCCATTTCAACTAACTCTAATACCTTAGAGTTTAATAAAACATTGTTATAAACAATGCCTAGTTAATAAACTTTCCGTTTACTAACTTTATATGAATTTTACTATTCACCGGGACACTCGGATCGGTCTACAGTGCCCCCGAGGGGTCGGAAACTCAATCTAAAAATTTTCCCAAACTTTTCAGACCATAACGGTCCTATGTTTCAAATTTGGGCTTAATCGGACAAGCAACGCAAAATATAGCGTTTCAAAGTTTCTGTCTGGCCACTGCCTTGGAGGCGCACTGCGCCAGGAATCAGGCGCACTGCGCCTGGGCGCACCCCGCCCTGATCCTGGGCGCACTGCGCCCTGCTCCTGGGCAGAGCCCCTGGACAGTCGCGATTTTGCACTGTAGCATGCAGTTTTTGGACATTTCGTCCTTAATCGATTGGGGTTTGTTCCTAGGCTAAAACCTTACATTTTGACAAGGTTTTCAACCCTCAAAACACCCTCAATCATCCATACTAAGAATTAGGGTTCTTAGTTTTAACAACCCCAATTCTTCAATCTTACCATTTATAGCATTCTACTTCCATTTTATTGAGTTAAGCTCTTACTAGCATGACTCAATGGAAGTAATAAACCAATTTAACCACATAATCACAACTGAAATTCATAAATTTCAGTTTCTAAAATACCAAACCAAGAACACACAAGAGCTTGGCTAGAAAGTGGATTTACTAACCTTAATTGCTTGGAATCATCATCCTTCAACCATTGATTCTAATTCCTTGCTTCAATTCATGATTTCCTGCAGAAATCGCACCCTCCAAGCTTCTCCCGTTGCTGCACATTTGGTTGGTCAAGGAGAGAGTCAACTCTCATGTATTTATACCATAAAATATTTCAATTTTGGTCCTAAAGTTCATTTTCTTGAACTTTGACCACAATAATCAAGTTTTATTACAATAAAACTTTCATTCCTTACATTTTGGCCACAACCAACAATATTTTTACATAATTGGTCGTTGACTTGGTCAAATGACCAAAATACCCTTTTTCGGTAAAACGACCCGAATTCAGTTTTTATAACATTTTAAGTCCAAAACTCAAAATATTATTTCAAAACAATTATTTTTCTGCCCAAAAGACCATTTTACCCTTCTAAGATAAAATGACCATTTTGCCCTTTTTATTATAATTATATAATAAAAATGTCTTGGCGTTACAAATTCTCCCCTCCTTCAAAAGATTTCGTCCCCGAAATCATACTATCACGCGAGGGTAATTTCTTTCTCATTACTATTTCGGTTTCTCATATCATACGGAAACCTTCATGGTTTTGCTACAGCTCTTTAACCATGCCAAACTTCATATCTCGTGGTTATATCACCACGCGCATATCACTCATCCGGTTGTCCCGGGCACTATAATCACTTATCTTCCTCATTCCAACATGAGGGATTCGTTAACATTTATCAATCTATGTTCTCAGAACCCTGAGACCCATAGAAAACATTACATTCATCAAGGATATTCAATCAGTACACCGCAATTCTTGCGTTTGGAATATACGGAAAGGTCCAATCAACAAGGACTCAACTTTCCTCTTTGTCCCACATCAAATTTCTAGTCCTTTCGGAAGGTTACTTTGAGTTTCACTATCTTCCCTTACTTGGGATTTCAATGGTTTTACTCGTCAATCCGCATACTACTCTTGTCGATCTTGGTCTATTTCCAAGCTTTCTCGACCTTGCCAAATCTTTTCTTCTGTTTGAGATACAATCTCAGGTTTAGTCAACGGCTTATCCACAACTTCTGTCTAGCAAATCGGTGTGCAACAGGGTAGTCTATACAATACTTCCTACGAGTCAATAAAACACTAGTATAATACCTATACTTATCTACAACTTCTACCAAGGATAGACGGTCATCTAGTCTTCCGCTAGGGTCTATTATGCAGATTTCAGGCATATCTTCTGGAGTCTGCAATATTATCTCGCTTCGTCAATCCATCTGCAATTCGTACACAGTACTTACAAGTACTTTTGAGATAATAATTCTAAGAATTAATGCTAAATTCAAAGAATAATTCTGTTATCTCTGTTCGATACAATTCGCGCCGATAACTCACGTCGACAATTTTCTTTATCTTTGTAGTTTTTCACTACTTTCCACTCTTAATTCTTCTTAGTCAGTATAAATCTACACTGATTGCATCAATCAACTTGCAATTCACCCATATGGTGTCATACTAATACGGTACTTGCAAAGACTTTACTACAAAGTCTATGATATTTTTCGTCCCATTTCATTTTTGGGACTAACAGTCCACATACTTCTAATGATTTGACTGTAGTTACATACAAGTCAAACACTTTTCACATGTCTTTCAATGTCTTTCTTCAGCCCCGGCCACCAACACATAGGTCTTATCGACCTATACAGTTTGGTATTGCCCCGGGTATGCTGCATATCTGATACAAAATACATCTTTTCAAGATGATTTTTATGTTTCACTTGACTTTGGAATTCACATTTACCACCGCCACGGGTGTTAAATCACTGTGATATTCCAACCAGCTTCCGCTACTTTTCAATCATTTATTCACTTTTCACTTTTTCAGACTTGCACACATCTTTCTGTGCTACCTGAATCAACTCAGGTAATCAATTTGTCACGTTCATACACATGGATGTAACCTACAAAGGTTACTCTTTCTAATTCAAGGCATCTGTAACCACATGCGCCTTTCTAAGATGGTACAAGATTTCATACTCGAAATCGTTAAGTAACCCATCTATCTTTACTATCTCATCTTCAGCTTCTTTTGATCAATTAAGTATTTCAACTTTTATGATCTTATCGCAATAAGCTTTACACCATACAAGTAGTGTTTCCAAAGCTTAAACGCCACGTTCATAATTGCTACCGCAATATCATGCATCCACAGTCAACATTGGATACATTTCAACGATCCAATCCATCTTCTCTACTTAGCATCATTGCTAACATTAGAGGTTCACACAAGGTTCATTCCAAACCTTTACAACATATCTGTGGTCTTTCTACCACTCAGACTTTACACTTTTCTTGGTCAACTTTAGTCAGTTAACCAGCAATCAAGGAGCAGTTTTCTACAACTCTCCTATTATAACCCGCCAAATCCAAGGAACTACAATGTCAGTCGGATTCTCAGGCGATTCCAGTTTTACCACATCATCTATCCCACTGGATTTATTTTATCATCTTTGGCACTATTATCATGCCCAAAGGGTTGAAACTTCTTTTAACCAAATTTTCATACTTGGAAAATTTTACATATCACTGAACTCAGTGAAGTAACTCCAGTATCTGGTACAACTGTACCTCATTTTCAATCTGGTTTCGAGAATATCATATTCTCAGTAGTCAATGTACATACACATTAACTTATCTTTCTTCTTTTCAAACAAGATAGGGCTCCCTCTGATGACACCTACAGTCATATGAGATCCCAATTTAAAAACAATTTCTTCCAATTGTTTTACCACTCTGCCATCTCTGCAGAGGCCAATTAACACAGAGCCTAGATAACAGGAACGGCTCCCAATACCAGCTTAATCATAAGCTTTTCTTGCCAATCTGGCAGAAATTTTGGAAGTTCCTTTCAAAAGAATCATCCGAAAATTTATTTAAAGTAGTACACTACTAGTACCACTTTATTAAGCTTGGCCCATACCACGTATGCCAACTACAACATCATTTCTTTACTAACTCTTTCCTGAGTTTAAGTAAAGAAGCTAACCAGTATTCTCAACAACTGTCATTTACCATGGATTTTCATCCGCTCATTTCTGCTTTCTGAACCATCATGTTCATATTTCTACAATTCATGTTAGCATAATTCATTGCTAACTAATTCATAAGCACAATTGCTTCAGATTCACTGGTAGTCATCGGCTTCAGATTCATAGGGAAAAAGGGTCCCGTAAATCCTAGACAGACTACTTTCCATGTGTTCAATATCTTGAACATACTTGCTATCTACAATAGCTATTTCAAATATTTCATCCAAAATCATTGATGAAAAATTCAAACAAGACATCAAGTCATCGATCCAAAACATAACTTTATGGATCAAATATAACATACACGAGTTATATTTAGAACAATGACATCTACGATCATATCAGTCTCCTCACGAGCTTCTTCCACAATCTACTGGAATGCTCATGGTATCACGGGTCCTTTTCGACCATTCGTCCCTTCTGTCTTTCCTGGGTCATCACCCGTTACTCCACATTTCACATGTGAGTATTTCATAAAGAAGTGATCTATAGTTCCACGCTGGAACCACTTCCGTCCCATACGACAAGCTCAAGCAATCTGCTCCTATCATCTGCAATTTCAGCATGTCAACGGTAGAGTCTCAACTCTAAAATTTTCCTTAGTGCCTTTTCTGCACTAATCACTATACATAGTGGCTCTGTTTTGGTCCTTTCCCTATAAGGTTGGACCCAGTCTGTGGAACTTCTCCCGAAGCGTCCACTAATCGTTTTCTGCTTTTTCTTGTAGTCTCAACTACTTGTCTTTCACCTTGATATCAACTAAGGTGAGCAACCGATTTCTTTATCTGACCACATCAGCTAACATTGCTCGTCATGTGGATTTTTCCGTTACTTGTCTCGTTGCCCCTCGTTCGATGGAGTCTTGAGAAAAGGCTGATCCGCCTCTTACAGTTACACGCACTAAATTTCTCCCAGAAATATCCGCTGCTCATACTTCTTATACGTTAGAAGTCAGCAATAGTTAGGTTATATATGTATAATAACAACTATATACACCTAACAGTTCATCATGTCTACTGTTTCAGGGTTTAAGTCCAGGAATCTACTCTATAGACACCTAGTTCACTTAAACCACGGCTCTGATACCAACTTGTAACACCCGGCTTTTTAGACAAAAACACCCCTGAAAAAAATTTCATTTTTAACACGGTTTCAATGCATAAAACCATAACAAGGGGTATATTTTAATAAAAACGGGTACAAGTGTATCAAGGAGAGTATAAATACCGTAATCTCCTTTAAAGCCGGGCTGCTACTACAGCATCTAAGAGTCCTACTTCACGAGTCACGGACTCTATCTTGTCCCCTACCAGTATCATGCTAACCTGCAGGGACAGTAACAAACGGTATGAGCTACAAAGCTCAGTGAGTAATCAATTCCACAATAACACGTAATAAATACACTCATGTATTTATCTGGATATCTAATCCAAATTCCTAGCCTTACTGGCTGACCGAATATATCTCTAGGATTTCACATCCTAAGTTATAGTCTTACAGACTATGTCATGATAACCTGCAATTATCAAACCAAGTCAGTTATTTACACAATAACTATACACAACTATTTCTGTCCCATCTTTCTCAGTCACATCGGACTGCACCGTATATTATGGCTAACAGCCGCACTCTGTGTCATAGCTATATAAGCTGCATCAAAACATTATCAGTATACATTTCATAGCCCGTAGGCTGTACCAGCTAGGTTTAACAACCCGATATCATGGCCAAAAAGGCCGCATCATGTACCTGTAACAAAGTCATAGCCCGAAGGCCGCATCGGAGACATAGCCAACAAGGCCGCATCGGATAGATATGGCTCACGGGTTAGCCCGCTGTTGCCGTGGCTCACGGGTTAGCCCGCTGTTGCCTAGACTCACGGGTAAGCCCGCTGTTGTCTATATATAGGTTTGACTTGTCAGAATGAATTATGGCTCACAGGAAAATCCCGCTGTTGCCTAGACTCACGGCTGGTTCCGGTATTGTCTATATAAGTTTTATTGACTCACGGCTGGTCCCGGTATTGTCATTTTATTTTATTGACTCACGGCTGGTCCCGGTATTGTCATTTTATTTTATTGACTCACGGCTGGTTCCGGTATTGTCATTTCATAGTGTAAATATATGTGTATTGACTCACAGCTCCGTTCTTGTCATCGCAATGACTCACGGCTTATCTGGTATTGTCTTTTACATATATTTTACACTTGTCATTTTCGTCCCTCGAAGTCGTTTCAACCTGTAACAAAACAATCATCATATATCACATATGATATCAGTGAGATTACTCACCTGGATGCTAGCTGCATCAAGTTTCTAGTAGTTTCTTGCCTTCCGATACGATCCGTAGAATTTTGTCCCGCACCTATAATATAATCATTTTCAACATGATTATCGGTTAATACCCATTTCAACTAACTCTAATACCTTAGAGTTTAATAAAACATTGTTATAAACAATGCCTAGTTAATAAACTTTCCGTTTACTAACTTTATATGAATTTTACTATTCACCGGGACACTCGGATCGGTCTACAGTGCCCCCGAGGGGTCGGAAACTCAATCTAAAAATTTTCCCAAACTTTTCAGACCATAACGGTCCTATGTTTCAAATTTGGGCTTAATCGGACAAGCAACGCAAAATATAGCGTTTCAAAGTTTCTGTCTGGCCACTGCCTTGGAGGCGCACTGCGCCAGGAATCAGGCGCACTGCGCCTGGGCGCACCCCGCCCTGATCCTGGGCGCACTGCGCCCTGCTCCTGGGCAGAGCCCCTGGACAGTCGCGATTTTGCACTGTAGCATGCAGTTTTTGGACATTTCGTCCTTGATTTCGTCCTTAATCGATTGGGGTTTGTTCCTAGGCTAAAACCTTACATTTTGACAATGTTTTCAACCCTCAAAACACCCTCAATCATCCATACTAAGAATTAGGGTTCTTAGTTTTAACAACCCCAATTCTTCAATCTTACCATTTATAGCATTCTACTTCCATTTTATTGAGTTAAGCTCTTACTAGCATGACTCAATGGAAGTAATAAACCAATTTAACCACATAATCACAACTGAAATTCATAAATTTCAGTTTCTAAAATACCAAACCAAGAACACACAAGAGCTTGGCTAGAAAGTGGATTTACTAACCTTAATTGCTTGGAATCATCATCCTTCAACCATTGATTCTAATTCCTTGCTTCAATTCATGATTTCCTGCAGAAATCGCACCCTCCAAGCTTCTCCCGTTGCTGCACATTTGGTTGGTCAAGGAGAGAGTCAACTCTCATGTATTTATACCATAAAATATTTCAATTTTGGTCCTAAAGTTCATTTTCTTGAACTTTGACCACAATAATCAAGTTTTATTACAATAAAACTTTCATTCCTTACATTTTGGCCACAACCAACAATATTTTTACATAATTGGTCGTTGACTTGGTCAAATGACCAAAATACCCTTTTTCGGTAAAACGACCCGAATTCAGTTTTTATAACATTTTAAGTCCAAAACTCAAAATATTATTTCAAAACAATTATTTTTCTGCCCAAAAGACCATTTTACCCTTCTAAGATAAAATGACCATTTTGCCCTTTTTATTATAATTATATAATAAAAATGTCTTGGCGTTACAAAGGTGGTTACCGATGGTGGTATACATCTCTGTTAATGAGCCGAGAGGTGCGTCCATTTTCGGTGGAGCTCCGGCCAGGTAAGCAGCAGCGACGGCTCCTGGCATAATCGCTAGCCAGAGCAAGAAGGAGGTGGGTGATTATGGAACCACTGCTACTATTGGAGGGAAAGAGCAGGCGGCGATAGGAGCTTCGAATGGTGGTACCCAACGTGAGTGTTTGGGGTAGAAGATGAGTGGGTAAAGACCAGTCCACCACCACTAGAAGTTGAAGGAGACTGCTGGGTTTAGCCGTGAGGGTCAAGATAGAGGCGGAGGTGTTGGCCGGAGTGAATTGGGGGTGGCGGTGCCGGCAGTCGTCGCAAGTGCTGGAGGTGGCGGTGCAACGCCAATGAGATCCACAGGTAACTCGCGATCTGGTTCCCTCACTTCTACGTATGGGCCTGTTTTCCCTTTAGGGTTTATTTTGACTTTGGGCTTATAACTTTCCTTGGGCCGGTTTTGAGTTTGTGGTGTTGGGCTGATCAAGTCGTGTCCAGACTTTTCATTTGGGCTGGTATACTTTGTTATGTGGATCATTAGTCAATTACAATTGAATTTTTGAGTTATACCGTAGACTAAAATGGATTATAAATAAAATTACATTTATTTTTATGAGGAGTTAATTTAAAATATTTGAATTACATTTAATAAATTAACTATTACTTTTAATATAGCTAAATTCCATTCAATCTTATTATTAGAGATAAAATGAAGGTAGGATGAGTTTAAATAAATTTTAAACGTACGTGGTTTAATGGGTAAATCCTAATCTGACGATATTTGTTATATCTAATTAATCATGATGAGTCGCTTAAGGTGATTTGTTAAGTAGACAATTAACATAGTCTTGGTATAGACATAAGTTCAACTTCGAGTTGAGGTTGTAGTCAAATTTGAATAAATGTGATGTATTTAGATCGCGTATTTATCCTTATACGTTGAATCGTAGGAAATTGGAGGTTGAGCAGATGATGTCTAGGATTTAACATATTCAGACATGAGGACATTGCAGAATTAGTGTTGACTTGTCAGTTGACTTCAGGTGAGTTTATCGGGAGTACACATCCCAACTATTATCTTTTGTGTGTGTTATCAATTACTTTTCATGCATATTATTATGTGCAATGTGTTATATGATTACTACTTGTGCATTGCATGAAAATGGGTTTCTAAAGATGTTTTCAAATAAAGAGTATGATGTTGTTTTTGAAAGACGTTTTGAGCATCCTATTGTGCATTGCATTTCATATAGGATGGGATTGACCGTGTGATACCTTGATGACGAGTTTGACCCTTCTCAATCAAAGAGGGTGAGGAGTTATTATGAGTTTGACCCTTCTCTAAAATAAAGAGGGTGAGGAGAGTTTGTTCCCGACAATAGGGAACTGCATGAGGGAGTTGCTAACCCTCATGGGACTAGTGTGATGGCCACTAGTTCTAGTTTAACCTATACGGGGATCGAGTGATATGCTTCGTGTGTGTTATTTGTGGACTTAGGTAGGTGCCATTGAGGTGAGTTGGACTTTTATGAGATGGACGTGGGTTTGGGATAGTTGCATCATGCATTGCATTTGCATATCATAACTATCTATTTTGAGTAAATCCTTATGACGTTTTAAGTAACTTTTGAAGTGTGATTAAAATCTAGTTTTGGGGGTTTGTCTCGAGTGTGGTAGTTCACTGCCTACTCAAAATGGGTCAACCTCGGGTAAGCTCACTAGGCATTTCAATTACCTAACTTATTTTGATGTGTACTCAGGTTGAGAAGTTTAGATGACTTTAGAAGAGCTGGACGTTTAGAAGGCCACGGTTTGTGTGGTTTCATTTAAGTTGTGTAATGGTAGTTAAATTGTTACAACCTCGCTACTTTATAAACAAAAATGTTTTATCTAAAATGGGACCAAATGGTGTTTTTCCGCAACTTAAACCTAAATTATTACTCATTAAACCCCATGTGTTTTAAAATGGTTTTGAAAGAAAATGACTTATTTGTAGATGATGAAATTGAAGTTTTACTAAATGATGCTTTTTGAAATAATGATGATAAACCATGGGATAAAATGATGTTTTATGAAAAGCCTTAAGCGAAGGTGTTTCAGTATTGGAGGCGGAGGAGAGTGAACGGACGAGATATGCAATTAGGGTTTTTTTGGAAGATTTAAAAGTATTTGACAAATTATAGCCTTACGGTTTTTTTTTCTAAAACCAAGTACATAAGAGGAGATTTATAAAATATTTTAAATAGATAAAAATAAATATTTAATTATTGAATAAGTTTTAAAAAATTCGCCGTGGAGGTTATTAAAAATATTTTATCGATTTCATAAAATAAATAAATTTTAGTAGAAACTAGTGGGATGACCTGCGTGTTGCAGCGGATTTATTAATTCTATATTTTTTTTACACCATTTTTATAACGCTCTCTTAAAAAAAGTCCACTTATGTTATTTCTATGAAACACAAGGACAATTTCTATTAATTCGTTATTATACAGAGACCATTTCTGCAAATTTATGAAATACAGAAGCGTTTTTATTATTTCGCTATACCATGTTTATAATTTTGTGAAAAACATATACCACTTTTGGAATTTTTTAATTAGGTGGTGACTACTTCTGTATTTTACTTAAGTGCAGGGACAATTTTGATAATAATTTTTAAACAGAAGTGCAATTCATGTAAATTTGCTATTAGAATATCATTACTATAACTTCGTGAAACACATAGACTATTTTCGTAAAGTTGCTATTAGGCAGGAACTAATTCTGTAATTATTCCATTAAGCAGGAACCTTTTTGTAATTGTTCTATTATGCAGGGACCATTTTGTAACTGTTCTATTATACAGGGACCATTTCTGTAATTATTTCATTAAACATGGACCTTTTTATAACTGTTCTATTATGCAGGGACCATTTCTGTAATTATTCTATTAAGCAGGGATTATTTATAAAAAATGGACACATCTCCCTTAAATGTCCATAGTAATACTTGATAATTAACCATTGCGAATGTTCTCATATCTAAAATGAAATATTTGTTTCCTATTTTTTCTCGTGATATACAAGACATAACAATGTTACAGCTAAATATTTATTTATCCATATTTTTATGTTTTCATCAATTAAATAATTTTTATAAAGGCCTCTTCACTATAAATTTATACTTTATTTATAATTTGTTTATCTTGTTCAAACATTTTATAAGAAAGTACACATGTGTACCAAATACCAACAAAACAAGTTGTCAGCATTATTGGACGTACATGTTTTTACGTCTTTTTATTTTTAAAATCATGTATTATATATTTTTTTCTTTCATAACTTTTAGACTTAATATGAAATATATAATATAAAATGATAATTTATATAATAAAAAAATAAATCTAATAATTATGAGTTAAAAAGTTATATAAATCTAATGATTATTACATAATAATTTTATAATAATTGTCAAGAAAAAAAAATTATTATATAATGATTATATTTATTTTAGGAAAAATGTGTAGTAATCATTAGGGGTAAAGGGTGAAAAAAAGGGGTATAAGGACGTAATCAGAGGTGAAATTGTGTTCTTGAAATTTTTTTAAAAAAAAGAATGGATGGGATGGAAGGGAAGAGGAGGTAAAAAGGGAAGGAATTTCACCCGCCTACTTTTGGACGGATTATGAACGGAAGTGAAAAATAGTAGCATTCTCCTTCCATTACTCTCTAACTCAAAAACACAAATTCTTCCATCTATTTCCGTTCATTTTACTTCCATTCTCTTCATTTCTCCTCCATTCCTTTCCATCTATTTCCTTCCTTTTACTTCCTTTCTCTTCCTTTTTCCTCCATTCCCTTCCATTTACTAAAAAACTCAAAAAGAAAGCGTTAACATTTACATAGTTTGGTTAGGTTTTGACATTTGGTTGCTAGATGATATTATTACATTTTTTTTAAACAGCAACTAAGGCATTAAATACCATCAAATGCGGCCTAGTCTATCTTCTCTTGAACTTCTTTTTTTTTTTTTTTTTTTTTTCATTTTGGTGAATTTTTTATATCTTTTTAGGCCATGAATATATAAACTCCTTGTTGTATATCAAACGATATTCGTCAAGAGCTTTATTTATTATCGTCGGTAACCTATTTTTCGATTCGTCAATAGGTTGTTGTATATATTGAAATTTTTTATTACGATGGTGTTTAGACTCATACGGATCAAATGCTCATTAGTGTGTAAAGTTGTTATTTCATAAGTTTTCAGAATATGTCGTCTCCTAAATTCTCAATGTTGTCTATGTGCATGGTTGCCAATACAAGCTTTTCGGTTGGAGTCAATGACTTGCGGCTGGAAGATGTCACATCCTTTTTTAGAATGTGAAATATAAAAGTGAGGAAAGATAGTGTGAAAAATATAGAGGTTGCGAGATAAATGATTTTTTGTAAAAATTTTGTTTTTTAAATATTTTCCAACCACCTTGTGGAGGGTCACGAACCCGTTACTTAGCCATCTATTGCCAACTCGTTACTTAGCTGTTAAATGATAAAAATGACGTTTGGTAAAAACTAACTGATAAGCTATTTGGAAATTTAAAATGTCAGAAAATGGTATTTGGATAAATAAGTTTTTTATAACTATTAAAGGTATATTTGAAATTATTTAGAAAATAAAACTTAACAATCTGTTTGCAATGTGAGTCTAGGTAGCTTTTTTCAAAAGTTAGTTTATAGTCTTATATCACATTATTATTGCATCATATTTTGTAGGGTTCGTGACATATCTTTATTAATAAGATGTATCATTTATGTTAATAATTTATAATGGTATATTTTAATGAATTATAAGATGATTTTTATATTTTTACAAAATAACTAATAGTCAATAGAATATGTTATTTAACTATTTTAAAGACGTCTTTTTTTAGGGTGTATATGGACGGTTTGGTTCGATTAGTGGTCAACATTGAGCCATAAACATTACAATGGTCAATGCATTTCAGTAATTATTGGATTAAGTTACTATTGGTTTCGGTTAATGGTTTTAGTTGATAAATGGTTTTAGTTAATTGTTAATATCAATTAACCATAATGGTCCAAAATGACATATTTTATTTAAATATAACCGTATTAAACTAAATAAACTGATTAATTAAACTGAAACCAATTAATATCGAACCTTAATTAGTTTGATTTCGAAAAATATTTTCGAAGTAAAAGACCGATTAAACTGTCCAAATAGGTATAAACACTCAAAAGAATAATTAGCAAGGCTTTTAAACATAAGGAAAATAAGGTAGTTTAATAAAACAATTAGAGTAGTTGATCTTTTTGGGCTTTAAAGATAATGATGGAGGCCTGTTTATTGATGGAACGTGGTCAAGAAAACTGATTTTATGGGCTTCAATTATGGTTTAAACGATTAAATGGTTGTTGTGGACTTGTGGGGTTAAAAAAACGATCAGAAAATGGTAAATCGTACCGCACCATCTGAGCTGCCAATGACATTTTGTCTCAAGGCCCACGTAGAAAACCAATCATGAAATACTTGTGATATTTTGGATGCACCAATGTTTGAACTCTTGACCACTTGTATGAAATTTCACTTTATAACCACTAGTCTCCCACCACAGTGACACAACAAAACGTTAAGAGGCTTGAATATATTGTTCAAGAAATTGATCGCATGGGCTCGTATAAAGTCCTAAGAATGTTGACTTAATGGATGTTATTAATGTTTAAAAGAACAACGAAGAACTCTATTAGAAATCCAATCAGAAATACAGTAAGGATGAAGAATGTGATCGTCACGTTAAAGATATCATAAACACCAGGTTTGTATTGATCATGAACACTTTGATACCGGTTACTATAATGATAATCAACACAAAGATCGACAAAAAGCAATCACACGAACACCGTCACTTAAAGTGGTAACCCGAAACGTAAAAAACACTATGCAAATGAAACTCTTATTAATCATTAAAGATCGATATGGAGGGAAAATAAATTACACAAACGTTACTGTTATGAAGAAAAAGGAAGCAGTCAATAAATATAAATGCATCAAACGACTTTTATAAGCAAGTCTTACATAATTTTCTAAATAAACTAAAATAAACTCCAAATAGTAAGGAAAGTTGATCATGAATTCCTAAATATAATCTAAGGGGGTGTTCAGGAGTGCTTATTTTACTTATAAGCATTTTTTGGATAAAAGTGTTTATTATCTTATAACTTTTCAAAAAGCTGTTTTTAAAAAAATAAAATTTATGTGGGAGAAAAATTTAATAAGTTGATAATGATGTTTTAAAAAATGTTTGATTTAGCTTTTATATATGTAGAATGACCAAAAAGGATATATTTGTCATTTTAGTATCAAGAAGTTATAAGCCCTTTCAAAAAGTCAGGATCTCCTCACTTCTTAAAAATGACTTATTGAAGTGTTACAGAAAGCTATTTTAAAAATCACTTTTATTATCCAAACGCTTTTGAAAAGCTTAGCCAAACACCCCCTAATAACTAATTATTATTGATATTTTTGGATTCTTTTTAATAAAAGAAAAACACGTAATAGAAAATAAGAAAATCTACATCTGAGGAAACTAATTGTAAAAAATTGCATAACTCAACTGCAACTTTTCCAAAAAGGTTGCTTATTCGACAGTAACTGGATTCCATATAACAGAAGGGTGTAGGAAAGTCATTATCACATTCCAATTTAAGTCGAATCCATTAAAAAGAAATACATTCTTGTATATTCTTATTAATTTGTTGATTGTTTAACATAAAAACAAGTACATTTCAGTTCAAGAAAGCATACTTATAAAAATCAATAGTCAAACAACTTTTCTATAAAATAACATCAATTACTTGCTGCTTGACACATCAATTGCCCTGTTTTCCATCAAAATTCAACCTAACAGCTTCATTCTTGACAATATCAACTACTTCGTAATTTAGATTAACAACATTAATTGCTTCAGTTTTTATTAAAAAACATCCTATCAAACTTAATTACAAGTTCCAAAATACTAGGTTCATCAAAAAATTTCTTTGTTTCAAGATCCTTCTTTCTCAAAATGTCTAATCAAAATAAATATGGCACATATCATGTTACTAACTCTCCTTCTTCATCCTTGTCACAAACATCACAATTTTCATTTCAATCAACGAGATGGAAAATTTTATTTGATAAAGGAACAGAAAAATTAAACTATACAATTGAATAAGGATTATATTCTTACGGTAAGACTACACGGAGTGGTGGCCAATGGCCAACAAGTTTTTGTGGGTTGGCTATCGTTGGCCATTTTGTAGGGAGTGGTGGCCAATGGCCAAGAAGGGGCTGTTTTTGCCATTTTCTGAAACTTTTACACATGTTGGCATCTCGCCAACAGGTTGGCAATGGAAGTTTGGCGAGTGGCTAGCGAGTTCGTCGGCATTAGTCTTGGCGACTCGCCAAGAGGCTTGGCGACCCTCTTGGCGAGTATTACTCCCTGCAGCCTAATAGAACTAAGCCTCAACCAAAGTAAGATACACCGAGTGTGTGCCCGAAAGAAAAGGATAGACATATGTCAGATCTTGTCTCGATGTCACACTATATACTTTATTGATCCTATTGCCATTTGTGTGTCCATATCCTAAGGAAATAAATAGCTATAAACCATACTTTAAACAGATGTGATCAGGGTGGAGAAAATCAACAAATCATTGAGAATGAATCATGTAAGGTATTTCAACCAAATCACCACAAAATGCATCATAACATCAACTTGACAGATATCCCGTCTATAGTAAAATGTGAGAGAAAGAAAAACTCGTATAGTTATCTGTTTAATGGCATGACTAAACGTTTCACAATGACCAATACCTTAAATTCAAAAATAAATCAGTTTTCTACATCGTCTTATAACAATTAAGAAACAAACCAAGCTTACGTTTAATTTATATACAATTAGACTCACTTGCAACCCTGAACACTTTAGGAGGGGGTAATAACTAAAAGTCAAGCGTGATTGTATTACAATATAGAAAATTCACTTTCTCTGGCACCTCTAGCGGACCACCACTTTTTGGCATGGGAGGAGTGGAAGGTTCAATTAAAAAAAAAAAGAATTGTGGGAGATATCGTGCCTCTCCTAGATCCTAACTTGGTATTGTCATTTGTGATTATTCCAATGTTAGACTAGTTGGTTGTCCTGATAATCATTGATCCACCATCCACCGGTAGATATCGTGTCTGTCTTAGATCCAATCTAATCCAATTAGTTGGAGTTGTAATAAACAACATATAGTTGCACACTCTAATACTAATGCGATGTATTATGTCCTAGCTAAGTAGCTAACACTGCAATCGAGCTTCATTCCATGAGTTTCGTGTCGCTATTACTTGTTTCTCACCAACCTTATGAATATGATAACATTGGTGCTAGGGTTGTTCTCTATTTGGATAAACCCAAATTGTCTAATTAGACAATTTAGATTGGAATATAGATTCATATCTAGTTTCTTAGATTGGTTTTAACATTATTAATTTGGATTTCAGATTGGTTTTGATAACTAATTTGAAAACCGAATAATATAGAAATAATCAAATAGCATTAGTCTATTAAATATTTATATTTTTTATATTTAATTTGAGTTTTTAACATTTTATTAATTCATAAGCATTGTTTGTTCTATTTATATTCCCCATTAGCCTTAATTAATATAAATTATAATAATCCATTTGCTTCTATTTCTTTTATGAGAGTTCACTATATAATAAATAATAAACCTGGTTCAAACTTGACAAATTTCTTAAAAATCGAACTCTAAAAACCAACGAAAACTGAATTATAATTTGATTGGTTCCGATCGGAGTTTGTAATTCAGTTTGAATTGTTCAAATCATTATTTTGAAAACCGAAAACAATTTGTGTTCACTCAGATGATCGGATCGAACCAATCCATCAAAACGAAAAGCCTTAATGAGTGCTACGTTCTTAGCGGTAAATCCAATATTCATTGGCAAACGAAAAATATCGAGATAGATGTTCATTTTATACAAGATATGATGCTTTCTCAAACATCATCAGTTCATTATTTCTATATTTTTTCCGAAAAAAATACCCATCGTCTCGTTTGAAGAAGATGATACAGTAAGGAATTAATGTCATTAACGAGTCAACTAAGCACAGAGCACTTCTCCATGTTCTGATGAAATAGTTATATCCCCACATGATAACACACGAGGCGAATTCTATGTGGGTCGTTGCAGTTTACCGTATTTAAGTTAGTTATAGTGTCAGTTGAGGACTTGAGGACCCTTCAGGAAGTCAACAAAGATAATATTAAAAATAGGTTAGGCACTTTAATTTTACTTATAAATAATAATGTATTCGTCTATTTGGTTTATTTAGGATAAAAAATAGGGTTATTTACAGAAAAGTCCCGATATTTTGGGAAAATTAACGAAAAAGTCTTACAATATTTTTTTTGAATGGAAAAGCCCAAGAAAGTAGAAAATTTATTCAATTTAACCCTTTTTTACCGGCTACCGGTAAAAGGGCTAAACTGAATAAATTTATCAACTTCCTGGGTTTTTCTGTCAAAAAATTATTTTGGGACTTTTTTGTTAATTTCTCCAAAGTATCAATTTTGGTTCTTAATAGTTTTGGTCCTTTACAATTTTGGTCCTTAACAATTTTAGTCCCTAATAGTTAATCCTTCATAGTTTTGGTCCTTAACAACTTTGGTCATTTACGGTTTTGGTCCTTAACAATTTGGTCCTTCACAGTTTGGTCATTCATGGTTTTGGTCCTTTACAATTTTAGTCCTTAACAGTTTTGGTCCTTCATAGTTTTGGTCCTTAATCCTTAATTTTGTCCAAACTATAGGAAGGGATAAAAATTTCAGAAAGTCATGGAGAGGTTATGTGACACAAACGATGTTCTTATGCAGGCCCTATGTACTCAAGAAAATCGTAGGCATGTACGTGGAATGGGAAAATATGTAACCCCGCATAAATTTTTTTTTTTTTTGGCCAAGACCATTAAGCACTACATGGACAAATTTGAAAAAAGTATTGGTGCGGGGTTACATATTTTCTCATCCCATGTACATGCCCACGGTTTTCCTGAGTACCTAGGGTCTGCGTAAAAACATCGTTTGTCCCACATATAACATCTGCATGACTTTCTGAATTTTTTAGCCCTTCCTATAGTTGGGACAAAATTAAGGTTTAGGGACCAAAACTATGAAGGACCAAAATTGTTAAGGATTAAATTGTGAAGGACCAAAACTGTGAAGGACCAAACCATGAAGGACCATAACTGTGAAGGACCACAGTTGTTAAGGACCAAAATTGTGAAGGATTACTGTTAGGGACTAAAAGTGTTAAGAACCAAAATTGTGAATGATCAAAACTGATATTTTGGAGAAATTAACGAAAAAGTCCCAAAATAATTTATTGACAGAAAAGCCCAGAAAACTGGTAAAATTATTCAGTTTAGCCCTTTTCTGCTGGTAGCCGGTAAAAAAAGAGCTAAACTGAATAATTTTACCGGTTTCCTGGGTTTTTCTGTTCAAAAAAAATATTTTGGGACTTTTTTGTTAATTTTTCCAAAATATTGGGACTTTTATGTAAATAACCCTAAAAAAATTATGTAACTACACACGTTACTCTTACCTCTCTCGATCTCTCTTCTCTGTATACGAGTTCTTTATAGTCGAATGCTTTACTCTCTCGACGTTTGTCCCCAGGACCTACTCCAAAGAAAGAGACCCGGTTCTTTTGGATAATTCATGATTGTATTTCAATGTCAATATAGACAATCTTGCACGATTCTCAGTGACGAAGCTTACTCTTAATCAAAAAATGGCACCGAGTGCTCACCTTATTTACTCCCTTGTCCATTGATAGAGAAAATATTTTGTTCAAATTCCACATCTACCTCGATGATAAAACGCGGACTCCATTGTTGCCTGTTAAGATATGTTTATACTTCAAATCCCCTTAAACGAAAGGCGTATTGGGAACTCATTGGGTGTGTTTTAAAGCATTCATTGGAACTGGATGTATTTTTAAAGCATTAGTCTGCACCATTAACGAAACATTTACAAAACACATACAAACGCGATACAATTTAAAAACCCCTCAGGGAGACACCGACTGACTTCAACGAGACACATTATTAGACTCGAGACTCATCATAATATCAAGAGATACCAATCGAATTCAACCAGAGATCTGAATCGATTTCACATCCGGTTTCTTCACTTCAACTTTAGGCACAGTGACTGTGAGCACGCCGTTCTCCATCGCCGCCTTCACCTGATCCACCTTTGCGTTCTCAGGCAGCCTAAACCTTCGCATAAACTTCCCGCTGCTCCTCTCCACACGGTGCCAAGTGTCGCCTTTTTCCTCGCTCTCTTTGTTCCTCTCCCCACTGATCTGCAACACTCGATCGTCCTCAACTTCAACCTTCACTTCCTCCTTTTTCAGCCCAGGCACGTCCGCCTTGAACACGTGCGCATCCGCAGTCTCCTTCCAGTCAATATTTGCGTGAGCGAAAGAGGCTGTTTCAGAGGATCCGACGCGATCGGAAAGCGAACGGAAGTTGTTGTTGTTGTTGAAGGGGAACCCTTCGAAAGGATCCCATAGATCGAGGGAGAAGGGATCGAAGACGTTTGTTCGACGGCCACCGAAAAAGCTTGGGATGATCGACATACTCGTGAGTGATCGCTAAGCAGAAACGAAAGAGAAAATCCAATAATTGGTGATCGAAAACTGAAATTCTGTATTGTCTTATCATTTGGTAGCCGTGGTTTATATAACTGGGTTTGGATAGTGTCTTGAAGGTTCCAGAGATACGATACAAGCAGCTTTCTAGAGTATTCTCTACTTCGCAGTTCGCACTAGCCACTATTAATGGGCTTTGTTAATAAATTCATTGGGCTGCCAAATCCCATTAAGCCCAAGTTGTAATTCATAATTTCACATGCAAATAAGTTATGATTTAGACACAAGTTACATAAGTGTTAGGACAAGACTCATTTGAGATTCTATAAGTTTTTTTTAGAGTTAATATGATGATGAATATCAGAAAGCATTCGTGTTTTTACAGATTGAAGTGAGATCAAAAGTGAGTCTATATTTTATTTTTTGTTTAGTTATTTTGGTAGCACAATATGTCACAATTTTTATCTCATTTATATTGGTAATATTTCCATAGAGATAGCTGTTAAACGCATTATAAGGCCATCATGACTTACCATCTAACGTCTAGTGTAGCAAACCAGATCTTAATAAATGCACTATAACAGTAACTCTATACACAACAAACACTAGAAATGGAAATTAAATGGTATATACAGATATACATAACATATTATATATCTACATAAAAGAGACTTCCTAGAACTATTGCAACCAATCTCATCTATTATGGCACAACAAAGTAAACACAACATTTGAGTAAATAAACTTTTAGTGTGAAAAGAATCCGACTAACATTGTATATAGGATCGTCTTAAGAGCACAAGCTCAAACGATTCACTATCTATAAATATTATACAACTTGTACAACAATATATGTACACGACATAGGCAATTAAACGAAAATTTATGTCACAAGTCCCCGAAATCACTGGAATCGATCGCCACAATTTTATGAACACCAAACCTTGACGAATTTCCTCGGCTCCTGGAAGCTAACCTAGTACTTCCAATAAACTTGTCACTAGTTGCATGAACAATTTCCTTATCATCCTCTTTCTTCAAGTCACTTGGTGGCAAGAAACAGTCGTTTGAAAGACCCTTTATGTTAAAATCCACTTCCTCAATTGTCCAAACTTCTTCCATTTTTGTCTGTGAATGGCTGTCAGAGTCCTCACCAAATCGAAACAAAGAAACCGTGGTTTGACCGCCGTGAGCAATGTTGACTCCATCGATGGTCCGGTAGTCTTGGATTAGTGATTCCATGGTTGTCTCCCAAAACACGCTATCACTTCCGGGTGTGTTTATTTTTATGAGATGTGAGTCTTTAAGTTGGTACAAAAGGCCTGTTTTTTGACTAAAGTACCCCCAAATTGTGTGCTTCATGATCTCGACGTTTGTACTACTTCGTATTTTTAGAGTGGAAAGCTCGGCTTCGAGCTTTAAGACAAAGCAATCTTCCCCATTGATTGTCTTCTCGCCGATGCAAATCGAATTGTTGAATAAAATTGCGGTTGACTTTGGATCAAGACCCTGTCAAAATCAAGATTTGACTTTGATTAGTAATGAAATTAAAAAAAAATAAAAATTAGCAGCCAAGACATTTGAAGTCGTGCTCCACTCAAGATCATGGTTGGCTGATTGAAATAGGGCCCACTTTTGAAGAAAATTGGACTAATCAATTTGGGTGGCAAAGACTTTTAATTTTCTTTTCTTAAAAGTCAAAGTTAAACTAATTAGAAAGTTTCTTGATTGAATTTTATTACCTGTAGGGAACGACGAAGAGGTCTAGGCGGGCCTCTAGAAGCATGAGAATGGTGCCACGGTGTCTGACGCCACGCCACCTTCCCATCGCTGCCGGCGCTGATCTTGTACCCGGAAAGAACCAGTTCCAAAGACCAAAGGTCCGGCCTTTTTTGCCATAACACAAACCCACCCGTCTCGCCTGCACCGTTTTTCATGCTCTTGACCTTCATCGCCTTACCACCACCGCAGTTCATAGTTACGCCGTCTTCGGCGATGCACTCTGACGCCACCATCTTCACCGTCCCTACGGCGTACATGCTTTTAACTAAATTCAAAGCCCTTTCTCCTCCCGCGGCTGCTATATACTGTTGCACGATGTATTTAGCCATTGAAGCCTCCTACATAAGACAAATTTAATATTTCATCAACACCAATTAACACAGAGAAAACAAAACAAAACAAAATCAAAGATTCATTCAATTCAATAAATCTTGATATTGGACTTACGATGGGGTTATCCGGGTTAATGATGGAGGGGTGGCCGGAAGATATGGGGAGAGGGACAAGAGGAGCTCCGACGACTCCGAGCAAGAGCTGAATCTCAGCGTTCCGACCACCGTAGTCGGAAAATTGACGTCTTTGATCGGTGGAATGAGGTTTCATCCACGATTTCAAGGTTTTCCAAGAGGTGATGTTGTGGTTGATCTTGGTATCGTCGAATGTTTCCTCTGGTATCGGAACTTCGAGCACGGTTTCAAGAGCATCTTCGTTGTCTAAGTTTGGGCATAAGGTCCTCATTGTTAGGTTTAGAGAGAGATAGAGAGAGAATGGGAATTGAAGAAGTGAATTGAGTGAGAAATAAAGGGAGTGTCTTGGATTCAAAGGGATAGATAAAGGGAGGGGAATGACCAACCGACCATCGGCCGTCGTTCTAACGTGCAACCTTTTTGTCTAAATGTCGTGTCCGCACGCTCACTTCGTTTCTCTCTCTCCTTTTTTTTGTTTCTCCCCTCTCTTGGTCTCTCCCTTAAATAATCTTTCCATAAAATGATTAAATTTGAATACAAAATTTTCTATTATAGAAATTAAGATCGTTTGATAGATTTAAATTTTAAAACCAAAAATCTTGTTGATGACAACCTGGCCTAGTTAATCTAATAAATAGAATTGACAATGATAGAATCATTCTTCATAAGACAACGTAAGATAAATAAAATACAAATAGCAAAACATAATCATCTATTTGTTTTTTATTATAAGCAATATACTTTATTATTTGTTTTTTATTACAAACATTTTTATAGACATAAAATGATAACTTAGACTTATAAAATGATGTGCCATCTGTTTTCATAAATTAACCGTCCATGTATTTCTCATATGAAGCTTTGTACACAACATTTGAAACTGGAAAATTTTTAATCATTTTGTTAAAATCTTATTTAGCGAGACACTATAAGGCGGATATTTAGGGATTGACGCTATATCATACCTCATATTTAGGGATTGGCACTATACATACGCTATTTAGTGAGACACTATAGAAACTGGAAAATATATCATCACGACTTAGTTATGAGTTCCATCACGTGGTGAAGTTATGTTAACTACCGTTGGTGGTCTTTGAGTTCGTTTGAACAAATTTCTAAATGTGCTAAACATACTTCTTCAACCTCATTTTCACTTGTTGAGTTTGGGTCATCTAGGGATGATTTGAGAGTTTTTCTTCTTAATCCTCATCATTTCTTTGAGGAATCTTCAATCTAAAGTGACATTTCATTTAATTGTGAGGATTTACTATCTTCGCCTTATGTCCCCTCAATAACATGTTTATGGTTTTTGTAAAATTGGGAAACTTTGTAACCCTTAATGGATGTTTGATAAATGCATGTATTTTGACGTTCATAATGGTAATAAAAATGACATGTTAACGGTTTCATGAAATCTAAACCTACTTTTGTAAGTTGTGACTTTGGACTAGTGTTTGGGGAAAATTATATGAAAAAAGATGCTAAATCGCGATGAAATGTTGTATAAAAATGTTAATTAACATGTAAGTTAACAATATTATGATATAATATCAAATTACACACACAAATCATTTATGTGCTCACGAGGCTTTCAAGCTTGAATTATACTTTTGATGTGTGCTCCGCATAGCAAGAAGTGAGCATGGTTAGAGGGCAAGAGTTGAGACATCCTAGAAGATATATTATAGCTTCTATTATTATAACATTCATGTTCAGATGAGACCTAAACTTCACTTTTAGATTTTGATTAGTCTCTATCTAGTTTCTGATGATGAACGCCCTTTATGATGTTGATTTTATTTAGCATGGTTATAAGAAAAGCTGATAATCTGATGTGCTCATGTTCGTAACTATGTTCACCCTATATATTGTTGTAATTCTCCCAACAAGTAACTGTAAGGTGATGAGTGTTTCACCCTACTTTCTAGGGCTATTTCCCATAAATAGGATGATAACACCATTTACAATTTTTGCACAGATGAAATATTCCCATCCTTTCTCATCTTTTTGGTTGTGGTTCAATTTTGTTTCATTAGTATTAGTCTGGTCCAATATACTTCAAACATAGTACAACTTGGTCGTTATTCTTTCCTACATAACAATGAAGCCTGGACATATTTTTAAGTGTCCAATACAATGTTATATTACTCAAGTGCAAAGAGTCTATTGCACCTCATATACACTCTAGGAAGACCACGCTCTACCCAATGTTTCACCCTACTTTCTAGGTCTATTTCTCATGAATAGGATGATAACACTATTTACATCTTTTGCACATATGAAATATTCCCACCTTTTCCCATCTTTTTGGTTGCGGTTCAATTTTGTTTAATTAGCATTAGTTGGTCCAATATACTTCAAACATAGTACAAAATTGTAACTAGGAACTTTTATTAAGTAAGAGGAATACACGATACTTGACTCATGCATACTCAGAGTCCATCAGTATTAAGTATACGTATATCAGGATAAGGTCGTCAGATATTTTATCATCCATGGTCATTCTTGTAAATGTGTTTGCAAATATCGGTAACCGGAACTACAAAGTACTGCATATGTTCATATTATTATTTTTTCTTGTGCTATTGCTATCAAGTATTTAAGAAATCCAGATTAAAAATCTTTGATTTTTATAATATAAAAAATATGTGATTAAGCAATAATTAACAAAAACAGAAATCAATGATGTCTTAGGATGCAATTAGCAGCATCTGATGATCCGGTTCTGTAAAATAAATCGGGGTTCACATCGGATTGAGGGTGGGTCGGAGGACATTCGTATAATCTGGTTTTGTTTTCTTTTGGTGGTTAATGATGGTGCAACCGGCAATTCCTTTGGCGCTTTGCATGGATAAAATAAACCGATCCGATCAATTATGCAGTGCACGTTCTCATGATATATTTTGTCGGTTCAGCCCGGTGTTTTAAGCTTCCGTCCATAAATCTATGACCAGATGAATCGCCTCTTCAGATATATGTTTATTCATCATCAAAAGCTTACAAACTTAAATAATATACAATTTCCCCAATTATTCATTCTAACTAATATCAAAAAAAGATCTCGAATCCAAATAAGTAAATTAAATAAATTAAATTTCTATTACCTGATGTAGTAAATCACATGCCGAATGAGTTACGTAGCACGTTAGAAAAAGTAAATATGCCCTGGCGTCGAAAGATAGTGATTGAACCTTCGAAAATGTAATATTTGGTTTTGGCGAATTTTATGTATTTTATAAATAGTTATGTGGCTATATGTTACTAAAAATCTCTATGATAAATAATATAATAATATAATAAGATAGTTTTAAGAGTTTGTATGTCTTAAATATATATTGGGCCATCTTTGATCACTTCTACCAACTTGACAATTTTTCTTAGCTCCAATTTGACGCATTAAAAACAAGATAGAGTACAACTCATTTATAAGTGATTGACTGATTGTGACGAAATTATCACCTAGATTTATGGAGATTTATTGTTGACGTGGAATGAGAACATGGCATTACTTAGAGTCTTATTACATTAGGTTTCCCTAACAAGATAAGACTTGCTTAATTTAAACTTAAATTTTCGTATTTAAATTTCATAGATGAATTATTAAATATGCATCAAATACACTGTGTTCTTTAGCAATATAAAAATGATAAAGATGGTACTATGACCCAATTGAGTGAAACTATATTAACTACAAATGATTTTGATGGATGTTAGACAGGAAACGTTTTACCACACGATCAATTCTTGGAGTAGAAACAAGAGTTTCTCAATATGTAGTTAGCTTGGGATGGATAAAGCCAAACTTGTGGTAGCAAGTTATTTCCAATTATCCTAATAATTACTCAATCCCTTTAAGACGACATTATGAAGCATTAGAGAAATATGGGGATGCAGCAATTCTCGGGGTTATCTATAGGGGCGTCTCGTTAATTTTGAAGGCCCTGTACAAAAAATAAAAAGATGCCCCAAGATATATATTTTTATATATAATCAAATTCATTGATACTACAATAAGTCAATAATTGTTATAAAAACAATCAAAACAAAAGAAAGATAATAAAGTATATAATCCTACATAGTTATGTGAATCGCGAGGCTCTCTTAGCATTATTGGAAGCAAAGTTGTTCATCAACTCTTCATAACCAATACTCTGCGATATATTGATTTGATAGCTATCATTGTCAAGCCATTAAGTCTTTCTTGTGACCTTGTAGACCATCAGTGATACTTTAACAACTTCAGTTTTTTGGCTATTGATTGAATGACTGATCAATTATGCAAATCGTTGAATTCTAATGCAATTGAAGTCTGATTGAATAATTGTCAATTGACATATGAATTTTTAATTTTATAATGCGACTTGGACTTGGATACGAACTCATACGAGTTGGAATAGGACTTGGATATGAACTCATGCGACTTGCTCCACAAATCACACACGCAGGGATACTGGGAAACGAACTCATACACGTTGGACTTGGATATTACCCGTTCAGAGTTGTAGCCTATAACCTTACTTTCGAGCCTTCACTTCTATAGTAATAACTGAATCCTATGTAATTTTGGGCCCCCTACACGAGATGGGCCATGTGCGGTCTCCCACCTCGCACACCCTCAAAGAAGCCCCTGGTTATCTATGCAACAGTGAAAACGTTACAAGCATATATAAAAATATGTAAATTTAAATGAACAGGGGTTTTAATCCGTTGCATAATATGCCAGCAACCTATGGAACGTTGATCATCTTGAACTGGTCATATTCTTATTTTATTCCGCTTTCTATCGCAAACCTAGTAAAAATGAAATCTATCTTTATAAAGCACTTTTATTAGCAATTCTAAAACTATTATGGAATGCTTTATTTATTTCCTAAGTGCGTTTGACTTTTATTATGTGTCAGTTTAAACTAAATTTTGTTCAAAGTAGCTGAAATTATTTAATGATAATGAAGCATCTTCATTTCAAATTTTACCGGGGATGTTCCATGCTAGAAGGTGTTATTCTCAGGAATTAATATAGGCTTGGAATTAAGGTTTTGAAAGCTTTTAACTTAAAAGACATTAGAAAAACTTGAATGAAAGAAATTTCGCTAGTGATGTTTCATGCTATAAGGTGTTTTCTCGAGCTTTAATGTGTGCTTGGAATCAAGGTTTTGAAAGCTTTTAACCGAACAATATTTATTATTCAATGTTGGCCAGGTTTGGTTTTTGTTTTAGTTTGATTTTCCAATCTATATGTTCATCCTTACCCACGAGTCTCTCTCTCTCTCTCTCTCTCTCTCTCTCTCTTTTGTGCTATACAAGCTTTTTAGCATGAGGAAAGTGTGAGAAGAGAGAGAGACAAATTCATTGGTGTGAGGAGTGGAAAGAAAGTGTGAGAAATTGACGTGACACTGTGTTAAAAACAAAATTATGGAGAAATTCCTCATACCACTTCATCTAATCTTAGCAGCAGTCATTTGTTTTTGTAAACCATGTATTAAGGGTTCGATTTGCACCACCCATGTTCTAACTAATATATGTTTCTTTTTTATTTACTGCATTTAATGTATAACATACTTAATGAATTCAACTTTTTTTTTTTTTTTGGAACCGGCAAATATATTAAAAACGAAAAAGACACCTGCTAGCAAGAAGCAAGCAGGCGGTACAGGAATTCATACAAGAGGAAAAACAAACATTAAAATGGATAAACACACCAATCAAACCAACTAATTGAGCTTTTCACCCTTCTATATATAGTCGGTTTTAATTAATGTTAACAAAATATCTTAGTGGGTTAAGTTATGAAAATGATGTCATTAACATTAAGTGGTTATTTCATATTTATTTTTTCATAATTACCCCCATCTTCTCATAAATTAAACAATTAAATTTTTTTCTAAAAATAGAGATATTTCTCGTTATTTTTAAAAAGTACTATGCAAACAAAAAAAAATCTATACATGAATTTGAATGAATGCTAAATGATCCAAAACTCTTTTGTTTATATTTGACGGGTTTTTTTTTGTTTCTCTAATTGTGATAATCATTGTATTTATTTATGACTTATTTGTACAACAACTTTTAAGACAAATCTAACTTTAAAATTTTTGATTTTAAATTTTAAATTATGTGTTATTTAAGTTACTAACCATGTTATTTTTCAATTTATTTGAAGTTTTAAATTTTGTTTAATGTGATAAAAAATAAGTTGTTACTTGTCAATTTTAAACAAGATGGTAAAATAATCATTTATTCATATTCAAATTGTGTATTTAGTTTGAAACATGACAATTTCTGTAAATTTGTTATTAGAAAATGACAATTACTGGAACTTTGTGAAACACAGAGACTGTTTCTGTAAAGACACTCTTAGGCAATGACCATTGTTGTGTTTCTGTAAAGACACTCTTAGGCAATGACCATTGTTGTAATTTTATTAAACAGGGACCAATTCTATAATTATTTTTTTAAGCAATGACCATTTATATAAACTTGGCACATTTTCCTAAATTTGCATTATAAATGTAATAGTTGATAATTATATTCCAATTATTTAACATATTTTCATTTCCTGTTGAGTCGTTGCACAATCTTAGTAGATATAAAATTTATCATGTTAATCAGATGTTAATTGGATTTATATAGGCATTAATATCTTTTTTTTTTCAAAATGTTATTCATGATAATCTTGATTAATATATGACACTTCGTCTAAAGGCATAAAATATATTTATATTTTTGGTAATTTTTTCTCATGCAATCTAAATGTATCTATATATGAAATTATAAAATGACATTTGGATACATATTTTTACGCCACAACCATGAAAAGACTGTCGTTTCAATCACCAAGTACATACCGCATACTCCCTTTAAAAACCCATTCCTAGAAAACATTCAATAAATTTTAACAAACTAATGCTTTTACATTTTTTTTATTCATAATTGAATGATGATTGCATAAAAAATGAAGGCATCTATAACCTTCTGATGGTCGACGGAAGTGATAGCTACTATAATATTATACATAACTACCATCAATGTAAACACTTGTCGATATTTTTCTTGAGTGTATTACGACATTGTCTTTTTATTTGACTATCCAAGCAAACCACATGTATACTTTGTGTAATTAAATGTAATACTTTTATAAATATTTTTTTATTGTTGTACATACATAATGTTTCTGCTGCATTAAGTGGGATGCAAATCCTAGTTCAAAAACATTTTTAATATCTTGCTACATATAAATAGTTTTTTCTTATCTATTTAATTGTTTTTGAAAGAGTTAAGTTGAAATATATTCTTAAAACTATTGTCCAAGTATTTTTTTTTTATAATTATATTTCTTTTAAGCTAAGGTATTTTAACTTGTTTAGTTTGTGTATATTACATTATTATGACCCGAGATAGCAAGTTCCTAACTTTGTTTTTACAAAGTTGTCACAACTATTAATTTTATTAAAAATTTGGTTCCAACTTTTTTATAAAAAAACTGCAACTTCGTTTTGACACATTTTACACGTTTTTTACAACTTAATATTTACGTAGTCTTGACTTAAGATTAGGACCAAAATAGGAAGTATATTATTACATTAGAGTTAAAGTGTAAATAAGAAGTGTTAGACTAGTTATTAGGCAAGAACAGTGACTTATTTAAGTGAAACAATACTCTAGGGGCCTTAATTGTCATTTAACCAAAAATTTAGAACATAAGACCCATCATTTGAACTAGGAGAGCTTAAGAGCAAATAATTGTTTTTTTTCAAACATCTAGAGTGATTCAAGCAGATATCCAAGTGATTTTGAAGTAGCGGCTTAGTTCAAGTGTTATGGCATTCGAATGTATATATCTTCACCATTTATATCATGAAATTCGACCTATGGTTTAAGGTTTTCTAGTAAATCCAAAGTTGATGTTGTTTAGATGATCTTATGGTGTTTTTAACTTAGATTTTGTGACACCCCTCGCTAGGGATTAATATTTAAAACATTAATTATCATGAAAGATGTCATTAGTTCAAAAGAAGTCTCATCATTGCAGAAAAATAGGTCATAAAACAGTTAAAAGTAGTTTAAAAACGTGTAGCGAGGTGGTATCAAAATTCAAGTACAAAAACACGGTTCAAATGGCCACACAATCCGTGGTCTTCTAAATATCCTCGCCTCGCTGCAAGCCCCTATCCTTAACCTGAGTATACATCCATAACAGTTAGGCAATTGAAATTCCTAGTGAGTTACCCGAGGCTCTCTCACTATGAGTGAAAGGATAACCTTAACACTCGAGACAACCTCCAAAAATAGTTTCTTTACACACTTAAAATTTGTAATAAAACATCATAGGGTTTTCTCAACATAAATGGTCATATTATGCAAATGCAATGCAACTATCCCAACCCAAGTCCAACTCATAAAAGTCCATCTCACCTCAATGGCACTCACCTAAGTTCACAAGTAAACGCACAAAGCATACTACTTGATCCCCGTATGAGTTAAACTAAGACTAGTGGCCATCACACTAGTCTCATGAGGGGTAGCAACTCCCTCATGCGGTTTTCTATTGGCGGAAACATTTCTCAAGACATCATTGAGGGTGGCTATCCAGCCCAAGGGCCCTCTACTTGGGTATATCATCATAAGGAGGCTATTAAGCCCAAAACATCATAAGTCATCTTTAGGAGTGTCACGGTCAATCCCTTCCTACATGCAAATGCAATGCATGATGGAATGCTCAAAACATCTTTCAAAAACCACATCGTAATCTTTATTGAAAACATCTTTGAAATAAATCATTAAATGCCATGCACACATAATATTTATGCAACAAGTAGCACATATGAAGTATGTATGATAAAAGAATAAAACACACACAAGAGTTTAGAAGAGGGATGTGTACTCCCGGTAACTCACCTTCCTTAACCTCAAAGAAGAATGCTACTTCCTTGCTTCCACTTCAATTACTCCTCTCCTACAAGAGATAATTCCAACATTACTAATAGTTCTAAGACTAGTTAAACTTCACTAAATAGGAGTAAAATCTTAGTTAAATATTGCCTAGAAGTGGGCTTAAGCTTTAGAACCCAAAGCCTAAACTACAAAGCTCTAACTCAAAAAGTGCCCAAAACTGGCCAGAGCCTGACACGGGTCGTGTAACTCACGGATGTAGACAACACGGGTCATGTTTCGTACAGATGCAACTTCGTTTTTGGTCATTTTCACCTCATTTTGGTCCAATTCAAGGTCTAACACAACCCCAAACTTCTAGATATCAAAAGGACATTATTTCTACCTAAATTATACATCATTTAGTCCAATCAAATCTTCCAATATCATCTCCATTGAATCAAATCCATGTTATAATTCCAACTCTACTTCATAAGCTTAGATCAAGGAATGTCCAATTCCATTCAATCAATTGATCAATAATTAAAGGGATTCCTTCTTCCATTGATTTGAAATTACTAGGAATAACCCAAGCTCTTCATAGAACCTTATTGAAGGATGAAAGTTGATCCAATCATCAAAGGTTTACCTATAGATGAGTTTTCCCCAAAAATTAGGGTTCATGTGAATCAACAAGCATCCTTAGTGGTTCTCCAAGCATAAGAAAATCAAGTTATGGAGAGATAATCATTAGCATTCATGAGATACACCCATGGGATCATAGATTTCATCTCCCCCATCTATACACTCGAATTTGAACATAATTTACCCCAATTGGTGGGTTTTCAACATGAATATTAGATCTCTTACCTTGAATCCTCAAGAAGTTGGTACAAATCACTTAGATCTTGCTGGAATAGAGTTTCCTCACTTAGAACTCCCTTGAAATCGCCCCTCTCTCCTTCCTCTCTTCAAAATCGTGATCTCCCAATAAGAATGGGGTTTTCCCCCAACTTAAACTTCAAGTTTCCTTTATTGCAAAACTAGTCCCTCCAGAACATTACTTATACTATTTTCGCGCTAAGGTCCCTCCCCACACTCCTTAAGTTCTAGAATTACAATTAAGTCCTTCTTCTAGAACTTCTTATGGTAAATTCCATTTTTACCCTTATTTAAATATTCTAGACTAAACACTTCTTCAAGTGAAAATTTTAAATTTAAATTTGTTATGTTTTAATTATTATGATTATTAAATTTATTATTTTTATTTATTAAACTTTTTACCCTAAGTTAAGGATGTTACAGATTTACTTGCTAGATCACTTGCCAATACTCAAACATCCTTATATGGCTTAAATGATTATATTTGAATGAGTTTTTAAAGCTTCAAGATCCTTTATGGCGATTTCATTTTATAAACTTCTTTATGAATTTGTAGATAGTTTTGATCTCCAAGTATTCCAAACTTCATTTGGATAGAGGAATCTATCACTGAATAGTATTAGAATGTGTTGACCAATTAGTGTTTCAACTTGATCTAATGATCCAATTGAAGTTTTCAAGTTAATTTAATGCTTCAATGGAGTTTTCAAGCTATATTTATGACATGAATTTGCTTGTGATCCATTAAAACTCCTTGTAATGTCATGAACTTTATCTATTAAGTCAACTTGAAGCACACTTGACGATGATTTAGAGTTATTAAAATTGTTAGAGTTGTCTTAAAGATCATATGATGTTTATATAGCTAAATCATGTTATGTGATTAAAACTATCTAGATTATCATTGTCGTATTTTAGATCTTTGTGTGTTTATGTTTTCAAAAGTTTGTAAGCATGTTTATAAATGCTACTTAATCATCCTTAATGAATAGAAGTAGTTTTGGAATGGTTAGGACTAGGATGAATGGTTATGTTTGAGTTTTCTATACGAACAGAAAATATGAGCCATGTTTTTAAGGCATAAAAAACAATGGTCATGTTTTTCTGTGTAAATTGAAAATACTATAACTTTTGCTTTGTTGATCCGTTTGACCTCAAACCACTTCCATAGCCTTTTTAATGACTTAGGAACATTTTTAAGAAATAAAATAAGATTAATAACACTAATCACAATTATGAGTTGGATTTTTGGTTAATTACTTAGTTAACCTTGGGTTAAACTTTAACTATAGGTGAACACTAGCCGACTATTTAACCCTAAAAGTGAAGCGAATAACTTAAGGTGATAAAACACCGGGAGTACGTATTTGTACAACCCTATTTTGGTGATGTCTGACCCCAAGTTATACTTGTATATCTTTGATTGCTATGTGGTTATACTAAGTAACCCGTTACAATAATAAAATGTGAATTTTGAAAATGTTTTCATCGGGGAATTATAAATTTGGTTTTTAATTTGTTTTGATCATCCTATATGTACATATCGCTTATGATGGGTTGGCTTAAATGTCTCCCAATTACACCTTGGGGTATATATATATATATATATATATATATATATATATATATATATATATATATATATATATATATATATATATATATATATATATATATATTGTGTGTGTTTTTGTTTTCTTTGGTGGAAAGGGTGGAGAATAAAGTTGGATAAAAGTGAAAATAAAAACTAAATTCTGCGGATTGATCCATGTCATGTGTTTGAGTATGAACAATTGAACCTAAACATGAATAATTAAAGGCGAAACGACAAAAGTATGCAAAATTTCAACTTTGTTGAATTTCTCTTGGTTAAATAAATACAGTTTGTTTAATTGTTATTTTTGTAGATAATTGTTGTCATAAATCCAAATGAAAGTGTGGTACAGTGGTAGTACCAGCATTTAAATATGTGTTTATTATTTTCGTTTACAACGGCGTGAATGGCGAAACTAAAAATTTGTTCGCTTTGGTCCCACTTCTACAATAATTCAAAAACAGTTATTAACAATAAGTAATATTATAATTTGTAGATTATATTATATGGTTATCGATTAAACTATTAAATATCAATAAGGTAATTAATATAGGTAATTGACACCCTAGCACAATAATTTTATGTTTCTTTTAATAAGTCGTTAAAGTGTTTTTTTTTTTTTTTTTTTGTACAATAGCAATTATCAGTCAAATAGGGGTAAAACTCAAATTTTATCCGTTTATCATGTTAATTGTCGATGTGGCAGGAAATGTGTGGAAAAATAAGTTTTTTAGGTGTTTGTATTTTAATTTTAAGAAATATTTATTTTTATAAAACATCACGGAAATTTTTTTATCCAAATTTAAAAAAACAATTGATAGAGTTCTGTAATACTATTTTAATGAGTTTGTAAAAAAAAATATATTATTGTTAAGGATACGAACGTTTTACTTAAATCATTTAAACTTATTACAAAAAAATAGAACGTGAAAATTTTTGTTCTTCAAATTAAAAATCATTTTAAATGTTTATTATATATAATATATTATGAACATTTTGAAAAAAAAATTAAAAATAAGGTTGTTTAGCTACCAAATATTATTTTAAAAGATTACAAGTTTTTTTAAATAATGTTGAATATAATATGATCCAAAATGAGATGATTCAGAATATTTATGATTTAAAAAAACTTACGATTCAATATTCTATGATCCTTACTTTTTGTGATCTAAAAATATTTTGATTCAAATATTTTATGATCCTTAATTATATCTTTTATGATTCAAAATTAAATGATTCAAAATATATAATGATCCAAAATTTGTTATAAACAAAAACTTTATTTAATTAATACATTATTGATCCAAAATCATGAATTAAAATATGATATGATCGAAAATACTATGATTCAAAATGTTTGATTCAAAAATATGATCCAAAAATGATATAATCAAAATATAGTATGACCTGAAAATATGAACTTTATAATTTTTATGATTCAAAACTTATATAATTGTTAAACATTAATAACATGAACCTCTATTTAGTTCAAAAATATAAAAAAGTAAAAAAATCAAAAAATAAGAACAAAACAAAATAACACTAGTAACTTCAAATATGTAGTAAAAATATTAAAAAAATAATAAACGAAAAATTAAAAAAAATAATAAAAAGCCAAAAATATGAAAACAAAATAAACGAAAAATAAAATAAAATCAGTGACAACTGAGTATATATGCATTTAAAAAAAATTAAAAAATTAAAAAATTTATATAAAAAACGAAATTAAAGAGAAAACCCCACTTAAATGACGTTTCATGGACGTTCGTCGTATGTGATTAGATCACCGAGTCCGTATTACATTCCACGGACGTGCGTCGCATACAAACGTGTCACGTCCAAATATTAGGTTTGACGTTTGTACCGTTGACGAAGTGGGTGATTGGGAACCATCCTCGCAGTCCTCGGTATTTTTTGAGACCTCACCGTTTCCACAACATATATATATATATATATATATATATATATATATATATATATATATATATATATATATATATATATATATATATATATATATATATATATATATATATATATATATATATATATATATATATATATATGGGAGGGTTCCATTGGGTTTTTTTTTTTGTATATGATTTATTCATATATGAATAATCACATATGATTATATGAATATTCATATAATCATATATGAATAAACATATATAAATATACATATATGGTTGTGGTGGTCGGAATGGTGGTAGAGGGTAGCGATGATGATGGTGATGGCGATAGAGGGTGGCGATGATGGTGGTGATGGTGGCGACGGTGTTCGTGGGGTGGTGGTGTTGGTGGAGGTGGTGGTGATGAAGGTGGTGGTGGTGGCGGCGGTGATGTAGGTGGTAGTAGTGGCAGTGGGTGGCGATGGTGGAGGTGGTGGTAAAGGTGGTAGTGGCGATGGTGGGGGAGGTGGCGGCGTTGGCAGTAGCAGTGGTGGTGGTTAGTGGCGGTGGCATTGGGGGAGGTGGCGACGGCGACGGTGGTGGTACAGATGGTGGCGGCAGCGGTGGTGGTGGTAACGAAGGTGGTGCAGGTGGAAGTGGTGGTGAAAATCATATATGAATAATAATATATATCTCGTCGTTAGAGCGTCAACGCTCCGTCGGCGCCAAAGCATTAGAGCGGCAAGAAAAAAAAATATGTGGCTGAGATTTATTCTCGCATTCTCAACATAATTTTCATTCTCAATGGAACCTATATATATATATATATATATATATATATATATATATATATATATATATATATATATATATATATATATATAGGGTTGTGTTCTTGTGAGATCTCAAAAAATCTTGAGATCCTGAGAACTCACTTTGATTGGTCGGATCACCAAAGGACATGATAGTCATTTAACAAATCTCATTTAATTTTGATTTTTTTTAATTTTTGGCAACAATAATATCAATTCCTAAAAATAAGCCTAATCAATTTCAAATTTCAAATTTTAAAAATAATTAGATTTCTCTTTATTAATATCATAATTTTCGAGATTTTCGTAGGTGCATATATGCATATATTATGAATTCATATATACACATTCTTATCTTTAATATATTAATGCAAATAATTAAAAATCGATTTATTAAAAACAGTAATATCCAACTGTTTTGAGCGATACACACAAATTTATTAGAAACTATGAACAAATTTATTAAAAACTATGAATAATACATTCATATGAGACCATTATATTTTGTGAGACCGGGAGACGCATTCCTAGCCACTCATTTTGAGTGTAAAACAAAAAAAATTAAAAAAATGCAAAATAAATGAAATATATATATTTATTTATTATTTTCGTCATTTTTTATTCAAAAAAATAAAAAAATTAGCTTTTTTTATATTCTTGTAGAATATTACACTATTCTGTGTAATATTCTATTAGAATATTCAACATCCAGCAACATTCCACTGAATTTTTTTTTGATTTTTCCAGGTTTTTTTTTTCGACTTTTTAATATTTTTTTAGATAGAATAAATATTGAAAATTAGTAGATTTTTTTTAAAATTCTCATTATTTTAGCCTATTTTATTTATTTATTTATTTTTTGATCTTCAAAATGAGTGGGTAGGACCCGTCTCACAAAATTTGCGTGGTCTCATTTAAACTTTTATATATATATATATATATATATATATATATATATATATATATATATATATATATATATATATATATATATATATATATATATATATATATAGAGAGAGAGAGAGAGAGAGAGAGAGAGAGAGAGAGAGAGAGATTTTTAAAGAAGAAGATAATAATCAATTTTCAAAGAGTTTGAATTTGAGGCAAGCAAAGACATCAAAAAGTGCAATTAAATTCTGTCATCCACATGTTCAAACCAAAGTTAGGGCTTTTAATACTAATCAATTATATCAGTGGCAGTCTAATTCCAATAAATCCAAAAATAGTTTAAGCATCCACTGTGAGATAAATTCAGGGCCGAATATAAAAAAGTGGTCCATGGAGTTAATTAGCATAGTAAGATTCTAAAGTCGCTTGGATCCACTTCCTAGCTAAGAAGCACTTCATAACTTTGACAATGGCCCGGCGGCTCCTGCTTTTTGCAAAGCCCTTGCAAAACTAAATTGAAAGCCGCGTATGACTAGATCTTTCAGTGTGCAAGACTGGCAAAAGTCCTTTACATGAATATTTAAATAATCAAGTAACTTATTTATTTAGATCAGGGAAAATGACTTGGAAGGTAAAGATCTATTGATTTTGTTCACATTTAATCAAAAAAATCTATACCTGGTGACCATCGAACTTGTTGCAATTGTTCACATAATTGATTATACAATTACAACCGTTATTGCAAGTCGTAATGATATAATATAAACAGTTTCAACATGTTCGGTCGTCAATGGTGTAAAAAAATAAAAAAGAAACTAAACGTGAACAAAATCAATATTTGGTCCAATTTAGTGGAGTTGTCCAAACTTTCAATTGTGTAACCGCTTAAAACCTAAAATTTTGACGATAATAGAACATAATTAAAATTTATTGCTTGAAATTGGGATTATATAAATTGAAATGATTATAAAATCTGGTTAATATCTAGTAATTCTCTTCGAACTTTACACCCAAAAGACCAACATAAACAAACACAAGCCCAATGAAAAAGGCCCAAGCCCCGAAATTATCATCCCTCGATAGCGACAATACTATAGGCACAAAGGAAGAACTAACAAAGGAACAAAAAAAACCCCATGGTTCATAAGATTCCTCGAAGAAAAACACCCACATAAGTACATAACCCACTGAAAAAAGCACAAATGCCACCACTCAAAAGCTAGAAAGATGCAACAGGCTTAAAGGAGCAAGAAATCCATAGTTATAAATTCATAACAAACGCTAAAAACAAACCAGAACATTAACAACCCACATTACCCATTGAACAATATCCAGACCACTCAACAACATGCGTTAACTAGCCTAAAAATAGCAAGCAAATTAAGCAACAGCATATAGTCTCTTGTTTATCTTGGTATTTGTTTAGTCTCAGTTACTTAAGCGCTTTTTATTACCTAAAAAATTGTACCGCCGGTAATGACTAGAAAATAACCCTGAAATGTGATCACGATAGAAACTCTTACTAGAAGCAAATTAAACAAGACGAACAATATAAGAAAGAACGCTCCGTACACATCTTAAAGTTACAATCAATACAATCTCTAACAACGCACATGCCTATCAACCACATCAACAACAAACAATAAAATTTGCATTAAATTTCTTCATGCTACAAACAAGTACCTCTCAATGAATGTTTTTCTTTTTCCTTCATCACGAAGGGACGTTGAAATGAAACAGCCACGAGATGACAAACGCAAAAACCATACAAGCAAGCAAGAAGTTGAGGAACCGATGGCCTTGCCAAAAGTTCCGACTATCCGATGACGTGGCGCTGGTCCCACCAGGTGCAGTAATTGCTGACGTGGCATCATTAGCTTCGTTCCACTGTTCCATTAATTCAGCCTCGTTCGCACCCGCAACATTATGTGCAATTGATCCACATATCTCACATGTTCTAGGATTTAGGTCGTACTAAGTCAAGTTAGTATGACAAAATAAGACATGACATGACATGACAGAACAGGTTGTATTTGTGATAAAATGTAACAATTTGTAATTGCGTTTGGTACAAAATGTAACAATTTATAATCCCGCCTAGTTACTTGTAATTAACAAGAAGAATCTCAATTTGCAATGATAAGCCAAATAAGATGATTCAAAATCAAAGGTCAAACTTTCTTGTTTGCAAAGTGTTCATATGACTAACTTAGAAGTTATCCAATACTTTGATGGATAACGTATAAACCAACTGGAGAAAAACCTTGTGAACTCCGTACATTTAGAAACTATATACAAACAAGTTTGTTATTTGTGCCAACATTTTTAACTTGATGTGCACTTCGAACCAATAAATTTTGATTCAACAAGAAAGCAACGACAAGAACATAAAGCAACAATAGAAAAATAAAAGAATATGAAGAAAAGACCCATAAAGCTTTAAAGCTTCAAGCACTTGCGTATTAAGAAACTAAGAATATTGTGTATCATCAAAGTTCAAGCTTGGATAATGTTAAAACTTCCAAATTTGCCAAATAAACGAAAGTAAATATCAAAAAGAACGATGGAGGTGACCCTGTCCATGAAACCAGGATCCCAACATTAGGAAAGATGCTTTCTTTAAGGATAAATACAAGAATCATATGTCATATCATATGAACAAGTGTAATACGAAAGAGTGTCTTTACGCTTTAAAAAGCAATCATGTTGATTTGAGTCAAAAGGCTACTTGCAGATAACAAAAGAGAAAGCGAAAAAGAAAAGGAAGAAAGCAAATTCCATCACGATTAAAGCCGAACAAACCAATTCAAAGTTTTTCGTACATAAAACACACACAGGAACACTGGGTGTCGAGTGTCGACTTCTTTTTTAGGTGTTAGATTCTTTTCATTTCATTATAACCTGCCTTTTCCCTTTATTTTCTGAATTATTCCATTTTAAAGTGTTGACTCCCCGTTTTTCACCATTATAAACGTTTTCTCAATCAAGATCTGTCACTTCTTGCTTCTTACATTGCACATGAACTTCTCTTAATTACCTCAATAATAGAAACTGAAAACAGGGTTGTTAATGGTAAGTTTTTGGTCAACTAAATCGAACTATCAAGAACCTCAAAATGGCAAGAATTCGACAAAAACACACATAAACAACAATATCTCTTATAAGTTATAAAGAATAAAGACCCAGATAAATCTGAAGAGGATTTGAGCACTTGGCATTTAAAGCAACAAGAACGAAGCATATGAATCTTGAAACGTCAACAAAAATTTGAATCTTGAATGGACTTTCCGTAGTTTTGAGCGTAAAAAATGGAAAGATCCACATGGGTATGTGAAGAAAGCGATAAAAATGGAATCTTGGAAGATGAGTTACTTACTTGTTGCCTTTGATCTTGAACCAAGCTTCAGCGCAATGTTTATGAGCAGCAGCTAAATCTTCTTTACAAGAACAACCTAACTCAATGGGAATCCCATTTTCAGATTCTTGATTGGTTAAATCAAGACTCAAATGACAAATTCTACAATCCCTTTCGATTTTCGACAAATGTACCTTACTGCCCTCATCACCATGGACCCCACCACCACCGCCGTTTTCCAGATCCACCACCGAGAAATCTGACACAGAGGATTCTCTCCGTTTCTCCTCCTCTTCCGAGGACGACGACGACACCACACCTACAATCTCAGTGGCGACTACAGTACTTTCTTCACTAGCGTCCGATGTGCGTGAACTACGATCGCCGCCACTGGTAGCGATTGATTGACGATGGATATGGTCTCCGCCGCCTCCACCGGCCTCCAAATCGAGATGGGTTTCTTGCACGGTTGCCATTTTTGGAGATTAAGAAAGGAGGAATTGTTTTTCATGTAATGAATTAGTGAAGCTGAGACCATGAATGCTTGAGAGCACCCTTGATCTCTTTTCTCTCTCGCTCTCTTTCGTTCTGTTCAAAGAGCTTTTTCCCCTGTGCGTTATTAATAAATCAGGTGATAGCCATGGTTGGGAAGAGAGAAAGCTTCAAAAATACCGATGAATCTATGTAAGAAATAAATAGTAGCACACACAACAGCACAGGAACAGAGAGGGGGGAAAGAAAGATTTAATCACTCGTGGTTTTGCCTCTTCCAAGTTTTTCGCTTAATTTATCATCCGCTAGAATAAGATTTATTCCGTCAATTTCCTAGCGTATATTGTAAATTTTTTAAAAACTTTGTATTGCATATAAAAAACATTCAGGATAATAGGATATAGTCATCATATTACAAAAACAATATATAAATATACAAATATGATAAATTATTAGTTAATTGCCAAGAAACATACTTAAAGGCTTGTGGACGTGAGAGAAATAATTTTTGAAAAACCCTACTAAAAATTAGAAATTATCGTAAAAATTCAACAAGAAGTAAAAAAAGAAAAGTACGTCGAAAAATGTATAAAACGAGATGAGCATTTTTAGCATCCTTCAAATAAAGGCAATAATAAGTATAAGAAAATTAAAAACAAAAAAGAAGCAGTCCATTTTCCATAACAATAAATGGGAAACTCAAAATTTGAATAATTATAGAAAAAGTATATTGGTTTTGGCATCTCATATCTAACTTTAAGTTTGAAATTACAATTTCTTGTTTGTAAAAGCGGTAGTAAAATTTTTCAACCATATAATATAACGAAACTATCATTTTTTTAATTATTTTATATCAGTTTTGTAAAAAGTTTTGAGCCAAGTACAGAAATGGTCTTCGTGCAGTAATGCACCGGGCGAAAGATTTTTGTTGCAGATTTCATCCATGTGGCTTCAGTTTATCCTAAATCAAGTTCATTCTGGATTGTTTTTAACCTTTAACATGTAGCATGCCATACACATGAGAAGACATTATCATCATTTCATATAGTCATCGTTACTTTTCTTCCTTCGTCAACCTCGAGTAAATGTCAACCATCACTTATGATATTTATAGAGCCCCCATCATCGAGTGCACCTAATTAGTTCTCATCGTTATTGGTAGGGATGCGACAAAAAACCGGAACCGGATAACCAAACTGAACTCAATGACGTTTGGGTTATTTGGTTTGGTTTATTTGGTTTTCGGTTAATTTGGTTTGGTTAACCGAATAAGCATGACCATATTTGGTTTGGTTTTGGTTAAATTTTTATTAGTTTGGTTAAACCGAATAAGCAATCAGGTTTTTTTACACTTTATATATATATATATATATATATATATATATATATATATATATATATATATATATATATATATATATATATATATATATATAATCTTAATAAATAAATAACTCAAAGCCACATGTCATCAACTAAGGCCTCTTAGACACATGACATTTTTATAGATTTTTGGATTTTCTCAAAAAAAATAATCACTTTTCCGTTTCAATTCTTTTTAATCGGAGTATTAAAATTAAGTAATTGAGAACAAAGTGATGCATTTATGATGTTGGGTAATTCTATCAAATCGTTTGGCTTTTGTCATTCACAGTTATGATTGATTTTAAATATGATCTTTTATGTAAACTATCTCAAATATGATATTAATGATCGACGGTTTTGAGTAAGTTTTTTAATTTAGATTTTGTCCAAAATCCTAATGATAGTCAAATAAGGATATAATTACTAAAGATGGAATAATGAATGTGAGATAAAATTATTTGCTTTTTCACCAAGTGTATTTGAGACATTTTCTTAGTAGTCAATCAAATGTAATAAGTACTTTATTTTATTTGTTTAGGAAAGGAAACTTTTTTGGGTAAAGAGGGCGGCATCTCTGGCAAATTTTATTAATAAAAAGAATAAATACAATATAAGGCTGGGGACTCCCCACCAAAAAACAGAAAATCCATCGGGACAGGCCCCAACGGACAACAAGCTAAACTAGGAACCAAACCAAGAGAAGGAACCATAAGCAAAGAAGAACCTAATGGAATGCAACCTGCAAAACAAACAAACCATACAAGGCAAACAAGCAGAGAAAAAAAGAAATCGCAGAGGGGGAAAATTAAGGGAGGGTCCAAATAGTTTTTGCCAAATCAACACTAGTGCAAGTTTTCAAAGAAAGACTCAGCAGTCTACAGCGGATATCATCCATAACACAATTCACGACAGCATGATGAGATCTTTTTATCTTTTTAAAAATGCGTAAATTTCTTTCCCGCCAGATGTGGTAGACTGCTCCAGCAAAAACAAGTCTTCTAATGATGGACCAAATGGTCTTGTTTTTATTAAAGGGGTTGAGTTGACTAATGATATCAGACCAGCTATCAGTGGAGAAGGATAGATTCATGACATGATGGAGGTCATGCCAAACCAAAGAAGTGAAAGAACATTCAAAGAAGAGATGGGAAAGGGAATCCGGACAATCCCCGCAGAACGCACAAATGAGATTGGAATTAGTGTCCCAAATTTTGATTTTATCATGAGTCTTAAGACGATCTTTAAGAGCAACCCAAAGAATGAAAGCATGTCTGGGGATGTTCTGGGAGAACCAAACAAGATGAAACCAAATGACCGGTTGGTGATAGGGGAGAATAGACTGCCACACAGATCGAACAGAGAAAGGAGAGAGTTGATCGTCTCTAGATCTCCAAAGGAGTTTATCAGGGACGGACGTGGAAATAGTAGGAGGGTTATGAGAAAGAAGAGCACCATGGGAATCCCTCCAACACTGAGGGCGAACCCAAGATCCGTTAAGAACCAGGTCAGCAACCTTAGTATCAGGAGTGAAACCCGCAGCATGGATGTCACGGACAGACAAGAATTTAGAAAGAGGGCCCGCAGGGTGCCAGTTATCGAACCAAGCAGAAGTAGAGCATCCATCACCTATCTGGGAAACTATATACTCCCTTATCTTATCCCGCATATCCAGGATGTTACGCCAGGCAAATCCAGTACCGTAACTTTTGGGATGCCCCTAAAATAGGAAAGGAAACTTCCGAGATTGTTTGAAAGATTTGAAAATGCATATGGGTTTATGTTTCTCCAAGACGAAACTCTTCTTAATTACTGAAACTTGGTTCAAGTATACAAAACTAAGCTTTGGATAACAAGCAAGATACTGAGAATCACAATGTTTGACTTTACATGTAGTTTATTGACGTGTTTTACCACAAGTGAATGACTTATTTGGATGAAAAAAGGTTCATATGAATGATTCTTTGGGAGAGTAAGGGATTCGCATGCCAAAAATATGCACACTAATTTTAGTTATTATTATTATTAGGATATTATACTTAATTTGAAAAAATTACAACATATAGCAAAATACCACCCCTCCCCAAAATCCTAATCATTGGAAGGTAAAGTGGCTTTTATTTTCTGAAAGTAAAATGCTTTAACAAACAAATAAGTAAAATTAAAATGCTATTTCAAAATTTGTGATTTATTGTAATTATTTAAAGTTTATCAAGACTGTTATTTTATTGTATAATTTAATTAACTATATATTCAGTAATTTCGTCATATCTTATGAAAATATTGTTTGTTATAACTATTAATGTTTAGATCTTCACATCCCGTGTAATATACGGGTCTTACAACTAGTATATATATATATATATATATATATATATATACATACATACATACATACATACATACATACATACATACATACATACATACATACATACATACATACATACACTTGAATTAAACAAATAAATGATTTATATGTATATGTTGTGTTTGGTATTTCACACCGATGCACAAAAAGATATGGAGTCCTTAACCTACAAAAGTGAAACTTAATGAGGACATTAATGATTAGTGAAAATTCAAAAGCCTCTAAATAGGAAAAACAACATTTCAAATCGGTTCAAACCGGGTTTGGACGAGATTCGAATTTTTTCCGAGTCTTGCCGTTTTAGTACCTTATAATGAACTTGTTTTTTTTAACCGGTAACAAAACTGAATAAACTGAAACCGATTTAACTAAATCTTATTTGGTTTGGTTACGATAATTTAAAAACGTTAAAAACCGATTTAATCGAAAACCAAAATAACCGACCAAATTAGACCTATACTTATTGGAGTATACATACACCAATTGTTACAAGTTCGTCTCTTTGTGCATTATTCAATTCTTCATGGAGATGTGTATTATACTAATGGTGGTATCCAAGATGATGGGGCCATAAAACAACAATATTGTATGAGAACAACCTTTTTATTTATTACTCATGTGGATGGCTACATTATATTCATGTGGCTTATGGTTTAATTCTATTAACAAAAGCATATGTCAATCTTTTCTCCATGAAGTTCCAACATGGGGATCATTTACTAAATTCTTAGGGATGAGGTATTCAACGTGTATGCGTTGATTTGGTTGAAATTGATGTGTTTTAGTTCACAAACTTCATAGAAAATGTAGAACTATGGTATGATGATCGGATACCCATCTTTTTCACTTTGTCACCGTAAGACATTGTTTGAGAATTTAGATTTTGGGTTATGTGCACTTGGAAATGACGCATATGCCATTGCATAGTCCAAAAGGTTGAAATGTACGCTAAACATGGCACTACCAATTGCACACACTACAACATGCTTCATAAAAGACGCTAAAATACTTTAAAATTCGTTTCCAGTGATTGGATTTCATATAGTCGAAATCTTTGTCAGATGCTAGAAAGAACTCGATTAAAATTGGTTCACCGGTCACCACATAAATTTCAATTAGAATTTATAGAAGGTGTTTTGTCCATAACTTTTAATTTATAAGTATAAACTTACACTTTTGGCAAAAAGCATGCTAATTTTATGAGATAAATGTTTATAATGTTATGTAAACATGCGACAACCATATCACAATGACTAATTACTGGAACATCCCTAAAATTTTAGTTACTATGTGTCTTTGATACTAAGTGTAATTTAAAGTTTATGGAATATCTTTGTAAATCTAAAGTTTTTGAAAAATAATGAAATAGGGGCAAATTGGTAAACAATGGTAAAATGTGCTTTGAATACTAATTGAAAGTGAGAACTATGTTTAGAAAAGACGTGATGTGTCTTAGTATGAGAATTATATGGATGAATAAAAAAATTATGCCATAAATGGTGAAAAGTACAAAGTACATTGCTATTATGAAATAAAATGAGACAAAATGAGATATTCAAGTGTTAGTGATAAAATAAAAGAAAAGATGGTGTAAACCACTTGTAAACACTAAACATCATCTGACTATTTATGAAAACCATTTAATGTTTAATATTAAAAAATAGAAGTAAATTAGTTATATGTCATAGCTTGAAAGATATAAGGCAATTTGGAAAGATATTTGGTAAATGATACAAAGCATGCTCTAAAGATTAAGATATCTAACCATCACCCTGATGGCCTAGTGGATAAGACTTTGGACTCTTTCTCTTCCCCCATAAAGAGGTTCCAAGTTCTAATCTCACTCCCTCTCTTTCCCCATAGGGAGTGATAGGTTTCAATCAGGGGATGGCCACTGGCCACCTCTCTATCTCCGTAGGTGATTGACCCAGACCACCCTGCTGCCAGGTGTGCGTGGGCCCCGAGGTTGCTTCATCAGGGTCATCCAAAGGATGGGTTGGGTGGGGTCATCGGTTATCAAAAAAAAAAAGATTAAGATATCTTAAGTTTTGTGTTTAAACACATTACATAGTGAATTAGAATTAAACAGTACAACAAGATATATGATTGCACGAAAATTGAATAAAATCCTAAAGTAGGTTGTTATTTGTGTATCAAAATGAGAAAAAGTTTGTTTGAGGACCACATTGACTTGTTGTGGTGCTATTTACGTGGACCGAGCAGTACATACACAAATTTGTGCAAACCACCAATAATCATTGACTTAGCCATTTTGACTTGCTTTGACTCGGGTTTAAAGTGATTGATGTATAAAGTGACTGGTGTATTCATTTGAGCGGCAAAACTTCCATAAGAGTGTGTGTTCATGTGTTGTGAATAGTGTATGTTACAGTTTGTTGGATTCAAGAGCTAATCAATGGGATGTTTACATTAGAACTTGAAAAAGAAAGTAATAAATTCTAGTCTTTATTTAATTTCTGAAATTGGTGTTATTTAGGGTTTACTCAAGAACCTGAAATGTTAAAATGATATTGCTCAATATAAACTAAGTCATGTTATGTAAAAATGAGTAATATTAGCGACTTATTATGCCATAACAAGATTATTAGACCATGAATTGTTGTTTATCTTGTGAAGTTATGCCCAAGAACAGTAAATGGTGTTAAAAAGTGAAAAAGTGTTCAACTAGATGATAACTAGTATGGTGAACATTGTGACTAGTATTAATCATTCACATGACAATGTAACTTCAGTTATTGGATTTGCCTATTAATGATAATTACGTGCTTTACTAAAAAAGCCAAACCTGGATTTATGTAACGCCAAGACATGTTTTATTATATAATTATAATAAAAGGGCAAATTGGTCATTTTACCTTAGAAGGGTAAATTGGTCTTTTGGACAGAAAAGTATTTAGTTTGAAATAATATTTTGAGTTTTGGACTTAAAATGTTATAAAAACTGATTTTTGGTCATTTTACCACAAAAGGGTAATTTGGTCATTTGACCATGCGAGGGACCAAAAATGAAAAATATTGTTGTTGTGGTAAATGTATAAAGAATGAAAGTTTTATTGTCATAAAACTTGATTGTTGTGGCAAAAGTTCAAGAAAATGAACTTAGGGACCAAATTTGAAAAATTTGGTAAATAAAATGTTGAAACTCCTCCCATTTGTGCAGAATTTTAAGGCTTACGGGAGAGATTTTTGTGACTGGATTTTTACAGAAGTTGGAAGAGTTCTTGAAGATTTAGACTTGGAATTCGATTCTTGGCTTTAAGGGGTAGAATTGGAAGCTTGAAAGGTAAATATTCCAAGTTCTTGATTGTTTGTTCTTGATGAGTTTTGTAGCAACTCAAAAACTGCATTTGCAGTCATGATTATGTTGTTAAGCTGATGTAATACTTCCATTAAGTCATGCTAATAAGGACTTAACTAAAGAAAATGGAAGTAGATTGCTATTTATGATGAATTTGAAGTTTTGGGGTTTTGGGACTAAGAACCCTAATTCTTCATTTTGATTGATTTAGTTGTTTTGAATGGTTGAAAACCTTGTTAAAGTATAAGGTTTTAGCCTAGAAACAAACCCCAATCGATTAAGGACTGGATTAAGGACTTAATGAGCCAAAACTGCTTGCTACAGTGCATAAATCGCGACTGGCCAGGAGCTCTGCCCAGGCGCAGGGCGCAGTGCTCCCAGGACCAGGGCGGGGTGCGCCCAGGCGCAGTGCGCCCAGCCCTAGGCGTAGTGCGCCTCCAAGCAGGGGCCAGGCAGGGGATCAAAAATGCTAACTTTCGTTTGGCTTGTCCGTTTTAGCTCAAACTTGAACCGTAGGCTCGTTATGGTCTGAAAAGTTTGGGAAAATTTTTATATTGAGTTTTCGACCCCTCGGGGGGCACTGTAGATCGATCCGAATGCCTCGGTGAATAGTAAAATTCACATAAATATAGTAAATGTAAAGTTTACTATCTAGGCATTGTTTGTAACAATATAATATTGGACTCTTACGTATTAGAGTCAATTTAGATGATTATTAACCTATTATCATTTGGTATATAAATGGATAAATAGGTATGGGACAAAATGGTTGTGGTGCACGCAAAGGCAAGAAACCACCGGGAATTAAATGCAGCTAGCATCCAGGTGAGTAATCTCACTGATATCATATATGATATATGATGATTGAACTGTTACAGGTTGAAACAGCTTCGAGGGACGAAAATGACAAGTATGAAGATATATGTAAAAGACAATACCAGATAAGCCGTGAGTCTATAACAGACAAGAACGGAGCTGTGAGTCAAACCTATATAGACAATACCAGATAAGCCGTGAGTCTATAACAGACAAGAACGGAGCTGTGAGTCAAACCTATACAGACAATACCAGATAAGTCGTGAGTCTATAACAGACAAGAACGGAGCTGTGAGTCAAACCTATACAGACAATACCAGATAAGCCGTGAGTCTATAACAGACAAGAACGGAGCTGTGAGTCAAACCTATATAGACAAGACCGGATAAGCCGTGAGTCATTGCGATGACAAGAACGGAGCCGTGAGTCTAGGCAACAGCGGGCTAACCCGTGAGCCAAGGCAACAGCGGGCTAACCCGTGAGCCATAATTGATCGTGAAAGAAACTGTTAATAGATGGTGCGGCCACTTGTGGCTATGATATTGGATGCTATATCCAATTGGTGTGGCCTATACGGCTATGATATTATTACAGGTACATGGTGCGACCTTTTTGGCTATGGTATCGGGTTATTGAACCCAGCTGGTGCGGCCTGCGGGCTATGATTTATATATATGGATATTGTTTTGGTGCAGCTTATATAGCTATGACACAGGGTGCGGCTTGAATAGCCATGAAATACGATGCAGTCCATTGTAACTAAGAACCATGGAACAGAAATGGTTAAATATGATTAAATGTGCAAATAACTGACGTAGTTTAATAATTACAGGTTTTGTGATTCAGCCTGTAAGGTTATAGATTAGGATGTGAAATCCTAGAAGATATTTGGCCAGCCAGTAAGGCTAGGAGTTTGGATTCGATATCCAGACAAATACATGATTGTATTTTATACGTGTTATTTGCAGGAATGATTACTCACTCAGCTTTGTAGCTCATACCGTTTGTTAAATGTCCCTGCAGGTTAGTATGATCCTGATAGGGGAATAGATGGAGTCCGTGACTCGAGAAGTAGGACTCTTAGATGCTGTCAGTAGCAGCCTGGCTTCAAAGGAGACTACGGTATTTTATACTCTCCTTGATACGCTTGTACCCGTTTTTATTAAAATATACCCCTTTGTTATGGTTTTTAAGTACTGAAACCTTTGTTAAAAATGAAAAATTTTCAGGGGTGTTTTGTTTTAAAAGCCGAGTGTTACAATTTATGACTTGAATTAAGTAATGTCAATAAAAAGGATTCCAATAAGCAAAATTAAATGTGTAAATCATGTTAATATTAAGTACATGAAAGTATCACATCCTAAAAGTGGCATATAATGGGGGAAAATATTATAAAGTGGTAAACCAATAGGATAGTGTCATTTTGGATTGCAGGACAAGTGTTATGAATCCGAAACAAGAACGTGGGATAATTGGACTGGTTTGGAAAGAATCTTCAATCAAGACAATTTAGAAGTTAGCTAAATTAACTTCTTGAGTACATATGGATTTTTTCCCTCTTAGGATACATGGCATATATAGTCTATATAAGCTTTGATTAAGTGTTCTATAAAGTAAACTAGTATGAGTTTCAATACTTATTGGATAAATATAGGTTATGTTTCATGTTTTTATGAGACCTTATAGAGTAAGTTTTCAAGTCATGATGAATTATTTTATGAATGTTCCTTATGCTTATGAAAAAATTCGTATTTCATAGTATCATACGTGACATGGCCTAATGTGCAATTGATTGCACAAAAGCAAAGAGATGTGCTCATGTATCCATTGAGCCAGAGTGCATCTAGCAATGGTAATTATAGTTTATAATTATGATGTCCTAACGGAGGAACCTAAAAGACTACTAGAATGGTGCCTCTTATTGCAAGGTAGATGTTTTATACTAGTGAGGGCATGATATATTGGTTCGTTCCTTCTATTATAGTGTATACATAGGGTGTCATTATGGTGGTTAGGCATTATGTAAAAACATAGAATTGGTAAATTACCAATAAAAGACAAATAAACTTAAAGAGGTTGGGACAGCCTGATATATGGGTATAAATTACCTAAGCATGCATTCAAGTGTAGCCATGCATTACATATTTTGCATTTAGCCATCACATATGACTAAACGTAAAGATCTTTCTCAAATATACTTTGAATATATTTTTGTGTCTAAAACTCATGTAGCTCACTACACATATTTGTATTTCTTGTATTGTTTTAATGCCATGTATTCCAGTAGGTAGAAATAACTAAAAGAACATAATCCTTAAAGATATAGACTTTTATGGATAGCTTGAATATAGATTTTTGAAGATAGATAGAGTGAATCATGTGTAGATAGACTACATAATTTGAATTTAGCCTTTGTAATTATGAATTGCTACACAATAGTTTGGTTGAGATAAAGTTGTAACCCCCATACTCGATTTATAGTACAATAATGTTTTTAATGAACCAAACTTTTTTTAAAGGACATGACATTATCACACATAATGTCTCTACATTACTATTTTCCTGATGGGTAAAAACGGGATACAATAATGTACGCGGGCATGTTATCTGGCTTAAAACTCCGTGATGATTATTGTTTAATTGATTTTAAAAAAATTTGTTGTTGAGTGATAATTTTTCCCATGAATTTTACTTTACAATTAAGATTCTTTTGTGTTAAATTGTTTCCCATGAATTAGGATCAATTTGTATTTTTGGACCAACATTGTGTGTCAAGCCTATTTTGGATTTTTAGCCCATTATATATATATATATATATATATATATATATATATATATATATATATATATATATATATATATATATATATATATATATATATATAACCTAGTTATTAGTAATTTATTGTTTATTGTATGTCCTACATCATTTGTTGAGTTTAGTTTAATGCCTTACTCATTTGATTGTGTTAGACTCATGTTACAATTTTAGGATTATTGGTGGGCTTATTGAAGTCTTGAGACCATTAGGAGTAGGATCATAGTGTCATTGATGTTTAATTTTAGAGTCTAATTGGTCATAAACCTTTTCCCTTTAGGACTACAAATGTTAATAAAATCTCATGTATGATATGCATTGCAAAATGCTTAACTGGAGAGACTAGTCTAGTATGGATGGGATAGATTTGTAGATTTAAACCGTAGTTCAACCCAGTTCCTTCATTTGATGACTTTTAGAGACCCAAAATCGATTTGTTCAATAGATTGATGATTGATATTAAGTTTAACATAAAGTCTCCTTGATACATCTGTGGTATTTCCTTTATTCCTAAAAGCTTTGATTTTTGTTCTAGCTATGGTGGATTATCTAATTGATCCATATAAGGATATTTTATGAGAGTAATTAGTGATTAATGTGATTTGAATATGGATTATTGAGTCCCATATCCAATTCTATTAATATAAATGAATGCAAACTGTCAATTGTGAAGTTATGAAATTTTTCATGTAGTTTTGAGTTTCTTCAATGGCGAAATAGCGTTCAATGGCTTATCCAAATTGGAAGAATCTTATGTCCATGGAAAGGTATGGAAGTTTAGTTCCTTCCACCAAAAGGACTTTCCATGATTACAACCGTAGGTTAGGTGAAAATAACAATCTTTACAGCTTGGTTCGGAAGCCTGCCTAATTAGGTCACCTAACTTGTAAAATCAATATAAATCATATAAAAATCATTTTAGGGTGAGATCAGTGCCCTTAGTTCGGGATTGATGTCTAGTATGTCCATACAAAAACGTAGAGCTCATTTCTTTACCCATTTAGAGCTTGTATTATTTCTCTAGGGTCTGGTCCAGCTCGCTGACTGATCAGATCAGCCCACTTGTAAAATTCACCAAATATTCTAGAAAAATGAAAATGGCATGAGGTCAGGCCATGTAGTCTTTTATTAGGGTGTAGTTGATACATTATTTTTCTCAAAGCTTAAAGATGACCCTTCCTAGGTCGAAAGTTTTAAACTTTGCAACCTGGTCCAAAATTTTTATCATGTCATTAAGGTCCAAAATGAGGAATAAGTTATAAACTTAACCAAAGGTGGTATGAATGGTCCTTAACACTTATAAAAAGCTAAAAGGATATGTGTGTGTGTGTGTGTATATATATATATATATATATATATATATATATATATATATATATATATATATAGAGAGAGAGAGAGAGAGAGAGAGATATGTTCAATGCAGAACCAAAAATATATGGCCTAACTGCAGAACCATCATTATAACCGTTAGATCATTATTTTAGTGGATTAGATTAAAAGGGGTACACCATAAAAAATTATACCCGTTTACAGGAAATCATATCCAATAAAGGGCATACTGGGTTTTTATTAGGTCCTAAAATATCTCACTCTCTCGTTTCCGTCCTCTCTCTCTCTCGTAAGTTCTCTTCTTTCTTTCATCTCTCGTTCGTCTCAAGGTCAAGAAGAGGAAGAAGGTGAAGCTGATGATGGAATTGGAACAGTTCGCCGTCGCCGCCAGAGACAAAACTCCTCCTCCACCTCTCCTGCTTCTAATGGAATTCCCAGTACCGGAACAGCCTGTTATGGAGAGTAAATACAAATGCACCACCTGCAACAAATGTTTCGCAAGTCATCAAGCACTTGGTGGGCATAGATCAAGTCACAACAAGACGAATATCACATCAACCGATCATCATCATACTGAAGCATGTGATTATGAGAGCTCTTTAATGAATCAATCCGGCGAAAATATGGAGAAAGAAGTCAAATTCGCAGCTGATGTTATGGTAGCTCTAGGGAGCAATAGTAACAATGGCGTACATCAATGTAAGATCTGCGACAAACTTTTTCCAACAGGGCAAGCACTGGGTGGGCACAAGAGGTGCCATTGGACTGGAACCACTGAAACTTATGCTAGGTACAAGTCAAGAAGCAGAAGGTACAAACCTTTCTAAGGGGAACCAAAGCCAAAAACCCAACGAAGCTTTAAAACTTCAACTGATTCCCGATTCTTTAAAACTCCCAGGTGAATTTCCTTCTGTACTGATTCCAGCTTGCTCGTATGTCTTCTTATTTAATCCCAACAAATACGATCCAAATCCACCTATATAAATGGTTAATTAAACCAACAATTTAACAAAATGAAAACATATGTTCATCAGGTAAACTCCATTCCAATGATACTAAAACTTCGATTGAATCTGAATTTACTGTTCGCGAATTGATTATCGATAAAGGAAGTTCTGATTGAGAAATTGAATAGCAATATGTTCATCAATGAACATATGTTCATCAATGAACATATGTTCATCAATGAACATTTGTTCATCAATGAACATATGTCCAGCCATCAATCAACAGAATACGACGCAGTGGTTATCTATCTCATTTTCATTAGTTAATTTGCAGGTTGTAGAATATGCAAATGCTTTGATATTGCGATGAGAATCAGAGGAATCAACACAAACTAGAAACACTGGTTACAGGGGGTATTTATGTTCATCAATGAACATATGTTCATCAATCAACAGATTACGCAATGATTTCTTTCTTCTTCGTTAACCCTTTCTGTTATCATGTGTTATTTTTGATGAATCTAAATACACAGTTAGCTTAAACCTTTGAAATCGAATTGCTTATTGTAATCACGTAACTTTGATAGCGGGTCTTCGATTTTTTTGGGATAATATTTTGATTTGGTTGTTCAGTTATGAATATGTAACTTGTTTTGACCATCGTACCCTTTTGATTACAATCTGATCGGACGGTCATGAAGTTGGTTCTGCAGTTAGGTGATTTAATTTGGTTCTGCATTGAACCCACCCCTATATATATATATATATATATATATATATATATATATATATATATATATATATATATATATATATATATATATATAAATTATTAACATTGGTGAAATGGGTGTAAGGGGTTAATGGGTTCAATAATGGAATATGATATAAGTAAGATAACGAAAGTATAACACGTATAAGTATATGTATAGTAAAATACAAATCCCGTTCCGAGTTAGTGACACTTATGCGGTTGTAGGTCGTCCCGAGGATCAGCAATCTTAACTTGCTATTTTGCTTATAGTAGTGACCTACAGCTTCATATTAGGTGAGTTCCTCACTACGTTGTGTTGATGTCGTTCATCCTTTAATATAACTAGGTTGTGCTTATATGAGGTATATGGGTAGTACTAGGCTGTTGTGATGTCTAGTAGATGTATGAATGGAGGTGGGTGTGTACACAGCATATATACCCGGCAATACGCACTAAGCAGATACGCATGTCTCTAGGTACCGACCAGAGTATGCGCGGTTCAAAGTGCTAAGCAAGATGGCACGAATCAATGTACAGGGTGGTGTAGACTGATGTTTATTGTGATGTTTGTGTTGTATTCTTTTTGCTAGGCACGTAGAGTATGTATGATTGATATGTTGGGTTTGTGTTGGAATCCACTAAGATATGTGCTTACCCTTTGTCTTTAAAACCAGTGTTTCAGGTACTTCCGATACAAGTGACGACAAGGTTTGACAATTACACACTGACGCGGCTTCCTTTTTAGATTATGTTTAGTGTTGACATTTTTTGAGTTTTTGACTTCCGCTGACTAATTTGGATTATTGATGACATTATATGCTTTTGATGAATGAAATAAATTTATGTTTTAAATTTTTAAATGAAATGATGTTTCTATTATTAAAAATCATTTTTTCTAAAAATTTTAATTTGTCATAAAAACTGAGACGTTACATTCTAACCCAAAATACAGGTGTTACAGCTATGAGATTAAACCCGTATTTTTAGAAGAAAAAAAAACTCCTAACTCGATAATTACTTCAATTAGTTTTTGAAAATTTTTTAGAAAATTTTAATTTTTAACTTTTACATTTTATATATCATTTTACGTCTTTAAAAACTTACATCTATTTTTACCAAGTACTTTTATACGATTTCAAGCTTTCACTACAAAGCTTTTACCAGACTTATCCAAGTATTGAGTTTTGAATCTAGTACTCACGTAACAATCAATCAAAGTCCACTAAACTTAGAAATATATTTGGAGATGAGTATTTCATTAAGGATGTGAAATGGATTTTGGCCACTAATTCGTGTCACAATCTCACCAATAATGTCGACTGTCGACTTATGGGTTTTTTAGTCTTTCTTTTACATTAGAAAATATAGAAAACTAGGGACACATTTTGCGCATTGCTACGGGTGTTTATAACAAAATTTATAAAAACGAAAAAATGTTAAAAATAGACAAAAAGCAAATATGAAAAAAAAAAAACATTTTAAAAACATGCATAAAAATAAAAAGTCATAAATAAAATAAAATCATGTACAAAAAATGAAATATAAAAAATTGAAAAAATAATTCAATAAAAAATTAATTATTTAAAAAAACAATTCTTTTAAAACAATTTCGTAGGAGGAAACTTAATTTTACAAAACATAAAAGAATGAATGTATGTTAAAATTTTAAAATAAAAATTAAGTTGTCTAAATTGTAAATAGTATGAAAATTTAGGTAAAAGTGAAAAATAAAAATTGAATTGAATGCATTTTTCGAATCAAAATTGTAAATTAAAAAAAGCAAGTGGTCAAAATTGTAAATGACAAGAATTTGTGGCTAAAATTGAAAAGTAAAAAATATATATGAATGCAAGCAGAGGGAATCGAATGTGAGATCTCGTTATCACAACACAACGAAGTAGGCTGAGAAATGTGAACATATATATCCGCAAGAAGCCATCGCAACCAAACTATCTCACAAATGGCGATAGCCATGACTCGATACTCAGATTCTGTAGAAGATCATGAGACAACATCCATGAAATCAATGAATCTCCAAGAAAAACACAATACTAGTAGTGGACTTACGATCATAAATATCGTTACCCCAATTAGCATCACTATAGGCATGGAGCTCAAGAGAGGATGTGGAAGGAAACACAAGGCTACGGAACTGAGTACCACGAAGATATCTTAAAATACGAAGAATGGCTCCCCAATGAACAGTAGAACGAGCAGTGACAAACTGGCTAACCACATGAACATCATGAGCAATATCCGGTCTAGTGACAGTGAGATAAACCAAACTCCCCACAATGGTAGGATAATGGTTCGGATCTCATAAGGGAACATCGTCAATCGGAGAATACTTGACATTACTCTCTAGAGGCGTATCAACTGTTCGGTTGTCCATGAGTCGTGCACAGTCAGATAAATCTGAAATATACTTCGTTTGAGATAAAAGATAACCCTTTGGGGATTGAGCAACTTCAATTCCCAAGAAATAACGCAACAAACCAAGTCTTTCATAGCAAATAGTAAGCCAAATCAAGCTTCAAAGACTCTATACCATCATCATCATCACCGATAATAATCATGTCATCAACATATAACTAAAGAAGGATCTGACCTGCACTCGTACATCTAACAAATAATGTTGAATCATGATTACTAGGACAAAATCCAAGCGAAGTAATCATCGTAGAAAATTTCTCAAACCAATCACGAGGGGCAAGTTTGAGACCATACAAAGCCTTCCGAAGCCGAAAAACTTCACCTGGCTGGTGAGTAATACCTGGGGGAGGAGACATGTATACTTCCTCATAAAGATCACCATTCAAGGACGCATTCTTGATATCCATTTGATAAATCTTCCATTGTCTAATGGAAGAAACATCAATCAAGGTACGGACAGCCGTCATTTTTCCAAATGGAGCAAAGGTCTCCTTATAATCCATACTATACTTTTGCAAGTATCATTTCACAAAAAAGTATGGCTTTATAACGTTCTACGAACCCATCAGACTTTGTTTTGATTTTATATACCAAACAACAACTAATCGTGTGTTTTCCAAGAGGAAGTGGAACCAAATCCCAAGTACGAGTCTGATGAAGAGCTATAAGTTCCTCAGCCACAACGTTCTGCCAAAGGCGATCAGATACGACCTCTTTGTAGGATAATGGCTCAAAGAGATGATGAACATTAGCAATAAAGGAGGCAAACGCTGGTGAGTAAGAGGAATAGACAAACTCTGGAAGTTTGGTGGACTTCCGTTGACAAATAGGCCTCAATGGTGGGGGATCCTGATGAGCGGCAGGTGGAGGATCAACGATAGGTGGTGGATCAGCGGAAGGTGGTGGATCAGCGACAGGAGATGCATCATCATTAGCAATACTAAACGGTTCGATAGTTTGAAGCTTCAACTGAGTTACGTCATGTGACTGAACAGTAATGCTATAGAATGGAATGTGCTCTAAAAATGTGACATTGCGAGAAAGATACAATTTCTGAGTCGATAGGTCATAACATCGATAACCTTTCTGACCAATACCGTATCCAAAAAATACACAAAGGGCTGATTTTGAAGACAACTTATTTCTCTCTACGTGAGGCTTTAAGACAAAACATGTACACCCAAACACCCATAATGATGAATAATCTGAAAGTTGCCCATACAACATTTCATAAGGAGACTTCCCAGAATTGTGCATAGTGGGAATGCGGTTAATAACATAGGCGGCAGTAAGAACAGCTTCTCCCCAAAAACTATTAGGAACTTGATAAGAGAGTAGCAAGGACTATGCAGTTTCTAAAAGATGTCGATGTTTTCTTTCTGCAACATCATTATACTGAAGGGTGTCAGTACATGATGACTGATGCACAGTGCCATCAGATGCCAATAACTCATTAAAAGCATTAGAGATAAATTCCCCTCCTAAATCACATCAGAAACATTTTAAGACTGTAGAGTGTTGGATCTTGACAAGGGCTCTAAACTCACTATATTTGGTGAAAAAATCGGGCATGCGCTTCATAAGGTAAACCTATGTATAACGAATGTAATCATCAATGAACAAAACAGAATAATTACATCCAGCTTTAGAGGCGACTGTGGATGGACCCCATACATCAGAATGCACAATGTCAAAGGGAACAACAGAACGAGTGACACTTTTATTAAACGCTAAAGCATAAAATTTTCCAAGTTTACAACCACAACAATCAAAAATATTATCACATTTCAAAGTTCTTAACGCACCATTAGATACTAAAAACTGTAAACGGGATGCTGACACATGTTCCAAATGAGAATGCCAAGGATAACAAACAAAAGAAGAATGACTTAAATGAAAAGACAAAAAAATCAACAATAGAGGCAGCAACATCAACAACATGTAGCTGCTCCAAGAAATAAAGCTTCCCAAGTCTACGACCTATCCCAATCACCCTCCGAGACTGAATGTCCTGTACACAATAGAGCGAATCAGAAAAGAAGACCCAACAACCAAACTCGCACAACTGACTGACCGAAGCAATATTAAAAGCAAGTATGGGAATATAGTAGACATCTATCAATGATATATAAGGAGTGACAATGAAACCAAGACCCTCTATGGACATAAATGCACTAGCAGACATGACGGAAATATGTGAAC